>OZ020284.1:4966200-5609733 GCA_963971205.1 Aethes cnicana
CATCGATGATTTTGATTAGTGTCACTTCCATCTACATTTAACTACTTAGTCGATAAACTGAAGAAGGAGAACTTGTGTCAACACCACCACCCTTTTTACGTCCTATTGCTGACACAGGCCTCCTCTCACCACGAAATGATTTGGGCTATAGTCCCCACGAGCGCTCAGTTAACAGTAACAAGTGTCAAGTAATGACAATTAACCGATAAACATTTGTATTGCCCAAGGTTCGCCATAAGAACAGGCCTGTTCCCGCGGCCTTCACAAGGCAGTCGTTCCATCTTGCTCCCCGACACTTAGGTAAGTAGGTAAGTACCCTTTGTTTATCAAACAAATCTACCTACTTAAAACTGCGAAAGTATGTCCCTTCCCTACCTGCGGGCAGGTTTCTTTGGAGTCCAGCGTGCAGGCGATGAAATTGTCGACGTTTTGCGCGAAGGTGGTGCTCTTGTCTTGCGCGAGGTGCAGCGCGTACGCGCGCAGCGCCGCGCCCGCGCCGCGCGTGGAGCGCCCGCCGCGGAGCGCCCGCACTCTACCGGCCGCTGCGGACAACCATGGGACCACAGTCACTCACTCATTAGATTAAACACTAATCAGACGTTGTCGTAAAATGAATGAATCCTCATCAGCATTTAGGTATTTTATCTTTCCTCGAATATTCTTAATTACCTAACTATCTTCCGGCCCCGACTTCATTCGTCCGCGTGGAATTTGTTAGAGCGCTCACTCGTGAACTATGCTTTTTTCCAGGACACTGGACAAACGTAGCCTATATCCTTCCCCGTAGTTACTTTAAAACTTTACGCATAAAATGTATAATGTTAATTTATAAATAGTAGGTATTGGATATGTTATCTTCGAGCCCCCACATCTCGAAATATCCCCTATTATGATCTATTACCGTCAAATGGTGGCATCTGGGAAAGTGGGGCGAAATGACTAATGCACCGATACGTCGCCCACTTGCATCCATTATCGGGTTCTAATTACAATTTCTGCGGCAAAAATGATAATGATTCAATTATTACGCAATATGTGCATTGTTAATATTTGATACTACGATAATTTAGCCTTTGTCCCACAACCTGCCACATATATGTACTTATTTATCTTACATTACTTACTTTAAACGCGCTAATCTTTTATATTTCTATATTTATTAATCTAAGCGATCTCAGAAACGCCTCTAACGATTTGAACGAAATTTGGAATATTGCCGTTTACGGGAACGACAAATCGATCAAGGTCTCAATCTAAGAAAACTCGGTTTTAGTTTTTTTCACCCGACCAAAGCTCGGTCACCCAGGTCCTAAATGATTGATTATTCATTAAAATATTTGTTGAAGGTTTATACTTAATGTTTGCATTCTTTTGTTTCGGGGTATAATAATAAACGTGGTATTTGAACACAGCTGATATGACAGTTTAAACTATTTGTATTAGATTATTGCTTCACGTGAACATGTAAGGGTACGTTAAACTTCACAAAACGTGGAAGATAAAATTCTAGGTTCTATAAAACTACAAACTGCCAAAAATATACAAAACGACATAGGTTGACAAACAGAAAATTCCGTAACGTAATAATAATAAGTCTGTCTTTGTACCTGCACAATTCTTGACTCTTGTGTAATGCTGCTTTTCAAAAGTACGAAGAGCCTGATGTCGGAAACTATGTTTTTTTTGGAAAGCTCAAAGAGTCGCGGTCTATTTATATTTCAGGTTTTTCACAGTATACCAAATGGAAACGGGCGGGTCTACATAGTGGTTACAGCTTGCACTATTTACGAAATACGTTTTTTTAAATCTCATTTGCACCAAAAAACATTAATAAGGGGATCTTGAAGACTCGCACCTGACCTTTCAAAGAGCCGTAGGAGGCTCGCCAGCCGCGGTTTGCTGACACCTGGTCTAGTTTAATCAGACTATTTTACCTCTAATTTGACTTTTCAATTAATATCAGCAGTAAATTAATGTTCAAATTTCACCCATACCATAGTTACCTACACAGATAAGCTTTAGTGCAGCTCGATATCGCCAATTCTTCATTTTCAGTTACACTATTTCTAGCCTGTTTCGCACAGAACTTGCACTTGAACCTTCGGCAGACTCCGCACAAGAATCTCATTATAGCTCTTAGAAATCGACGAAACGGGCTTAATTTTTTCTTTGGTCTTCTGTTCAAAGGGCTCAGTTCCTTGCAGTGGCATTTCGGAGGTGAAGCTACGATAACGGATTTCCTTTTGATTACACTTTTCTCTGTTACAGATTTACACAGTCTTGTTACATTATCTGACTTGGTTAAGCGCTCCTGAAATTTCGGCTCCTCCACTTCCTCTCGCGTTGTGAATACCCAATCGCTCTCTTGAGCAAAGTCCTCCAAGACATCGATGCGAAAGTTCCTTATTGTCGTCAATGCAATCACTTCCTCGCGCACTGGGATAGTTTCCAAAGCTTCCGAAAAGTTTTTTGACCGCACGAACAGAAGCGGTTCGAGCTTTTGCTTGCTGGGGCTCGGATTCCCCATCGATTTCCCGGATTCTTCTTGAAACAACCTTTTGAACCACTTCATGGCTGATGTGGAGGCGGTTCTCGCCCGCGTGTACGAACGCCCTGAAGTGGTGGTTTCGCATCCACACGACGCGTCCACGCGAGGGTAGGCGAGAGACTGAACGATTGTAGTGAGTAAACCACGGCACGCGTAGACCTTTACCCTTTACTAGTAATTAATTGTATATACTAAGTCAATGTATGGTGTCATTCCGCGGCGCACTTTTGGTTATCTAATGTTCGACGCTGTTCTATTATTGTAATTGATTTTAATTTGTTTGTCGTTCAAAGTTTATCTATTTATTGAACTCCTGTAGTAGGTACTGACTTTTCACACCCAGTCATATGGATGATGATATCTGGTGTATTCTTTATCATTTAGCAGTAAACACGCAAGTAATTCGTTAGTGATCACGTAAGTACTGGTCATATATAAGATATTACTTGTTTGATCTCGATTCATAAGTAGAAATAACAATGTTTATATGCAATTATGCAGAATTGTACAACTCTGTGAGATCCTTGGTGTTTTTCTTTGTTTGCATTTACATTATCTTAGTTAAAGTTTGCCCGCAGTCTGGCGATAATTAGGGCAGGTTTGTTTTCAATGTTTATGTAGTCTCATTAATTGTCCTTATTTTAGAACACAATTGTTTGACTTGTCTTAACACTGCTAATAACACGTATGTACCTACATTAAGACTTTATAGGTACTTCAGAGACAAACAGAGCGAAAGGTAATTTAATTTCTTCGGATTTTTCAATAGGTTACGAATATCCTGCAATGTTTGTGGATTTCGCATCAATCCAATTTACGTATGAGATTTATGTACCTGAATGCAAATCAGTTGTTTTAATTGCGATAATAGATGTCGCTGCCTAGGTAGCCTGTATGAAAATTAGAAGCGCCCCCCCCCCCCCTAGATATTAAGCGCTGCAGGTATCTGACACCTCAGCATTTACCTTGAGCCAGAGAACTTTTCCGCTGCCGTGAAGACACAAACACACACACACACTTGGTCTTGTAGCAGAGCTTTTCCGAGGTTTTACCGCAATAAAAGGTGATTGTCAGTCTCAGTGATCACCAGTCCTTGTCTCGAGCCTTATATGCTGAAAATATTTTAATATTGTTACCTAACAAAGGATCGAGCCGGTCACGGAAGCTCTTGGCCCGCGTGGCTTCGAGCGGCGCTCGTCTCGGGATCGGGGACTCCCATTCGCAAGGCTCCTCCTGAAGAAAAAAGCGTTCAAAATTCATTTTTGTTTTACTTATACAAAAATACATTAATTTTAAAGCATTACAGCAGCACACTCGTTCGTGCAATTCTAGTTATAGCAGCACTGAAAGCCTACCAGCCAAAGATTTTCTCATAAAATCATCGCACGCTTCGGACGCACATGATAAACGTGAGTTCATTGTATTGCGCGGTGCGCTGCTATGGCAGTACCAAGTATCCGGCTATATTTTGATACAGAGCGTTTGTGTACCCACGTGCCGTAGCTCGAACTTGCGCATCTTTAAGACATGTTTTTTTGTGAAGTTTTGAAGTATAAAAGTATATCAAGTCGTAATAGTTTACCATATCAAATGATTGAGGGCCGTTGGGTGGCAGCAGGACGTCCCACTGCGTGCTGTCCCAAGGTTCCGAGAATACCGTGCCATCATCGCTGGCCTGTAAATAAGAAATACAATATTGTTTTAGAAAAGGCTAATAATAGATTTACCAGGTTCATCTCAATAAGCCTGTATAAAATTTGCATATAATGCACAGCCAAGGTGTCAATTAATATTCAGCTACTAACTTTAGATTTTCTTTGTGTTAGCATTTCTTTGTAAGTCCTATTACTATTGAGTAAGTATTTATGATTTTTTTGTTATAAAATAGGTCTTTGTAATTTGAGCTGTTTCTTCTTTTTGTTCCTTCTTTCTTCTTCTTCTTTAAAGAGATTTGGCTAGTCCCTTCGGTTTCTCATGAATGCCGTGATTACATCGCAATAAAGTAGGAAGAAATGGTTGGGAGTTTCTTTTTGATTATTTAAAGAATCATCCACATATCGCTCAATAATTGACATTGATAAATCCGGATACAAAAATCACCCTTTTTCCAGTTAGTAAATTATGCTGAGCCAGACTTTAAGCTTTTTAAGTAAGATTCTTTTTTTTCTTTTCAAAATACGTTATAAGCTGGCGACTAAATTTAATGTCTAAATCGGCTGTACCTGCTCCGATAGAGGTCTGAGATCATGCACGTTGTCGTAGCAGGAGGCGCGTGGCGGTGCTCGCTCCTCGGGAAGCGCCATGGGCTCGGCGTTCAACCGCAGTTCCGGGAAGCTGAGGATAAGACAGGATTTAGTTCAGAAAATTAACGGAAGATATTGCCTACAGTAAAAGAAATACATAATAAATCAAAAAAATAACAGAATTACGTTCAATAACTAGAAAGCCTAGTGCTTTAAATGAAAAAGAAAAAAACTTAAGCACTCTCAGTTAGAGGTTAAATGCGTATGTGTAAGATCCATATTTTAGTAGTCAGCCTCGTACTCACCCTCGGCTTTAAAAGGTTAAGAAACAACTGACCGATGGTTGAGTTTTCCATGAGTTGAACAAAAATGCGCTAAAACTTTTTTTATTGGTACTGCTAAACTTTGGACCCTTCCTGCATGCGTTTGTAGTCATCCCATCATCTTGGTGTATTCAAGTTCAGAGTGGATAGGCATCGTCTGGGTAAGCGTGTTTCACCTTAGACCCTATCATCACTTTCCATCGAGGTGGGATCTGAATCAAACGCAAAGCCATTTGTAATTAAAAAGAATACCTCTGAGCGACGACTTGGTGCACGGTGAGATGCTGCGCCCCGTCGTCCACGCCGCTCAGCCTGGTCTCCTGCTCGGCTAAAGACGGGAACGTACCGCTCTCACTGTTCGAGCCTTCTTCATTCTTATCTGTAACAAATGACATGAAACATTACTTGGTGCAATTTTGGAATCACAAGTCATGTTCATGAGGAAAAGATCTGAGAATGAAATAATAAAGACACCTGAATTTCTATATCCCAGGTCCATGAAAATATGTGCATTGAAAGTGTAGTAAGACTCAAACAAAATCACCCCATACCCAACAAGCTGCAAATTATTGAGAATGAAATGAATGAAATACTTATAACGGAGTATCAGCGCAGCTGCAGACATTGTGGGACTGAGTCGACCGCTCTTTGCTTTAGCTCTGGCGTAAACTGTTAGTAATTTTATTTGTTTATTTTCCCTTTACCTTTGTTATATATATATTATATTATAAACACATACCCTCAATGGGCAATAATGAGTTCAGAATTCACATTGCTTTCAATACTCATGTAGAATTATGGACGGTTGAAGTAAGACACATTCCACACTCCATTATGTAGAATAACGTGTCAACTGTCAAGAGGACCTTGATCTCTTCATCGTGAAGAGGGCAAAATATTATTGAGCGCAAATTAGTTAGAGCAATATTGCAAGATGAAACGATCATTGGCATATTCTCTTACTTATGAACTCCCAGCTGGCGTCAACGGTCCAAGTGTCAGTCTTGCCCGAAGGCGGCTTGTTGGCGACGCGCGGAGGCTGCACAGGCTTCACCTTCGGCTTGCTCCGGAGGGAGACCAGGTTGTCAACAGACGTGGATGTATTCGGCGACGACGCTGTGATCAAATTATCACTTCTTTAGAAGAAAAATCAGGGTTCAAACCGTTACAATTCATAAAAAGGGAGGATTCAATAAAGAGGAGCAATGCCATAATAAATATCAAATAGGTAACTCACGTGACAATTCTTCTATGCTATGCATATCTCGAAGCGGATAGTAAGGATGATTGTGAGGAGGTTCCGAGTATCTCTGCGATAAACTAACGCCGCCGACTCGTAGAAGTTTCCGTCGCTGTACCGGAGGCAAATTAGCCTGAAAAAAGACGAGTTTAATTTATTTTTCATTATCTTTCACAATATGATAAATAATAATAATAATAATAATAGTTTATTTCCAATATCAATTTTCTTACGTTCTAGTGCATTCAGAGCATAATAACTTAGTTACAAGTGTTTCTTAATGTAAGCCCTGGCTCCCAAACTAGGATTAAACCTGTATCTTGGGAGACAGATGATGTTTCGGTTTTGTAAAATTTACCTCCTTAAGAGTGTCCACAGGATCTGCGTAAAATGGACTCCCAGCGTTGTCCTTATCTGAATCAAGACCATTAATATCTTTTATACAATCATCCTCTAATTTGATAGTCTCCATGCTTTCAGTATTATGATTTTCTCTATTTTTAAACGTAGCTTCAATTTCTTCGGTCAATTTCTTATTCATATTCATAGAAATGTTAAGTTTATCTGGCCTTTTAGCTACAACTTCTCCTTTACTGTTTGTAGTCGCTATGATTTCATTTGAACCGCTGAAACTGGTTTTCAGTGATGTTTCTGATAGCTTTCTTTTCTCACTTAAATTTTCGTTTGAATTAAGTATGAGTATGTTTTCCTTTTCCAAAATAGATTGTGTACTCTTGGCTGCATTCAATTTTGCTGAAATAAACAATGGAAATGTATAGCTGATGTTATTGTTACAGTAAATTACCGGCACAATTTTTTGTTAGTCATCAACTTACGTAATGTATCCGGTAAGAGGTCAGGCCTTTTACTTTTCATAAGTCCGTTGTTTACGTTATTGTCGCTTTCCGATTTCAACGGCTTAAAAGAAGAACAGTTATTGCTTTCGGGTCCCCAAATGTCTTCGTAGTCCGATACTTTGTCCATAAGTGAACTTCGACAATACACGCCGGGCGATTCTAGAATGTCTGATTCCTAAAAATGTGTATACTAATATAAGTTTTAAAGCAACAGTACCTATTTACCAAATAATTCACTCTACTTAGGATTCATTCAAAATGTGCATGCGGTTAGTTATGATAATACAAAAGTTATGATCGATCCCCAAAAAGGTACAGATCACAATACATGTCGGTTATGCCCTCCTACCTGATAATGTCTGGACTCCTTTCGCAGGGAGTGTTTACTCCTTCTAGATCTACCGGACGGAGTAGTAGATGTTGTATTAGAATTTGGAGACAAAACTTTCTCTCTTTCCGTAATAGACTGGTTTGAACTCGGAGAAAACACATGCTTGTTCGTTATCGGAGAACTTCGCGATATGGGTGAAAATAACTCGCTCTTATTTGTTTGACTTAGAGGCGAAAATACACCGCTTTTGGTAGAAATCGTGTCGTTAGACACAGGAGAGTTTATTTGACTCGTTGGAGAGAAAATACCGCTGGTGACTGAGTTTGTACCATTAGGTGAAACGAGTTGATTGGGCGTGAAGCTATTGTTACTTGACTTCGTCATACTATTAGCTAGGGGGTCTACGGAATCGGAGGTGTTCGTATGGGATTGTAATTCCGAAGGCGATCCAGGTTCAGTGGTCTGCTCAATCATTTGTCGTTTTAAACTGCCGTGCAAATTAGCTGCCATGGTAGTGATGCACTCTCCCTCAGGCGACATACGATGCATCATGTTCTAAACGGGAAAAATAGACGATACCTTTTAGTACATCAAGACCATAAATAGGCACAATAAAGGATAAAATATGATGTTAGAAACAACAATGGTTATTTTACGAGCATTTGATTAAGTACATGTTCAACACAAATCGTGCACACGAATCACGCCGTGCGTTATACGGAAAGCCTCACCTGTGATTCTCCATTACAATCGTCATAGACTTTCGCATCGTCCATGATAGTGAACACAGATTCAGCAGCGCTGTTATTGTTGATAGCATTAGACGCAAGCGTTAGTTGCAGCTGGTCACTCTGAATGTTTTCGTTTATTTGGTGATTGCGAAACTGGGTGTTATTGACGCTGAATGTGACGGTCGTCGTGACTGTTATGTTTCCGTTTGAAGCTTTGTTAATGGGGCTGAAAGCTAGACCCTCCGTTTTAGGTGATAAGGAAGTCTTTGGGAAGGGTAGCTTGGCCCATCGGGGAGGCGGAGGGGGAGGAGTGGTCTTAACACTCCCCAATTGTGTTGGAGAATGTTGCGCGTTGGTAGTTGGAAATGTATGGGGTTGTGTTATATGAGCCTGAAAAATAGGTGATGCATTAAATTACGCATAATACAAGCTGCTGTTAAAAAATAAAAGTAAAATACTTACGGTGCTAGACATAAGACTAAGTGTATTTGGTGGGGTGGGTCTAGGAGCTCTAACAAATGAACCGTTGGGTTTGGCTGGCGGTGACGGAGCTTTTCTGCCTTTGAACGTGCTGAGGTTCTGGTTTTGACTCGGTGGGGAACCTGATGCATCTGTGGATGACATCTTAAGCACAACGTTCTGGTCTTTCTCTGGACTTAGTATTTGATCTCTTGAGTTAGTTCCTATACCTGAAAAAGCGATACATAAGATTTCTGCACTCAAGATTTTTCAAGTTAATGAAGTATACTGAAATGGTACTCACTCGCATTAAAACTGCTTAGACTAGATCCAGTATCAGACGGAGTAACAGCCATGGGGACTACGCCGTTCTGTCCTGGAGAGAGCAGGTTCTGAGGGTTGTTCTTCGGGTTAGCCATAGGATAGCCCCAGAACTCTTGGCCGAGTAAGGCCAATGAGCTGAGTTGGTGTCGGCTCTTCGCTTCACGGAGAGGACGTGGTAACTGGAGCTGAACTGGTAGTTCGTCACTGGAAAATGAGATAACAAAGGATTATATACAAAGAAGGGAGTCGTAGAAATTAAAGAAAGATCTTCATAGCTAAGCATAAGCCTCTCTCAAGGTCTCTTACGACTTGTCACCTTACGCATCCATCAGATTTCGGCGACCACCAGCGACTAACGCACTCTATCTTGTTGGAGCTTATGAACAGCTCTATTGCCGGTACGTGGACGCCATTTGAGAACTTTAAGGCCCTACTGGCTGTTCTGGGAGCACATTACTCGGCGCATTGCTCCACCTACTGCGATATTTCCGAAAATAATTCTTCGGGCTATCTATCGTGGATATCATTATTTCTAATTCTATCACGCAGAAAAACCCCGGGCGTCTTCCATTGAGTAACCTTGAACTTACCAGCATTGTGAATAATGTGCGATCAGCTCAGGTATATTATCGAAGCGATTGTGCGAGGTCTCGAGCCCTATTCGACCTCCCGAGGCCTGTATCAGGTAGTGCTCGATGTAGGGACCCTTATCCGCCGGTAGTCGGACACTGATCGCCATCGTGTCGGGTTGACTCGACTGCCGCACCACAAAGTTCTGAAATTTTCCAAATACAACTTAGTCGGTTGTTAGGGAGCGAAACAAAAGTGTAAAGTTTTTTTTTTTCGTTTGAGAAAACAGCGCGGGAGTTGTCCATGTGTTTGGAATACCTAATTAATTACTCCCACTACTACTACTACAGCCTATTTGCGTCCCACTGCTGGGCACAGGCCTCCTCTCACCACGAGAGGATTTGGGCTATAGTCCCCACGCGGCCCAGCATGAATTAGGGACATCACACACATCTTTGCATTACTTCGCAGATGCGTGCAGGTTTCCTCACGATGTTTTCCTTCACCGAAAAGCTCAGTGGTAAATTGAAATTGAATTTCGCACATAAGTAAACTTAGAGGTGCGAGCCAGAATCGAACCCCCGACCCTTTGCATGAGAGGCGGTAGATCGAACCACTAGGCCACCACGGCTTTAAATTAATTAATTAATAATTAAAAATAAAAATAAAGTTAATGATTTAGGCGCTCTTTTATGATGTATATCACTTAAATGCGGACATATGAATAAATAGAAACAATTTTCAAGTTATGTTCACGAAGATTCAGAGACAGAAACTTCATGAATACAACGAGGTTCATGATTAAAATTTAAATAAATAAAAAATAGATAAATATCTTGGGACATTTCACACATATTGACCTAGCCACAAACTAAGCAAAGCTTGTACTATGGATGCTAGACAACGATATAAATACTTATAAAGAGAAATACATACATACATATATAAATACTAACATCCATGACTCGAGTACAAACATTCGTGTTCATCATACAAAGTTTGCCCCGAGCGGGATTCGAACCCGCGACCATCGGAATAGAAGGCAGGGTCACTACCAACTGGACCAATCCGGCCGTCAAATTCGTCATTTAGATGTACATTACATATAATTCTTAGTAGTTACTACCCGTGCGCAAGCGGAGCGGATTTGCCACTTAAAGAATAACGGCACAGTCAGATCCTTACCCCTTCCTCCTTGCCTTGCAGCAGATGGAAGGCGCCAGCCCGCTGTATTCCCGGCAGGAACCACACGGGATGTGTCCTTATCAGCCGCTCCAGCAGCCCGATGTCGCAGGGAGGCTGCTCCTCCGATGAGGAGGAGACGGAGGAGCAGTCGCCGCGCACGCCCTCGCCGTCGGAGGAGAGGCTCTCGCGACTCTGGAGGAAAGAGGAAGTCGTGGGAATTATTTGACGAGTGACTTAACTTGTGGTTTATGGAAGAACTTGTGGTAAGTTACGCCTATGTGTTTCTTCATTTGCAAAACTTCTAATAACCTATTACCTAGTTCACATAAATTTTGTAAAAAAAATCTAATAGCTATCAAGCCTAACAGACGTAACGTACCTACTGAAAATAGTCGATTAATGGCAAAATATGGTAACAGAAAAACACTTTTTAACTAGATAAGGCTTTCAAACACAAAATAAAACGTATGCCCAGAAATATTATAAAACAGAATTAAAATACTTGGATCTAAGTATGTTAATAATCTTTTATTAGGTACTGCAAAGGTGGGTAAAAGCACGAATCAATGCGTGTGTTTATCTTACACGTTTACAATTTCTTGTAAAATAATTTATCACTTGAGAAAATTTATTAGAACCCTCATTCCATTTCCCCTAGTAACGTTCATTATAAGCGCCTTTTTAATGTTATATAAATTCTCTACGGTACAAAAAATAAGAATAACAACGTACGCAATATTCTTGGAGAATTAAACGCCGTGCTAATTAGTGACTTCCCCCTGTTTTGCTTACGGAATATCATACAAATATTAGTAGGCCCTTTGTAATCTTTGTGCGGGGCAATAAGCCGAGTGAACCGGGAGCTTTGGGTCCCGACGAGGGAGACACCGGGCTCGATGTGTGTATAGCTTAAAATAAAGTGAATTTTATGAGGACGTATTGCGGTAAGTAAATTACATCGCTGGTTGTTTGTCTTGTTCAAAAACGATGCGCCCATTAGGATAATGTGTTGCGAAGTTGTGTTATATAACCGAGTTCTGGAATGTTTTTTTGAAGACGGTTTTTCTGGTAAACAAATAGTCGAAAAAAATGGGTACGAATAGAGACAATTTCCACAACGCACCCTTCAAACAGAGAGGCGCTTTGTTCACGGACTTGGAAATATTATTACCCGATTTCCCGCAAAAGGTTCGGCGCTACAAAGGCAGGAGGCAAGCAATTTCATATATCTGGTGCCCGCACATATATTCCCTATTTTAGTTGCGTATTTTGTGTTAAAGTTGTCTACCCTTTTCTGTCGTCGGTCATTTCCCTCAGATAAGGCAGTATGACGTGAAATCATGATAGCGGCTCGAGATGTAACGTAAAATATGCTCGTAGCCTGTTTTTATGAATGTCTTTATGAATTTGAAATAGCCGCCGGCAGATTCAGAGACGCTGAAGTCTTGCGCTGGGAAATTATCCGAAGTTCCTTTATTACCATACACAAGCTTCAAGGTTTAAGTTATTATTTTATTAAAATGAATATTCGTAGAATATTTTAGAAACATAATACTTTTATTATAAACTTTTAAATACTTTTAATTATTTTAAGTTTATATTATAATTTAATTATGTGGCTTATGCATACCTACCGTGAATATAATTATTTACATTGCACAATCATTTAATAACAAAATTTTAAACATTGGTATTTTATTTCAGCTGTTTTATTTGCACATAAAAATAGTAACTACCACAATTACGGAGACAATTGAAAGCTCGTCTGCATGCAATAACACGAAATTGGTAAATAAAGTATTAATCGCAAATATTAAAGAGTCTTGTGTGAGTACTAATTGGGGAAAAGCTCATAGCGATTCATTCCTACTTCATTCAGCACGATGTAAATTCAAATGAAAACTGAACATTTGTTAGCGTTACCGTCCATAATTGGAAACACAGTTCATGGTAATTTGAATATAGCACTGGGTGTTTCATTACATTATTAAGAATACAATATACCTCCAGTGAGTACCTATGTAATATAGATTTTAAATATAATGAATCAAATTTTCTAAATAAGATATTGATTGGAGGGTGTTATCTACTAATACTGAAGAAAAATAATATTAAGTATATCTTTGTATAAAAACAGGGGCATACTTAAGTATAAAAGTGTAAACTACACACATTTTGAAATATCGCGTCAAAGGTAAACCGAACTAGCCCTCAAAGCCGCAGCTTCATTTTCACCTCAAGTCAGAGTAGAGGCTTTGAAAGAGAAATCGCTTCTGAGTGTAAATTAGCAGCCAGTGTGCATTTCAAAGCAATATAATTTGCAAGGAAAAACGTAGGAGTAATTGCTAGAAAGTCTTGTTTGATTCGTAGATTGGATTCCTCAAGTCACTGTGCAATCAGACGGAGTTAGCGAAGAAGGGTAACCGGTGGAAAATTAGTTTGTTTAAGCGTGTAGTTAGGATTTCTGGTGTAAGATAAGATTGAGTTACGTAAAGGACTTATTAGTTGCGCTATAGTAAAGTACTTTGGTCATATTACTAATGAGCACTCGATCGATGGAGCGTCTTGTAGTTCAAGGGAAAGTCGAGGGAAGGAAGATATAGAGGTCGCTCCCCAACTATATGGATTGACCTAATCAAATCTTCATCATATCCACTATAAACCAATTTTCGCAAGAGGCCAAGAACAGAGCAAGATGAAGATGCATATACCTGACCACGACCAATCTGCCAAGAGTAACCGACTACGAATAAGATGAGAGGAATTGTTTAACTCACCCTTTACAACTATGCGATACGAATGTGATCTTTGCATGCGCATGCGAGAGTGGATGCTTGCATAGGGTCTACGTAGTCTACTATCCTTATGAACAAGAACAATTCATGAGATTTTCCCCGTTATCCCGAAAGTCCATACAAATTTAAACGAGTAAGTCTTTCCATCACAGTTAGTCTGTTTTAAATGGATTATAAAATGGAGCCTGGGACAGAACGGTCGGGTTTTAGCGCGGTCTATAAATTAATAGTGCGCCGAGCGCAGGCTGCGCGCAGACCGAGTCGGCTATTGTACCAATAATTAATATTTCAGGAATATGAATAAACCAACAGTTACCGAACACATTTTGCCAGTAAGCCGATTAAGTCGGAAGTCTGCTGGTCTTATGACGTTCAAATTGAAGTAGGTACATAACATACAACAAATAGTCCGTTATTATGCTGACATGTTATTAATTGGGTGCAGTTTCTTTATTGCTATAGAAAGTGGAAGACCACGAAAAATTGCCTGCAACAACTCAGCCGATACCGATTTGTCTTTCCTTTATGGTTTCCGCTTCGAATTAGTTCTCGCGTGGTTACAGAAATTGATTTTTGATGACTGCGTATTCTGCTAACAAAGGAGAAGTGCCAAACAAATGTAGACAGCGAAGCCTCAACCATTTAACCGCTAACTGCGTTTTGCGTTGATATGATTACACGATGATAATTAATCCGGAGCAATTTGCGGCTTTCAACACGACAATAATTCCGAAAACGCTGCACGGGAAATTAATTTACAAATCGGTTACAATAACAAGTGGGTGGGATGGCGCCATGAATCATACGGCACAAAGGCCAGCTATAAGGTGTTAAATTCAAGAGTACAATAGTCCGGAACCGCGACCAGGAGCGCGCCGGCACCTTAAATATGTGCCATAGGATTTATGTTCGAAGTTAGATTGCAATTAGTTTCTTTGGTGAAAGTGGTCGTTCAGGGAACGTGCTTACGTGCTGTGGGTTGGATTTATCGTAGTTACTAAAACCGTAATTGTACAGGAAATATGACAGTTATAGTTGAGTACGTAACTTGTACTGCAGAGAACAAGAAAGCACAAACAATGCTTTTATCCGGGATAAAAAGTAGTTTATTCATCTAAATCGGTCCAGCGATTTAAAGCGTGCAGATGTTACATACACATAGGTACAGAGTTACTTTCGCATTTATTTTTGTCGCAACAATATTAAACGAAAATCTATACTAATAATAAATTGTAGAAAAATCGCGTCTGTAGCTTGAAAATTAAAAGAAACGATCAAGTCGAGGGGACACAAAAATATAAAAACAATTTTGTCTGTATGTATGTACCTATGTATGTCCGGATTTAACTCAAAAACTACTGGTCGGATTGAAACAATATTTGCTATGGGGGTAGTTTACAACACTGGTCAACATATAGGCTACTTTTTATCCCGAAAAAAAAGCATAGTTCCCGCGGGAACGCTATAACCGAATTCCACACGGGCGAAGTCGCGGGCAGAAGCTAATGCTGAATATTCTGTCACCCCCACCGTAGTAATCTCTTAAGAGACATCTGCGCGGTCGGGCTCATAAAAGTATACAGCAGTTGACGTTTAGTGTCGCCAAGTTCCCGTTTACGCGAGTTCGCAAATAAATGCCAAGCGAAGGCGCACGTGCGAACTGGCCCGGAATGGCCGAGACGTTTTAGACGCACGAAGAGACCACCTGTGCACCGCTTTGAGAATAGGACCCTTATTCCGCTCAGATCACCTAACAAAAGTTCCTGATGAAGAGTGTTTGGAATTTTAATATTCCAACAGCGTTCGTAACTCGTTTACAACTTCAAAGCGGCATTTGTAAATAAATGAACTTTGCAAAGCGGAACAGCGCAAACAAATTCCAGAACTTCAAAACTAACTGCAACTTCAAAAAACCTCATTCGATATTCCTTAAAAAAGTTTCTGCGAACTTTTAACAAGCGTCCGAGCGCAGACGTAGTAAAAAAGGAAACTCAAAATACCAACAGCGAGTTGAAACTGGTACCGAATAAAACCGTTATTACTTCACAAACAAACTTACTCGGCGACCCTTTAGTTTTCTTCAAGTTCAATCAAAGAGAGCAAACAGCGTTTGTGGTCCAGGGGAGCAGGGGGAGGGTGCAGCAGATGAGTCACGCGGGGTTAAAAATCAATAAGTCGAGCCGACTAGGCCGGGCCAAGGGAAATTATTTATATACCTGTATAGAATTTACACTTCTCAATTAAGTTTTTTGTTATTAAAATGCAATGTAAATATTTAAAAAACTTAAAATATTTATGTAATTTTTAAAAATCGGTTTCGCTAACGTGCCCTTATTCTATTTTATTCGACTGTTTATAAAGTCTAACCACTTATTTGAACGTACACGCATCATGTTTAGGTACCTACATACATAGTTACTTTGAAAAATTTGTTACTGGCAATCAAACGCAACCGCCGCTCCGCGTCGTCGATAAAAAAACAACATTCGATTTTAAAATATGTCCCCATCGTATTCCATATTCCCCCACATTTTATTCGTTTTGGAATTTTTGTAGCACACGGTGCATGCTTCGTGGTGCATTATAATAATGAGTGCCGGAAACTGGGCAGGGGTGCGAAAGACTGGCTTTCCCGTTAGGCTTATTCGTTGTGACGTCTGTAGCACATCTACGCTGGATATTAGATAGAATATTGTGTTTGCTTTATTTTGTTGCCATACCATGCCAATGATTTTGCATAACGTTTGCTTTGCTGTTACAGACAAATCAGCGTTCCTATTTAAATTTGTATCTCAAGGTTCTGTGCTAGGTCCTTAAATGCAAATAAGTATGAGATTTTCATCAGGAAATATTTATTGTGAACAAGCTATGATTTAAGGTTTCTCAAATAATTATTATACATTCTAAACTACTAGTTTTACTCGTACAGTGTCTATCTGTTATGGAACCCACGTTGATAAAAATCTGTACGGATGTTATCTTGAGTGCCGGGAAAAGCCTTGGGCAATTTTTATTTTACCGAAGCGCACCAATAGTAATAATTTTAAGTAAATTACTTAAAGAACTTGTACCTACTTGTCTACAAAGAACAATAATTTATTGGGTTGTCCGTCCCCATCACTTGGCCCTCCCTTGCCCTCCAGGGCGGACTTAATCGCGTCCCATTAAAAAAGGACAGCAGCCCTGGTTTAATTTGCATCCGTACTGTAGTGAAAGGCAATCGATTAGTATGACAATAGGTGCATCGATTCAGCAGCCATTTCAGATTTTACGTTCTGAACATTGAATTGAGCGTCAAATTTATTCGTGCGTCCCAACGTCACCCTTTGTGCAACTGGCTGGATAGAAGCAAAGCCGTTTTTGTTTTCATTTCGAATTTCGTTCAGTTCTAAATTCAAACACGATAAAATTCGAAATTAATATCACACGCTAATAACACGGATTTAATGCAACTCATTTTGTTCGTTAATCCCAAAGAAAATTAGTTTCATAAAATACGAAAAGCTTTCCATGAAAACGATTCCAATTATTCGACTAGTCGCCATTTTGTATATGCGTTGGTAAATTAATGATTAATGACGGTCGCGGAATTTTCATTTGGCCTTTCAGCGAAAAGAGCTTTCATCGGTAATTGAAACGTAAAGCTCGTGTGGTTGAAAAGGAGCTTTTGTAACCGCCCGCCAGTAAGAAGTCCCACAAACATGAAGCTTGAGTAGCTTTGATGATGGCAGAAATGTTTGTCAATTTTAATAAAGAGGGATGTACGAATTAAGCTCAAAATTACTATAATTGTTTTATTAATTTAAATAATTAGACCAATTAATTTAACCATCGGACCGAATGTACTAAATACTGAATAAATTAATCTATAATACCTACTAAGTATGTAGAAGAAGTCGCGTCTGAAACTTGAAAATTAAAAGAAACTATCAAGTCGAGGGGAGTATATAAACGATACTCAACACAAAATAACAATTTTTTAAAAACAAAATTACTGTACGTATGTATATCCGGATTTAACTCGCAAACTACTGGACCGATTGCAACAACATTTGGTATGGAGGTACTTTATAATACTTAGGCTACTTTTTACCCCGGGAAAATGTATAGTTCCCGCGGGAATGCTATTAACAAATTCCACGCGGACGAAGTCGCGAGCATAAGCTAGTAATATGATAATGAGCACGCCATCATTAATGCAACTATAAACGTCATCAGACCGACTTTACGACAGGTATATAAAAGGTACTTACACTTGTTTAGTATGAATAATGTTAGCTTTTTGCTCGGACAAAACACATTACGACCCCGTTAATGCTACCACTATAGGACCCGGGTGTAAAAACTCAAGTCGTTCGCACATGTCGGTCCAACGAGAGAGGCAGTTAACTTGGGACCGAGTATCCTAATTTGAGGGTTAATCGTCGCCCGACGGGCTGGTAAGTGTGGTGTAATGAATATTACGCTTTTAGAACAACCCTTTACTTGTGCCCGCAGTGCGGTCGCCAAAATGGCGGTACATTCAAAATTTAATCGTCAATTTCGCGATACCTACCCACAGTCGTGTGAAGCTTCTAAATGTATAATAATAACTCGCTTCAGCAAAACTATTTAATTATATCTTACCGACAAACCGGCTATGAAGTTAATTAATTATTATTATTATTTATTATTAATAAGCATACAACAATGCGATCATACATATAGACATGACCCTGCAAAACTGTTTATACAGTTTGACTGCAGGCGGACACTATGTTGCAGTACAAGTAAAGCATTAAATGTAATACATATATTATTAACATACTAATATTTACCATACTTGAGATCAGTGATATGAATAAGTACTTATCTAAATTCTTATTTTACATTGTAATGCCTCTGTCTGCCATTTATAATACGTTCATATAATTCATCTCGTAACCATGCCTTTTACAATTAAGTAAGTATCTTGATTGTAGAATCCATAAGCGTTTGATAGTGCTATAGCTACGATATATTATTACCATACTTTATAGGCAGTTCGTGTCGTAAGATTACGAAATAACATTATTAAAGAATGTATTTGCCTATTATATTACACAATGAAAGTATCCACTTTGGACTATGCTGTACCTGTACTATTCCAAATCGATCTCTCCCGACTCCCGACTTACTTACTAACAAAGTTCTCAGCTCAGCCGTATCGAAAACACTGAAAGGCCGTATAGCCAACAAATTGCTGCCTCACTCCATTTACCGCGCCCAAGTTTCACTTGACGACAGCCGTGAAGAGTTCGGAAGGGTTCCAAGTATGTACAAAGCAACACCAACACCGCAATCGAGTGAGAAGTGTTAGTCAAGGATTCCTGTCACAGTCTGAACGCACACCAGCCGTGTTTTTACGTAAATATTTTGGAGACGGTAAAACAATGCAGTATCGAGTTGAATGCATTCCAAACACATGGAAACTGATTTACGGAACTTTAAAGGTCTCGTATTTCTGTGAATGTTGACTTTTATTTTCTTTCGTCAGGAACGTAATTCAGGAAGTTTTACTTCGAAGCAAGAATAAAATATGCACGCCGTCTCTATAACGCAGATTTAACTTTTTAAAAAGCTCGAGGCGATGTTATTATGGTCCGTAAAGAATAACGTAAAACTTGTGAAAATATTCCAACAATACGATTTCTGTGAATAAAGATGACGGAGCAGAAAATAAAACCACTTCATGGCTTTCAACGAAAAATCCTTCCGAATCACAAATGTGATTTCATGACGCGAATTCGACAAATTTTACGCGCATATAGCATTACCCCGTCCCATTCAGCGTAATGGAAGCAAAATAGAAGAAGCGTTCGGATCTGTGACTCGTATTCAAAATATATACACCCTATTCGCTGCTTTACAAATAAACGGCTAAATCTAATTCCACCCCGATACAATATTTTACTTTGCGGATCGTGTGTTCGCTTTCTTCGGTAATGCAATCCGGCATGCAAATAGCGTACAGCTACTACGAAAAGGAACTCGTAAAAAAGTTTGCGGACCTGAAAACTAAACGAAACTGCACTGGGAGGCGGGGTTCATTAGCCGGATAGGATGGGAAAATAAAGTAGAGTTCGTGATGCCAAAGTTCAAAACTATTTAAAGTGCTAACCTGGCTAAGGCTGTCACCGAGGCTGTCGTCGCCATCGACGGGTCGGAAGAGTTGTTGTTCTTTGAGTTCCCTTCTCTGTTTCTTGTCTTGCGCCTCTCGCATCGCTTGGCTTTGGAGTCTCTCGAAGAATTCCCTGGGCTTCAGCGGGGGAGGTTCGTCGTCGGGGGGCGGAGGCGGGGGTGGCGGCAGCCGAGTCCGAGGGGAACAGCGGAGCAGGTATCGCTCGTCGTCCTCCGTGGAGCGCTCATCGTGCTCGGAGTCAGAGCTTCGACTGTCCCGCCGCCTCACGCCTTGCAAGTGGGGCTCGAGAAACGTTGCATTTCTGTAACAAAGAGAGGAAAAATATGACTTATTAATGCCGTCCATTTAGTGTTTATCACGAGAATTGAGTTCTGCAAAGATTGGGTCTCAAAGTAAATATAACTACAAATTTCTAAGTAAAGAGACCACAATCAAACTTTTCTAAACATTCTGAAATCAATCTCTCCAATAGTCGCATCCCCATAAAGCTTTGCGTGGGCACTCGCACATGGGGCCAGACCAGACTAAAGGGACATTAACTAAGATTTATTCCCCGGGCCGCAGCCGCCGCCGTATTAATTAAAAACCTCTGCACGGTGCGACCCTGTGATACCGAGTGCGTTTGCGAGTTCTCGCAAAAAAGGTTGTAAACGCCGGTAATGTACGGAATGTTGCCAGCCAGTGTTACTCTTTAGGACTTTTTCAGTTACGAACGTGATATTTTTCGTTGGAATATTGAAATGAAAACAGATACCGTGTTTCTCGTAAACACACATTTTGGTCTCGCCAGTTCATAACTGTAACCCTTTGAAAGCGGAATGCGATGAATATACGATCGGTAGGCTGTAGACACGTTCCGACAAATTTAAGCGACGTAACGGCTCGCGATGAAAAATCGCTGTAATAACGTTGTCCGCGTTGACGCGGAGTTGACACTCAATTTGTTAACGGCGCCCGCTCGGCGATAGCAGCCTACACTATCGTTATATTGGTATCATAACGGTATTCACATACGCTTGTATCGATTTATGCGATTGTGTACGAACACCGCAAGTGCTTAGCACCAAAACCGAACCAAATGCAACTATATGCTATCTTTTTAGGGTTCCAAACCTCAAGAAGTAAAAACGGAACCCTTATAGGATCACTCGTGTGTCTGTCCATCCGTCTGTCACAGTCGATTTTCTCCGAAACTGCTGGACCGATTAAGTTGAAATTTGGTACGTATATGTAAGTTTGCGACCCAAAGACGGACGTGTAACGAAAATAAATGAATTTTAAACATAGACCCCATTGTTGGGGGCTAAATTTGAAAAAATTTAATAAAGTTTTTCAAACTATATCGTGTGAAATTAAAGTACTTACTTCTTATGAGGGTCTCAAATATATTTTTTTTGGTCAATACTTTTTGATTTATTTAAGAAAATAGGCGAAAAATTACCCCCCCCCCCCCCTTATCTCCGAAACTAAACTACTGGACCTAGAATTAATTAAGACAATTATTAAGAAGTCCATGGTATTTGAAATCTGTGAAACGGTTTGAAAATGACGTCATTGAAAATAATCAAGGGTCGGAACCCTCTCCACGCGAGTTTACCTCGCTTCTGTGCCGGTTTTTTTCAAAATATCCATTATTAGGAGGATTAGGATCATCAGACAAATTAGAAATAAATAGTTAGGGAAGGTACCCGGATGGTGTTCAATGTTCATGCATCTCCCATAAAATCAATGACTAAGGTACAGATGATTTTCTGCTTACAATATCTTATACATGCATGCAAAAAAAAATACAGTGACTGCAATATAAACGGCTGTGGTTTTGTTCACAAGGTCGATAAATTCAGATGCAACTAGCCCGCCGGCGCACGTGCCCAAGTATCTGACCATAAGCTTTTTTATGTTGGGGCATGTTTATAGGTACTTTTGGTGAGTAAACTGAAGTTTCGTTCATCACGAGCGTGGATAAAGCTTGTCCGGTCACATGAGTTCTCTATGCAGATACCCGAAATATACACCACAAATGAGTTGGTGAAAATGACACCGGTCTATTCCTACGGCCATAAATCTAACGTATCATCTGGCCAAAGGGCCGGCTGCGACAAATCATCGCATCACATTCGGTCATTTGACGCGGGTCGTTAGGAAACGACGAAACGACGTCAAGCAGAGGTGCTGCAAAAGCTGATTAAGAAATAACAGACTTTGTGCCCACGGCGTAAGTGCCATGCCTTGCGCCATATTAGTATTTACGGGACAACGAAACGATGACGGCTGGCCTGACCAACACCATTAATTAAAACATCATATTCGATGCCAATTTGTAACAGGTGTATGGTGGCCATTTTGTACAGTGATGAATATGCATGAATGCGGCATATTTTAAAGTAAATTAGTATTACGATTTTAAAGCGTATTTTATATGATGATTACATTACGACTACATTATTGATCTTCCTTTTAGATAAAACAATCCTGTTTAATAACAGGATTGTTAAACAATCCTGTTATTAAACAGGATTGTTTTATCTAAAAGGATTAGATAATTCTAATAGCGGTATAAAATACAAGAAACAGGGAAATCCGAATACACTCAACAGCAATGAAAACGGGTCACTTTGTATGGAAAATCCTATACAAAGTGACCAATTTACATTGCTGTTGAGTGTATGTATATATGGGAACTATTGGGAACCTGAAGAACTCTCCGTCATGAAGGCGAAAGCATGAAAAATTTTCACCGCGTTTTCACTCTGAAGTCAGCTACTAAATTCCTTAAGGACTAAACAAACATTACATCATTTTAAAAGGCTTACAAACCACATCACTCTGTCTGTTAATCGCAGTACTCCAACGCGTGGGCGTAATAAAAGGTCTTGCAACCTACACTAAAGCAACAGATTATTTACACACACGGGCCGGAATCAGGAGATTAATTGCAAATTCCGTGCCCACTACAGGAAAAAAGGTATTTCCTTTGGCTTACGTAGGGTTACCGTGCGGTGTGATGTGGACAGTTAGATTTTTCACTTCACGTAGTATGAGCAGTTGGGGAGGTCTACGTTCAGCAGTAATTCGGCTGAAATTATGAAGAAAGGTTATGTTTCATAGTTTTCTTTGGCTTGGTTTGAATTATAGTTTTTAGACCGGTGAATGATAAACGGGAAAACTGATCATTTTTCACATTTCAAGGTCCTACATAAGTTTTTTATTCGAAAAGCATCATGATGGACAACATATTGTCATAAATGTCTAACAGTATTTGCTTCGTGTAACTAGGCCGAAACCTTCCAAGATAAACTCCTTCCTTGTTATTTGTTGACTATTTCTCATCACTTCATTAGGATAACACTTGCGTCGCCAACCCTATTCCATGTTTGTCGGTATTGTTTGTCATAGGCCAGCCCTAATGGTGGGCTTTTGTTTTTCTTCATTTAGACCCCGAGGGCTTCGCTGTTATTTCGCTACACAAAAGAATCCTCGGTACGCCATAAAGGGATTTAGGTTAATTTAATATATTATGAAAGAACTTTATTTCTCTTTTTGAATTAAATGCGGACGGAAGCTGTATTGGCCAAAAATGTGTATTATATCATACTTTTTTTAAGTTAAAGCTAAGTCAAGATTTCCAGAAACGACTTTTCTTAACACAATAACTATACAATTAACTGAACCACTAAACACCAAACTAAAACATATATACAGACTCACAAAAGCCTATAATAACGTCTCACCGCAGGCACATTGCTCCTCTAATCACGAGAGGATCTGAGGACTGTAATCTCCACACCGACCCAGTTCAGATTGGGAATGTGCTATGAACGATATTAAATCGGGAACAAACAAGTACTTAATAGGTACCTACAGCTGCAAGTTCGCGCTTTTACGAACATTATTTACATCACCCTTGGCCGTAAAGTGGGACCTTCGGTTCGGGCCACAGAAACCTGCGATCTGGGACATTTACGAATTCACCACCCTAGGTCTGTAATGTACTATTACTAAAACAAAATGTCAATATGTATGTGGTCTTCATGAATTTGAATTAAATTTGAATTTGAAGATTCTAGAACCTACTGATATTGCATCGCTTCGTATTTTATTCATTCCATTTCGTAGTAGCACTTTTGTGGATGCGTCGCGTGCCACTGTGGAATGGAACTCGATGCATATCGGCATCCCACAAAGTGCCTGCAATTTCTATCGGAAAGCTTCACAAAGTGATTGACATGAAAATATCGTAGTTTTAGAGTACACAGCTATTTACAAAAATAAAATGTTTTCTTGGCATCCATAGCTTGGTTATTTACGAATCGGTTTTTCCTGTAGATGTAGTTACGTGTATTCCGTCAGCTACATGAGTGAGTAGTGTTTTACTTGTGTTACATGTTGTAGGGGATGCGGTGATTCCAGTGAAAAATTCTTCAGTGTCCAAAGGATGCGTATAATAAATTTTGATTTTTACAATTATAGTCAAGGGTTCTAGATTAAGGTGGACATATTGTGAGAAAGTAGTAACGAAGTAACACGAATGTGACGGCACAATGACGACACGATATTAGTTGCGCGGCTCCCCCAGAGATGGCGCTAGGGGTCCGAACACATGTTGCAAGGTTGACGAAGTGCATTATCGACATTTCACAAATAAGACATTGACACTTAAATGTAAATAAAGTAAAAAATTTAATGTAGGTACGGTGATTTTGATAATCGTAGTATGTCAAAAGTAACATAACGTCAAGTTACCTACAAAACTAAAAACATAAAAATCAAATAGGTAGTTAAATCTAATTAAATCTCATGTGAAGTAGCTTTTAATTATTATTGTAACTTTGAACAATCCTAATTAAATTTCTTAACTCTATTATACGGCGTCGGCTTTACAAAGGCTTTTCATACCAGCTCGCTCGTGAGACTTTCCAAAATTTGACTCTCACCATTTACAACAAGGGCTATAATTGGTTGACTTTAAACGTAGCACGTTAACGTTACACTCAAGTGACATTCAAGAGGGCACTTGGACCACGAACCGATAACGGCACTCCTAAGCCGATCAATTGCACTCCTATATACACAGACAATTCAAACACACACAAAACGCAGAGAGATAAGGTACAAATTCAATTGAAGGTGTTGGATAGGGTGTGCAATTGATAATAGTTTGAATCACGGTTCATTAGTAAATAGTGACTAAAGTTAATGAGGTGATGGGAAGCGATTAACAGGTCGTGCGATGCTGGTTTTCTAATTATTTGCCTCGTATTGACACAATTTGACCCTTATTGATGAGTGATTACTGATTAGATTACCTCCTAAAAAATGATTAATGTAGCCTTACTTTCTGTGAAATAATAGTAGTTTATGAAACTGCTACATAATAAAGGCCTTTAAAACACGGGTGGAGTATTATGAAACGAGCCGTTAGACGAGTTTCATAATAATATCGCACGAGTGTTTTAAGGCCTATTATGTACAGTTGCATACACACTCATTTTATACATCCTCTAAGATGCTTCAAAAATCTGTCCACAATGGCGGCAATTCGAATACGTCAGTGTATAACATTCGATTTTTGAAAAAGCATAGACTAAATAGAGCCGATATTTGAATATGGAACAAACTTGCTAATAACATCTAGAATTTTAGCCTCATATTAAAACGCTAACCAGATTGTACTGGCTTTGTGCAATATCCAGAACATCCTGTAGGCGACGCTCCGCTAATGCGATTATAACTACACCCTCCAGTCACGCCGGGCTTCTAGACTTTCTATCAACACTTTGCTATGCATAAATCCGTATAATTGATTTATGTCAAGTGGAGGAAGTAGCGTTAAATTCGTTTACTTGTCACCAATCAGTGTCCAAAAATATTCCTAAGATAAAAAGCAGACCATTGGTGATAAATAAAGATGAATCCCTGAATGAACTCATCTTTTTGTGAACAGTCTTTAGTCTAAATGAATTTGACGTTGAAATGAAGCAAATGGGAACGGTTTAAAAACCACTACAAATACAAAAGTCGGAGAGGCGGTTTAAATCAAATGTAAAGTAACTACAGCAACCTTTACGAGTAAGTACATATGCCTTCGATGCCTAACCAGTAACCACACGGGTCACCTCTCCGGGGACCAGAATAATACGAAACGTGAGATGCCACTGCACGGGATAAGAAAAGACAAGAAATAAAAATGATGTTTCAACCATTAAAATAATTGTTATACCTACCAAGAGAAATTTTGTAAAAGTAAGTTGGAGAATTGGAATAAGTAGGTAGGAAGTGGCAAATTTTCTAAAGGTATAAGGTAAGGTCGATGCAAAACAAGAAATTATTTTAGAAACATCCTAATTGGCTGTTCAGTTTGTAATTATATATTTGTTGATAGATCGACAATCGCAAAAAGATATGCATGACGATCACATCACCGAGAAGAGTACGATGCTAAATAAATGCTCTGATCAGATGGCTGAAGAGTGACATAGGCTACTTTTTACCGTGGAAATAAATCCCTTAAGTACCTAAGTGAAAGGATGCTTTCTCTTTAAAATAAAATTCAACACAAACGAAGTATTGGGCGACAGTTAGTATGACATAAAACGGTAATGTGAATCTCAACAGGTCCTGACAGGAAGGCAACTGGGTGTTACCTCCACTTTCTATGGGAGAGCAGAGCTACAATGACAGGTTCTGATATCGGCGTTCATTAGGTACGCTATTAATGTATTGCAACGGGCGAAAGTTGAATTTTATAGCGCAGATATCAATTTACCGTTACCTACCACTAAGTATTAGTTATCATCGGTCGCTAGATTTTGCGCAATAAGTATTGTAAATTATAAGCCAGAAAATCGCTATAGCATAAAATATATGCCTTTGAAATGACAAAAATTACCACATGTGTCCTTTACCGGCTTGCGACAAAAAAGATTTTGGTAAAGCGAATTTAAAAATCCTCCTTCCAGTCAGAAATTTGGATCTTTAACAGGTAATTTTAACTCTTAACGCTTCAAATTATGCATTCTGTCTGTTCAGAAAATGGAAACAACATAAAAGCAGTAAACGTTCTAACCAGGAATCATAATTCCTCACCCTAGTCATTGAGTTATTCAAATCTTCCCTGCTACCTAGGATTAACATCATAGCCTCCAGCGCCATCTCAAGCAATGGACTGGAAACACTCACGCACAAATTGATTTTTTCCAAGCTGAAAGCGAATAATTATGCACAAGTGAGACGTCAGCGGATAGTCTTAATCCACCGGATTAGACCGATCAAAGGGAGGCAAATAGGAACATCCCTCTGGTTAATATATAATGAGAGCTTCCTTTTAAACTCCGTGTTTACATTAATTTAGTGAATATAAATGTTTCTTGGAGTCTTGTTTCATTAAATGTTGAGGAAATTCCGCTTTTTACTGGCCTGGGGTTTAAAGACATTGTATTAAGAGAATTTCAGACAGACTCAAATATGTGCAACATTTAGGGTAAGTTTTGAATTTTTTGACGAAAATTAACTTTTCGAAAGCATTTGCGTATTATCAACCAAGTATTACTTAGCTGACCGAGCTTTGTTCGGGTGAAAATAGCTATTTTACAACGCTATTTTAAAATGCATCGTTATCTAAGGATGAGTTCTCCCAGATATGAGACCTACTCGTAGCTTAGATCGTTTTTTCGCACCGGTCAATTCCTATATTAAACATCCAAATCATTAAAGCAGTTTCGAGATTCGAAATATTTGATTACTCAGTTTCATTCTCAAGACTAGAGCCATATAACAAACAAGTAAGTAGTCAGGTGTTTTTGTACGGCGTCTTGCGCTGCTTTACGGCCTAAGGTCTTATTGAGCTCGTGAGGCCAGCCAGCGACGAAGAGTCCTTTAGCAATTAATCACTAGGACTTGGTTCCTCTGATCTCTTATCAGTATGTCGCCGGTTTTCACATATCATTTACGTTAATAAACAGAACATAACTTCTCGTATCTCGATTGGCCTGGCCGCGCAGTTTTGGCACGCAATGCGCTCGCCGCAGCCAAGGTTTAAACTATCCAGTTCAGTTTTAGTATCCAATCCACTAATCCAATTATTACACAGATTTATTAAAGGCTATGTATACGTGATCACTTCACTTGGGAATCAAACAAGGGTGAACCTACGTTTAACTTTTCTATGGTCGAATTTGAACCTTTTCATGAATCACATTGCTAAGTGGTTTGAGTCCTTTGGGTATCACAAACAAGTATTAAAATAAATTCATACTTTATACTACCTGTAGTGGGAACAGTATTGTCATGCATGAGTAACGCATCTTAAAAGTGAGCAGGACGTTATTTATATAACGTTTACACCTAAAGTGATTTGTAATTCATGTTTCACTTTTTTCCGTAGATTTAGTAGCGAAAATGACCCCTAGTGTCAATAACGCCTGTCACTCGTTAATAGCTCGTAGGAACCGCTAAACAATCTTTTGTTTATCGACGCTATATAACAGATTCTGCAGAGACTCACGGTGACACAACTTCATTAGAGACTGAACTTCACATTCTTAATGTCTTCGTAATAGAGTCGTGATCATGAACGTTTAAATTGTTGCCTTGCTTGCACGCGGGTACCGGGTGCCTGATTGCAGCAATTTGTCTGGCAGACCACCGCTAGTGAATTAAGCTTCTGAAGCCATGCCATGGTTTACTGTTCGGATCCGTTTAAAACGCAACTTTAACCGTGTTTACCTTCCACTTAAATTGCTACGATGCTCTCACTTTTCGATCTAGTATCTGATGTAAAAAATCGATAGAAATGTAACATTTGAGAAACAGATGCTGCTATCATCGTTTGCCTGTGTCAGATGCGTGTTCTCAAAAAGTCATTCTCACATGACTTTTTCCTTATTCGTCCCTAAAAACGGAGCTGCGAGAATGCTTACTACAACAATAAGCAACACAAAGAACTGTTATTATGGGAGTAAATTGAAGTGTAGCAGACATAATGAGGATAATTGGGTTTCTGAATGGCGCAGACGTCTAATGGCCGTGTTTGCTATCCTTCGTGTTTACCTTGGTAACGAACGAAGTCTTGCAGATGATAATATATTTTAACACCACCTGAAGATGATTTGTGAAATGGAGTGCATGTTTGGTGTTAAATCAATTGCACGAATATTTGAGAAACGAAAACACTTAACCATTCTGATTTTTGTAAAAATACACGTGAGACGATATCGGAGACGACTCAAATTAACCAGGATCGTTAGAAAAAGAATGTCTGTGAAAACTATTAACTGTAATTTTCTTTATTACCTCTCAAAAACGCCTTAAAGTGAAATTCAAACTATAGAAAGAGAAATTGAAGAAAAAAGAGAAAGAAGGAAAGTACCAATCGGCCATTAAATTCCTGAAGCACTTAGACTTTATGTAAGAACACAAACAGATTGGGTTTAGAATAGAAGTTTATTTGAAGTTAGTTGTTGAGCTGATCGCGATTTGTCTTTAGTAGATAAGTGTGAGATGCGGGCGATCGAAGAAGCACTCAAAGGTTCTTTCTGCACGACGCATTAGACACTCGGCGACTTTGGGGTCGAATGTTTCACGGCTCGATGCTTCTCAGCGGGAAATGTAGGTCTCCAAAACGTTCGTTCTGTTTTTGACGGATCTTAATATTTCAATCGCTTTTTCAATTGTTCATCAAACATTGGAAATAATTTCTGGATTATTTTGGTTTTTGATATACAAATCAACATCATTTTAGCTGAAAAACTTCCTGACAGACCGGCCATGGGCCTTACACATCCATGGCATTTCGCCTTCACTAGGTCGTCGCTCCATCTTGTATCCAGGAGGCCTGCTGACGATTCGTGGCTGTCATTGGACGTCTTGTCTGATATATCTATGTACTTAGATTTGATAATCTCCAATGTCTGTATTCTACATCTTATGTTGTGTATTAATGGTATAGGTATAATTTAGCTAAGTTAAATATCTTCACGCAAAAATCTATTCGTTTTATTGAAAATGAGTCGTTCGATAACGTTGTCGTATCGTGTAGATAAGCAAATAAAACGCGCTTGCTTTTCAAATGAAAACTGAATAAGTGATGTCAACAAAAATTTCACATGAACATGCTCAACGACGTTGTCGACGTGAATGAGAAATGCAAACACGCGCACATTTAAAAAATATTAAATTTTAAATGCAGAATCTTGAAGTACTCCACTTGCACCGCCGCCATATTAAAATTTTCTTCGAAAACCGCCAAGCACTCAGCGCTGTGAGAACGCTGCATTCATTTTGCATCTTCACAGGATGGCGCTTCCCCATTATCCTTTATTAAAACTGGCGAACAGATTTTTATTCTAATCCCTAATAATGTATAAGCTCATTAGAATTTCAGCCGCATGCTGCGTTTTATCGTTTACCAGTTTTGTTTTTATAAACGGCCAATTCGTGACGTAATACAAATAAAAAAGCATTTAAACACAAGGAGTTGTGTAACGGTCGAAACGGACAATTTATTCTAAATTTAGCATTTGAATGTATGTCACACCCAACACCCATAGAGCGGCTAAAATTAAATTCGTAACTCCATTTGCGAGACATGTGTTACTGCAACTATTTCGCGCTTGACCGTAGGTATAGTTACTGCCGAGTGTTGTGACAGCTTGTCAGCTCATACTAGTGATTTAAAATTGGTTTCCGTATGTAAAGTTTCCGCTTGAATTAAATTTTTATAAGTATCAAAAATATTATTGTAAATCCGATTCCGTTTATACTGGGAGTATCCGCGAACGTAATTTAGAGATAATATCAAAACCTAATAACTTTCAGGCGGCGTGCGTGATAAAAGTATGGAAGATAAAACAATGTACCTAACGAACGACGAGCTTTTACTGAACTAACAAATAGCGAGATGTAAGGTCCATTACAGTCAAGATAAATTTGATATGTATTTCAGTTAAAATAAAACAACCATTATATTGTATTCTAATACTTATTCTAATACTTAATACAGAATAAGTATTAGAATAAGTATTAGAATAAGTATTATTCTAATACTTATTCTGTATTAGAATAAGTATATGCCAGATAAGTTTACAATGCGAAGATCAAAGTTCTTCCCGTCTTAAAATCGCCGTTTTAATAGCCAACATACAGTAGGAAGGAACAGTGAAACGCTTTCAAAGATCAAGACCAAACAGAGAGACTTCAGATTTTTGTCATAAACGAAAACTTGTCAATATTAAATTATCAAATTTAAGTTGAGGTCGATGAACTCTGTAGTGAAATATCCTAAACTAAGTTTTGCAAGTCGCGTTGCTTTAATTATACAACAATGCCATTGATATAATACGTTGCCTGTAACTCTAGCGCGCAGTTCTCGCTTGAAGGCATACCTTTGTGCTGGTACGAGTAGTGACTTGTCTCAAGTTCTTTGAGGCTTTCTATTGCGGAAAGACAATCTCTTTTATTTGTATATTTCTACGGAGGTTTATTAGAAATTCTGCAATTAAATTTTCAACCGGTCTGAAAAGTTGTTTCCTCTCTTTTGGCGCAATAGTAACGTGTTTTCCGAAAGAACAACAGTGTTTCAGTGTTATCTTATAAAAATTGATTCATCGCTTGTCACAAACAAGACTGTCACAACTGGGTCGCAGATAACGAGGATTAGCCGGTCGATTGATTAAACTGGTTGCGTCATGTCTTTAGATTATGTTTTGGGCAGCGAAAGGATATTCTGGCATTCTGGCTTAACGACATTGTGCGCTAGTTAGTTTTATGACTAGCCTATTTCCAGTGTCCACTTTGAGGCTAGGTACACAATAAATTCAGTGTTCATTTTAAATATCATATTAGGTGTTTTGCGTAAAATGTATCTTGGTCATAATAGGGACACAACAAATGCATTGCATCGGACTTTGCCTTAAGCGAAATTAAATATCATGAAAATTTTAATTCTACAAACCAATACAAACATAAGGATGCTCTTGTAACTTACTTTTATGTACCTTATACTTATTCGGACACGAGAGAAGACACAGACTCGAACAGTAACACTTCTAAGTTGATAATTATATGTTCTGCCTCTCGTACATGTAGGTCGTTGTACTACATTCGCATGTACGAGGCATGTTCGTTTGTGCTCTTTATGGTATAATCTTCGCACGAATGCTCAAAGGGGACTTAATGAGTATCACATAGCTATTACCGAATTTTCCTTCAACATTGCCATCCAAGTCTCTAATGAAATAATAGAGTTGGCATCTTACGTATTTTTGACGCTTTCACTGCCACAAGATGGCTAGGAGGTGGGATCATCTTGCATGAAGAAGGGAGACGTTGGTACTGAAACTGTAAAACGCGACTTCACAGAACATAAACCGCCGTGCACCATTGCACACCCGAAATGTCTGCTCTGCTTGAGTTCTCCTTTCACTGAATACAAAAGATTTAATACTTATGGAGATCACTTTCATTTATTTTTCTCTTTTGAATACCTTTGTATGGAGATAATCGTTGACATTATTACCATCAAAATTGTAAAAACTGTTTATGTCAATGATGTTTGCAACAAACCATATTCCTAAACATTTAATTCTATGTAAGACGTAACTTGTAATAGAAAACCTAATCAAAGTATGAACGGTTAATACTAGTTATAATAGGAAGACTTCTGCTACTTAAAAAGTATCGAGGTAAATACCGTAACGAAGCGATTACATCTACCTAATAGTTCTGAAGCACTATGCTATTAGTATACAAAACAATTCAATAAGCAATTTCATTGTTAGAGCTATACAAAACTAGCCATAGAACACTTGAAATATTTTCTGAGATTAGTACGTACCTCTAGGTATAACCAGGAGTTTTTTTTTACTGTCAAATGTAACCTTTACTAAATCCGATTACCTCAATCCCCTGTTTACCTAAGAACTACATAATGGTTCACACAATGTTACTTCACCCCTACGTTCAGGGAGAATAGAAAAACACTTTGCAGTCATTTCCTATGGAAGATGTACTGCGGGGATTCATTATCAACCCCTGCGGAACCCCAGCTTCTTGCAAAGGCCACATGTGCATGGAGACGTAATCGCTGCGAAATTGTGAACAAATTGTATTGATATACTATAGGATTGAAAAAGAGACCATCGTTGTCCGGGAAAAATCAATTTAGGTTGTTTCTTAAGACTGATTTCAATAATATCGAAGTCATGGATCACGCTTAGCCTATTGATGGTGCGGTACACGATAAATGAATTAATTATTTCACAGAAGGAATTAATCAAGGGTTGAATTTGGCAAGCTTGTAAAACTTATAGCTCCTATTATATACACAAGTTTACGAACTGAAAAAACACATGAATGTCTAAAGATTAATCTTATTTTATACCCGTTAAAGCTTGATATTTCTCCCAATTATGCTGGTTAAAAGATATTTTATTGAACAGTTTTGACGCCACTGAAAAAGCCTCCCCCTATAATTCACAGGCAGCGACGCGTGCGAAGGCGTTAAAGGTACCCAAATAGGCTTTAGGCCGGACACGGATTGCTCAAAGCCTCTTTCGGGTCACTTGGTTCAATGAAATGATTCACTTGATAGGGAAGAACAGATTGACATAAATATCAGTAGAGTTTTATTACATGATGTAAGACGTGAATTTAAAAAAAAACTACCCACCTACACTAAAAATACTCTACACATACTTCCAGCCACTTTCATCCCCTCACGGAAGGGTAACAAACAAATCACACTGAAATACGGTTCACTAATAGCAGGACATGAAAAACTTTCGAACTTTCTTGCATCAACCAAGTAAGTAATTTCTTAGATCTGAATCATAAATTACATGAACCTCTCCATATTTCATATTTTTCCGCAATATTGTACTATCAGCATAGAGACGCCTTACTTCCTATGCCCCACATGTGTTTGGCAAGTCATAATTTACTGCTTTTATGGGGCTATAAACCATAGAGTTCATTGCAGCTAGTAAATAGAGTAATAACGTACAATGTTATTTACATTCTCTTCTTTTTTAATGCATGATCGTTATTAAATTTTACAGAATCGTCATCAAACATTATCAGTAAGTAAATCGTCATGAAACCGAAAAATATTTTCTACTGGGCTCGTTACGTGACTCCATTTTGTATGAAAAAATGGGGAAGATGGCGCTGGAAGCTTTCGTAGTACTGTGACCATGGAAGTCGAAAAAAGAAACACGTGAACTATGAGCATATCAGAATAAGAATAAGAATAAGAAATCATTTATTTGTCACACAAAAAAAAAGAAATACAAAAAAAGAACAGAGGTACATAGTTTAAAGTAGCATGATTATAAAAATTGCAAACAAGATATCAAAGGGCAATGATCCTCCTCATTTAAGAATTACTCACTTTAATGCATCACATAGGTACTAGATCACAAGCGTCGTTTTAATTAGCGGTTAAATTTTAAACATGACTTTAGTGCAGGGACATGACATGTCTGCCGGCTGCCCGCAATCCGGCCACTGCAAAGTTAACTGCGGCTGTCAAAAGTAGAACTAACGCCGAGTACACGGTAACTTGGTTACAGTTGTTTTATAGTGCCGCCTCACTCGTCGGCAAGGATAAATTGGTCGCAGAATATTATAAGCTGTAAGATGACGCGATGCCACGCTCGTTGCATTGCTTTTTACCACTTTAGTATGACAGAGGTATTTAATGTAGCAAGCAAGGAATGTTTCACTTTTAAAGTTGCTAAGGATGCATACAAAAAGTTCAGATGTCGTTTAAAATGCATTTTTTACTTTTGACTAGACTTTAATTTCGTTTGAAATGGGCGCCTTTACGCCCGCCCTTTACTTTGGCCCGAACTAACTAGCTAGCAATCTCTATGTTACCGTGTAATAGATTCCAAAAGCTAATACGTAAACGTTAGTCATGAACCTTAAGTTGATTTTCAAGCTAAATTATTAGAAAACTTCGTAAACTATGTTAACACTCATTTGAAAGTCATCCTCTGCACGCCGTGCTCATGAGTGATGCAGGCGCAGACAGCATAACTCTCGCGTCGCGACGTAACATGCAGTAGGGAATATGAATATGGAATACCGAAATGTTTTAGAGGCAATGTTTTGTTGTTTTATTGTTTTATAAGTTTACTCTTAGAGCCCATGTTCTCAAAGACTGGTGGTGTTCTTTGTGTTTATTTCACACTAGCCGTCTGCCGCGGTTTAACCCGCGTAGGTCCCATTTTCCCGTTCCCGTTGGAATAACGGGAAATGCTCCCTAATACTCCCCAAGGAATCTGCGTGCCAAATTTCAGTAGTTACGGCTGTGCGTTATCTGTAAGTCAGTAACGGAGTTTTTTTGTAATATTTTGATTTATTTATTATTATTTGTAGGGTTTTGTAAGGTGTATGTCCTCAACCATGGCTGATCTTTCGTGACGGCCCTTTTGAAAGTTTTGTTATACGTTGAGTCCAGGAAATTCCAGATTTTTTGAGCGGTGATATTTTGTATCTCTTTTGGGTGCTCCTTATGTAAATAATACGTTTTTGTATGAAAGGCCCGCACTCACAGAATCTCCACATCGTACTATCTTTCATTCCCATTTGGGCAAGGTGTTAGTTCAATTTGCAGTGGGCAGTCAGGCTTCTTGTGTTTTATATCTTTTGAGTCGTAGAAGCTCTCTAGATAGTCGCCCTTAATCAGAGCTTAGATTTATTTTACCAGTTATCTGTATCAATATTTTTTATCAGCATAGTCAGGTAGTTTGGCAGTGCAGCTTTGCAGAATATCTGTGTTGCTCATATAAAGTCGAGCAGTTGCAAAGTTTAGACTTGACTACGGATTTTGGCTTTTCGTAACACTCAAAGTTGCAACTTGCAAGCCAATTCCCACTCGATCTCACGTGAAATTCCACAATGCGATTTCGAAACGCGTCTCCGACCGTCTGTTAATCGTGTCATTCAAAAATAAAACTTTCGGTTATTTTACAACTCGGTTTATCAGAACACCGACATGCGACCTGAATATAAACGCGGTCCATCGTGGAAGCATAACGTTCTTTTTCTCCCATAAAGCGGTGAAAATCACGCATAAACTGGTTACGATTATCGTAAAAAAAATCCGGGAGGTCGCGCTGTCCAAATTGTCCACTTCCGCGATGTTATTATCCATATGCGCACAATTTGGTCGGCAATAAAGTCAAATGTTTATATTTAGCTTTGTATAAATAGTAGTTGAATTTATGTCCGCTGCGCGGCCATAGCGCTCTGGGCTGAAATGAATTGCCCCAAAATATTTCGTCTGTCGTGGTCCTGGCCGACCGCCAGAGGGATCACTTTCGCCAAACTAGATACAGATAAAATAATGGCGTAGACTCCGGGGAGGTATGCTGTGTGACTCACAGCTCATTAAAATGTCATAAATACGAGCACTCGCTCGTTATTTGGGCAGTATTATCTAATGTTTATCTTGGCAAAGACAATACGTTATAGAAGCGACTTCCTTATGTTATAATCTAAATTTCTCACTCTACTACTGAGACTTAAACGACCGTTTATTTCTATCACAACAACCACATTGTATAAAAAGCTCGCATACCAAGAATACACACACATCTCTAAACAAAATAAGATATCTCAAGCGGCTTATAAACTACCTTTATCAGAGGTTTTCAGACGTGAAGCTTACTGCTATATTTCCTAAGACTATTTGCAGTAATTCAGAGCGAACCCGTGCCTTAGACTAGACACTAGACACTTCGTCCTTTAATGCATGCACCTTACTGAGATAGTGATAAGAGCCATTATTGAAGTTCAACGCGGTGAGGTTGAAAGTGGTTCATTATACTAACTCTTTAGATCCAGGGATTACGGCGTGAAACGGCTCTCGAGTGAATAAACTCGTAAATAACCTATTAGGCATTAGGATTGTTCCGAATAAGAAAGAAACTTTCTCTAACAAAGCACTGATGTTTTATCTCGCTAAGAGTAAACCTAGTAGAGGTTTATAAAACGATATACCATAGAGTAAATTCTGTTATTTATATTACATTAACATTCAGAAAGTAGTAGGTTATAAACAAGATAACTATCTTATATGTTATTGTCCTAACCACAAGGAGTCAGATCTCAATGAAACCGTGATGAAACCACAACCTCGTGGCGGTGACATGTGGACCGACATGTGCTTACAATGAGTAATTAAGTAGGTGGACACACACACGAGATGATTTAAAAAGTCCAATTATAAGGCCATTTATAATTACTATTATTGCGTATTGTTCATCTATGATATCTAGATGATGTTGCCCACAAATATCAAACAAAGTTTATGTTCAAAAAGCCTAATGTAGCTGGTTTTTAAAGAAATGCTGTAGCTGGTTTTTAAAGAAATGCGGTCGCCGCTACGCGGTTTTTACCCGCTCATTTGCGTTAAGATCATGCACAGGTTTCAAATGCGTTAATCACAGCTGCAGAATTGCGTAGATACAAAGAAATGGCGGTTTTAGACGCAAAACCGATGAAAAGAACCTGAATATACATATCTCGAATCAATCGCAACTAAGCAATCATTCATTTACTCTCTTCGATCATCAATTCTGAGGAAGTTATAAGTGAAAATGCAATGGAATCGGGTCACTTTGTATAAGGGCTTCCATACAAAGTGATTTCAACATAGAAGTTTTTTTCTCAATATGGCTAAATCTGTACTGAGAATTTCCCAGGACAGATTCAAAATAAATAAAATATTTCCCGATGTTAGCAATGCTCAGTGCAGTGGCACAGTACAAAAGACTGATTTGTTACTTCGCCCTATTTTGCACATGAATTTTAAACAGGATATTAAATTTTCCAACTACGTCTCGAAGATGACGCTGATATTTAAGACAGATTTATATTTTATTCATTCTCATATTAGACAATGATGAATTTTTATCATTTTATCAATTTTTCACACTGCAACAAAGGCATTGATTTGATATTCCTTGTAAAGTAAGTATCGGGTGAATTTAATGTCAAAAATAATTGATTAGGTACCTAAATGAGAGTAATGGATATCGTTACCATAGAATAAGCGACGACATTACAAATACGAGATATTAGGAAGGGGCCAACCGCGAGGTGATGACGGGCTCCATAACCTCAAGACTAAGTATAAGACCCAAGTCAAGGGGTTGGCCGTTGTTTCCTTAACGGGCCGTCTTATGGCCCTCTTAATTAATTTGAAACTTTCTGCGGTCTCCTGTGGCGTACAATTTGAATAATAGCCCGGATAGGGTGCTCGGGAATAATTTTAATTGCAAATATTTATGTAAACGAGCCCTGAGGCGATGCCTTCTAGAATATTGCAAAGGATGATATATTGGGCGGAAAATTTGGAACGTTTTCGGAATCCGCGGCGTTGTGACAAACAAAAGGGGTTTGATTCGAATCGTATCAGAATTTAAATCTGGATTCGCTATTGCTTGGGTAAAATATTGGAGATATTTTGTGTACGCATTAAACGTATTTTTCATTAAGTAGGCGAGTGTCAGTCAGCTAAGCATGCTCGTTTGCGACTGCTGTGCTCAGCAGACGCACTCACTTTTTGCACATGTGTTTTGTAATTCTTTCGTTGTCTAAATTATTCTTTATTTTATGTTTTCTAGTTTATTAATTAACATCCTTATTCCAAGAATTGGTTATATTAGGTGCCGAACCTACGCGAACGAAGTCGCCTACAACAAATTTAATGACCTTGAAAAGCTATATGATCGTACGTCAGACACGATGTATCATGAGAAAGCACGTCGCTGCAATTTGTGACCCTCGCGGCAGACGGCATTAACGAGTCGACCGTAATGACTTCACTGAAACCTAATACATAGTTTCAACTATTTACTAATGTTTTCTTACTAATCATTCTGCTAGTAAAGATACCTTGATTTGATCGTTAATAATAATAACTATTGTAGTTTATAATTCTACATCGTGTGTTGTTGTAACTTTTGAGATACCTATGTTTTTCTGATCCTGGCTTCTGATCATGTCATTTTACCCTGTTATTTGATGTATTGCGTTGTGTTTATTAATTTATCAATTAACAGAGCTCTTTGTTCTTCTTTTTTCCTTTGCAAATTACCTAACCTGTTAGTTATGTAGATAAAAGTAGATATTTTTACTCAAGCTTTAAAATAAACACATAAATTTACATTGTATGTGGGTCTATTGTAAAAATGGGACACGTCATCGTGACTAAAGATCGTTTAAAAAAGTCATTCGACAAACTGCACTGACCTACTTACCACGGTATCGATGAACTCAAACACAAAATTAACACAGTCACGTCAAAATAAACACTCACTGATACTAAAGTTAATAAACTTACACGTGAATTGGATATAAAAGAAGAAACATTTAAAGGCCAACTAAACGCAGAGATGTTCCTAGTTGAAGTACGATACGCGACTGAAGCAAACGATTTACTTAAGTTAAAAAGATCTAAAAGGAATTTCGCACGGCACGCGGCTCCGTCACTGTCTAGTAATTAGACGATACGTTGAACAAACTTAGTTAAGCATCCGACGAGAACGTTAATGCTTAGTTATAAGAAGTAAAATAGCAAAGTGTAATGCGTGTAATATTGTACGATCGTAAAGATGAGAGCGTGCGACTTGCGGGAACACACGCAATGTCTCTCGCAGTACTGATGCGGTTTAAAATAAATAGGTACGCGCTTTGCGACCTTAATGCGAACACCGGGCGCCGATCGACGACTTATAGACAAATAAACACGATAGGTACAATGCATGGAAAGATTTATTGCATGGAAATTGGAAATATTTATTGTAGGAGCACGCTCTCACGCACACGGTGAATGAGGAAATTCAGTTTTGCGTGTATTAACTACAATCATGACATTAAACGATGCATAAAGATTGAAAATTAATGAAAATGCAACCATATTGAGCATACATCTACTTGCCACATAGGTACTCATCAGCGGACTTCGGCAATAAACTTCACGAAACGGCCGATTTAGCGACTAAATGAAAATGAAAATGAAAATGAAAATGAAAATTTTATTATTAACAATAGTTAATGGTAATAAAATCAACATTACAGTCACAGTAGGTATAGCGCTCACCCTAAGGCTAGAATCGCCTGCACGAGTCTCTTGGTCATAGGCGGACGGGGGTAGACGTCTCGATGCACAGTGCAAGCGATTTTTTTTTATAACTAGTCGATACATTGTGAATACTGCGTAGTTTTGAACGTCAACGTTGGCCACAGCCGTCAAAGCTTACAACCTAAGAATACTTTAGGTCATGTGCATATTGGTATTCCGAACTCGCTTCTGTCGGCGATTTTGCCCGGGTGGAATTCCTCCATACCAGACAAACAGAAAGACAGACAGTTCAAATTTATAATATTAGTATGGATGCTGTAAATGGCGTGGTGGATAAAAGGTTAAAGCCCGTGTCTAATCGATCAAAATGCACATACACTCGTGCTATTGGTAGCATTAGTTCACATGAGGCATGACAAACGCATACCTGCGTCCCGCGTTCCCGCGGAAACTATGCGTTGTTCCGGGATAAAAAGACGCCTAATATTTGACCCGTGTTATAATACTTATAATCTACCCCAATACTAAATTTTGTGGCAATCCGACCAGCAGTTCTCGAGTTAAACCCGGACATACATACATGCGGTCACTTGACTTGTACAGACTTATTATTAGTGGTACAATTAGAATGAGCTGTACACGCGTTCGTTGTGACCCGGGCTTTACCGGTATCGATCTAGCAGCACATGGCACGAGTCATGTGCATGGCGGTTTGGACCAGGTGCCGGCGCCCTATAGTCCAGCCAACCATGACAACCGCAGAACTGTATGGCTTTTGACAATCAAAGGAAAGGAAATATAGCGTTACAAGCGCACGTGCCGTACAGTTTCGGAAAACCCAGTCGATTCGTTACGCACTGATAAGATCGATCGGAAATTTGGAAGTAGAAAGGTAATTACTTTAATATCATATATACTAGTTTCTCTTACGCTCTATGCTACAATAATATCTGACATCAATATTGTATTGATATTATCCAAACTGTGTTTTTCTTCTTCTTACAAATGTGAAAGAAACGCTTATCAATAGCTCAATATTGACATTGTTCTCGGTCAACTATATTTTAGTAATTTGTTCGCGTAATTTGAAACGTATTTTCTACTTGAAGTGGAGCGTTGACCGCTTGCATTTTGTAATCCATTGTTCGCATCATTATGCGCGGCGCGTACGCAGCCTTTGTTCGGATATTTGCAAAGGTTTTTCTCAACAATGTACTATTTAAATATGGCGTGTCCATGCTCTGTGCTGGATTCCGTTGCAGTAATGAACAGGTATTTGATTGCCTGGTAATTTTTTAATTTCCAAATTTTTGCTCTGTTTAAGTGCTGTAGCGAAATTAGGATTGCACTTAGTCTAACATAGGTAACCAGAGATAAAAACAAGATTTATCTACAGTCGTATATCTTTAATAGACTGCATAGCATAACGCCCTAGAGAGCGGGTGACAGTATGAGTTACTAGTTCAAACTACTCTGGTGACAGTTTTACGAACTCTAGAGAAGAAAAATCACCCATCTCTGGAGCTGTTTCTGTAAAATTGAATTGCACTCTGATGTATTACGTGCTCAAGAACTGCCTAGACTAGCCTCTCTCTGGTACTTAGATGGTACTTACAATATGTCTTAACTTTGTCAATTTTCTAGATAATATTGAAGAGCCGCATTCCAGTCTGCGAAGTTACTCTCCCAGGGGTTTAACTCGCTGAATAACCACAAGGCATCGAAGTTAAATTTCTGAGTACTATACATTTTAACAGGGTCGCTCAGAGTAAATTTGGGGATTGGGACAGAAAATTATGAGTTCGGGAAAATTGTGATAAGCGTCCGTAAAGTAAACGTGTAAGCGACTACGTATTTAACATTTACAAAGCCTGAACACGCTAGATGCGTCCAGTGTATGTTATTTGGAATCGACTGCACTGAATATTTTAACAGTCAACATATACATGGTGGAGTCAGATCCTATAGCAAATAATTAACCCACAGTATCGGCTATCGATCCTAAGTATATTATATAAGTAGAGGTCTTTAATTTTTCTTGAGTTGGTAAAAAAAAACATTGTACAGTCAGCAGCAGAAGTAGATAAGCTGTCCAGGTGTTCAAAATGACCTACACACGCCCTTAACGTCTTAAAAATAAGGTCGTGTGTAGGTCATTTTGAACACCTGGACAGCTTATCTACTTCTGCTGCTGACTGTACATGGGATTGGTTGTGTGAGCGACGCCTGAATCCCATACAAAATATCTTTTTTTACCAACTCAAAAAAAATTAAAGACCTATACAATACACTTAGAATCGATAGCCGTATACTGTGGGTTAATTATTTGCTAAAGGGTCTGACCCACCATGTATAATATAACAGTTTAAGGTAGCAATTGTAGCGTCATGCAAGTTTTAACCCGGTTTAACGCATTCACTGCCACCGACGCATATATGCGTTTTGCTGACTTTCCCGCAGTGCCTTGAACGCACATGTGCGTTGCAATGTTCCCTTATTGACAGATGTGGCACCTGGCGAAAGTTCGAAAAAGAAAAGGCAGTGAATGCCTTAAGTAAAGATGAAGCATGAACGTCGCGTCGCCCCGCGAGCAGCACATGCGGTTTGGCGATGCCGCCGGCTGCATATTTTAAGAGATGCGCCAAATAACAATGAAAGTAGAGGAATACCACTTGAATTTTTTTGTATATATACAAGTGCCACTCTATAGCGTTGTTCCTATCTGGCTACTGATACGAGGAGACCCGCGCAAAACCGGAGCAAGCAGCTAGTATAACAACATAAAAGATTAAACAGTAAACACATAGTTTGATTTCTATGGGTATTTATTATCGCTGTAAGAACTTCTTCGGTTTATACTTAGACAAGTAAGAATGATTGTGAAGACGTTATTACGTTAAACTATTTCCTGTGCAGGTTTTTGGCATATTTCTCAGTTATTACGATTATTATGCTATCTAAATGAGCTTTAATTATAAATAATGCTAACACGTGAGCTGGTCCAATGTTAATCACCTTGGCAGTTATTAGAGCGCGGCGACCGCTGATGTTTGGCAACGTTAACCTCGAAGTTAAAAGACATTAAGGTGCATTTAAATGCAATCTAGCAATGTTCATAACAAATAATTAGTATTAAAGATATATGCTTAGATTACACTTAGAAAAAGATTAGGTCCTCCAGCCAGAGCATGCAAAATTTTGACCTAGAGATAAATGCGTTTGTCTTGTTTGAACTTTTTTTTTATTTACAAATGCTTTTACGCGTAATTTATGAATTTGCAAGAGTTTCGTACTTTGAAGAAGTAAGTTCCAACCACAAAATGTTTAGGTATTGCATTTCATTTGCGATTGGGAACACACTAAGTACTACTCGAAGATCGCAACTGAAATAAAGCGCTTTAGATAAATATGTATTTGTTTGTACAAATAAATCAATGTGAGTTTATTTTGTCTAGTCGCTGTTTACGGTGTTTATGTTTTCATCGTCGTTCTCCATTAGAGGCTATCAGCGGATGCTATTGTAGAAAGTAAACTGTTAAATAGTTTTGTTATTTTAATATTATGTAGGTCACATTTGATCTCCATGTTTAAAAATTTTCGAACCAGTGAGAGCAATTTTTACTATGCTCCATATTAATATTATAAATGCGAAAGAAACTCGGTCTGTCTGTCTGTCTGTTGCATGGAGAAAGTTGGGGCCCCGGGAAAGGACATAGGCTACTTTTTATCCCGGAAAAGCGCATAGTTAGGTTAGGGAGCGCGATAACCGTATTCCACGCAGACGAAGTCGCGGGCGGAAGCTAGTACTTTATAAACCTGCATAGGTAATTATGATCCGCGCGGTGAACGACCAAATACTGCAGTACTAAACAAGGACGGCAAAGATTGTAATCGCACATGTCTGTTGATCGGTGTTCAGACCTAATTTACATTCAAAACGTAATCCTCGTTCGACACAGCAAAATCAATAGAGTAAAAACGAGCATTACGAATAGGTATTTAGTATCTCCATATAAAGGTGGCTTAAAAATAGATAATAAATCCCCACATTAGGGCAAATACAGTCCAATGAATGGAAATCCTGCTAGGGTAGCATTGCCTGCAGGGAATGAAAAATGCCGCCTCGGTACTTGTTGGGGGAAAATTATATACTCATCTTCTTACAAATAGATTGTAAAAGGGTAGGGGGAGTGCAAGGACGTCAAACTAATACGCCTGGCAGCCTCGGGGCCGAAGAAGAGGGTGACGCGAAAGCATGCGACTGGATCTCTTACGAAATAAGTTTAAAAGGTGATATTCAATAAAACTTACAAAAAGGAACGTTCCTTGTATCAACAGTGAACTATTTATCATGAAGCAAACTCGGTTTACAAGTCGAGTTGCTGTTGAAAGGTAAAAAAACACAAAGACAAAGTCTTATTCTTGCAGTTGAGAGTAAAAACGCTGAATAAGAATTAGCCAAGTTGCCGGCCGAGGTTGTTTCCAGACGCCTTGTTTTTGCTCTATCAAATTGGAGCCCGCATGTAATTCCATGCCATAAACTCGTAGACGTTTTAAAGTGAGATAATTTATTACGTTCGATCCCGTCTGGGTATTCTAGGATCGCGTTCAATAACCATCACGGGAATCTCTTCACTAGAAAATGCCCCACATTCCTGAACAAGTTTATTATAACGATAGTTTCAAGAAAATTCTATAAACATAAGTTAAGCATCTAATCTAAACAGCAGTGATTCAAATCAAAAATAAATGCATTTCCTACATGGCGCTGTGACATCAAGAGGCCTTATTTTAGACACTTTATGAGGATAGGGCATGTCTGTGGCATTCGATAGAGCAAGTTGCGACACTTTTGATGCAGTCATCGCTCGTTTATTAATATTTCCATCGTATTCAACGTAACTTTAGAGTCCATATTCCGTCGAAATGGTTGGCGCAGATTTATTTTAATGAAACTCAACGCTTTCCCTTTAAAGATTAAGTTTAGTTTTCATTAACAGGGAAAATGCATTCTTGGCTGAGAGCGCGGCACTAGTGAAAATATTGGTGGTGTTGCTTGGAAACACGGCTGGAGTTGATAACTTTATTGTTATCACTTTGGAGAGGGTGTGTATATTTCGAATCTTTGAATTCTTAGTTGTAGCTCAATCAACCAGCTTTTACTTACTAACCAAACGACATGTTGGAATTTCGGGAATTACCTGTGAAAAAACAAAACGTATCTATGTTAGTACAATACATTTATAGTACCTACCTCGTAAGATAGCATTGAAGTCAGACAGTGATAGCATCAACAGGAAACTTCCATTTACTTAAATTAAATTTCGTATTTAATACATTTACAGTACAAAGACGTGTAGTAATTTCAGGGATGATTCCACTGCGTAAACAGTTCCACAGTTCCGAATGTCTTTGATGTAGCTTCTTGCGCTACTTAAGTAAGATAATTTAGCTACGGCCTGAATTCCTTTGAGGGCCCTCCAGGGACTCTTCAACAGGTAACTTTATAGCTCTGGAGTAAATGCGGTCAAAGCAATTTCGTCCGGGCAATTCTCGTTAGTCTACGACCTATTTGTGAAATAATCAACATACTAATTTAAAGTTATGCTTTCATTGGGCTCGATGTTTTGACAACGATCTTTGTAAATTATAAATACGATGCCGTAAAATAGGTAGATCAAAGGCTGGACATTTTTATTGGAAGCCGTTTCACTTGACTCTGAAGAGTTAAATTTTAACTATCAGTTTTGATCACACATGAAATCGGTTAGTTTAAAGCAGCATGATCAATTGAGTGGCACAGCGAATCGATGCCGTCACTATTACGGGCAAAATGGCCTTACACACAAACATTAATGGATGTCATAAGAACGACAGTACCCTCAGCTTAACTTAGGACTCAGGATATTGAATTTGAAACATTAAATCTATAATGATACGAGTATATTAACAATAGACGATAATGGTGACCGTCACAAGAAAGAGAACGGCCTCAGAATTTGTATTTGTTGTAATACTGTATCGTTTAAGTAGTTGGTAGTCCGCCAGATTTATCTGCTTTTATTTATTGCAACTGCTTATAAAGTCGTAAACATACTTTTGTAGAATGTACTGCATAGGTACCTATGTAGGTGCATCGACTATTATAAACCGGAGTAACTCTCATAAGAATGAACCTTTTGTAGAAGGAACCTGTTGTTGAGCGCGATAATAAATCTTTCCAAATGGTTAATAGATACTTGAGAATCTAAACAATTTTGTTAACTCGGTCATCGAGACTGGCGTATGGATATTTTTAACCTATCTGCCCTTTCAAAGGACTGTCGTAGTTTCGCTGGAAGCGACACGACGCTGAGGCGGACCAAATTTGTACGAGAAACGGAGACGCGGGCACTGAAAGTGTTTAAAGACTGGATTAATGTCCCTATCGGCCACGGGACCGGGAACCCGCATCGGGGTCAGTGACCTTTAGCGACGTGCACATCTTCGATATTTGTGTCGATTCGATACGCACCGACGACTTCGGGGCATGGAATGGACACAGGAAGGTTAGGCTCGCTAGGCGGTATTGTTTAAGCTTTAAAAATTTATTGTTTGTAAATTAATCACTTTTCAATCGTTTCGCGAGTTGATTTTGTTTATATTTTCAATAGGTATTAGAATGAAAATGTTACATGTTCAAAGTATTACATTTTTGACGTGAATTGTAATGAACGTAAATAATTTCCCCATTCATTACCTACCGTGTAGATACGCGATGAAATTGCAATGTAACTAATTTAACTTCGTAACTAAAGCGACCGCGTAAAATGCTCGAAATCCCAACAATGGCACGGACGGAACTAATGGAGTTAGAGCCAATAACCAATCACAATTCGCAATATGCGGCGGTTTAGTCTGAAATATTGCATCGGTTTCGTTTCTACTGATGATAGGTGGATGTGATATGTAGACACAAAATAGTAAACTAGTACTAGTGTGTATACTAAAAGTGCAATACAAATTTTCACTAACTGCACCATAGATTACGATTTTACGAAGTACGATACTTTACACATTTCATAATCTAACATATAAATAAGTAGGTACCTATTTAATTTTATAATTGCTATGATCCTACCACTATCGACTGTAACTTGACCCATCTGAGTGGCAAAACTTGGGGAAGGTATTTCTAACAGTGAACGTCTTTCGGCTGATATGATGATATGCACAATAAAATTGATTTAATGAATTTTATCACTATAAATAATTACTACATTTTTTACACATTGTGTGCTCTGCAGAATATGAGAGACTGAAGGCTTTTGTAATGTATCTACTCTCTCTCTCTTTATTTTTAAATTACTAACAGTATTAATACGGCAGCATATTGAATCGGTTCAAAGTTATGCTTCAGCGGCATCTGTGAGCGCCCTTTACTCAGCACTCCAGTTGTTTATGTAATATAACGAGGGCACTTAGATACGATGCGCGGGCACTCCTGGAATTCACGGATCCTCCACTTATAAAGCCAGCTGCAGCCAACATGGCAACATCTTAAGATCTTTCAACATTACAGTTATGATTTTACATAACTGTTAATCTTAAAACAGCTTACTGCGAGGTACAAACGTAGCAGTAACACCACTACAACAGCCAATTTAAGTCGCACTCTCAGATCACAGAATATTTATATGTCCGCACTGCTTCAGGCCTTCCAAAGAAGCTCTTAGTTTTAGTCACCACGTCGACCGAGTGTGGTTCGGCAACTTTACATGGACTGTTTTGTTTCCTCACATAACCAACAAGTCTATCAAAAGACGAATCTGTGAATTTCAATGTGCAACTTTTTCCAAAATTCAATTTAGCTTTTCACCCAAAATATTTACCGTGCAAAAAACACTATAAGGGCCGGGCAAAAACGCTAAGCGCGAATTGAAATTCCCGAAACGTTTTGCGAGATTGAAGAGGCTTTTATGGAAATGGACCGGGCGTGCATCAGACGGTAGGCAGCCCTAGCAGCGCGAGTGAGGAGTGAAAGGCGACAACCCTGGCTGGACAATACCTATGAATGGTTTGTCAGTTTAGTTGTTACTCAAGGCTGATTTAGACTGTTATTCGCAAGCCTGTCTGAGAAATATAGTGTATAGTCTTTCTTTCATGGAGAATTTTCGATACTCCAAGTGTACCTAAGTAGTTACTACAAGTAAAAAGTAAAGGATGTTTCATTTTTCTAAAGCATATAATATGTTCATACCATCAATTATTTTTAGATGTCACGAGTCTTACAGTTTTGTTTCATTATGTAGAAGATCCGCTACCTCTTATAAGCAGTAACCACTCTGATTTAAATATTTACAAGGCTCGTGCAATTTAGACACACCTGATAGTAAATCTGTTTCAGTATAGAATTAAACTTTCAGTCGATCGCGGCGCGGTATGCAAATGTTGATTCATTAAAGTAGAAGTGTGAATTAGCACCTCACGCAAAACGACGTAGGTACGTAAGTACCTATGGAAATGTACGACATTGTAAGGAAAAACTAAGAAGATTTTTGGCATGGTAAAAAAGAACCTAAAATGAAAGCTTTTTAGACATTCAATTGTAATTGATGACTTCGATACAGTGAGACTAGAACGTTTTACAACGCTTTTTAAGTGTACACGCTTTATGTATACTTAATTCTCTTGAATAAATCATGAACTGATGAATATAGACATTGAATATTATATTCCAAAAGCGTGTTCACACTTAAAAAGCGTTGTAAAGCGTTCTAGTCTCACTGTATCGAAGTCATCAATTACAATTTAGTGTCTAAAAAGCTTTCATTTTAGGTTATTTTAGTTTGGATTATAATTTAGTGCTGCCAGTGGTCTAGGTTACTTACTACACAGGTACCTATCATTCTATAGTTGGCAGGTAGGTACAGTGGAAATAAAAAGTCGCTAAATAATTTACAGTTCCATGACACAGAGTTGATTCAAATCGCTTTCATTCTAACATACGTTACCTAGAGTGACAAGGTACCACTTTGAAAAATCAAACCATAAACAGCCTTTTAATTAAGGTACCAATTTTTAAATTCTTTTATAGCAATTATTGGGTAATTTAATACTTAGTATCGTGGTTAGAACTGGAACGCGTGCGGTTTTACCCACTTGGCGATTGCTGATTATTGTCATGATGGTTTTTATGGCCTATTTTTTCCTCTCTTTCAGTTTTTCAATATTGTACGTTCGAGTTACTAAATCAAACTATAGTTTCCTTATAGCTTGCGTAAATATTGAGCAGGCTCGCACCTACCTTGGCTTTTAAGGGTTTAGACTATATCGCTGATTCCATCTCAAATATAAATTATGGGCATTAAAATATGTCTACCCTTTGGATTGGCGTCGGGTTTGATTTAGCATTAACTTCCTGAGGATTTTGGCATTTAAACCCCACAGGTTTATACTCAATTTCGATGCCCAACCCTATGCTACTTCATATAAGGTTTAAATTGACTTTTAGCAGGTTTAACTGTTAAGATAACCTTAACGCCGGAAGGTATGCAATTCGCCGCCGAATATTATAACAATAAATTGTAGCATAATCATTGCCTTTTGAATGTTGTATTTGGCTTTGGCTGATCAGTTTAGATTGGAAGCTATCTGTGAGGTAATTTGTAATAAAGGTACATTGATGGTTCAAAACGATAATGAAAATGTAATTATCCGATGAACCTAAATTTTGAAAAACCGGCCAAGAAGCAAGTTAAACTCGCGTGGAGAGACTCTTGTTTATTTTCAATGACGTCATTTTCAAACCTTTCACAGGATATAAGCTCTTTTATATGTTTTACAGATTTCAAAAACCATGGACTTCTTAATAATTTTCCTGTAATCTATAGGTCAATAACAACTATCCTCCGTATTTTTTCCAAAATTTTAAGTGCAGTGGTTAGGGGGAGATCATTTTTCAAAAAGTTTCGATCAAAAAAGAGATAAAAAATATATATTTGAGATCCTCATAAGAAGTACTTTCATTTGATATTTCACATGATATACTTTGAAAAACTTCATTAATATTTTTTTTAATTTAGCCGTCAAAGATAGGGTCAAAATTCATTTATTTTCGTTACACGTCCGTCTTTGGGTCACAAATTCACATATATTTTGCTATTGGCTTTATGGTTCAGTATACCTATTGTAACTGTATTAGCATCATGTACTGTTTCTTATATTTTAGTGTGTGGCTGTTCGGTATTGAGAATATGTACAGTGATATATTTTGTTTCTATAAGCGAAAACCTTTAATTGGCTTTGTGTAATTATAAGTAATGTATACTCTGGTTGTATAGCTGTTGGTTTTCCATGTAATAAATAAAATAAAATAAAAAATAAAACAAGCTTACATATACGTACCAAATTTCAACTTGCTCGGTCCAGTAGTTTTGGAGAAAATCGACTGTGACAGACGGACGGACAAACAAACGAGTAATCCTATAAGGGTTCCGTTTTTACCTCTTGAGGTTCGGAGCCCTAAAAACTGGGGTTGCCTTGGGGGATCAAATCTTAGTGCACTTACATATGTGCGAAATTCTCTTCTAGCACTGATCTTTTCGGTGAAAGAAAACTCATTAAAATTATATATAGTTAGAATTCAAATTACTCACCAAATAAACTTCAAATTCTCTCAACATCCTTCTCAAATAAAGATATCAAACACGGGAATAAATAAATAGGTAGCAGTTTTATATCCACGACGAGAGAGTGAACGAGACTTAACCGATTCTTTTATTTTATAAATCGGCCCACACAGATTCGCCAGTTGGTAGATATAATAGAATAATTAGAAAATCTTTATTTTCGATAATCTAAATATATAAAACTCAAAGGTGACTGACTGACTGACTGACTGATATAGTGATCTATCAACGCACAGCCCAAACCACTGGACGGATCGGGCTGAAATTTGGCATGCAGGTAGATGTTATGACGTAGGCATACGTTAAGAAAGGATTTTGCGAAATTCCCACGGGAACAGGAAAAAAACGGGATTTAATATTTCTGCGCATACGAAGTTGCGGGGAAAAACTAGTGTATAATAAGGAATAGACTGCTCTTGAATCCATTCGGACGATATGGATATACTTACTTATTAAGTAACAATACGCTTTTTCTTTTTGACCGCTAGTGAGCGTGCCTAAAGTTGTTTTTTACGAACTAGTGCGTAAAGTTTTTGGAGCTTCATCCTGTTCATTTATTTCTTTATTCTTTTTTTCGCAAATGTATTAGAAAATGTCGTTTGATACACGTGCGAAACTGTCATTTTCACTCGTCCCTAGTGTTAACGCTCGCTTTCGCTCTCGCAAAAATAAAATGACAAATCAGCTGGTGGACTTAGGACATTTCGTCTCTAAGGTGGTTCTCACGTCTCACGTGGCTCGTCTAACCAGTAACGTGTGACAAGACAGGCAGTCAATTGTTACACACGAATTAACTCATTAAGCTCGTATTTACGTAGCTAGCTCCGGCAGTAGGTAGATACACGGGTATTAGTATCGACTTTGGGTAATCAGTCACCTTGCGTTCGTTGTCATAGATACCGCGATATACAGGGTGATCAATCCTAATGGGTCAGTATGGAGAAGTCAGAAACTATGAGAGATAGTAAGATCTGTTCTTAGGAACCATGGCTTTGATTTTAGATTTTATAATAATGGCATTAAATTTTATTTTACTCTCATATATAACCGGGTTCAACCTGGTCGAAGTCTCTGTAAACAACGTTAGGTATGAATTCTGCAAGTATTTTCATTGTTATGGTATGTATGAGAGTTTAAAAAGGTTTAAATGTCATTATTATTAAAACTAAAATCGAAGCCATGGTTCCTAAGAACAGATTTCGCTATCTCTCACAGTTTCTGACTTCTCCATACTGTTCCATTTGGATTGATCATACTGTATAGGAGGTTTGTGTAAATGTCGACAGTACCTACCTAAGATTACAATACGGGGTGATGCGTGGGGTATCAGGTTATTCTGTGTTTACCTTGTATAGCAAGACACAACTTAGAAGGCGCGTGGCGAAGCACTTAAGCCGTTGACGCAGAGTCTATTATTGCTTAATCCACGCGCCTTCTAAGTTGTGTAAACCTGTACGCGATTGTAACTTGTAGGTCTTGTGCTAGAATATTATGGGCATAATTTTGTAAGTGAGGTTTTAAGGTATAGATTAAGTACATATATAGATTAGGTACTTATGATTTAATGTATTAATTTTGAGAAGCTAAAAAGTAAAGCCGGTGATTGCACATGTACTAGGTACTTACATATTTTCTTAAAACCATCATTTATTTTTAATGATTTACACCGTAACATCACTTACATCATCTATGAGGGTTTAGAAATCATTATATTATAGGAGCATGGGTGTCAAAGTATCATTCTGTTTTTAAATTAAAAGAGATCCTAACAAATTTATTAGTTCCGAAGAGTTATTAAAATTCTTAATTTACTTTGTACTCTTAAATATACCTACTTAATAACTACTTATTCTTATTAACAAACAAAGGCCTAACAAAATCACCCATCGTTCAAACCAATAAGTCCTTCACGTCAGCTCACGCGATCTGGTCCGGAATTTTAAAACGAATTTAAAAAAATAAGTAGGTATGTTGTTAGTGTGCGTACGGCCTTTGAAATGGCCTCTAATTAGGGTTCAGTAGGCGGCAGACGTGTCGAGCAACGGTCGCCGCCCACGGGGTTCCGGGTTCGATCCTTCGTGTGCTCTGTTCTGACCCCAATGTGGTGAAAATGACTACGTGACTAATATGCGTAGACGGTAGCCACGAAAACAAATTACAGAAAAATATTGGATCATAAAAAAGTAATTTTGTTATTAGCTCAGATCCGGAAGCAAATATATAAATAAGGTAGGTGACGAATATAAAACACTCATATTGAAATAATAATAAATGATTATAATCGGAAGAAAATAAAGAACGTTTAGAAACTGATTCGTCGGATGACGGAAACTTTAACATTTTCATGTTATAAATCCTGAATAGAAGCTTTTGCTAAGGTTAAACACGAATTCTGGATTCATATTTATTTTAAAGGATATTAAACGCGTGAAGGTTTTTTTCAATAAATAATGAAATAATTTTCTAAAATTACCTTTAGGTACCCAATGACTTCTCAGTTCGATCTAGCGTGCATCATCATCATGCGTTGAGCTCATTCATGCAAACCTTCTTGCACCGAGATAATATATTGAATTACATACACCACTTTCAAAACTGTTACATAATGCGATTACAGCCGATAATATTATCATTTCGAAATCCTCTCGATTTGCGGCAGATTTATAAACACACCGCGCGCCAGAATCAAGAGAGAACCGGCAATATCAATTTGCAAAATATGAACCGTGATTCAATAATCAAAATCACGGCGGCATTCATACTGCAATTTCATTATTGTGAACAGATATTGGATTCCTCCGCGGCACGTATTCGGTAATACCCCGGGGACGGGAGAGGCACGAGTTTGTTTCCATTGCATCTTTTTGAGCCGTGGTAGCCGTTTGACCAACTTGATTGACTCTTACGCTGAGAGCTGGGAGTTCAAATGTTAGCAAGGACATTTGGGTTTACTTATATGCGAAATTGAGCTTTTTGGAGACTAAAAGAACATGAAGACGCCGGAATAACACACCTGTTCTGCACAATGTGTTAGAGACAGCCTACGGAAAACGAGTACCTACATATAGACCTGATTATCTAGTGATAAGAGGAGGCCTGGGGCCAGTAGTGACTATAGTGATGTCCATCTGTGAAAGGACCGACAAAAAAGTTCAATATTATCTAGAACCATTCTTTTCATAAACTTAATGCCTACAAAAATGTGTTCACAATTATTTCGGAGACAGCGTCACCTTCCCGTACTGGGATGAACAATGGAGACTCCCTTCAATTCATAATACAGTAAACCGAATCAACTTTCCACTCCATTCTGGACTCGAGTAGGCTTTATTTCAATAAAAGGTTTTAGCTAAAGTCTACGATCAAAGCGGTGACCTCCGGGAACTCTTTTGAAGCTCATTCTATTTGTACGTTTCAGTGAACATAGCTCGTAGTCGAATAACGAATTAACGTACTTAAACAGAAGCACTCCAAGAATGGAACTGTTGCTTTACATAGATGATTTTGGATTTGTCAGTCATAATAGAAGACCATCTCTAAGATCTTAGATTTAAGTTTAAGTTAGGGACTATACATACATCCCTTAAATGTAATTTTAGTATGTACCTATATATGTTTTTTATACATATTAATGTAAATGTAATGTAAATCTGTATGTTTAAATATTGAAAAAAGGCCTTCTGCTGAGTTTGTTACGGCGCTTCTTCTCAAGCAATGGGTCTAGGAAGCGCTGGTAAATTCATTTATGTTAAATTCATTTAAGTGACGTGTGAAAGTGCCCAGATGTGGCCTATTTGCTGAATAAATATTTTCATTTTCATTTTTCATTTTCATAATATCCAATTTTGGTAAAATTCAACACTTTATCATTATATAAACCTTTAATTAAGGCTTTAGATCTGTTCTTTGTCACGAAGACACGTTTGTCAAATGGCCATTTTTAATTCATTTAAGTAACAGGTGTTTTATTCCTTGTATGTAGGTACTCATAGTACCCGGTGGATGGTAGATACTCATAGTATGTGCAGCAAAGCATTTCAATTTGGGATAGTCACTGCAATTTACTCAAAGTACTTAACAAAGAACTCAAATAAAACCACACTGCTGGAAATGCTATTAATTGGCACAGAAAATAACGAAATAAACGTTTAAGACAGTTAAAATTGAATATTTTAATGTCTGTAGTTACAGACAACCCATTTGCATTTTCAATCAGGGCCTACTCGACGTAACGCAAACAATTTAGCAACAGTGTATGCACTGGCGGGCTTTGTTTATTAAATTCCCGGTAATAAGAGGGCGGTGCATTAGGGTTGCCCAGGGAATATAGCTGTCGATCAGTCCAGTATTGAGTGCGGTCATTCGATACCGGATGCGGATAGGCAACCCTACACGTTATACCGGAACGATAATGGAGTAATATCGGAAACGTATTTGCGTAGAGAGGCGCTTTAATTTAGTAAGTTTGAAACTAATTTAAAACATGTCAATCGTGTTGACAGCTTTATCCGAATCTACGTGTCAAATTCCATACAAATTGGAAATTAATAAGGTGTCGTTCGTTCTGTCTTAATTTAAAACACTAAAAGTCCGAAACTTGCATTAAAGTAAGTACTTACCTAGTATATATTGTAAAGAGCAATACCGTTTTGAACACGAATATTGTCCCTTTGATAATGATGCATTATAACAATTCAAGGTGAACGTGAAAGATTATCCGATAACAATAACAAGTAAAAAACTTCATCTTTTATAAGTCACTACTACAAAAAGTAACAAAATGACACGAAATAAAGAACAACAGTATCGGATCAGATCAGCATGTCCTCAATTAAATAGCAAAGCGGTAAAAAAGGAGGCGAAGTAAAACGCTTTACGGTAGCCGGCCCCAGGCGTTCGGTAACCTAATACAGACTGGGAATCTAACCGTCGATTCCGCTACAAAACATACTTTAAGTTGTGCGCAATTGCGTTCAATTGTCAATACAATAAAATAAAAACTATCTGACGGCTTTAGAACCGAGAGTGAAGCGCAATTCTTTTATTGGATCGCCTCCGATATTCCGCAACACTTACATTGCTTTTACTGAGAGTAATATCGAAAAGTAAATTATATCTACGGCAAAAAATAAAATTCCAAGAGATGTCGAGGATTATTTGTGTTCAAACGTAGAAAACAAAAAGCAAATTTCCGCCGCCGTCGATGCCATTTGTTTTCCATTTAACGAATTGGCAAATGGATCCATGAAAGGCTTCGGGTAATTTGATCGACTCTCAAAATTAGCCCCTCAGGCGTCAGAACAACAAGGGATTCATTGGGAATATTCGCTCAGTAGCAAAACAAAAACATTTTCAATTTAACGGATTTAACGGCAATCAATTATTTAGTTATTTGGAATGATCCGGTTTCGAGGAAGTCCTCTAGGCACTTTTCTCTTTCACTTAGAATCTTTAACCAAAATTTTAGAAAGAAAGAAAGAAAATTAAATTTGTAGGTACAAAAACAAACAATCTTAAACAACTTGAAACATTAATTACTTGCACTGTTTATGTCCAAAACGGCCTGGACTGTCTCAGTATGTGTTGCGGACCAAGTGCTCCGCGACGCTGCTTTTCAGTGAGACCGGGGAGTGCGATGGTGCTTACAAATTTCTACACGGTACTTAAAGATTTTAATCCGTCTGCCTAAAATAATAGTAAATTAATTATCATTTAGCAATGGTGCGTTCGGTAGCCAGGAAAATGGTTCGATCAATTTATTTCAGTCGTATCTTGAAAGGAGTTAGTATCAGACGTCGGTCGGAACTGTCTTCGCTGGCCGGGAGCCAAAAACACATCAACAGTTTATTGTCACTTATATCGATGGTCTACCTCAAGTAGGTATCACTTGGTAATAGCCTCTCAAGTTCGAGACTTTTAATTATGGCTTAGTAAAATGAAATCTGTCACTTTCGTCCAATAGTTTGGACAACGGTAAGACTGAACTAATATCGAGATCAAATCAAGTAAACTGAGCAAAATATTCCTACGAACGTCAGATTTGAGTTGTCGAACATTCCCTAACATTAATTAAAGCAGCTGATTGAACACGTTCTTTCGCGTCCTCCGCCAGTGATCTATGCTGCCCGACGCAGCAGACCGGAAAACGGAGATAATTTAATTGTAATAAATATTACATGTTTCATTCCCAAAGCGCTTACAAAATATCTGGCCACAGGGAGGCTTGTTACCTTGACGACTCCCTAACGAATTTAGTCTCGGTACATTTAATATTGTGGAATAATGAGCGACAGAGATGTACCTACTCTAGGCTAGGTTTAAATTTATTTATTGGAATCCGACTGAATTTTTCTGCGGCCAATATAATCATATATACATAAAAACATGAAAGTTAGTGGAACCTAATGTAATAAATTAACGAGATTGATAGGAATGAAGAGAAATGAATGGTCAACATCATCACTCATTGATGAGAAAAAGAAACACAGTGCTTAAAACTATTAGCATGAACGACTTAAGAATAATTCATATCACTTAATATCTACACCCATTTCCCAGAATATAGCTAACGATGATGCCAAAACCGGGATAGTCCATAACCAAAGCTATTATATTCTATGGCTAGGCATTGTGGGGCTGCATGAATCGGACGGTGTCAATCCGCTTATATCGCTCGTAATTAAAGCCCGGGGCTAGGCCTAAAGCCTTTATCTTTTGATTGACCTGCCAGGCTATCCACTTTGTCGCAGTATTGTTTTGAAGCACTTTGATGCCCGGATTCCGAACGCTATTCTTACAACCTGTCTCGAGACCTTCACAATTATGTACGGTTGTCGCGGTGAATAGAAATAATAAGTACAACGGAACGAATTAGAGAATTAGGAACAAGGTTTTTCTCAAGTTGCAGAAGATTTGTGCTACCAAGGAGATCGGTCGGACCGATACAATGCTTAAATAACAATGTTTAGACTGGAGGAACGGAAGGTATCATAAACATCTGGCACAAATAGAATTACCTTGAAAGATGATGAGTCATGCGAGCGGGGAGACGTTGGAATCCCTATCGATGCGTATGTGAAGTCTGAGTCAGTCTTAACAGGGATTTCCCGCTTTTCTCCAATAATGTTATTATTAGTAAGAAGCGCACTTTATCAATTATCTCGGCGGAGGAACTTTAGTGAGCCACTTAATTACGCGGGAATGTTATTGAGCAATTTGTGTACGCGGTAGGTGTTTGGTACGCGGGCATGTATGTAACTTTATATCAAAAGATTTAAAAGCGAGAGATCGTTATAATTATAATGTTCATTGTATACGAGCAAACAAGATATGAGGATTTTACGCTAACGGTAAACTATAGCGTATTACACAATACTAAACAAGAATACTTATCTACAATCCCACGCTGTTACAGAATAGCGTTTAATTTTACAGTTCTGTAGAGAATTACGTTGTCAAAACGGTAATTCAGACAAATGACTAGACGTAAAAGCTGATAATTGATCGTGTGGTAGTGGTAGTACTTTAAGTGGGGCATCCATTCGCGTCCATTTAAAGGAACAGTTTGTACAATTAGCGACGGAGCCAATTGTGGAGCAACTGAATGGACATTTACAGTTAGTAGATAGTGCTGGCGCAGTGTAATTCAGTGAAGTTGCTCGTCAATGAATAGTGAAACTTTTCCCGCAACGAGTCTGAAGCATTAAAAAGTTACGCGGATACGTTTATATTCGTCGGTCCGAACTACTTCGGACTTCAACCACATACAGAAAATAATAGCGAAGCTATTAACACATTCTAGACCGCCTCAATGATTTTACGACTATTATCGTCCACCGCGCAATTACGGTGAATTATCACAATGCATCGGCACTTCGGGCTTCGTTAGGACAGTTGAGTACGCGCAAGTTGTTTTATTGTGCAAATCAGGGCAATTAGCATAACAAACAAGTCATGGAGTCTGTTGAACTGGGGTTGCTTGGTATCGGCCACACGTCCTGTCGTGTTCGCCAGACCGTGGTGGGTTTTCAACTGCATAGATATCGACTTTCGGATGCACCTATCGAATTTTCAGATGCATCGTGTATCTTTGTTACCTGGCTGGCTTCTAAGCATTGTCACAGAGGACAAACAATATAGGAGGTCCTCATAGTTCACTACCAATTAAGCGAGCTAAATAAATATTACGATAACCACTTGTCCTACTTTGTAAAGGACTGTAGGTAACTAACCATTTAAAAGTTTCTACGCATAGGCATGTAGCTGTTCTGAAAGTTTCAAATAGAATCGGAAGGTACCGCTGTAAATAATTAACATCGAGATCATTCTAGAATTCCATTATCTAAGTGATTGACATCCCACGGGATCAGGCATCCGCTGCAGCCTTCGGGGACGTCCATAACAGGCCGAAGTTATTGTAATGAGTACGACAGGGATATTTATGCCCCGCCATGCGTCCCGAATACGCAATGAGAGCCTTCGTCCGGATATGCAATATAAAAGCTACGAACCGAATTTCCTTATTTGCAGCGTTATTTACTCAGTAAACATTACTGGCAGGTGCCGCTGTTGCTTCTTCTGTATCGACGACGTGTTTACCTTTACGCAAATTGATACAAATAACCCTGCGCGAGTGGATACTTTGAAACTATATTGTGTAACGCTTTTTACAGTTCTTTTTTCGTCGCTTTCGTGCATACTTCCCTACCAATGCCACCTTCCCTAAGAAATGGTTGAGGGAGGCGATGGCTGAGATACGCGTAACGCTCGTGAACGGGTACTGTCTGTGGGGTCCGGTCTGTTCATGCTTGCAAGGACGTTTAAAATAATCATTAGCTTTAAACATATTACTAAGTCAAACATTTTAAGCGAGAGACCTCATCATGTTCTTATTGACATGTATTAATGAACTCTTTTATACATGATGTATTTCATTATTTATTGACATTTTGAGACTGTCGACGTCTATGGAATTTATATTTATTTGACAATGGAGGCCATCTCCATAATATTTTTTTTCTGGACCCTTGGAGACTATACATCTCTAAGATCTTAGATTTAAGTTTAAGTTAGGGACTTATACATCCCTTCAATGTAATTGTAGTACGTACCTATATGTATATTTTATACATGTAATGTAAATGTTATAACTATGTGTAAATTTTGAAAAAAGGCCTGCTTGAGTTTGTTGCGGCGCTTCTTCTCATGCAATGGGTCTAGGAAGCTCTAGTAAATTCTTTTCTGACGTGTAAAAGTGCCCCTATGTGGCCAATTTGCTGAATAAATGATTGAATTTTTTGAATTTTGACTTTTCACGATGTGATCGAAAACGAGCATAGTGGACATCGATTTCAGAGTACTTTGTTCAATAATTCAAAACGGATCACTTGATCAGCATTAAAATGTTGAAATAATTTCATACTCTTCAAATGGCTAAGTAAAGACTGAAGCACAATGCATCGTATTTTATTTATGGCATATATTTAAAGCATTTAATAGCCAACAAAGTCGTGAAAAGGGTCTCTCAAATCCTTTCACAATAGTAAGATGTCCTGTCTGCGAGGAAGAAAATCATTTCCCCGTCCTTTGTCGTCGCTTCGCTGCCCGTTTAAATATGGCGACCAGGAAAATAATATGGCGAGTCATTGTTACATTCTGGAAAAAAGTGGACGTTGACCTCTTGAAATTTATCAAAATATCACGAACGAAGACACGCGTGAACGTTAAACATGACAATTCATAATCCTCGATGGCACGAGAAAATACAGGTAATGTTATATTTTTTGTTCTTCATTTTGAAATGGAACATGTTTCGTTTTTCTCATCACTTATGCCGTTGCGTGCTCATGAAGGTAAGCAAGTACATTACAAATATTACTGAACAAGAAGATTATCGTATTGTTTTAAGTAATCTCGGTATTGAATCAATAAACCGAGTAAATGTTTCGAGCAATCCCAGCAGAGCTACTTTCACTGTTATGATTGAGTGCTCAATCACTGAGCCTGTGATTTCGCATGCAAATCTTTGTCGGGCATGGCCATCCTTCATGAGTCACACGGTTGTGAAATGTTGTGAGCTATGACTGCTGCCGGTAAGCTATTGGTGTCAGAATTAATAAACCCATTTATGATATTCAGGCTCCGAGAGTCATCTAAAAGTAAACAGTGAAATTAAACGAAAATTTAAATGATGATCTCACCGTGTTATAATATTTTTAGAGATGATTTAGATTAAAATATGAACAGTTATTTTACTCTACAGACAAAAGAGCAGGAAAATCACACCAAATACCAAGAAACATAAACGACAGCGCTGAAGTTGTGATAATAAAGTTGATTCCTTTTTTATGCAAAGCGTTCTTTAGCACGAGACAATGGCTTGGAGATAACCTTGAGTGCTTTGATGAATAAAAATGTACGTAGGCAATTTCATTAACAATACTGCGCATCTTCTTTATTATTGGTGAAGAACATAAATACTTAGGAATGGCTACTGTAATCAAAGATAGAGTATGAAGAAAACTAACTTCACGAAGTAAATTGAGGGTAAAGGGAAACTGCTAAATAGGAGAGCGATAATATCACAGCTAGTGACGAGGCATCATGTCGCGATAAACTCAGCCCCTAATAAAACGGCCCAGCACTACGGCCAGATTATTGGCCGCCGCCTTATCGAGCGACTTACTCTGCCCTAAATTGAGTGGGCAAGAATTATGGACAAACTTTCTACACGCCGCGAATTAAAGATAATGAAGATTACGATTAGATACAAACTTGCGGTAAACATCCTAATAAGTCTTCCGTATAGCTTGATCGATTGCATAAACTTGTACAGATTACGGAAGGTGGAGCATAATAACCTAAATGGTGATACGCTGTTCTAAATGGAGTCAGAAGTAATCTGCGATGAGAATCAAGACAAGAATAATAATTTTTATCTTCATTGAAATGAAATTCGATTCTTATTAGATTCTCAAACCAATGTTTGTTAAACGTTTTGAGCTAATAAAAGTAATATTAAGGAGTCGAGCCGCGCCAAAAGGGAGGAAATGAAACGGACGAGAATGAAATTGGAAAAACTTGTTACAGAATTACTCGAGATGAAAAAGGAAAAAATAAATAGGCTCTAGTAAAAGTTGGCGAAACAAGCTACGTTTATTTACCTGGTGGGGGACGTCGTCATTTCAACTTAAATTTAGTATAGCTAGAGATATAACGATGTAGGTAATATCTTAATTAAGTATTAGAAACCCTAGATTGAAATCTATTTTTGTTACTGATAATATTTTCATCGGTGAGAACCTGTTATGTTATGAGTTTACCGTGACATTTATGTTACCTTAGATATTTTGTGATAGACCCTGTTGGTTCCCCAAATATAATAATTTAATAAAATAAATAAATAAATGTATTAACCGCTTAATGCTTACTAAACTGCATTACAAAACAAAATAAAATGCTCGTGAGGCAAACTCGTGTCATGGAACCCATAGATAGCCATACTAACCTTTTACTCCAGTTTCCGATCTCCGCGTACCGTCGGCCGTTAGTGCATCCGCTCCTTCTCACTTCATTTCCTTTGAACGTCTGCACAGTGTTCCCGTTAGGTGTTAATATTCCGTTCGAGCTGTTATTGTTCCTTTCCCTGTTTCTCGGGAAAGTCCCCGTGCCGGAACGGAAGGTTGCGAGTTGGGGAGTTTGAGCGTCCGGACTGAACTGTTGGAGTGGAAGCGTCACGTTCCCGCTCCAACTCTTTCGATTCACCGCAAAAGTTTTGAACGTCCCATTCCCGTTTGTGGGCGAAGGAATTCCGCAGAAGCTACTCCGGTTGTGACTGTTCTTAATCAACGCACCGTTTTGAAGAGAGAGCTGCGGCTTGATAGGCACCAGTGGAGACGACTGGTCAATTGACATCGTCCCTTAATACTTGTAGGATTAACCTACTTTCTTACATCTACATTTTTGTCTGTAAAGAAAAGAAATGACCCCGTTAAACATAAACCAACTAACACACTAAATGATGAAGCTATTGACAGAGTTGTTTTATCTTCGTGATGCCCTATTTGTTAGAGGTATGAAGACTGATTGCAAGTCCCTGACATGCCAATAAAATAAACAAGTGCATATTTGTTGTTAAGTGACGAGTTGCGTTCGCGTTTAATGAAGAAGCCATCGTATAATAGAGCTCAATTCAGGTCAATAGACCATCGAGTTCCGCAATATCAGACATTTCAGGTTAAGGTTTGATAGTAACAAGACTTGAGCCAGTTAATCACTTATTGGCTTGTTGTACCATAAATAAGAGAACACGACAAAGGTCATAGATTAGTATCCAACCCGCAAGAGAACTATGTATACGAAGGTGACCTTACGGATAAAATAGTGTATAGCAGTCATACTACTCGGGGGGCATCCTGCCTGTACCGCCCATTGTTGCTGCGTTAGATCTCTTGGAGATTCATTAATTTCTCACCTTGACCTAATGTTAAGACAAGAAATCTAGCTATTTACAACAGTTTAGATGACTTTCAAAACATACTATGTAAAAACAATTAGTATCAGAATGGGTTCGGTTTCAAAATAGGACATATCATGTATTCAGATGTTTAATCATATTTGAACTTGTAATTTGAGCGCAAACGATTTAGAAAGAAGCGGGTGTGCACAGCCAAAATGAAAGAATTACCTCTGGTACCCTGATCACGTTAAGGGTAAGGACTCTATTATGGATGTGGTAGGACATTAGTACAGCACGACATAACTAATAAGTAGCATTTACATCGTGCATCGTTGACAAAAGAGCTTATTAATGCTAAATCCGCGCATCATTGTGTCGTGCTATAATCACATGTGCTTCACGGCTTCGCGTTCGCATCTAGATCGCTCCCATAGGACACCAGGTATGTTTATAGGTCGACTAGTACTAGCGAAGACATGCTGACCCGACCTCGTCCGGCGGACATAGGCAATTCTGCATCCTCTGTCCACTCGCGCGTCACAAAACTTAACCAACTGTTACACAACTCTTACACAAGCATCGTTTGGCCAGTTACATCATTTCCAAATTCAATAGAAATCAGTTCCGTTAGCATGAAGGTTTGTAATGAACGCGACATAGTATTGCCATAATGCAGTGAGAACTTGATGCTATTGTCTTAGTCAATGCAAGTTTCAATGAAAAGTAGCTGAAGCGAAGATTGACACTAATGTAAACAAGTGCTATTTTAAGTAATCGCATACCTAATTGTTTGTTATCAACTGATGTGGTCGATAGGAAAGGAAGCACTAAGTATAAGTCTTTTGGTTGCTTTTAAATGGAATCTAAGTATCGAAAGCGAGCATGTAACGTTATTCAACGACTAATACATGTAATCGAGAATCGCTTCCATTCACTTCGGGAGTCCGTAACGGATAATTGAGTTGATGGTGCATGCCTCACGAGAATTTTCTTCCGTTACCGTTATACGATCTGTTTCATTTCTAATCGTTGTTTCAATTTACGCAAGAAATTAAACTGTTGTTCATTTGTATAAGTTATACAACATTTTTTTATGCCAAAAAAACTGTCGTTGTGTTACCGTGCTAGAAAGAGCGTGTCCGAAGCAGTGAATTATTCAACATCGATTGGGCACGGGCCGCTCTATGTGTTAGTCACAGACAGTTTTGTAACTGGCTATCCGAGCTTCTGTTTAGATAATTATCCGATTTTATCGAAAAAATCTGTACTTGAAGCATCGTGGCTTCAGCATATTAGATTAATGTGTTTAGACACATGTATATTCGTCTTCTAAGCTCCCTTGATTCATTCAATGAGAAGAAGGACAAGTTTCTATTGCATAAGTACCGACTGTGCTATATTTTTTACGTTAGTCAACGTGAAAACAGACCGTTAGGTTGCGGTTACGCATTGTTATTATAGGTTCATTCCAATACTAATGGTAAAAATACTTATAGACTTAAACGATTAAGTAACGATGACAAATTCTTCTTTGAGTGACTCGTTTGTCAATTTGGAATCATAAAGTGTACAAGGGTCAACTTCACAAAAACTGTCTCGATCATCTGTCTGGAAGGTGCGTCTGAGCAGGTGCACGTTCCAATGTAATTGGACTTTTACCGGCCATCTTAGGTGCAGTTGTAATTAACCAGACCACTGTCAGGATCAGCCGACAATGGTTTTAGACTAAAATATACTTTAGGTCTTGCGTATATAGCATAACTTGCCGCCCGTAGGCAATTTAGTTGGCGTGGCGGTAAAAGGATGACCGATATTATTAAGCACACACATGTCATTTCAGTGTGACCGTTAACTGTATTATGCTATGATGGTGTAATGGCATAACGGGCCAATATTAAACACGATGAAAGTATCGCTATGATAATTGAAGTATTTCTATTGGAAAGTAACTTGTAAATGCCTTTTTGTTTATTAACGAGGTTAACTGTTACAAATAATGATGTTGTTACGTTACGGTTCGCATACCTATACATACATATATTCGTTTATCGGTGGTAAGAAGAATTCACAACGATATCAATGCTGCTTTGTAATAGATTTTACTTATACCAGTGAATAAAATAACAATGACAGTGATGAATGAATAGGACTTATGTATATCACGTTTGTAGACAAAATCTGAATTCTGAAGTTTGCATGGGTCTATCTACTTAAATAAAAGCATAACTGTTATTAACGATTTTCAGTCATTCATGTATAGCATGTTTTCAACACATCTACAGAATCCTTTATCCCTTCGACGGGCAAGCGGCCGAATATAAGCTCCTGTCATAGGTATATAATGTACTTTATGGGTATGTATATGAGGACCTAACGCATACGTAGACTTCAAATCTTAACAGTTGAAGGGTTAACCTATTGACTACCTATTTATTAACTTCTCATAGAGCCAAGAATGTCAACATTTGAGTGAATCACACGCTTGCACAACCCAGCCAGCGAGACATAAACAATCGCACGTGCACAAAGAACAGGTTTTGCTAGCAAAGTAGGTGCTTCTAGTTTCCCGTTTATGGATTTAGTGGCTACCTACCTACTCAACGTAAACTTTGTTGTGAGAATCGAGATTCAGAAAGCAATTGAGGTAATTCACATACCCACAAATAGAGCCGCAGTATACAACGAGCTATTGGCGAAAACTTACTACTACTACTATCACAAGAGGGGTTTGGGCTATAGTCCCCACGCGGGCCCAGTGCGGATTAGGGACTTCACACACATCTTCGAATTATTTCGCAGATGCGTGCAGGTTTCCTCACGATGTTTTCCTTCACCGAAAAGCTCAGTGGTAAATTCAAATTGAATTTCACACATAAGCGGAAACTTATTCCTGGCTAATTTGTATCATAGTTTTCTGTATCACCTACCATAATATTGCTGGAAGTTTTCCTAAAATAATAAAATAAAATAAGTATTATCCTATATTTTCAAGGTCGAATGAGAACACATAAATTAGATAGGTACTTGTTTGTAATTAGATTAGTCCTCATACGTAATATCTCCTCAGCGTTTGAATGTTATTCCTACTTTATTGTACCTATTACTTACAACTTTAATAAGAGGTACCTTACATTACTTTCGTCATGTATAATCCTAAATCCATATAGGTATATATATACCTATATGGATTTAGATGTAGATAAGATAAGATAAGGTATTTATACCTTATCTTATCGTATCTTATCTAGCCTATTAGATCCCACTGCTGGGCAAATATATATATATATATGTACCTACTTATAATAAATATAATCTAAGTCCTTAACTTTTTACAAAGACTTCGTTATAAGTTTGTATGTTTACGAGGTCCTTTATTTGTGCCACTCTAAGATGCAAAGTAATGCCATCAACAACGCATTGAAAGTTACAAAACTTTGTACCTACATAAATTATTGCCTTTGTAAAATCGAAGTGTTTGATCGTCTTCCTCTCCGCCTCAACAAACAAAATCCGCGATACTTTTAAGAAGGTCCTATCTCATTAATTTGAGACTTTAACTCGGAATGTCATCCTAAGTTATATAAAGCACAAGTTCAAAGCAAGCAATTCTCTTATTTTGACATGTAAAATATGCTGTAATTTGATATTGAGAAATAAATGTCTATGTCTATGTTTAATTTGGAAATAAAATTAGCTAGTAGGTTCGGGGTTTTTATAAAGCAGTGACAAAATGTTTATGCTTCATAGACAATTATCAGTTCACTGATCCAACCCCGGAAGCTTTTTCCTATAATAGATCATTAATACGTGACTGATTGAAATACAATGTGCCTTTTTAGTATTGTTGTTTTTTACACGGAACACCTGCATTTTGTAGGTTATGTTATGAAGGTTATTACTTCTATCTATGGGTAACAAATTGAACGAATAACTTCTCTCTTTTTGAGACTAATACCTCACTTGTCAAACAAAAGGCGTACCTATTTAAATGAGATTTCATGATTGAAAAAGGGTAATTCACGTAATAAAGGAATTTCGAATAATGGTAGGTAATTATGAACCAGGCGGAGTTGCTTTTATTTAAGCCAACATGTTGACCAGTGTTTTAAACAATCCCCATACCAAATTGTGTTGCAATCCGTTTAGTAGTTTTCGAGTTAAATCAGGACATACATACGTATAGACATTTTTTCTAAAAATCATTATTTAGTTTTCAGTATCGTTTATACATAGTCCCCTCGACTTAACAGTTTATTTTAATTTTCAAGTTTCAGACGCGACTTCTTCTACAGACTTATTATAGTATGATAGATACCTACCTAATAAGTTTTATTAAAATGAAAATTTATTTCCTGTTGACAGACATTTAATTCATGTTTTAGAAAGATTTTTAATTGGTATTTCACCGTTCCCAGCGGAACTTAAGGACGAATCGAACAGAAAAAAATTTAATGGGAAAAACATTGTTGAAGTCTTTATTAAAAATGCAATTACAGAAAAGTCAGACTACAGAATTTACACAAACCTATACCTACTCTGTAGCGTTTACACAAAGTTATATTGGCACTTTTGCAGTAAGAACTATCTAGTTGGGTTCAGGGTTGAGAATGGAACGACTGGAACGTTCCATCCCCATTTGTAAGCAGTGCACGCCGGATCAAGAAAGGCAGAAGCCACAATGTGCCTGTGGACTTCCGAGTCTTGTTCATTATTCCTATTTATGATATTGATACAGTAACCTTTTCGACACGGCTTTGAAGTGTTGTAGCAAAGTTTCCAGTTGGCCTTTGATTTGGTTGTCTCTAGCGAATTTATTTACTCTCAATAGAATCTGATGGTACTTACAGTGTTTCATTGTAATATTATAATTGATGAATGAAAACAAAACACATCATGTGTGTTTTGTTCACACAGTTTGCTCAAATTTTATAGCACATACTTGTTTATCATAATCAATAATAAGTACTTGAAAAACTTAAAGTACCACTTCCCGCATTCGAAGTTTAAGCTTAGGTACCTCCCATAAAAAGCTATTCGCACAAAAACATGAGCAAGGCCACGGAGTTAGGTGGCAAAAAACTTCACCATCACTGCCGGCATGTCAGCTAATACAATTTTTTTTTTTCTTTGAAACCCGAACTCGTCCGTTGCTTTATAAACTAACCACTATGCGAGCTCTGCCGCTTATCTAACGTCAATCTTAAATTGTGGTTTGCTGTGCTTCTGAAGTACGCACATTTGTTCATCTGATAGGACTATCGGCAGAAACTCTAAATCTGATTAGATTATTTCTGATATACCTGTGTAATGTAATTTAGGTGGTGTGAAGAATATACCTACATAATATTTCTATCAAAATCAAGATCAAAATTTGCTAAGTGATGTAACACAACAAAATTGAACTTGAAAAAGTATAGAAGCTTCATCCGAAGCAGACCGAGTCAAAAACGTCAGAGAAAGTCCTTTCATAGGATATTTAAATATTCCAAGGTCCCACCATAGTCTAGATAAAAATATCAAGAATGTCTTGATAACTTCATAAGTTACACGAACTTATTGATACAGCTTATCTATCAAACATACGTCTTACTAGGGAGGGAAGGGTGACCGATGTAACTGTCAAGTCAAGAGGCATTGGGATGCAACCCAGGTTCAAGCAAACACGCCGGGTTGACTTAGGCAAACGATGCGGGTCGTGTCACCAATCGAGAATACTAATGTCAGGGCAAATCTTGTAACGCACGGGCACTAATTAGTATGACGGCAACGGCAGGTGTGCTTGCTTCTAATGAACGATTTTGGTTGAATTGAATTAGAGATTGCTGAATGTGATAAATTATTGAAGAAGACAAGGCGAGTGATTAAGATAGGTATTTCATTGATAAGGTACTAAGTTCACGTGGTCTACGCTTCCTCTAGGAAGTTTCTTTTGAACTTTAACAAAATTATTTGTAACTAGCTTCTGCTTGCGACATCGTCCACGTGGTATTCGTTACTAGCATTCCCGCGGGAACTATGCATTTTCTCGGGATAGCCTATTTGTTAACCAGTGTTATAAACTAACCCCATACTAAATTTTGTTGTAATCCGTTTAGTAGTTTTCGAGTTAAATTCGGACATACACACATACATATTTTTCTAAAAATCGTTATTGTGTATTCAGTATCGTTTATATAGTCCTCTCGACTTGATAGTTTCTTTTAATTTTCAAGTTTCAGACGCGACTTCTTCTACAGACTTATTAGTATAAATTGTTGCATACATTTTCATTTAAGATTTTTTTGAAATTAAATTGCCCTGAGAAACTTAGAGAAATTTAATATACCTAGTTGCAATTTGACGGAATGAGAGGATTTAATATACAACAAAATTGAAAATTATCTGAAGATGCGGGTGTCTGCTATTAAGATTAATGATGTCTTACGGTGCATGCAATTTGAAAAGGAAATAGATCATATTAGGAATCCCTTAACATAAAAACCTAATACAACTATGAAATATAACACGGATATTAAAGTAGCAATTAAGTTACTAGAATTAAAATAGTAAAATCATCATTAATTTATTTTAACTACAAACCTACTTAATAAAATCAAAGTCAAGGTCATTTTACAATATAATGCGTGGTCAGTAGGTGACACCAGTCTAGCTAGGTAGATTAATGCGTGTTTTATCAGTAATGACTAATATTTCTCGGTTGTTGCAAGTTCTTACACATGTGTTACAATTGCGAATCGACGTATCGGTAACGTCTGGCACAACTTTCTCATTATCGCATTCTGAATTGTGCATCTAATTAGAAGTTGCGTGTAATCTCACAAACAAACGACAGTAATGCAACATTCGCGCAAACGAAAGCTGTTACACTTAATTTTCAACAACTTTCAATGTTATCATAATGTGATTGATAGATTTATAAACAGGGTTCTTAAAAGAAAGACGTGACGGTAATTTAATAAGAATTTAATCGCAAGAGCGAAGCTTTTACGTTTAGGAAAGATCGGAGCTTCTCGTCCTTAATGGAATAGTCATTAATCAATCTCAAAAAACTTGACGCTAAAAGAGTTTATAGGACGAAGCAAAAAATGTTTCATTATGCGCTCGAGGAGCGGGCACGCGCTATCAATATTCATTGTTAGCATTTATTTTGTGAAGATCATCATTATGATAAAGAAGTTGTTTGTTGTGAAATACCGCGCACAAATAAAGATACCCTTCTATTTCGTTATACAGCTTATAACAGCTCCCCTTGCATGTGGCTTTGAAGAGGATGAAACAATAAAATGCGTCTTGTACGATTGATTTCTTTATAGGGGTCGCATGGTGCGCCACTAATGGCAGTTTGCGACAGACGAGGCACAAAAACCTCGACCAGGACCCTCGTACAAGTAGGTCAGCATGAGAGAGTGGAACATGACGAATCGCTCTCATCACTCTTTAACGTTGTAAGTGGGAGCGTAGATAAGATTTAGACTTAGCCGCCTTTGAGGTCGAGATGTGATTAATGAAATTTTGGGCACTCAAGCATAAGGGTCTGGCGTTACATTTTTTTCAGTCATTTTAAGCCTATAGGTAAGGTATATAGAAAATGATTTTGTAAAATTTCCTCGTGCACTGTGCTGCTAGCGGAGGTTCTAATTAACATTAAAGGGTACCATAAATGGTTAATTATATTCCGCAGACATTCTAAGAATTTAGGCACTCAAAGCTCGGCGAAGGCTATGAAGTCGGTCCGCTGAGCGCAATATAAGGAGCACAGAACAATGGGGTCCGTTGTGTTCCGGAGCCAAATGCATTAGCAAATGTTCCGCTACACGCCGAGGTAATTAAAAAGCCATGAAACCAAGATGGTGCTTACCGAATAGCAATTAGGTTTGTACCTCTAAGTGAATGAAACGTGTAGGTTACATGACGTGGTCGCGGCAGATGGTGTGAACTGTGAAGTTATTTTCTGTAGACAATTGTATTGCGTATTCTGGTCGAAAGGTCCGATTGTGAGTAGTTTCGTAAGCACGATCGGGCGCATTCCATGGCGGCGACGGTGCAACGCCCCTGAGGATAGACTTGCCTTGCGCAGACGTGGCTAGGAATACGTTTATAGAACTTAAATGAAAAAATAGTAATGAATAAAACGCATGCGCAATAAAACTATACAATGTTGATGATCAGAAAGTCATTGCAAAGCAAATATTATGTCTGTAATAACTTTAGTATCTGTTTGATCACGGTTGCGCTGTTTGAACACTAGAGATTAGGCTTCACCGGGACTTAACGAGATAGCAATGTTTAAAGATGAGTAATAAGAATGGATTGCACGAGATAAAAACTGAATTCACTAACGTGAAAATCGCTATCTCTTTCTCATAAGATTTTATGTTTCCTTTACTATCAAAGAAGACATCAGCAAAACATACAAGACAGAATAATGTTTCCGTCACCTACGTTTGTTATTGTTATTACAGGTTTGATTGAGTTTCAATTTATAGTATCTAATGAAACGGTTGCTACATTACAAACACGTGCAAAATCGGGGCCGCTTGCGCAACGCTCGTGTTATCAAAGATTGTTGCCCTCACGCCGCTCTAACGGGACCGGCAGGTATGCCGCATTGTTTTGGTCAATCTCCGCTCTAATGATGCCCTAAAATTTGTTAAATCTTTATTCAATTAGGATTTAGATATCATATTAAAAACGTACAAATAAAATAACAATTACACTTTCTACAGTGGTGCTATGGGCCAGGATTGTATTCAGAGCATTTTTAATACCTATAGTCTAATAAAATAACCAGAAAATTGTAGGTCCCAAAGGAAACGTAGGCAAAGGTTGTTGTCTGGAAGAGATCGATATTAGGCGATAAGATCTGCTACCTTTTGTGTAATTACATTATGTATGTACTGTTCCTTGAATGTGTGGTGTTGAATAATATTTATATGCCAATATTTGGCACTGAATTATCAATATTTAAATTGAATTACCCCAAACCCTCTCGTGGTGAGAGGAGGCCTGTCATGTGTCCAGCGGTGGGACGTAAATATATAGGTAGGCTGTTGTGGTAAGTACTTATGTGGTGGTGGAAATTGAAATAGTAAAGCAGCTGATAACTAAACTTTGCTTGATTTCAATCAAGCAAAGGAAACCTTTAATAAAGTGAGACGGTTTCCGCTGCTAAAGAGGCATTTCCTCTGCCTTCATCTTATAAATTAGGGAAACAGCGAACGTGCAACGTTTAAACATCGAGAAATTAACATAGGTATTCGGCGTTCTCTATTTCTCAGACCATGATTATTAATCGGAAGGGTTTGATTTATTGCTAAGAGTTTGCGTAGAAATTGAAATCTGAACGCATGTCTAAAGTAACTAAGTGCAAGCTGGTTGTCGACTGATTTACGACTCCTGAGCAACTGGCCGAGACTAACGCATTCGCGACGGTTTGACACACATCGACGTCATCATGTTAACAATGTTAATGAACGCAGTAATACTTAGAATTGGAGGAACTGATGTTTCCCTTCACATTAGGGCAAGCTCGCATCTGTTAAATTCGCCGCGCATATTGTTTAGAGACGTCGAGATCCTCGTGTCCAGGGGATTACGAACGCCATTCAAAGTCTAATGAATGAAGCAATAATCGAAACGCGATTAGAAATGATATATTGTTAATCCGACATGCGATGAAAAATATCGGTGCAAATCTAGAATACAATGGGGGCCAATGTCAATGACCCTCACACCCTATGGTGCAACAAAGAGACAGATCGGGGATAAAAAAGGGGTCTTGCACCATTATGGGAGTAAATTACGGATTGGTCAAACGAATTGTTGATATCGCATTTTTTGAGCATCTACATCTGGCACGCGTTGGAGAGCCGGTACAACCAGTTTTACTCGAATGCGTTGATGAGGTTCAACGGTTAGATAATGATTGAATAATCTCGCTTACTTTCCTTCCCGTCGCCAGGACAGTAGGGTATGAGCGAACTCCTAATATCATTCACGTACGAGAGTAAATCAAATTTGGATCGCGTTAGATGTACCACTTACTCCCGGGTTCGGTTAACCAGAGGCTGGGGACTAGGCGATCAATTTCAAGGGCCCCCTCGTCTTATATTCAAATCCCTTTTGTCTTTCGTGTTTCATACAGTCGGAGATTCACAACAACGTGCTCTCAAACGCTGGGAGCCTTACGATCAATGACTTGCGGCTGTCTACTTTAAACTGTCAAGAGCGAGTCGAGTCGTTTGTGTTTAGAGAAAAAAATTAATAGCTTGACTTATTAGCTATCGTGGAGGATGTTATTGAATTGCAATTTGATATATACCTATGTCGTCTTGAAGTAGTTAATTATGATAGGTAGTCATTTAAAGTATAATGGGGTCATTGAACTTTTTATGTAGAATGCTCTTGGGCTTCTTTAAATATCATATGCAACTATCAGCAGGCAACTAATGCAGCACTAAACACGATAACACCTTATCGGTATTGATAAAACAACTCTGTGGGTGATTAAGCTGAGAAACAATATTGTGAAAAAAGCGGTTAGTTAAGAAATTCAATTTGTAAAACCAAACAATGCTTAATCTTAATAAGGAAAATATATAAAAAATACCTACATTACAACCAAAACAAAACGTTGAAAGAAAAAAAAAACACTTCAAAACATAAACACAAACGCAAATAATATTTCCAAGCACAAAGTAAAGCGAACTTTACCGTCAACGCACGAACTTTTGAAACACTTCAAGCACAAGATAGACGACGATATCAAATTTTTCGCGTGAAATTTGATATGTGTACTGTTTTGAGGGGAAACTGGGGCGACTTGCGCGCGTGGCGACCGGGCACCGACTGCCGCCTGCAGCCGGCGAGTAGCGCCGTCCTGCTCCAATACGCATGTCCGGAACTATTTTCCTAGAGAATTTCCACATTCATCGTCATATTACATCCCGTACACCGATTTTCCAAAGCCACCACTAAATACAACCAAAAGGTGTCTCTTTAAATCCGTGGTAATACGGGATTTTGAATCTGTGCTGGTGGGTGGAAAAGAGACGGCGTCGATGCCGGCAAGGTCGATCGTGATTGTAAGCATTGCAACATCGCTAGCAAAAGTCGGTATTCAGGTTTTACACCTGGTTTTTATAGATAAGGCAATCTTCGGGCAGACGGACCCTGTTTAATTTATGTTAAACAAATTTAGTCCATAAAGATTACTCAACTTTCTATACTTATTTATTTTTTTCTACGTAATAAACATAAATCAAGCTCCACATATACCAAATTAGGTATAACCAAGGTTGAATTTCAGGTTTAATTTCTGGAACTGCTAATTGCTTATTTCCTTCTAATTTGACTCTTGATGCGTTCCGATTGTAATCTCAAACAGTCTCAACTGCAGGCTTGTACAAACATTACTCATTTCCTATTTCATAACACAATATCAATTTGTATGCAGAAAGTATTTTCTTTGTGACATCCGGACTATTTTAGACTAAACACGAGTATTGTACTTTCACTATTGTGCTGCATATGGGACGATGAAAGTGAGTGTCACCGAGATATTACTAATACAAAGCACAATGAGAAATTATAGCTTTGAGAACGACCTTTGGAGCACTTTCGTGTACAGTGTTACGTAGAAGGCACCTTTTGTGAGGCTAATGAAGTTAATGAAATTAATAATGAGTTTTAAATTGTAGACAAAGAAAAACCACAATCTTCTTCTGCAATTAGGTAAGGAGCAGTAATGAATAACGTAAACTGAATATAACAAGTACTAAATTGATCAAAAAGGGAAATAGAGACAGCTTCCGTTTCTGCTGTATGTAAAGTACATTTACTTTACATACAGCAGAAACGGAAGCTGAATCACATCTGAGGGATACTTTCGTTAACCTCTAAAATGAGCTAGTATTTCTAGTCATTCTAGTCCTTTAACGCTAACTAGGTACTTACCAAGTTACAAAATAATGTTACATGATAAAAAACATTAAACGTTACAAACGTTAAGCCGTGACACCCTATGCTGTAAAGGTTATTACTTACCCTAACGTCGTTCTCCGGGTTAATATCGTCGGTCTAGACAATGACCGTCGAAGGCCGATGAAACCGTTTACGATCGAGCTTCACTCTGCCTCATAGCTCTACTAGACGAACCTACAACAGATGTTTCATGATTTTATTATCATCGACGCTCTGCACTACAGCTGTAATTGGGCCTTGGCTTGATCGATTATTTTCTTCCAACCAGTTCTAAGCACCGCTTTTGCCTTCCTTTATTTTGTTCAATGAGGAAAAATCCGAGTAGTGTGAACTCGTCCTAATCGAGTATAAATACTTGGTACTAAAGATACATAAAACTGTATACTTAACTCTGGTCGTAGATAACTTTAAGTGAAGACAGGCATCTAAATACTAAGACACCATTGTATGTTATGGAGTTCGATTCTGCAATTCTGCATCCGTTTGACAATTAGAGACATTTCACTTATATCAAGCTTCAAAGTCTTCACTATTTACTTACCTAACGACTTTTTGTAGACCTACATAAGTTTGTATGTTGTGCTAGAGGTCGCCTAATTCCTGCAATATGTTTTTTATGACGTCATTTAAATAGTTCGCAAATCATCGTTGTATTTTCATACAAATTCGCACACCAGTTCGTTTTGTTTCTTCCAAATCAGGATAGTCACTGGAGGTTTTTTTTTGATGAATTTATTTTAAAACCGTGCAAATATTGCTCGGCATGGAATTCTTTTACAATTCACACTTACCTAAAGTTTTGTTTCTGCTACATGCGTCCAACACTATAAATGGGCTAACCTATCTCCGTCACCTCATCCTCGGGGATTAGGATGGGACATTGTCGTCATTTTATTGCGATCGTGACCTTTTAGCTGCAAAAATTACTTGCCATTCCAATTACGGGTAAATGCGGGTATTACGTCACTAAGCGCCAATTTTAAGAGTGGAAACTATGTTACTACTTAATTATTTTCGAGGATCGTCGTTCGATAAATCATGTGGGTAACTAATATTCATACTTTCATAAGGTTTCGTAAGATATGATGTAGGTACATTTTTAATAGAAAAAACTTTTCTTCTTCACAATCAATACTTGTAGAATGTTTGATAAACCGGTACTAATCCAAACCAAACCAATTTTTCGATATTTTTCCAGAATTACTAATTAGTTTCTATTTCCGAACGTAGCTTATGACGATTAGAGATTGTCAATGTCATGTAAGGGTTTTGACAGACGTCATTGATTTTCCCGGCTTTTGTGGATGTACACGCTTGGTCTATTAAAACTACATTTGTTTATTATAAAAACCATCTATTATTGGAAACAGTTTCTACTGACGGTCAATGAGTTAAACAAAAGAGATTACTCTTACGTCTCATTTAACAAGCCAAACTCATCTCATTGCTTGTTTAACAGTGACAAATAAGCTCGTATTGCAAATACTCGTACCTACTTATTTCAAATCGCTCTTCGCCACGGGGCATTGAATTGATTGCGCTCTGAACAAATCAATGGAGGTGTAGAATGCTGAGAAGCAATAAACGCAACTTGTAAAATTACTATTTTATTAATATTGATCCGAATATTTCCCGGAATAAGTACACTTTCGGAGATTTTTTGACTGTTTTCAAGAAACAAACCAACAACTCAAGAAAGGATTTAAAAGAGTGGTTGTAAAAACATCCCACCTACATAATCGCCGTGCCAATGATTTCCTCTGTTTGTTGTTGTTGTTAAAATTTTACAAAATCATATTTTAAAAGATTTATCTGAAAATGGGGGAATCACAGTCTAGTAATTTACCGCATTGCTTACCTCTACTTCAACTTGGTATCATGAAAAAGTTGCACTCCTACGTAGTTTTATTTCGCTCGAAGTAACCAGCAATGTTTCGCGAATTCCCTCGGCGAATAAAACTCTCCTTTAAACGTGCGGTGTCCAGTTATTTTTAGTCTCTGAACGTGTTTTATCCTTCGTATTTTGTTTACTATGACCCTGGTATTTATTTACTGATACGTTGTTCTTATTTTGATTTTTATATTCTTCTAATAGTGAGAATTACTACGGTACCTACACACTCAGTAAGACAAGTTCCTTGCGATTAATAATATTCCAGTAAGTTGCATGCCGAAGCTGTGGTGGCCTAGTGGTTCGGCCTACCGCCTCTCATGCAGAGGGTCGGGGGATCGATTCCGGCTCGCACCTCTAAGTTTACTTATGTGCGAAATTCAATTTCAATTGACCACTGCGCTTTTCGGTGAAGGAAAACATCGTGAGGAAACCTGCACGCATCTGCGAAGTAATTCAAAGATGTGTGTGAAGTCCCCAATCCGCACTGGGCCCGCGTGGGGACTATAGCCCAAACCCTCTCATGGTGAGGGGAGGCCTGTGCCCAGCAGTGGGACGCAAATAGGCTGTAGTAGATGGTAGATGGTAGTAAGTTGCATTTCGTCAAGAATAATTTTGAAGAAAAAAATTGAAAATAAAAATGTATAGATATTTATTTAAGTACTTTAATATTGTCTATTAATTAATTAGGAATAGCATAATCATTTAACATATATTAGATACAAAAAAGATACATAAACAGAGAGATAGTCTCAATATAATATAGTCTACATCCAGGAGCAGTTCCCACTGAGATTACAGACGTAATAAGTGGCGAACATTATGCATATAATACTTATTTCATTAAGTACAAATTAAGTCATTTATATTTTTCAAAGTTAAATTATTAAGTTCGTCACACATACCACAGTCACTTAAGTTAATTTCACAATCATAAACTTATAATGATTTAGGTATATGGTAAATAATATAAAGGTCCCAGAACAAGCTCTCATGTTTGCATTGGCTCGGCAAACAGCGGGTAAAGAGCGGAAGCGTTATTACAGCTCAGCACCCCTCACTATGACACAAAGCCACATCACAACACCACACGAACATCCCTTTCATACACAATCCATTGCTGTTCTCGCATGACTTGGCTCCTTTTTTTGCCGTGGAATAGTAGCAATAGATGCGAACAGGGGAAATGATCAGCGTATAATAATAAATTCAAACGTCCCATTGAGGTTTATGAATACACACTTGAGCGTAAACTGAACTTTTAGCAAAGCTCAACAATTCTGATAGTTGCGTTCGTTGAGCGAACCGGAAATGGAGTTTGGGTCTCGATGGAAAATTGGCATGTCATGTCAAGCTTTTTGTAATGAGGACTTTAATCATGTTGTACGTTTCAGTGAATGTGTTAAGTAAGTACATGATAAATATAACATAATTGAACTTTTTAACTTTGTATGAAACATTTTTTTTATATGTATAGGTGCTGACAATATTTGTTCTGGATGTTTCACGTTTGAGAAATCAGTAGTTTTTAATATAATCTAATTTTATAATGGTGGCATTGGATGGTGCAATGGTGGGTTTTTGTTGGAATTGATTCTTAGGTATAATGAACCTATAGGTAAGGTTGGAATTGTTTTGAATAAATATGATTTAGTAAAAAAACAAGCTTGTTTCAGATTTTCAAAGAATTTCAGCTGCGAAATCGGAGCACAGAAAAAAGTTAGCGTCTATTTGTATAGCATAGCTTCATAAAACGGCATCGTAAAACGATGAATACGCTGTAAAACCATAACTGAGGCACTGAGCCGTCTATAAATTACATCGAACTTTGCAACTATCCCCCTAGTGATGTGATCGATTGACGGAAAATTCATTTTCTTTTTAGTAACATTTAGAACATCAACTTTACCTCAATATTTTTTAGGAACTTGGCTATATCTAGGTAAGGTTTCCTAGTCATCAATTATTTCATCTACCAACGCTTCCGAACAATGGGAATGTATCACCATCATCATTATATACGGATCATTTAATTTTTGACCACTAATTTTATCAAGATTGTTGAACTAAAGTTAAATGAATACTCTTCTTTATTTAGTACTTTAAGAATTCATGGAAAATTAATACACCCGTTTGACTGCATGTAAAAATATCGAAGACGTCGAATCTTAAATAGAAGCAACATGCAGTATTATATATCATCAAGTATTGTAGGTAAGTCACACACAACACTATTCGTCACTAGGTCGACGACCTCAGTCAAAATAAAACGTACTTACTAAGTACGTGTCTTTATAACCGAATAATGTAGCGGAAAATTGGCACACGCGCACAAACGCATAGTAGATAGTATGTGTATTTAACGATAAACACAAATTAGGACTCGGTTAGCATGACATTTGTTTGCCGCACCTGGTTTAATTTCGGTCTAGTCTAGATCTGATATAATATAAAGAGTTATTATATAAGAAGTAGTTTCTTGTAGAGAGGCAACGTGTTGGTTCAAGGATGTAATTTATGCATGCTTTGAATGACATTTGTATGTAGTAGGTACTAGTAACTTGATAACTTGTAAATCTCCATTTATATTAATACTAGCCGTTTGCCCGAGACTTCGTTTCGCGTAGACTTTGCGTACCCAATAATACTATACATATAGATGAATATATAGTTATAGAAGTATTGAAAAACTGGTCTGACCCGTGGAAATGGTCCCGTTAATATTTGGATGAAAAGTATCCTATGTTATTCCCAGGGTTTCAAACTATCTCCATACCAAATTTCATAGTCGTTGCAACGTGAAGGAAGGACAAACAAACAAACAAACACACTTTCACTTTTATAATATCAGTATGGAATGGATGTCTTTAAACACGTTACATTCTATAACTTTAGTGTTTTTTTTTTTTATAAGATATTTACAATGTGACTTTTGCAAACACCCCTGAATAAAACTCTGGCAATTTTCTCAAAAAAGTGGGTTATGATTTGGTGCGTCTATACACAGATAACCCCACAATAACGTCTTATCGTATTCGGTAGGTAAATTCCTAAAAAACAGTCACGTCAAATTCAAACAACTACTGCAAAAAACATAGAAACCACCAACCGTGGCAAAACACACAATTGACTTAAAATACATCTTCCAGATTATCTTGAAAATAATCACAATAAAGCGATTCAAGCTGTCCAAACAAAGCCGCGCTTCCCCTTTTATCGTTTACTTTTGTTTTGCAAAAATACACAGGCGATGATAAATTCTACCAAAGGCTTTATAAAAAATTTACCCCAATCCCCCCCTCGGTATTCATATTTTATGCGAGTAGTGGTGTGTTTGTCACATGCGTATGACGAGTTGTTGTATATTTATGTTTTATTCGCACTTGGGAACGGTCTGGGCGTGATCGGGCATATTATGATCGGTCAATAAATGCCGAGTGGCCTCTACTACACTCGGTAAAACATTTGCGCATTTAAATCCATGTGCCATAAAATTTAAATATAACCTATAAGATTTTTTAGACGAAAAATTCTTTGAACAGTTTACATGCCACAAACTGCTATTGGATTCTCTGAGTAAACCTAAAGTGAAATTTGATATAAATGAAAAACATTTACGGTTACGTAAGTAGGTACAACAGTTTAACTTATTGCTAATGTTGACACCACTCACTCAAGTATTAAATATAAAGATACAATCATTTTTTTCTTCCATTGGCACCTACTGTATTGGGACACTTCAGTGTAAAATAAAGCATTTATTGGTTGTCATCGTGGCAACACTTACCCAAAATTAATGTAGTGATGTTCGGATAAGAAATATACTGGTGTTGTCATACCACACCACAGTCATTACAATTTCTCATCTTTCACCACTAATCAAACTTAATATTAATGATCTATGCCACGAACAATTAATTAAAGTTCGGTACGCTACGCATCTCTCCGGTGATAAATTTAATGCTCAATACTTGCGTATGCAGAGGACGCTTCATCATATCTCAAAACTGGTCTAATTAATTAATTAATAACAAGCCTTAGTGCTAAGGCACAAGGCACAATATGTATAGACGTAAGTTGAGCGTATGTAGTCATAGTTAAGCCGTTATAGCATGGAAAGGTAATTTATGCCGTATATAGATAATCTCCGACGCGTCTCTATTCATTTACCAACGTAATTAATTATTAGCACGCGGATATTAATTAATTGAGGCGTACTTGCCTTACTATCCTATGATACAGAACTATAAAGGGTGTTGGAATTTATACCTATAGGAGCAAATTTAGGTACTAACTAAAATGTAAATTTCGATAGGAACTTACAAGGCCTGGAGCTTTGGTAAGTCTGTCGGAGCCTTCGGGAAGTGGGAAAATGACATGTAAAAGTTATAAGAATCTTGTTAAGTACTTACTTATGTATGTTGAAGTAAAAATAAATAGCAATTAATAATAAATAAAATAAATAACCATGGGCACATTTCCTGAACTCGCGTAAATTTCTCCATTCTTTCATCTCCGTTTGAGTTACGCTGCACGCTGCAAAATGAAAGCGTACAACAATATTTTCGCAAGACGCCATTCCCCGAACAATGGAATTCGAAAGGAAATCTGTTGAAATTAAATGTTGAAACAATCGACGAAGAATTTTCCTATAAATTTCATCGACTAATGAAGGGGAGAGGGCATTAAATTATTTTTAAGTAGGTAGTAGGACCGCCCCGCAGGCACTCCATTGATTTTAAGCGATGCCTTTAGGATTATATGGGGAGGGGACCCGTGCATTTTTATCAAAGACTCGCCGTACCTACCGATATTTACCTTTTAAAATTTTTCAACTGAAAGTAAATCCATACTAATATCATAATAAAGAAAGTATATCTGTTCTAGGTAGGTACCAATAAGTTAACGCTAAACTGCTGGACCGCCTTAAGATAAAATTTGGTAGCTATGGAGTTAGTTTGAATCCCAGGGAAGGTCACCGAAAAAAAAAAACGCATAGTTCCCGCGGGAACTCTATAGGTAACCGAATTCCACGTGGACGAAGTTAGGGACATACCTACATTTTGTAAAGTTAGTTGCTCTTAGTCTATCCCTTGTATTAAGTTTTATGTTCCTAATAAATATTTTTTATTTCATTTTAATTTAGTTCATAATAAAGGAGTCTAAAATGTTTAAATTATTTAAAGACGAATAAACCGATATAAAGTAAAATGAAGAAAGCAATTAAAACGAGACACAATTACTAGTTTTAGTGTCTTTTAGTTTAATAAGATTTCCTTCGGTGAGACAGACATGGGGACTCCCGAAGAAAGCGCCAATTAGCAATAACAAGCCGGATTGCCAACTAGTAGTTTAAAGTATAATTGTATTAACAACCTGACAATGAGAAAACACAATTAAATTAATGCTGCGGGCTGCGGGTAGAATGGCGAAGTCAAATTAGATGGACAAACTATAGACAAGATAGAAGTGAGTTTTAAAGTTTTCACCCCAAAGTAACTTTTAAAGTTTCCGCAACTTATTAGGTACTTGTAATTTCTTGAACACTATCCATAATAGTACTAGTCCGTACTAATATTATAAATGCGAAAGTAACTCTAGCCGTCTGTCTGTTTGTTACCTCGTTAGGTACGTTTCAATCAGTGGACAAAAATTTATGAAATTTGGTATGGAGATTGTTGAAGTCCCGGACATACTTAGTTCATCCACTAGCGGAAGCTAGTACCTACCTACACTATAAATACCTAGTAAAGTACCTTAGTGTAGATATCACTATCATGATATGAATAATAGAAGAAGACGTTGGTATCGCTCAATGGAGCGTGAAATAGTGTCGAGGTGGATCGTTGCGGATGATTTAAGCCAACTCCTTTAAATCCATTAAGTCCAGATTGTACCGTTCATTGCCAAAAAAGACGGGCTTCCAAAATTAATTAAGAATTTTATGGTAAGCTAAAAATAAAATAAAATGTAGACTACGAAGTCGATCGTCACCTGCAAAATATTATACGCCTAGGTATCACTTGTTCTATAAGTAGAGGGTGAGAGCCTGATGATCTGTGACTCAGGTCAAACCAGACATCAGCTTCTCACAAAGTAGGTATTTTGTATACAGCTAAATGTATCTCCTACCTACCTATTAAGCGCAATTATGTACATACTTTGTGAGAAGAAAATAAAGATAAAAGAAATAAAGAAAGATAAGTACATGGTGAAATCATCATTCATTTCAAATGAAGGAATTAGCAACACAAGAGTCCTTTATTGTTTTTATCATGTCATCGACGTAACACACTGGCGAGCTTTGTGTAAATACTTTTTTAATTTTCCTTACTTTTTCCGTAAAAAAGCCATGGTATGGTTTTGAAGTCGTATAGGCAATTAGCGTAATTACCGGGCTTTAGTCCTCATTATAATTAATTACGTGCTTTGTACTTACTCAACTATCCTTTTGAAAAACTGGAATCATACCTGCAATGGAAAATGACTCATTGAAATGAAAATTTGTTTAAATCACTTAAAATACCTACTTATTAACATTAATCCAAATAAGAACAACAATTTACAACAACAGAATAATTTAGAATAACAGTTCACATTTCTCTAAATGGACAGAAAACAAATCATAAAAACGCACGTACGAATGCTATAGCGCCTATCATTTATGTCATAGCAACTAGTTGCGTTATTACAATAGTGCTGTACAAGTTCACGTGGCACACATAATTCTAGCTAAGGCGGATAATTAAATTAGGCTACTACAACATACAATTTGTAATTAAAGTATTTTTTTCATTTCTTTCTAATTAGTAGAACCATAAAAGTTTGTTGCAGTACTTATCTCTACTATTATAGGTACATATTATTTAAAAACGAGATTATTCTGGATTGCAGGAATTCGTTTTTGAAAATATCCTTCCCGCCGGAATAATCTTCAAGAACAATAGTCCATAATTCCGCGAAAGTCCACCTAGATTACTTTTTCAGTACACGAAGCGGTGCCATAATCCTGAAACTTCCCAGACGAATTCCTAATCGAGTCAGTCGGTTAAAAATGTAGGCGTACAACGTAAAAAAATGTCTTAAGTCATTAAGGTCTTAAGTCGAGTTTAATTAAAGCTGTCGCCGGGGAGGCAATAATAATAATGAGTGGAGCGCGAAAGTCAGACGGAAGAGTCCTGTTGCATTCGCCTTTTTTTCGTCCACTGTTTTCCGGCCTGACCTGGCTGAAATTTAAAAATCGAACTTCGTAGTGCTTCTTTTCTTTCTTACATCTGTTTTAATGAAAAAGACGGAAAGAAAGGAATAGTAGGGTTGTTCCTTATTTGAATATTCCGACAGTCGTGGTTTTGATAGTGACTCGGTTTCGCTAAGCAGATAAGTAGGTACCTACCTAGGTACTGCAAAGGATTTTTTAGGTCACAGTTGTTTTGCGTGTTTTCACAGCTGTAGCGAATTTATGTTTAAAATCGTGATGCAAAATAACCATATAAACAATTTTATATCAGTCCTAATTATTATATTTTCATCGTCCAAAAGGCATGTTTATATAGGTAGGTAGCTATTTTTGTTCTCAAACGTTAAATTAAAACGTTTAGCTTAACTCTAAAAGTGTCGTAAAATATACAGTAAATGACTTTGCCTTTATAACGAGACATACATTTTACATTAGGTACATATTACTAGAAAAATCGCATTATTTTTGCCGTGACCGGCCATAGCGAAGTTATTGACTTCGAGATACCAAACGTCATTCTCACTCGGCTAATCATCATTATTTTGAGGGGAGCGAGGGGATCTCGAGACGCCTAATTGAAACAAATATTTGCGGGGAACGTTGGCTTATATGGAACACTTGTGAGTACTGTTTTAAGATATGATTGCTTGGAATTAGTTAGTAAAAGTAGGACGTAAAATAATGTACAACAACCTTCTAAAAAAGTAAAATTTACTAATACTTAGTAATAAAATCCACCATGTTTTTTTTGTACGAAATATAAATTGTCTCTCCGACAATCGACGGAGACCTCTTTCTTCAAAATCAGTTCAATAGATTAGCACGAGGGTGGAATAAACATCCATACTACATAGAGTGCTAAAATCATAACCCTTCTACTGGCTTCGTCGTAGTCGGGTAAAAAGAGTAATTACTTAGTTACCCTATAGTTTGTTGCTAGGCCTACTTGCTTAGTTACAGACTCCTTACAAAGATTCTTGACTGCAATATCACAGTTTTAAAAACCAGTTTGTGCTGCCGATCCTCTAGTACTAAATATCTTGGCCGTATACATCACAGAATGTTCTTTTTTAAAGTTGTATTAAAAAGTTCTATTAAAATTTCTACTCAACAGTTTTTATTTATCAAGTATCCATTTTCAAACAATACTGTCAAAAATACCCAAGCGTTTGTGGCCTACTGAGGAAACATTGATCTTGAATTTTCTAAAATATCAAATTCTGGCGAAAACAGGTTGACACGAGTGACGAAGAGCCATTAGGCTATTCATTTTCAATTTCAAGACTCTCCCATAGCAGCTAATGAGTTGAGATTGAATCGCTATCGACTTCGAGTGAAGGCGCTGAGTTACTAAAAGCATAAGAGAATTAAACAAAGAACAAATATTGTAACTGTCTAGATATGAAAAAGGTACTTTACCTTATTCATTAAGTACCTAAAACTAGCCTAGAGTTTGCTAATGCCAATGTTACATGTACTTACTCCGTTGTTTAAAGTGTAAATTGATGAACACTACTGTAATTTACAGCGACATTATTTTTCGATTATACTTAAGTTTCATGAATATTGTTAAAAATTATAAATAGGTATAATAATAATAATAATAATAAATTTTATTTCAGGCATCTAGGCCCATATTACATATACCTTAAAGACTAACATACATATTAAAATGAATCTTAAAAACTAACACGATAATAATAGTAATAATATTAGAATAATAGTAATAATATTAGATAATAGTAGTAATATTATAATAGTAATTACTTACGTAGCAAATATCAAATACGAGCGAATAACGCTAAATATCAACTTACGTATTTAACTGACGATGATGATGTCATCCAAAACGACACAGTGAGCTACAAAATGAATACAATGCGCATTAATGTGCAATAGTACAATAAACGCACACGTTCAATAATCGTATATTATCGTCCGCCGTGCCCACGCTGAGCCTTGACAAAACTGTTGTCATCCATTTGCGAATGAACGGCCTACGAGGCTACGACCAATATTACTAAGCCAAGTTTTGTGTTCAGATTTACGATTATTCGATATAATATATTTTACGCTGATAAATTACAGAGTTCAAGCCTTTCTTTCCTTCCGCGTTCATATTCTGTTTTCTACTCCTCGTTATTTTTTCTGTTATTTAATTAAATAGTATCTTAGATAGTAGTTCATTCTATTCTCAACCGAGGTTCGTACGATAAAATCATTATTTCATTAGAGGAAAACTAAAAATCTCCAAACTATTTCACTCATTTTGCTATTGTAACGAGTTTGGACTACGTACTTAACCACTGCAAAACAAAGACACTCTGATATTGAATATGAAAGTGATCCCTAAAAAAAATACAATACCTAAGTAAGTAATTTTCACCGCATAACAAAAGAGAAAATTAGACGAAGACCTCTAGTTTACTCCCAAATTCAAATGCGAAGTTTTGACAGTCCTCCAATGTTCCACCCTAATTTGCAAATTCAGAAGTTTGACAACAGACCACTTACTCGGACAATTATGAACCAACTCTAGTCAGGTGCTTGTCGAGGACCCAAACATGTCCCCAGTCGCCACGTGAGACTCTCCATTAAACTAGTCACCTTTAGAGCCTGACTTGAGAGCTTTCGAGATGAGAGAAAGCGCAGGAAATTTAGGGTTTAGACTAGTGCCGCGAATAGTTTTTATGGTCGAATTTTGAATATTCCGGAAGGACGAAAGCGTAATAAGTTGCTAACAATAAAACCAACCAAAGGAAAATGTCATTCGAACGATATTCATGACAACTTACCGGATGTCTTAGGTCTGATAAGTGATTGATTTTTAAGTGTTAATTGTAATGTTTTGTTCGTAAATATTCAGCCAAATTACCAGTATCCATACTATGCACCCAGCCAAAAGACGTGCTTTTCACCAGTTTGCCACTTTATTACACTGGTTTACCCCAGCGATACCAGTAAAAGGTACCGAATATTGCAATAAATATTAATTGCAAATTTAAAAAAAGTCCCGCCATCATCATAAAAATGCTGATAACTTTGTTTTCTTAAAAAACATTACCTTCAAACATGGCTAAGAGCACTCTTCTATACTAATAGTACCTAAGTCTGTAGAAGTCGCGTCTGAAACTAGAAAATTAAAAGAAACTATCAAGTCGAGGGGACTATATAAACGATACTGAACACAAAATAACGACTTTTAGAAAAAATACTGTATGTATGCATATATGTATGTATACTTTTGATTGTCCGGATTTAATTCGAAAACTACTGGACAGATTGCAACAAAATTTGGTATGGGGGAAGTTTATAACACTGGTCAACAAATAAGTAGGCTACTTATTATCCCGGAAAAATGCATAGTTCCCGAGGGAATGCTATTAACGATTTACACGCGGGCGAAGTCGCGGGCTCTAGTGATTAAATAAACACGTCAATTTTGTAACACCCCTCACTTTTGCAACGGCAGTTAAATAATTGCAAAACGCCGAACGCCGAGAGTAGGTAGCCGATTTATAATGTTTTGCCTCATCTCTAGTTTTGCCGTCTAATGAAATTCAACTTCATCGCTTAGGTAGGACATTAAATACACAAGCTTGGCCTGAGTAGACACGACTCTATGCTGCGTCTGAATAAAATATTCCATATTTATAGGTGAATTTTTATTTAATTTTCGAGATTTCCAAAGTAAATGACAGGCGCTTCAATGTAGCCATCCAATAAAATTTCAAAGAAAACATTACGTTCGTGTTAACTGTTCCCAAATTATTATAGGTATGTAAAAAAAGAAATTCTTGAGGATCTTGTTTTCAGCAAAGTGTACAGTGGCTTTCATAGGTACTTATTTCAATAACTATGCGATGCGATATCATGCCAAGACAAACAAACGGCAGCGCACGCGCAGGGCACTACTTACCTGTTCTCGAAGCGTTTCGTCGTATTTTCGTACCCTTATAGATTCGGTCTGTATACTACTACTACTACAGCCTATTTGCGTCCCACTGGTGGGCACAGGCCTCCTCTCATCACGAGAGGGTTTGGGATATAGTCCCCATGCGGGCCCTGTGCGGATTGGGGACTTCGCCCTCATCTTTGAATTACTTCGCAAATGCGTGCACAGGTTTCCTCACGATGTTTTCCTTCAAAGCTCAGTGGTAAATTCAAATTGAATTTCGCACATAAGTAAACTTAGAGGTGCGAGCCGGGCTCGAACCCGCGACCCTCTGCATGAGAGGCGATAGGTCGAACCACTAGGCCACCACGGCTTCATTGTGCATTCATTCTTCGGTCTGGATGCTGCTAGAAAGTAAATATTTTCAGGATATGATTACAAGAGAATACTTATCAAACATTCCTAGTTTCAAACGAATAGCTATTACATATTAGATTTTATTAAAATCTAAAATACCCAACTTTCGTCACACGCTCACTCACTCACTGACTGATGATCATCAAAATGTTTGGGTACATCCTGAAGTCAAAAATTGCGATAAAAAAATAATTGTCCATTTCATTTACGCCAATTGCAAACAGCAATAATGAATGAAGATATATGTAGAAGCTTACTTTCACATCTACCAGGAAACTTCCATAAAGGCAGATAGACTTGATTTAGTCAGAACTGTTGTTAGCCGCTATAAAATTCAACACGCAATGGCGACAATCGTAACAGTCGTCTGGTAAACTACGCGCGTAAACCAATCAACTTTTCAATGCTTTTAAAGCTCTTGATCAATTAATTCAAAACCACCATGTATTCCGGAGAAGGAAAATCACCTAGGTCAATAAATATCAGTTTCATAATGTCAATACGAGCCGACATTTCACTGTAATAACAATTTGAAGCGATTGCGCAGAGCTTTGGATGTAATAAGTACAGCCATTTTATAACTGGGACTGTTTAAAGGTTATTTCATTAATGATTCGAGAAGAGAATGGATGCAGGTGTCTTGGATAAGTTAAACTGATCTAAAGACTGATTATTAAGATTTATTATATTTTCTCATGCTAGTTAGATAGACAAAATAACTTAACGGTTTTAAGCGATAAGCGATAACCACGCAATGACTATTTTCTATTTCAAGAAATGTACAAGTCGTTGTTGTAAACTCGTTTATTTGTGCGGAATAAGTACAATTTCTGTTCCCCCGTGTGGTGCCGGGTCAGAATTGCACCACCCCATCTCCTCCCGTGGGTTTCGTAAGAGGCGAATAAGGGAAAAACCGGAGGATGGGCAGCAGCGTCCTCCGCGCACTACGAAAATCTTACTGCGGTCGCCAACCCGCCTGCCAAGCGTGGCGACTATGGCAATCCCCCCCCAAGGGATAAAATTGGTAACATGAGGCCACAAAATAAACCCAGACCCCCAGTCCCCGGCGGCCCCGCTATTCCTGGCTCCGGTAGCGGCCATGGTTACGGCGGGGCAGGGGGTGCTAAAGTTAATCTCCGGAAGAGACCCGGCTACCAAAACCGAAGACCCTTGGCCCTGGCAACATACAACTGCCGTACGCTGCGGACTGACGAAAAGGTACTGGAACTGGAGGAAGAATTGAGCAGGTTACGTTGGGGAATCATAGGGTTATCAGAAGTCCGGAGAGAGGGGGAGGACATGATAACCCTGAAGTCCGGTAACCTGCTCTATTTCCGGGAGGGCGACCAACAGTCCCAGGGAGGTGTCGGGTTTATCGTCCACAAGTCCCTCGCAAACAATGTGGTGAAGATCGAGAGTGTGTCGACCAGGGTAGCGTGCCTTGTACTCAGAATAACCCAACGATATTCGTTGAAGGTTATACAGGTTTACGCTCCGACCTCGACGCACTCCGACGATGAGGTGGAGGCTATGTATGAGGACATTTCTAGAGCCATGCATAGCTCCAAAACTCACTTCACAGTTGTTATGGGGGACTTCAACGCGAAATTGGGCAAACGAGACGGTGAAGAGCTGAGAGTGGGGCAATTTGGAGTAGGGCGTAGGAATCACCGGGGCCATCTACTGGCTGGTTTCATGGAGAAGGAGGGACTCTATATGATGAACTCCTTCTTCAGGAAACGAGAGCACAGAAAGTGGACCTGGAGGACCTGATGGTGTAACGAGGAATGAGATAGTCTTTATCATGTCGACGAGGAAGCAGATATTCAATGATGTCTCAGTGATCAATTCGGTTAAGTCCGGGAGCGATCACCGTATGGTACGAGGCACATTGAATATCCAAGTGAAGCTTGAGAGATCTCGACTGATAAAGTCTACGCTCCGCCCGGCACCGACCCAGCTCCAAAACCCCGGGAGCTTTCAGCTCGAACTCCAAAACCGTTTTGCTTGCCTAGAAAGCGACGTGGACGATTACAACGACGGGTTTGTGGAAGCTGTCCATACGGTTGGGTCCAAGTTCTTCAAGACCCGCCGTACAAGAACCAAGAAAATCTCAGACTCAACCCTAAAGCTCATGGAGGTGAGGCGTGAGATGATTCTGCAGTCTTCAGGTGACGCTAGTCATTATCGGCAGCTCAATAGGCAGATCTCGAAGTCTCTGAAGCGTGATATACGCCGATTCAATACCAACAGTATTGAAAAGGCTATTGAGCGTAACAGAGGCTCGAAGGTGTTTGCCAAAGATCTGTCTATTGGCCAAAGCCAATTGACAAAGCTGAAGACCGAAGACGGCAGGATCGTCTCATCCAAACCGGAGCTGTTGGGAGAAGTCGAGAAGTTCTATGGGCAGTTATACACGACAATCCGAACACCCGTCGCTGATCCAGCTAAAGACCCTAGAGCTAGATTAACCCGACACTATACCGAAGATATCCCGGACGTCAGCCTGTACGAGATTAGTATGGCTCTCAAACAGCTTAAGAACGGCAAAGCCCCCGGTGATGACGGAATTACAGCTGAACTCCTGAAGGCGGGTGGTAAACCAGTCCTTAAGGCCCTTCAGACGCTGTTTAATTCCGTCATCCATGAAGGGAAAACGCCGCGAGCATGGAACAGAAGTGTGGTGGTGCTCTTCTTCAAAAAAGGGGATAACACCTTGCTGAAGAATTATAGACCCATCTCACTTCTGAGTCATGTCTACAAGCTGTTTTCGAGAGTCATTACGAACCGTCTCGCGCGCAGGTTTGACGAATTCCAGCCTCCCGAACAAGCCGGTTTCCGAAAGGGCTATAGTACCGTAGACCACATACATGCGTTGCGGCAGGTTATACAGAAGACCGAAGAGTATAACCTCCCCCTTTGCCTTGCATTTGTGGACTACGAGAAAGCCTTCGATTCGATCGAGACTTGGGCTGTGCTGCAGTCTCTCCAGAGGTGCCAAGCTGACTACCGGTACATCGAAGTGTTGAAGTGTTTGTACGAAAATGCCACCATGTCCGTCCGACTACAGGACCAGACCACGATGCCCATCCCACTGCAGCGGGGAGTCAGACAAGGAGACGTAATCTCTCCGAAGCTGTTCACCGCTGCATTGGAGGATGCCTTCAAGGTGCTGGACTGGAAAGGACGAGGCATCAATGTAAATGGCGAGTACATCACTCACCTTCGATTTGCCGACGATATAGTAGTTATGGCTGAGACCATGGAAGACCTCAGTGCTATGCTCGTTGACCTCAGCAGAGTTTCCGATCGAGTTGGTCTGAAAATGAACATGGACAAGACGAAGATCATGTCCAATGTCCATGTTGTGCCAACTCCAGTAATAATCGGAGGCTCTGCGCTCGAAGTTGTTGACCATTATGTATACCTGGGACAAACAGTCCAGTTAGGTAGGTCCAACTTCGAGAAAGAGATCAATCGTCGAATCCGACTCGGCTGGGCAGCGTTCGGGAAGCTTCGCAGTGTCTTTTCGTCCAAATTACCGCAGTGTCTTAAGTCGAAAGTCTTCGACCAGTGTGTGTTGCCAGTGATGACTTATGGTTCCGAGACGTGGGCGCTTACGATGGGCCTCATAAGAAGGCTCAAGGTCACCCAGAGGGCAATGGAGAGGGCTATGCTCGGGGTTTCTCTGCGTGATAGAATCAGAAATGAGGATATCCGCAGTAGAACTAGGGTCACCGACATAGCCCGAAGAATTGCGAACCTTAAGTGGCAGTGGGCGGGGCACATTGCTCGCAGGACTGATGGCCGATGGGGCAAGAAAGTCCTGGAGTGGCGTCCGCGAACCGGTAGACGAGCTGTCGGTAGGCCTCCAACAAGATGGAGTGACGACCTTGTAAAGGTCGCGGGAACGCGGTGGATGCGAGTGGCACAGGACCGGTCTGAGTGGCGCGCCTTGGGGGAGGCCTATGTCCAGCAGTGGACGTCTGTCGGCTGAAATGATGAAGTACAATTTCTGTTAGTTTTTTGAACAAGAAAATAATCGAAAACATGGCAGCGAGTGTCAAAATCATGTGTAAAATGGGATGTACAGGATGAAATCGACATAGTGTCTCAAAGGAAAAAAACACACTTGTCATCTTACGCAAAACTCACCTACTATTTTATAGTGGTCTTACCTACTTAATGTCTTACTATTTTATAGTGGTCTTACTTAATTTATGTGCCATTTTTTAGCAAAATCTGCATAGGTTTCAACCTACTCTATGTAAATTAGTTTTCAAACAATTCATCCGTCTTGACTGCCTTTTCCTAGTATTTCTAACATAATCGCCGATCTAATACCCGTTTAATTGCATAATGCATCCTTGCTGCACCTGCATTCCGGGTGTTAATATAAATTCCTATACGGCTGCATGCTGCATGCCGCATGCGGCAGAGTAATATCACAGTCGCGTCTAAGCTGAAATATTTGATAGCAAGGGGAATAGTTGATATTGTGTCGGAAAACAGGGCCTATTTAAACATTGCGTCAATGTTAGTCACATACACAAAGACATAGACATTTATTTCTCAATATCAAATTACAGCATATTTTGCATGTCAAAATAAGAGAATTTCACATTGAGATAGTCAGAAAGAATATAAAATCGAGATAAAATGAAAATCGGGAATAAAATGTTTCACCGCTAGGATCGTCTTTTCACACTCAGTTTCATATCAGTTCAGCAGTTCTTGACCATACTAATGCACGACAATATTTTTTTATAAATAAATTAAAAGGTAAAAGTTTGTATGTTTGGATATGACTGATGTGTGGATATAAATGAACCGGATGAACCTTCTGATCACTCTCGCCGTAACCTATTTATTTCAGTTTGACTTTACGAGAAGACATCAGCAGAAGACGGCACAGTTGACGCGTTTTCTACATAAATCACAATCTGCTATGAAATTTGCTATACAATTCAATTCGATTCAACATCTATAAAAATAATAATCCCAACTTTGAGAACTTTGGTAGCAAATCAAGTACTCGGGCGGTAGTTGCGAAAATATAAATTACACTGGTGCTAACCGCCGTCTGCGTTGAACACTTGTTTAGCACTTTCAGAGCCTGCGTCTCCGATTTTTATACAAACCGTCTCTCCTAACCGGGTCGTGGCACTCAAAGTGATCATGTAGGAAGTGAATGGGCAGTGAAACAAAACGCAAGTGCGAGTGCGAGATACGTGCATTGCATTCCGTATATAAATGTGCAGTTAGGAAAACGTTTCCAGCATTGAAACTAAAATCTATTAGTTAGTAGTCAGTAGGCTAGACGTCAATTCTGGCAACCATCAAGATGGTCTTGGTATTCATTTACACCCTCCTGAATTGGTATACCTATGCAGATGCCTACAGATTCCTCAATAATGTTTTACTCCACGGTTAACATCAGTGGCTAATTATCTATAATTTGAGAAATAGTACACCTTCAAAATAGATATTCACACGCGACAAGTAAAACAGCTATGCTACCGCGGTTTTAGCTAAGTATTAGGGTGGCAGCTATATTTCCAAGGAATAAGATCAGAATATATCAAAGACTAATGCCAGCTTCTTTCCCCCTGCGATATTTAACAATTGCGATTCAGAGTAGCTGTTATCCATACTGCAGATTTAAAGTAGTGTAAACTTATTGTTATAAACTTAAACTGGAAAATGATGGGAGAGGCCTTTGCCCAGCAGAAAGGACGAATGTCCCATCAAACAGGTTAGAAAAAAAAAATGTATATTTAAATTGTAAAATGATTCCAGGAACCCTGAAAGTGTTCCAACTGCGAGTGAATCGGCGAAGTTTTAATGGAGTGCTGTGAGGTTGCGTCGGACCTGTTACCACCACAACGATATACGACTTGCTATAGAACAAGTTGTTTAACAAACAAATGACACAGTTACAAATAAAATAAAATAAAAAGTAGAGAAATGAGTCGTAAAATCTAATTCAGTGTCATAATGTCAGTGTAAATTCAGTGTAAATTCAGTGTCACTTATTTTGTTTGCAAATATTACCTCTGAAAAACGAGATAAACCAACCTAATTACCTTCACCCAACGTAAATTTCAGCCTGTTAGTTAAATTAGAATGAAAGTCAAGTTCCAGGGAAAATGAATTATTTACAGCATTCTTTACTCACAAATTATCCGCTGTAAAGAGTAAGTAAATTAAACCGGTTACATTCAGTTTCAACCATCATGTTATTCTTTAGCATCTTTTTCTCAATTAGCGACATTTTGCTGTAGAAATACTAGAAACGCATCACGATTGGCATGCTACTAAAATTGCTGAAATTCCGAGAAAGTGTATCCATGGAATGATGAGTTCAATTGATGAGGTAAATTTTGTACATGCCTGCTGTCCGAGACACAAACATAATTGGTGCTGGTGCGCGTGTTCGAGTGAAACCAGATGCTTTCAAATTTGTGAAATGGAAATAATCGGAAATTTAATGGACTAAATTGTTAAATAATGAAAACAACAAAGAAGAAGACTAACAATAAGAGCGTGAACTGAAACTAAAAACTATGTAATAAATAAACAAACACATTGTTAGTATGTTGAGTACTTATTTTAATATTTGCGACACATTATGACACAACTATGAGGTTTCTGGATATTGGCAAATTTAAACCACAGATAAAATCTCATTTGTCACACTAAATAAGTAAGTGTATATATTTTTCCTGAAGCACAGGGAAAATATACACTTACTTATTTAGTGTGATGTCAGTTGTGTGAGTTGTGTCGTGATTTAAGGGAAAAACGCGCGCGGGTTAAACTGCGGGAGACGACCAGTATTGTATAAAATTACTAACGAACAAATAAGCTCTGTTTTTTCACCCGTTGATCTGATAATTTCATTACCGAAGTTTCGTTGTAATAAATCAGTGTACGCGGAATCGCGCAGATTTACGAGCGAGCAGCTTCACAGCATTGATAAACAAAATGCTCAATAAATAACTGTCAGCGTGTACTATTGATACCGGACAGCAGGACGAGCACAAGGACTTATGTTTATTGTAAAAGGATAAAAGAAATCAGTTCTACAAGTCAATAAAGATGTCAGTTCTCGCCCAGTGCCAAAATTTGCATGGGAGGAACATTTCAATAATTCACAATTTAACGAGACTGTGTGTAAACATTGACAGTATCCGCGAGAATATTGTACATAAGTTTTTTTTTTAATCAAGCACCCTTTTCTCCCGTCAATTTACAGACTAAAATGAAATTAGCTTACAATTTTAAAATAAAATCACTCGTCTAATTAGTTTAGGCTATTATAGTGTGCTTTGAGCGATTGCACAATCAAACAAAGGTTTCCTTCGCCGAAAAGATCAGTGGCAAATTTAAAATTGCATATATAAAATATCATGTCTTTGTTGAATTGTGAAGGTGTTTAATGTAGATGACATTTTTATCACTATTAACATGATATTTTATATTAATAGATATTTTATAATAAAGAGAATTAAACAAGTAAGTAAACCAAATAAAACGGCTTATTTTTAAATGCTACACGTGTCATTACGCGCGAATTATTTCATAGCACATCCGATTTACTGCACATGAAGTGAAATCGTGTAAGGCTGGCCGTTGCTTCATGCAGTTTATTAACCCTACGTACCTATAAGGTCCTTCGCGGATTAACCCATTGACCGCCACGGCAATGCCAAATGTAGCGCCAATTTGGATTTTACATGCTTTACCTAAAGTTTATCTTTCCTTGTAAGCTTTGTCGGCTGTGGTCGACTGTGAAGAACGATTAAGGTGATAACTCACGGTTTTATGTAGCCTCTACGATAATAGATGGCGCGGGTGGTAGATATTGTAATTTTCAGGATTTACGCAAAATTCCAAGCCCAAAGGTACACTTTGATGGACTATGCGATTGAAGGGATATATTATACATCTCAATTTCACATAATTATCCGTACATCACCTTTCATTTAGGAAAAAAGACGACCAGTCTGCCGAGAATGAACTCACGCACACATACAGAGGTAGTGAAACGTAGTGGAAACCAAGGCTTAATTTCGCCGAGAATTATAGAGCTTCTCTGGCGCTGTGGTTTTTGTGATTTCTTTTTATGAAGTATAAATCGTGGAAGTCGTGGGTTCGATCCTCACTTTTTCAACTTTTTGTATTTTTTTTTTCGTTTTTCTATAATAAATATTTGTAAAGGGGAAAAATAAAACTAGTGAAACTTTTGATATATTTTACTTGACATTATAGAAATATTTTTAATCTAGATATGATTATTTATTTCTACTACTATTTTTAATCAAAGGATAAAAATCCGTGTGGATTTCGTTACATTATCCTCCTCCTCCGGCACATACTTCTTGTGACGGTCTTCCATGTGCAGCGATCTTCGCCCTGGTGCATCGCCGCATTTACCGGCGGCACCTGTTCGGCCTCCTCTCTCTGGGTCTTTTCCCTTCAGCATTAGTCTCTCCAACTTGTCGGATTTCCACGAGTTATGGGACTGAAGGTAAGCCGTGGAGGCCTAGTGGTTCGACCCACCGCCTTTCATGCAGAGGGTCGGGGGTTCGATTTCGGCTCGCACCTGTAAGTTTACTTATGTGCGAAATTCAATTTGAATTTACCACTGAGCTATTCGGTCAAGGAAAACATCGTGAGGAAACCTGCACACATCTGCGAAGTAATTCAAAGATGTGTGTGAAGTCCCCAATCCGCACTGGGCCCGCATGGGGACTTCAGCCCAAACCCTCTCGTAATGAGAGGCCTGTGCCCAGCAGTGGGCCGTGAAAAGGCTGTGTAGTAGTAGTAGTAGATGTGACCGAAGTATTTGACGATTCGGCTTAGACGAACCATGGACGGATATTGTTGGTCGAGTTTGAGTTCTTTGAGCACCGAGATGTTGGTGCGATGAGCTGTCCAAGGTATAGTATATAATATTATCAACTAAATAGTTGTTACTTTACAAATTCCTAATATTTTGTTATTTTATCAAAATATCTAAACACCTACACGACTGACAGAGTACCTACCTACCTATGATGAGAATGAACATTTGTACTCATGTCATGGATCTTTATTTGCATATGTATTTACACATTTCTCTTTATAAGTATTTATATCGTTGTTTACCCCCTACCCCTAGATCAATAGTGTTGAATTCCAAATATTATTCATTTTATCTTCATCTTTTTATCTTATCTCAGTAAGTATATTGCCACACAGCCACACGAAAATAAAATTGCTACACATTTCTGACAAGTTTATTAAAATAGGTATAACAAAATATATCACAATTTTACACATGATAAGGTTGGTTCTGATTAGCAGTGATTGGTTTCACAATGTCTCTTCGTTGTTGCTCACAGGCCGCAGGTAAATGTAATCTTTCTCTTCGAGAAAGCTTACTTTGTCCCTCCTAGGAAGACAGATCCAAGGCATTCCAGAAGATGTTTGATCTGAAATAGAGACAAAAGTTTACTCGATCACACTCTACGGATAATAATAATAAATCTGGCTATTCAGTTTTTTTAGAGTATCTGTCTGAGATGATATGACAGCGGGTTGTATTGCCGCATTCAATCCTAATGATTAAAAAAATAGCGGTTATCTATATATATATAAAACAAGAAACTGACTGACTGACTGACTGATTGATCAACGCAGAGCCGAAACTACTGGTTGTAGAGAGCTGAAATTTGGAGTGCAAGTTCCTTAGGGAACGTAGGGGAGCACTAAGAGAGGATTTCCGGGATTAAAAGTGACCTATAATCTTCCCCGGGGCTCAACCATTTCCAAACCAAATTTCATCAATATCGGTTCAGCGGCTGAAACATGAAGTGGTAACAGACAGACAGAGTTACTTTCGCATTTATAATATCAGAAGGTATTTGGCATGAAGGGCAGGGACATGGCTACTACCGAGTCGAACGGACGCACTTCACTACCGAAACACAACCGAGACTAGATAGAGATGTTCTACTATCTAAAGTCCCGCGCCTTCACATTTCAAAACTGCATTTTTTCATTATTATTTAAAAAGTACCACCAACACTCTCAACGCACAGTTGATGGCTGTCTCAGCACGCACACATGTGTTGAGAGTGTTGGTGGTGCTTTTTAAATAAATTGCAGCGTTTTGAAATGTGAAGGCGCGGGACTTTAGATACTAGAAGATCTCTACTATAAAAGCTTTGATCACTTTTATTTTTTCACTGATAACACGTTGTGCGTTCGCAAAGTAATTATGGGAATTGGTCTCGCCTGGGTTGACGCGGGCGTCTGGGCAGTCGGCGCGGGCGAAGACTGCGGCGCCGCAGCCGCCGCGGGCGCGCAGCGCGCCTTGCTACCGCACGGCGCGCTTGAAGGCTCGGTTTCCTCTCCTTCTCAAAGTCTTCCCTCCGTACTCTTTTCCTTATCTTATTAGATTAGAAAGGAGGGCGTAAGTCATGTCCAATTGCGCTCTTTCTGAGATATCATTCTCCGGGAGTCTCACTATAAACATGTCAGTGTTTTGACTGTCTTGCGGCGTCGAAAATATAATATACCTATACGATGTGACGGGCGGCGACCTCCGTAAGCACTAATAAGGTTTCTACCGACTCCTGTGGCTTTGCAGCCGGAAAGAGTGCCCTGGCCCTCGGCCATGCATGTTACCGGCGTCGAAATATTTCTTTCAGTGCTTCAGTCTGCGACCGTTGAAGCGATTCTATTAGCGCGAACACTCGCTGGAATACAACAACAAAGTTGTCACGCACGGTGGAGTCTTGGCGGATGTAAAATGAGAACACGGTGTGCGGCGAAGCCCTAATCACAAGTGATCGTGAATTCTTCTCAAAAATGTAGCGTGTGCGTTGTGATGGCTCAAAGTTGGCGACTGACTGGCGGCTGGAGTGGCTGGCGCGCGCGGCGCGGGGGCATAGGGTCGGCCGGTAGGAGAGAGCGGGACAGGGCTATTGAGACGCGCGTCTATTCCGCGAATCGGAATGGCAACCGCGCAATGATTTTTATACTTACGAAGTATTATATATGTCTATGCAACCGCGTAATAGTCCGTTTTCTATTGGGAAACAGGTCGAAATTTTGAGTACAGCAATGCCATTTGGTAGGAATGTTATACACGTTGACCTAAGTCCAAAACGCCCGGTAGCCACTTTGAACTCCGCGGCTGGTGGGGGGAGGGGGGGTTAAAGTACAGAGCTCCCGGCGCTCAGAAAAAAAATCCTGGCGGATTCGTTTGGGTTGTTTAGTCAAGTTTGGTGTCGTTTTCAGATAACTAGATGATGCCCGATTCATTCCTCATACCAATTTTTTAGGGTTCCGTAGCAAAATATGACGCAATACTTAAAATAATAAACTTTTAGTAGTAGCGAAATGCAAACAAACCCTCATATTTTCATATTTTTGTATGAAATTTGATTTGTAAAAAATACAGTCTGAAAGCCCATTTAATGCAGAATCTAAAAACATTAACAGTAAGTATATCTTTTATAATTTTCAATGTAAAATAAAATATTGAATGTACTGCGACGGTCGTCAGCGCAGCGTAGGGGAGGGTAACAAGACCTGAAAAACTGTCAATTTCAACGCAAAAAGCTTTCATAATATCAAGAAATTAAAGTGCTTACAATAATATCATACATGTAATAGATATTCTCTTAATTATTATTAATTAAAACAAATGTATTTTTCTCTCTTTACCTGATTTTCTTGTTTTTAATATTATACTAGCGGCGCCCTGCGGTATTACCCGCTATTAAGAAGTAGCCTATGTATTAATCCAGGGCTTCAGTTGCCTCCATACCGAATTTCACCTCGCTTCACGTCACTCCTGCGCACGCGGGATTTTTAAACCTGTGGCTAACTAGTCAAGTGGCATTCAATGTTGCTATTTATATGATAAAAAAATGAATTGGTGGGTTTTCTGGCCCCGTTTTGGCGGTCACAAACCTGACATGTCAGGTGGCAACAGTTTTCGGTACCACTATATAAATTTAGTTTTTAATATGAAATATTATTAATTTTATTACGATATTCATTCCTGTGACGAGCAAACTAATGTAGATTATGGACGCCATCAATTGACTTCATGTTTCCCAATACTTTTTTAATTATTCAACTTTAAAAAAGTCGACATTGGGGTGGGACACGTCAAAAAGTGCTACCCGAGCGGCTTTAAAAAATCATAATAATTACATTTAGCATAATTCACTTGAATTTAGGGATGAAATCTATAATTTAAGGAATATAGTTTATATAGATGCCATTCGAATATTCACAAACAAATATATTTGGCAGTAATAAAATATTGAAGTAGTGGGACACTGTCAAAACCAGGGGGTACAAGTTTGAGTGAAAATGCCCATATAGTAACAAAACTGACAGGAATTGACTACCATGTCAGCTAAGTTCCTTGTTTATTTAAAAACTAAGGATATTTCAGGGGGACCGTGTTAAATTTCATAAATTTTAAGGTATACTCTTTATTCTGGCTAAAAAAATTAAGAAATTAACTACTTTAAAAATAAAACCTGAATTTTCATCGTGGTACACTTTTGAGTGAAAATGCTCACCTAGTCGGGGAGAGTCGTAATTTCTTATAAGAATCGCGATGCAAGTAAGTACCTGAATCAGGTGTATCATCGTTGTTGAAATTCATATTGTTTGATTGATTTATCAATATAGTCCGTTTTCTATTGGGAAACAGGTCGAAATTTTGAGTACAGCAATGCCATTTGGTAGGAATGGTGTACAAGTTGACTTAAGTCCAAAACACCCGGTAGCCACTTTGAACTCCGCGACTGGAGGGGAGGAGGGGGGGTTAAAGTACAGAGCTCCCGGCGCTCGGAAAAAAAATCCTGGCGGATTAGTTTGGACTTTTGAGTCAAGTTTGGTGTCGTTTTCAGGTAACTAGATGATGCCCAATTCATTCCTTATACCAGTTTTTTAGGCTTCCGTAGCAAAATATGACGCAATATATAAAATAATAAACTTTTAGTAGTAGTGAAATGCAAACAAACCCTCATATTTTCATATTTTTGTATGAAATTTGGCTTATAAAAAAATACTGTCTGAAAGCCCATTTAATGCAGAATCTAAGAACATAAACAGTAAGTATAAATTTTACAATTTTCAATGTAAAATAAAACATTGAATGTACTGCGACGGTCATCAGCGCAGCGTAGTGGACGGTAACAAGACCCGAAAAACTGACAAAGTCAACGCAAAAAGCTTTCATAATATCAATAAATTAAAGTGCTTACAATAATATCACACTTGTAATTAATATTCTCTTAATTATTATGAATTAAAACAAATGTGTTTTTCTCTCTTTACCTGATTTTCTTCTTTTTAATATTATACTAGCGGCGCCCTGCGGTATTACCCGCTGTTAAGAAGTAGCCTATGTATTACTCAAGGGTTTCAGCTGCCTCCATACCGAATTTTATCAAAATTGGTCCAGCCTCTTGAGCGTGAAGAAGTAAAAAAAAAACACACGAACTTTCGCCTTTATTAAATTATCAATTTCTTGACCAGATTTATAATAACAAAATAGCTTCTGCCCGCGACTTCGCGAATTTGGTTATCGCTTTCCCGCGGGAACTACGCGTTTTTCCGGGATGAAAAGTAGCCTATGTCCTTTGGGGACCCGAACTATCTCCATGCCAAATTAATATGGATATGGATTTTATATTACAAAAAAAGTGCCTAAAGAAGACGCGATGCAAAATATTTCTTGCCGATATGAATGGGTTTGGCAGAAAGAAGAAGAAACTTGGGTGCCACTGTGGACCCAAAGCCCTCCGGCTGCTCAAGAATGCCTAGAATTAAAAAGATGTCGGTGCGTGAAATCTTGAAGTTCCAGGTGCAATGTTTCAAACGCCAGCTCAAATGTACTGAGTTATGTAATTGTGGAGGTGGTTGTAAGTAAAACTAATTCACAAAACGTTCTATTATTATTTTTCTTTACTTTTAATAATGTTGCCTGACTACGAAGTCAGGCAACATTATCTGAATTCGTTTATAAATTGAAGATGATTAAAAATGACACTAAAGTAATAAAGGCGAAAGTTCGTGTGTTTTTAAAAAAAAACACATTTGTTTTAATTCATAATAATTAAGAGAATATTTATAACAAGTGTGATATTATTGTAAGCACTTTAATTTATTGATATTATAAAAGCTTTTTGCGTTGACATTGACAGTTTTTCGGGTCTTGTTACCGCCCACTACGCTGCGCTGACGACCGTCGCAGTACATTCAATATTTTATTTTTCATTGAAAATTGTAAAGTATATACTTACTGTTTATGTTTTTAGATTCTGCATTAAATGGGCTTTCAGACAGTATTTTTTTATAAACCAAATTTCATGCAAAAATATGAAAATATGAGGGTTTGTTTGCATTTCGCTACTAATAAAAGTTTATTATTTTAAGTATTGCGTCATATTTTGCTAGGGAACCCTAAAAACTGGTATGAGGAATGAATTGGGCATCATCTAGTTACCTGAAAACGACACCAAACTTGACTCAAAAGTCCAAACGAATCCGACAGGATTTTTTTTCCGAACGCCGGGAGCTCTGTACTTTAACCCCCCCTCCCCCCCACCAGTCGAGGAGTTCAAAGTGGCTACCGGGCGTTTTGGACTAAGGTCAATGTGTATAACATTCCTACCAAATGGCATTGCTGTACTCAAAATTTCGACCTCTCCATACAAGCATTCCCAATAGAAAACGGACTAATAGTAATACCCTATAGGTACGCGCAAAGTATAGAGTTCCGTTTACCTACCACCTACATAAAAAATATTCATTCTCTCAATTCTAGTAAAATAGGTATGTACTAATTAGGTATACCTATCCAGGAAAATAACAAACACCTCTAAAATATTCCGAATTCATATTCCACTTGTATCATTGTTTGTACCTACTACCAATCTCCAACAACGAGAATACGAATGTCGATCACCCGCTCCTATACTTACCGTTCGGCCGACTCGACGGCTGTACGCGACGCGGGCTATCGGACGTCTCGACGGCGGCGGCAGTAGGTACAGCGCAGGTACAGCTACTGCGAAAGCAAGTCACAGGCGACCGAGCGTCTTTTTGTCACAATTTTATTACAGCCAAAAGAGACTGTGATATCCATCCATACTATATTATAAACATTTATAAATAATGACCCTATAGGTTGGCCGGGTGAATGAACTTCGTATCACCCGAAGGTGATTCCCATACAAAGTTATATTTCTTTTTTTTAGCTGTTCCTGTAGACGTTTCCCGGTAAAAAGTACAAATAGTACATTATTGCAGACGCCGCTAAGGAGCGCATTGCCGGACGCCTTCTTAGTAGGTACGAGTCCGGCAATGCTGTTGCGGCCGAGGTCTATAGGTACAATGCTTTTCTCAAACTGTGAGGAAATACTACTCGTCGTCGTCACCATCATCATCACATCACCATCTCCATCATCATCACATCACTATCTCCATCATCATCATCACATCACCATCTCCATCATCATCACATCACTATCTCCATCATCATCATCACCACCACCATCAATACCATCACCATCATCACGGTATAGCAAAACACAACTTAGAAGGCGCGCGGATTCAGGCCAAAGAACACCAAAGAATATACAACTGAGGCATTGATGAAAATAGCACGTAGCATTTGCGGGCAAATGCGGGACATTACATTACATTACCTAGGTACATATGATTATAACCACAACAAAATGTCAATGTCTCTTTTTGTTTTTTTTTTAAATTCCTAATTGAGTTCCGTTTTGCACGCCGGTCGAAACATCAATGTGTAAATCTAAATGTAGTAGGTAAATAATAATAAATCATTAGTTTATTTCGCTTGTACCTACTCGTACCTACGATTTATATGTATAACTGACATTGTAGCTAGTATCTAAAGTTTAGATACTAGCTACGTACCGTAGATTCTAAACATTATTCAGGACCCAAAACAATTTTAATTTTGTAAAATGCCACTTTTCAAATCACAATTTGTATAATCTGGATACCTACTATTATTATTACGCATACGCATATGATCGGTAATTTCATGGTAATTTCACAGCTTATATGTTCTAAAAGCCGTGGTGTGGCCTAGTGGTTCGAGCCACCGCCTCTCATGCCGAGGGTCGGGGGTTCGATTCCGGCTCGCACCTCTAAGTTTACTTACGTGCGAAATTCAATTTGAATTTACTATGAGCTTTTCGGCGACGGAAAACATCATGAGGAAACCTGCACGCATCTGCGAAGTAATGCAAAGATGTGTGTGAAGTCCCCAATCCGCACTGGGCCCGCGTGGGGACTATTATAGCCCAAACCCTCTCATAATGAGGGGAGGCCTGTGCCCAGCAGTGGGACGCAAATAGACTGTAGTAGTAGATTATATGTACTCGTCACCATAACTGTTACAGCGAGCGTGTAGACAGTGCGGGTTTTCTACGCTCGTGTGGTCTACTATCTGGTCAGTTTATTTTTGTTTTTTGTTTTTTACCTACAGCAAAAATCAATTTTTATAGACTAACTAGCTGACCCAGCGGACTTCGTACCGCCATAGTTTTCTTTTTGGGTGGGTATTAGGGAATGCAATAACCGGAAAATTTTCGTAACCGGTTATAACCTCGGTTACGGCCCGAAAATAACCGATTAACCGGTTATAACCGGTTATATAATCGCTCAATCCAAATCACTACTACGGGGTAAATAAAGGTTTAAACGAGTGTAATTCGATTCGATATATAATACAAGAATGTTTACTTTGATATTGTTTTACTTTATCAAAATTCGTCACTAGAAATTTTAATCAGGTATAATGTATTCAAATTCACAATGATCCTTATGATGTTTGGCAATTTAGGTGTACCCATTTTTTTTTAAAGATGCACAAGCAAGATCAACTGAATTAACGAATACTCGAAAAGTAAACCAATATCACCATCGTGACATCGCCATTGATTGCCCACTTTGAAATTAAGTAGTAAGTAATTCTGCGTGCATGCAGCTTCCAATTTCGCCTGTTCTCTGGTCCACCTTGTTCTAATTTCCTCCGTATCTATTTTTCTTGACGTTGTAGCAACAAGGCAAGGCATCCAAGCTCGTGGCGTGGAATTACTTTTTAAGCCAACGTGTCATTTGAACCACCAGCACTTTGTGTCACTGAGCACGAGAGTACTTTGTAAATGCGATGGTGTTAATGCCTAAATTCTTAAATCTTTATTTTCTTATTACCGGACTCTGCCTACTATAACAGATTATTTCATTATTTCAAGGTAGGCAAATGCATCATAGTTACTTTACCGTATTCATTCATTTCTATGTTAACTAGTTTATTGAGTTTAGAAGTTATTCTGAGTTGAGCAGTTTATTTAATGTTTGTAAAACGGGCAATTGTTTCATTAAATTTATACAAATAATAACAGCCATCTCTTCTAGTCGGTTGTAACTAACATACATACCTCGATTTAGTACGTACTTCTATATAGATTTTGAAAATAAGATGAATCTTGTATCGCGCAACGTAATATAATACAAAATTAAAACCGCCTTCAAACTCCGACAGATTGCGAATTGCGATGTCAATGTCAAGTTCACTATGGGCCGGTTCCTATATCCACGTAACGCCTCGTTTTGCCTACGGACGGTTAAAATTTGACAGATTCTCTATGGAACAAATGTCAAAAATCAACCGTCCGTAGGCAAAACGAGGCGTTTCGTGGATATAGGAACCGGGCCTATATGATTGTCATTATTATTCTTTGGGTCGGTTCATTTGACACCGACTTCGCAGTCTGTCGGAGTTTGAAAGCGGTTTAATTGTTTTTATTAAATATTTTGTTTCGCCTACAGTTTCCAAACATCATAAGGAAAATACATAAGTTACTCAAACTCAGTCTTTCAAATTGACACCAAAATCTAACCTAGCAAATTTTGAAGAGTTCCCTCATTTTCTCATAGACACCATTATCAGATCTGAACCAAATTAATATGGGTCCAACTTGGAAGTACCACCTTTCGAACAAAAAAAGAATCATCGAATTCGGTTCACGTTTAATATTTATTTTCGGTGAACATACTACACAAAAAATAAACAAAAAAGAGTCCGACGAATTGAGGTCCTCCTCCATTTTTTGAAATCGGTTTAAAATAATATCAACCAACGTGTTTTCTCGGAAAACATAAAATGTACTGATTTAGAAAGACAGAGTTCGCTAAAATCAAAGGGTAATATATAACCGAAAATAACCGAACCCGGTTATTCGTATTTCCAATAACCGGTTATGTCGTACTCAGGGTTTAGCCGGTTATAACCGGTTATTTCGGTTTCGGTTAAAACCGGTTTGCATTCCCTAGTGGGTATGAAAAATAGCTTACGTCCTATTCTCAGCCCTACTGAACATACACACCAAATTTCATAAGAATCGGTCGAGCCCTTTCGGAGGAGTTTGGTTACAAACACTGTGGCACGAGAATTTTATATATAGGTACTATCTATAGGTACTATATAAGAGATAAAATGTCCTAAGCAGAGCTCGATCGCCCAGGCCAGGTAGAGATCTTCACTATCTAAAGTCCCGCGCCATCACGTTTCAAAACGCTTCAATATACCACCAACACTCTCAACACATGTGCTGAGACAGCCATCAACTATGCGTTGAGAGTGTTGGTGGTGCTTTTTAAATAATAATAAAAAAATTGAAGCGTTTTGAGATGTGAAGGCGTGGGACTTTAGATAGTAGAAGATCTCTACCTACTTCTTATTATAAGTAGCTATTTTTATTTCTTACATAAATGAATAAAATACTTATAAGAGATAGGTATGATTTATTTCTTCTAGCAGTCTTCTGACATGTCACCGCTCATTACATTTTTTATATCTGATCATTATAAACAACAAAATACTTGTATAGGTACTTACTTACCTATTTCGTTCAATGATTTTCCAACTCATAAAAAGCGATTTACGCGATCAACTATGTAACGGCGGGTTAACGCCATCTTGTGAGCATTCTGGAAATTAATAGGAATCGGACGGACACTAGCACTAGCAGATCAGCTGTTCATAGACCACGACGCCATATTGGCCTGATGCTTACAGTGTAAACGTTCTCTCACACAAGCTTGGTTCGACCGAAATTTTATTGGTTTTGAAATGCTTATAATTATTTTATTCTTTGATTTTTTGCGGTGTTTTTGATCTATGCGCGCTCGGGAAATAATGTAATATTTTATTAGAACGATAAAAGAAACTAAAAGCAGACGTAGTCGAAGATTACGTGAGCAGTTTTTTGTATGGGGTTCAGCCGTGACGATTCACCTTAACCGCGAATCGAACAAAACTGCATTGTTGAGGTGTATTGTACTGGTAATGGCGATGGTTCCGTACATGTGCGGAATCAACCTTTTACGGACCGAATTGTCTATGATCATATAGGCAGAAAAACTGACAAAGATAATGCAATTCTTACTTCTGTTTGTGTTGTATGATGTTAAAGTAACGTAGGTAATTAATACTTGCAATTAGTATTTTTATTATCCTCTTTTAAATTTCGGATGCCCGGAAAGGGTATAAGTAGTTGTAGTTAGTTCCAAATTGTGTAACTGCTGCCATTGATGATCTATTGTGTTGTGATCGTAGAGACGACTACAGTTCAAAATCCAGATTAGTTTCTGAAAATAGCAATGTTGTCTTGGCCGTGACAGCTTTGAGCACTGAGTGCATAAGGAGATCAGAATATGAAGGAGTTAGTAGAGGTAGTACATATACGTTTAGCGAGTGTGACTGTTAGATACTACATCGTTACTTCTCGGTTATTACGGTTCGGTTCGGTTAAATCGGTTAGGTATAGGTACACGGTGGGTCAGAAAATATGGCAAATAATTAACCCACCATATCGGCTATCGATTCTAAGTATATTGTAAAGGTCTTTAATTTTTTTTGAGTTGGTAAAAACAATAATTGTATATGGGATTGGTTGTGTGAGCGACGCCTGAATCCTATACAAAATTTTATTTTTTAACCAGCTCAAAAAAAAAAGACCTATACACTATACTTAGAATCGATAGCCGATACTGTGGGTTAATTATTTGCTATATTTTCTGACCCACCATGTATAGATACCTAACCGATTTATATGATTTCATTCGAAAGCTTGATCAAGAATGCTAGTTCAGTTAGAAAATAAGATCTACCAAAAATAACGCGGCGGACAGCCAGACCGTAACCGTTACACATAATTTTAACCATACCATAGTCAGGCATTAACTACAGCAGTGGGCAGGGCTGCCATTCGCCACGGTACCCTAAAAGTCATTGGGTCCAACACGAAGCATAAGCCCTGGGCATTATGCAACCAAGTGCATTGTCCGGTTCGTTATCTCCGGATTTATCTCCGAGAGCCCTGAGATTGTCGATAAGATGCGGACTTGGTTTGAAGCACGTGCGTAGATAGGTACGCAAATTTAGTGGGCAAGTGCGATGGAATTATTCTTTGAATCTTAAAAAAACAGAGCAGAAGTGAACTGTTTTAGGGTAGTCAAACCAAATTGATGTAAGTGAATATGATATAAGTAGATAAGAGTTAGTAGATTTTTACGTCAAAAACCTGCAAATACAAATTCACAGGTTTTTTGTCAACAAAAAGAACTTTTGTTTTAAGTTGACAATACAATATTATTAACTCTGACTCGACTATAAATTCAGATATTAATACTCATGAAATTACTGAACAAAAGAGAGAAGTCTTATTCATAAAATATAACCGGGTTTCATCTCACACCTTTCATCTAACAATGGCCATGAAGTCTCAGAACGATGATTATCAAGAGATAAAATATTTACCGTCCACAATGATATCATCGACGAAAAATGATAGTAATCCGCTACTTCCAACTAAAACATTTAAATCGACCGTGAAATTAGAAAAATACACTCGCCAATCAACGGATGATTGAAATTGATTTCATTTTAATTGATTTAAGAATGTCTCGTTTATGCGATGATTACATGCATCAATGATTACAATCGATTCGTATTGGAAACTTGATTAGTTGAAAAAGTAACTTTCACAATACAATTCAAGGTTAGCTGGAAGAGATCCCTTAAAGGAATAAGCTCGCCTTTGTAAAATAGATTTTTTAGGTAACATAATTTCTAAGGTTTATAGCCAATAAAGAGTTTTACATAGGAACATAAAGTATACAATTCCGTACAAGCATAAGAGTTAGTCAGCTATCGCTTGAACTTGTTGCATATAAAAACCATGAACAAACATAGCTTTTCTCATTTTAAGTACGTACATTCTAGCCAAAAGACCACTAGTAACTAAAACTTCATTTTACCCGACAGTTTCATAATTGTTACGACTTTAATTCCAGCTCAAAGGTAGAGCAAGGAGAGCTCAGGTGTTGGTCTCTTTCTGCTATCTTAGCGAATAAGGTGCTGAGAATAAGCCATCTAACTGCATATCAAGTAACGTAACTTAAAACAGTTTAGAACTGAGATTGTTAGCGACAAATCGTAGAACAGGGTCGTAAATTAATGTATTTGAGCATTGGAGTCAGCTGCAGTGAGAGTGAATTCGGCTAAATCGGTCGGCGCTAATGGACAAGGAAGTGGCCAATTCAGGTTTGTTTCGGTAGCAATGCAAGCACCCGTATTTTTTGAAGTTTACCTATTTATTTCTATGGCTGACGAATTAAGAAAACAGCTACATACTTCCAGAAAGACACACTAAGTAAACTACTTTCCTTGGTTTTTTGAGGTTAAAATAGATAAAATTTTGAAAAGAAACTAGACCTAAGGTAGTGAAGCCAAGTTAACCTCAACTTAAGGAAAGAACTAGTACAATAACTATACCATTGCTGTAGGTATCGTAAATAACATTAAGTATAATTTCTCCTATTAGAAAGTTAAAGAAGAAATTTCTTAAAATTCTCAAGGACTACGTGCCCCCAAGCGAGCGTTAAAAATGTGCTGTCAATATCAATCAAATTGATCCTTGCTCGACGTCTGCTGCTATTAACATGTTAACCCTTTGCCGCCACGGTCGGTCATAGCCGATAGCTGAAATGTTAAGCCTTTACTCATGCGCATATATTACAAAATTAGTTTCTGTCCGTTACATTGTCCGGATGGAACAATATGTTTTCCGTAATAAAAAGTAGCCTATATATTATGTTGACCCGAATCAAAGCTCTTGTCAAATTTTGTGATAATCATATCAGTAGTTTTAGAGTAAAATCCGTACCATACAACATATAGAATGGAATTGATGTATCGCTAACACTATGAACCCCATACTTTTTTACCAAGTAGAAAAAAAACGTTCAGTTTCAGTGTCGGTAATACGATGCCCAAGACTTGTAAGTAGTTTTTAGGGTTCCGAAGTCCACAAGGAACCCTTATAGTTTCGCCATGTCCGCCCGTCCGTCCGTCCGTCCGTCCGTCTGTCCGCACTATTGCTCGGAGATGCTTAGGTCTAGAGAGCTGTAATTTGGCATGAATATGCATATTAGTTACGCTGACAAAGTGATACAATAAAATTTTGAAATATATTTTTTTATAGGGTACCTCCCCTACTCGTAAAGTGGGGATGTATTTTTTTTTCTTGCGTACCCCATGGTGCGGCATATCGTTAAATAGGTCTTGAAAAAATATTGTGGGTTTGTTAAAACCATTTTTTGATAAGTGATGCGTTTGTGAAATATTAAGCTTTAAAGTGCTATTTTTTGTTAGAGTCACGTCCCCCACCCCTGCCAGCTAAATGGTGGTATTTGGATGGCTGAAAAAAATCACGGTTGTGGCATATATAACGTAGTTGAAAGAAAAACTATCAGAGCTAAGTAGGCTGTACAAACTTACGAGTAATAGTCGACCAACTTATAATGATGATTTTTCTTGAGCGGCAGGGGCGTCGGGCGGGCACGTCATACCACAGGCTAGCTAGATGCTAATAAGTCTTAGAAAGGTACTGTGGGCATCCTCAACTTCGGAACCCTATAATTTGCGCGTGGCCCGACACGCACTTGGCCGGTTTTTTGTTTCAATTTACAGGTACGACTTTTCTACAGACTGATTATTAAGTATGTATGTATAGAAGAAGCCGTGGTGGCCTAGTGGTTCGACCTACCGCCTCTCATGCAGAGGGTCGGGGGTTCGATTCCGGCTCGCACCAAATTTACTTATGTGCGAAATTCAATTTGAATTAACCACTGTGCTTTTAGGTGAAGGAAAACATCGTGAGGAAACCTGCACGCATCTACGAATTAATTCAAAGATGTGTGTGAAGTCCCCAATCCGCACTGGGCCCGCGTGGGTACTATAGCCCAAACCCTCTCGTGATGAGAGGAGGCCTGTGCCCAGCAGTGGGACGCAAATAGGCTGTAGTAGTAGTATAGAAGATGGTGCTACGCTTGCTTCTGACCAGGGTTAAGCCGATGCGGTTGCCAATCCATGCAGCACGATGCAATTGAAACTAATAAAAATGCAATTTACGTAATGCGTCTCGACTCTATTTACTACCCTTTGCAGCCGGGCCGATGCATTCGATGAATAATAATATCCTTTGTCGTTGTTTTCTGCAAATAGTTAAACGCGTAGAGCGCTTGTGTTGAATTGATTGCCGTAATATGTTTGATAAATTTGCTATTGCTCCAGTCTTTGAAGTAACTATGATCATTTTACTTGGAATTTATGTGTTCTGCTATATTGATGATCATTTAGATGTGTTTCCGACTTGATGTAAAATATTATAAAAAATATTTGTTATCTTCCTAGTATTTCTGTAGTTTCTTTCTGATATTGATGCACCTACTCATTTTTCTTTCTGTTTGGCCTAATGGTTGACTGGCCTTTAGACTTTAAGTCCGCCAATTGTATACATTTTGTATGTACAATGAAGTTTAAATGAATTAATAAATTTTTAGGCCCTCCTACTCATATAGTTGGCATATTCTTAGACCTTCAACATTAAATAGAGATTCAGCATCACAGAAATGAAACATAATACCTGTTAGGTATAGATTTAAACTATCCAATTACCTACACAGAAATATCAGTCAGGATCAAATGTCTTGAAAGATGTAAACTTGTATTAGTTTGGTAAGTGACTTGTATTTGCCTATTTGTATTTGACAAACCTTTAAATCCATATTAATATTATAAATGCAAAAGTAACTCTGTCTGTCTGTCTGTCTGTATGTATGTCTGTCACCTCTTCACGCTTCACCGTCAACGCTGGACCGATCGAGATGGGCATGGAGATAGTTGGGAGAAAGGACATAGGCTACTTTTTATCCCGGAAAAGCGCATAGTTCCCGCGGGAGCGCGATAACCGAATTCCACGCGGGCGAAGTCGCGGGCAGAAGCTAGTATACAATATGCCAGAAGGTCAAAGGTAATCCTACATCCGTTTTAAAGGTCAACTTTTTTGGCAAAGGTAAGTACATATTTGGACGACCTGGACACGTTCAACAACAACTGGCCTACAATGGCCGAGGATAGGGGGAGTTGGAAGGTCACGGGAGAGGCCTTTGCCCAGCAGTGGGACATTCAAATAGGCTATTAAAAAAAAAAAAAAAAGTACATATTTTGTAGATAAGTATCTTTTATCGCCAAATGGCGCTGAACACACCATAAAACCTTTACATGTCTTAAGTACTTGGTTAACCATATAGATTTCTGATTTACCTGTAAACAAAATGGCGTCGTCTGACAGATCGGCGAGTCCTCGCACCGCTGTCCAAGGACGAAGACCACCCACCGCTCTCGCTGGAACGCGTCAGCGCCAAATTCCGGGCTTCCGTGGTCCGCGCGCTTTCCAACAAAATAGCCGTGTACTTTGTGATCAACATGATTCTTGAATACCGTTAGTTGTACATTAAGAACACTTCACAATTCACATATCAGCCGGCCGGACCTACAGTTTGAGTTGTCCATTGGCAAGCAACAAGTCAACTAACAATGTCAGGCCGTCTGCCGTCACGCCGCCTGATCACCGCACCACACATTATTAGAACCCTCCTACACAACGGGATATTGTGAATTATGAACTTCAAGTTCAGCCAAGTGTTCAGAAAATATGACAATGAAGTAATAAAAGTTTCGCAAATTATGGTCTAGCGTAGCGTAGGATAATTGACAGACTGCAAACTTGACTAGATACTCGTAGTCCTGCGCTATCTCACCGTTAATAACGCATTTAATATCAGGAACGCGGGACATTTCCACATGAATATGCATCGAACTGGCAACAGATAATTGGGTAAAATGAGGCCATAAAGGGAATCCATTAATTGTGAATACATTACTATTCAAATTATCTTGACAGTGCGCGTCAGGGTTGCACGGATGATGACTTGGAAGTTAGCATTCCGAACGCAGGAAATGATCTAGGAAGCTGGAAAGTCTGTCGGTGATTGTGTAAAGGGATACGGCAATTAAAGACGAAACGGTACGGTCGTTGCCCAGTGAGCGGCGCAAATAAACAATTCGCTGTAGAAATAGTCCCTCTATCGCTTATTTTGAGTTTCAGGCGTGGCTAAAACGGATCTAAGGGCAAAGACAGACAATATCATGGCAAAGAATTTTCAAGGGGTCAGCAAACATAAATTCAAAGTTTAGACTACCTACAACCGGACTATTTATAATTAATTTGTGGGAAATAACGAGCACTCTAATCTTCACCCTTGACTTTGAGCGTGTAACAGTGCGTGGCGACATGAAAGCATCCTTTGGCCAGCCGAGCGTTATGCAGACATGGTCCGATTGCAAGTAACGGATCATACTATCGCAGATCTGCCGAGATAATTGCTCCCTAGAGGCCGTAATAAAATGATTATCTGGATTGTTAGTGCGTTGTGGTGTTCGCAGAGTTTCAATGCTTTCCCGAGAATAGCCTATACCTTTGGAATGCTGACGGTATACTATACCTGACTCGTTGTTGTTATAAATAATAGGTATCTTAAATTTTAATGAGGATGAATTTCGGACACCTTTCTAGTTTCGCTGGGTTTCACTAGAATTGAGGACTCAAATACGTATTTCGGTCTTTTCACAAGTGCACTGGATGGCTGTGATGTAAACACAATTAGCACGTTTATGAATACATTTAGCGTAGTAATGCATTAATAGGCCTGAAGTTCGAGGTTAAATGGCATTCAGGAACTGGCCGTTAGGTCTTATATGGCTAGTAGTTTCGCCCGGCGCGCCCTATATGGGCATCATCAATTAGGCGTCGACATTTCCACATTATAGGTCAGCTTATTGCGTCTCACGGTTAAGGACATTGAGAATCGTTAAAGCTTTTTTTATTGCACATTCTTAAATAGTTTTGTTCTTTATAAGTTACATGCTCTTTATTACAGCTTGATCAGTAACTTTGGAACTTGCTTATGTGCACAAAATACAAAAATATGCTACTTTGTTTTTGCGTTTAGCATATGCAGTTCCGCAAATTACACACGTACGAATATAGAGCATACTCTTGACACAGTTCATTCAAAAGATGCCTACTAGGTACGGGTCACCTAGCGTCGATAAGCAATGTTAGTGTAAGCTAGAAATAATACAGTCTTGTTTTAAAGCAACCTACGCAGTGATAATGAAAACTTCCGGGATGCAATCAAGTGCCCTTCAAGATGTACCGAGGATTTGTCACTGTATTATCAAATCAAGGACGATACATTAAAGGAATTCTCTGAACTTCGGCAGCAAAAAGTAACATTCAGTAGGCGTCACTTAGATCATCAGATTTTCTATTCGTCAACAAATGTGATTCACGAGAACTCTGAATAGATTATAATCGATGTTCATTGCATTCCGTTTGTGCAATATGTCACTGAACTGTAGGATGATTTCTTCGTTAAACATGAAAATAAATAGCCATAAGACTGTTTACGTTGGCCGATTACAAATAATCCAAATTTGGGTCACTCGAGTCAAAACCATAAAACATTTCTTTTTTAATCCAACCGAATGGTATCGCGATGAGCACTTGTGCAAATAATCCGTTCAAGAAACACTTCGCTAGCGTGAGTAAATATTCGCGTTACTTCGCGCACGCGTCGCTATACGATCGTCCGATCGGAAACATCGGCGCCGGCGCACTGAGCGCGCGAGGAGTGTTACCAGGGCCGGTGCCGCGCAGGCGACGATTGACTTCTTAAAAAGTTATTTTTTTACAAAAAAAAGTTTGTTTTTGGTTTTTCTTCATGACATATTAGACCCTGACACTTTCTTGAAATGTTACTGTTTGTAATAGTCCCTCTAAAATTCATATTTATCTTTTTTTAAATAAATGACACGAAATTTTGTTTTGATTACCTATCCAGAATTCTCAAAGTTACGGAAATCGTACTAAAAACAAAAGTTGTTTACATTACACGACAAGGGCGTACGCATTGTTATTGCTGTTAAAATAGCTAGTTCTTATTCCAAGAGCAAACTTAGGGGAAGTGGGTTTCGTCACAAATTGGTGGATTATCGCACCTATCTCAAAAGCTTAGTTTAGCAACGCAGAGGCGTCAAAAGTGACGAAATATGTAAGAACTTTTAACATCTGGCAACACTGCCACGTCTGCCACTGAACATGAGTCCTGTGCAACGGTTCAATTCGAACTTGGAATTTAGCCGCAAACGGGATGCGAATTTGGTCGTGTTTGTATTGTGTGTATGCAGTTGACGTTCATTTGGAACGCATGAGGTGCTTAACCTTTAAATGCATCTTCGGATACACAACCTGTCTAAGCAACTATAGCACATAGTGTCAGGTTATAAAACGATGATCTTAATAATTAATGATTTTGCTACCACGTAACTTGCTAGTTTCAGTAAAAAGTTTAATGCGATCCTAAGACGTGCAAAAACCAAAGATATGCAACCAAGACCTGACGTCGGTGAATCCTTTATTGTAATTCAAACTAGACCGCCCGTCGTCCATTTTCCTGTTCGACCCAATAAAAAGCACTGTAGCTTTAAGAGGAAGACGATTTCTAAAAAATGACATACAACTTTCCTTTTCAAAGGGATGGGGACGCATTATGTGGAATAAAGTTATCTGGACATAACCTTTTATGGCCGCAATCGTGGATCGTACGGCAAAAAAGATCAATCGGAACGAGTCGGCCATTGCGTAGAATAGCTCGCTAACGTGTGGGATGAAAGTAAAATTTATTCATGGCCTTCTACTTTTATTGCTATAAATTCTTTTTCTCTTGTCCATGAAGATGCAATGCAACGATTTCAGGTAATTTCATTATCACACATGGTGATTTTGGAAACTAAATTAAATGACGTGGTCTTACAGAATTCCTATATCGGTGAACTCAATTATCGATAAACTTACATTTTGTTCAATTTCGCTCCCAGAATTCCGATATCCTTCATTACGTCGACGACGTTCTCATCTCAATTTGTACATACTTCACGAACGTTCCAAACGGTTCCCTCGCCTTTTCAGGAGCCAAAAACACCTTTAGCCACGCTTTCTCCTTCAGCTAATGAAAATTATATCACTTTAACCGACATCGTACCCTTCGGGACCGCCTGACTCGCTAATGAGCCCTGGACTATGAATACATATTGGCGCATTAGGGTGCCAATGATGCTGCATAATTAATAATAACTGCTCTTAAGTCTTGCATTGAGACTCGTTTTAGCTCTACACTTCGGAAGGAATAGACAAGAAATATAGAATTCATTTTTTTTCTCCATAATCAATTTTTTGAAGATATAATTAATTACTTTGAAGAAAGATAAGCTTAAGTGCTTAGTACCTAATATGAGAACAGCCAATTGTAAATTGGCAAATTTAGAACTGGACCATTAAGTCGGTCGTGCAATTGAAGTCAATTTAGAACACGTTTAAGAATTATTGATGACCAATATAGAACGAATTACTAAAGACTTACTTGCCTATTAAAATTCTAAAATGAACGTGATATTATAATAAATATACGGTCACCCCGATCTTCACCCACCCGATCATTGTTGTTCTCTCCATTTCACCAGGTCATCACATCTTGTTGGAGTTCAACAGAAAGCTCATCTTTCATCGAACAGACGATATTAATGAAAACTCTCACAATCATTGGAAAAGTTTTCAGCGTCATATCAAAAATTTCGCCTGAAATTTTGTCTGAGAAAGTCAAAAGTCTACGAGTTCCTTAATTAATTTACAGTCGAGATACGAGAGCTCTAAAACTGCATAATTGGTGGAGATGCGAAGAACGATTTCCAGGCTCCATCGGCTTTCATAACGATGCTCGGCTCTATTGCGCACTTCAAATTGAGCTTAAGTTTTGAAGAGCGCGCTTATGGGGATTAAGTTTATTAATATTTAGTACAGTGCAGTTATTAATAAAGATTAGATGTACTTGTCAATAATGATTAGTAAGTAATTCTACTTAGTAATCCTTATAATAAAATTAACCTGAATATTAAAACTAATATATATCGTAGGCAATGCAATATGAACGCCAGTATTTCTATGCCTGATGCTGCATCAATACCTACTGGTTATTTGGAAATGTCAAGCAGGTAGCTTGGATGTGGTCTGTATGAGCTGGAATGTTTTCATAGGTTGGTAGTGTTGGCACACTTGCTTAAGTTCGGCGCGCTTTAGCGGGCTGTCAGCGGTATTGACAGTTAGTACTTGGACGGGCAGAAGGAGTTTGGCTCGTGCCGACGATTCAGTTAGATTAGATTGATTTGATGTTTGAATGTGATAAACTCGATGGAAATCACCGTAGTGATAGTGTTTAGCCAGCTCGTACAGAATGCATCGCGTTTCCAACAGTGTGATACTAAACCGGAGTCGTAAACGTGCAAATGCTAGAATGTAATGTGTTCGGGCGGATTCTATGGTATCAGCGGTGCTGCCGCTGGAAAGGGCTCAAAGACGCCCACAAGAAACGATATTTGATCGTCCTATACAAAAAAGACCTTTTCTCCACGACATATAATTAAAATAATCAGAAGACAAAAATGTTAAGCTTTGGGTCTTATAAATTAGTTTTCTTTTATTTTATAGATAATATTAATTATTAAGTACACTTAAATTTTGTATGGTATGTGAACTTGTTGAAGTGTTTGTAAAAGTGACAGAGATAGGCGTCCTTGCGTTGCTGTCCTTTCTTTAGATAGTAATTTTACTTGTGTTCTATTTCATAAGAACTACTTGGTTACCCTATATCATTATCATTAGAGATATTCGATCTAATCAGCCTCTAGACAGCGACTGACTTGGACATGTGGGCGAGAGATACCCAGAACTGGTGCAATTAAATCCATGTAGATAACATCAGGTAAACAAAGTTGCTTTGACTACAAGCAGAGACTAAACTGCTGGCTGTACTAAAATCAAGCTTGAATAGAAACGCTATCGTTTCCCTATACCATTAGTATTAAAAAACCGCGCTTATACAGAAAATAATTTGTTACCAACGCTTTTGAAATGAGTAAGGTAGTTTTTCAAAGTTATTTAATTGAATGTTTATTCTCATGTGTTTTTTACCTAGATATGATATATTATCGTTGTTATTTCTAGAGACAACATAATTTAATTAAGTCGGTTCAGTCGAAGAGGTTGAATTGCATTACAAACATTAAATTTGACCCATGCAAAGTAACAGGTGGTGTGTTAAGTACCTTTCTTAGAACCACGTAACGACCAAGTGATGTTTGAAGCTCCATAGAGTATAAAAAACCGGCCAAGTGCGAGTCGGACTCGCGCACCGAGGGTTCCGTACAAACCTGTAAGGTTTACAAAGTTCGTTCTTTACGACAATCGAGTCATAACTATGGTATTTTTATTGCAAAATGAAATTCATAACATTACAATGGGGAAAGATGGAGTAGCATAAATTTAAGACAAAGATCTTAAAAAATATATATTTTGTAATGTAACTAAAAATTTAAGGTTTTCGGAATTTTTCCTTTATGTGTGCTATAAAACGTTGCTTCATGCCAAATTTCAAGATTCTAGGTCGACTGGAAGTACCCTTTAGGTTTTGATTCCCTTGCGAGTACTTGCGAGTTTCAAAATATGCAGCTTAAATTGCTGTTTCTTTTGATTGCGTTGACATAGAAGTTTGATTTTGTTACAGCTTAAAGGTATTATAGACCTGAGTATTTGGTATGAATTTCAATTTAATACCTCTACGCGTTTATGAGGAAATGGGTAGTAAGGTTAAAATTATTTAAAAAAAATATATTATGTGATATAACTAAAAATTTATGGTTTTCGCAATTTTTCCTTTATCTATGCTATAAGACGTTGCTTCGTACCAAATTTCAAGATTCTGAGTTCACGGGAAGCACCCTGTAGGTTTTGATTCCCTTGCAAGTGTCGAAAATTTGCGGCATAAACGGCTGTATCTTTTGATTGCGTTGGCTTAGAAGTTTGATTTTTTCACAGCTTCAAGGGACAGTAGACCTGAGTAATTGATATAAATTTCAGCTTCATACCTCCACGCGTTCCTGAGAAAAAGGGTCTTGACAGACGGACGGACGGACGGACAGACGGACAACAAAGTGATCCTATAAGGGTTCCGTTTTTTCCTTTTGAGGTACGGAACCCTAAAAAGCACTTGATATCTGGCATATCACTGATTACCTACTCATGCCTCTCATCAGTTTTATAAATAAATAATAACAATGGCGTAAGTAAGGTGAAAGACAAGTTCAATATTTATCTGTAATCAGTAATTACTTTATAGGTCGGGAAGTGGCCGGTCCGACCAAGGACTGGAATGTATGAGTCACCAGCTTCATACAATTTTTTATCGTTGACTTTATAACCATAAAATTCTACCCACATACATAAACTTGCATAGACTTGATTGTTATTGCTGTTTATGTATGTTAAAACATGATGATAACTACCTTGATGCTAAATATGGGTAGAGATGATATTGTTGACAATATCTGCAAATGGATTATACTCATTGCCACTAGAACTTCCTCAATGAATATGATTGTTATTTACAGGTACGTAACAGTTATTCGTGATGTACAAATTAGATTATTCGTGACTAAGTCACCAGGAACTGAACATAAATATGACCAATGATTACCGAAGATTCAAAATAAAGAAAGAAATGAATTCAAAATAACAACACGACCTTCGGTGTTTATTCGGAAGCGATAAGCTACATCATTTATGTTATGACTAATGATTGTACTGACTGGATAAAATAAGATTCCCTAAGAATGCAAGTAAGTAGGTAGCTAAGTTGTTGTCTTTCTTTCAAAACAATTCGATGGATTTTAAGTAGATTGATCGTGGTGGAAGAGAAGATAAGATCGGTAAGGTCAAAATTTTCACGCAGCCGTTTTTTATTATTATTATTTGTCGTCAAATCTCCTATTGATATTAGGGTCAAAACGACTAAGCTCCCGTACCGAGGCCCCTGAGGTATGTGATGATTCACCTCAGCCTCAGCCGCACCTTGCCATGATTTATGACGCCCAGAAATGGTCTCCACGATATTTTAATCTAATTTTAATCTAAAACCGTTATTACATAATAGGCGTAAAGATTATGTATTGGTTTGTGCTGACATTTGATATTGATAGTAATGTTAACACGGATAGAGATCTTTTATTGCACGCAGTTTAATCAACTTGAACTATTAAATCCAATGAAAGGCACTGTTTTGTAAAAAAAATAAAGTAAAACTACACACTCCATTTAAATCAATAGACCATGAAATCAAGTGAATGTGTCTAATACGAAATTTTGTTTGAAATACATCCACTAAAGGGGTTAGGTCGGTGCGAGTTCGGATGGGAAGATATTCGAGTTGATCTTTCGAACACACAATTGTATACGCATTATTATGTATAATAAAACAAACATTCCCTTAGTAAATCCAGCAAAGCTGGTACGTAGTTGAAATCCTGCAAACCTTCAATACATCAAAATTACCAAGTGCTTGCGTCGAACCATCCGTAATCCTGTTCATTGTTCATCGATGCTGCAAATCGAATGTTACTTTCACAAGTTCGCATCCAACATCATAGATTAGTTGCAAATCCAACACTGCGAATGTGTAAAAAGGTTTTTGTTTGGTTGCTTTATATTGGAGCGATGTGAGATTGACTCAATTATTGCATTCGATGTAATGGTCGTATTATGCACTTCTGCATCCATTGTTTTCGAGCAAGGGGCGGTTATCTGATGAATTATTGTTGGCAGTGTTAATGGACTACTTAACCCCCGATACGTTCAAAGGCATGGCTACTTGTGATTATGGGAATTATCTACGCGGTCACAGTGTTTATTTAGAGGGTTTTGCATGTTTAAATCGCCGATCGAATTAAAGTTGTACCTACAAGAAGATTAACGGTTAGTTTGTTAGTTAAGTAGGTAATAATGCGGGCGAAATATTATCTTTCATAATTACACGACAATCGGCACCAATTATATCATAGGGTATCGATTGATGGTGTTCACTTTGATATACGAGTAAAGTGTTGATGACTGTATTATTTTCTGTAGAAAAAACTTCACTCTATTCATTATGATCACTATAAATATTAGCAAATATTAGTGAAATTCCAAGCGGGGTAGGGAATTATAAATAAATAATATTGACTTCATATCATTTACCGCAAAAGTTACGTCCTTTTGACTTGGGTAGGTAGATGAAAGTTCTAGAAGCAAAGTCTACTTGGTTACCCAAAGTCCGCGCTAACTAAACATGGTAACAAGCTCTTATTTAACTTTGCGTGTCAGTTAGTCTGTGTGTTCAGGTAAATCTAGTAAGTAAATGTTGAACCACGATGTTAACCGGTGTGCTGATATTTTGCATATAATTTGTAAGGTCTGTTATTGTAAAGGCAAATAAAAGTTACCTTTTTAAAGTTTGAATGAAGCTATTAAGATTTATTTATTTAGGTATACGGTATGAAAGTTTCAGCAATATACCATCATCAAAAAAAAATATCTAGTTAGGGTATGCCTGACCTATTAACTACTTAGTATCAGAGGTGCAACTTAACATACAACCAAGGGCTATACGAGTGAGAAAAAATCTTGAAGTAAAGTAAACGTCAGCGGGCTCTATACTCTGCGGAAACTGCTTTCACAGCTGGTCGAAAGGGAATTTAAATTCAAACTGTTACATAAATCTGAAAACAAACTATCAGTATATAAACTGAGCTAAATCTCGTTAAGTGTTACACTTGTTCGTGATTTAACAATAAATCAATGTGGCACCACATATATAGTTATACGCCCCAAGTAGGTAGTAATGTAGTTCCAGTCATTGCAATGTAAACCTTATTCTAATTGCATAAAGTTTGCGGATTCACACGCTTAATCAGTATTTGTATTAGCGGGCAGGTAGGTGGGTATAGTTTATTCATTCACTTGCAATTTCAAGGGTTGCTGCTAATGTTTATAGGTCCCTTGTACATTGCGTAAGATCGATGTGGTTGAGTTGATATAAGTATTGGAGATAGAGAATTATGATATAATGTAGTGTATGTGGCGCCATCTATTTCTCCATCGGGACACTATCGACTCCAGCAACAGTTCGGTGCACGAGTTGGCATGGACGCCGACCTGCTCAAACGCGGGAGCGAGACGCGAGACGAAAAGTAACGGGCGAGAAAGAGAAAGCGAGAGACGCGATAATAAACGCGCGCCAATGCAGAGACAGTCAGGAGAGGGGAGCCAACGCGTCGTGACGTGGAGACGCCGACGCTCGAAGGACGCTCTATTTGAAGCCCTGTGGAGCCCTACGAAGTTTTGGTTGGAACGCCGACAAGTTCGTCGCCTCATGAGTGTCGGAGCGAAAGTATTACGCCAGCACGCCTTGGTACCGGTGGCAGTTCCGTCGTGGCTACGTCCCCCCTGCTTTGTTCGTATGGTGCATGAAGATACCTGCACCTTCAGCTCCAGCCCCTGTGCTTGATCATCCCGCTCGTCTCCTTGTGGACTTACTATATTCGCGTGTGCCTAGTTTCATGCTCTTGATTTGTTTGTGGTGTACATTACAGTGTTGCTCGTACTGTTGGTTTTATTTAGTAAGCACCATATCAACCTTCTGGCACCTAAAGAACCCACCCCTGCAAGTAAGTTAGTATCGGTGGATCACATAGGATCCCATCGTATACTACATTGGCGCCCAAAGTGCAAGAGGTTCGATATGATGCAATAGTTCTGCCGAGTTGCGTAATAATTTTGTGCAGTGTTGTGTTTTTGTAACAAGTGTAAATGTACAGTGTATCATATGGTTCGTAAAAATTTGTACAGTGTGAGTGTAGTTATTAAAATTTGTACAGTGTAACATATAAGTTTTAAGTGTTCAGTGTATATAGTTCGTTATTTCAATCCGCGGCCATTTATGTTTTAGTGAGGCACGCCACGCCGCCATTTTCGGTCAATGTTAGTTCGATTTGACGTTCTTGTTGAATGACGTTTAAAGTGTCATGCGTCATGCCAAATGTTAGCGGGACGTTTCGTGTTCGAATTAATTTGTTATTATGTGCATTTGGTGTTGATTTTGTTGTGAACGCGTAATTTTGTGGTATTTTGATATAATGAAACTCAGTGTGCTGTTAGTGCCACAGTGAGAGTTGCTATTATTGTTGTGCAAAGTTCGGACTTGCGTGTTGTCCATAGGCACTAACCTATTGTTTTCTAGCGGCGAATTTTGGTAAGTAGCACGACATGGACAGCCTCGAGGAAACCTTCGGTGCTCCACCGCGACAAAATTCTACAGCAGTGGACGATCCAGGTAATAATAATTTGATTACTTTGGATAGTTGGCACGAAAACGACAGCGACCAAAGACCGCATTTCTTAAGCAAGTGTGGGTTACTCTCGTGGAATTTGAAATTCAATGGCTCATCTGATGTTAGAGAATTTATATTTTCGGTTGAAGAATTATTTGCGGCCCGCGGCATCCCAGAGACGCTGCTGTTAGCCAACTTTCACGATCTCTTGCAAGAGCCAGCACTTGCGTGGTTCCGTGTGAATAGGAATAGATTCGGTTCTTGGTTCCAACTGAAGCACACTTTGATAGAATACTTCGAACCAACTGATTATGTGTATGCAATGGTTAATAGGCTCCGTAACACTAAACAAAATGAAACACAGTCATTGTTAGAGTTCACCTCGCAAATGCGCTTCGTAGCCAATAAAATATCAGGCAGCATTACTGAAATTGAGCTGTTCGAGATAATTAAACATAATATGCTGCCAAAATATTTGCCAGCGATTATTTATGGCTCGGTGAATTCTATCGAAAGTCTTTTGGCTATAGGAAAGAATATAGACTCATTTGACAAGTCTACTCGAGTACCAACCCATGCGAGCCCAGAAACTGTTTATAACCCTCACCCTGTATATAGTCCCTCCCTGGCAAATGCTAATTGCCAACCAAAAGCCATTGAGTATAATCCTCAATGCATAGCCTCTTGCTCAAATTCTCATGTAAATACAATAGATGTAAAAACACAACCCGTCTGCTTTAAATGCGAAGGCAGAGGGCATTTTTATAAACAGTGCCCAAATATCTCTAGATTAGTTTGCTTTCAATGTGGCACATTAGATGTGACTTTGAGAACCTGCCCGCGTTGTTCTACTCGGAAATCAAAAAGTTTTTTTAAAAACATTTCAGCAGCACCTGTGAATGCTGTGGACATCCAACCAGTCACGACCAGTACAGCCGCAGCCATCACAGCTCCGAACACCCGCGACGCGAAAAAGAAGCCCGAGGCAGCAACGCAGCGCAATCGACAAACTCCTAGCAACTCAAAAAACGAGTACCCGCACCGGCGACATCGGACGTAGAATGGAAATCCTGGTTAGTATATATTGAAAACTTTTTTAAGAGTTGTAATGTTGCTCCGGTGCGTATCCCCATAGGTATTAAGAGACGTCCAGTAGTAGATTTTTCTGTAGGGAATAAAAAATACGTAGGTTTGTTAGATTCTGGCGTAGACTTGAACATCTTGGGTAACAATAGTCACAAACAATTTGTAGATGCAGGTTTCAAAATGACGCGTTCCCCACACGAGACGGCTACTTCAGCAAATGGTATAGGTAGTTCAATTGTCGGCCGTATTCGTTTGCCAATTGAAGTTGATAAGTGCATTTCCGAATTGAATTTTGATATTGTACCAGATTTGTCGGAAGATTTTATTCTTGGTATAGAATTCTGGGAAAAGTCTGGATTATTAGACAAAATTGAAGGCTGTGTTTCTTTCAAAAATGAGTCTCCAAATGTAGGTAGAATTGGCTTGCTACATGCTACCAGTCCTGTAAATAGTTCTGTAAATAATAATGTAAATATAAAACCTATTGTAAATAACGTCCCTTGCCAGACTGAAACGCATGTAGAGACTCCTAGTTCAGTGCCAGTTAAGGCGACAACAACACATTCCAAACAGAAAGTGTTGTCTCCTGATCAGCAAATGAAGCTGGATGAGGTTATTAAGAAATTTGATTCGATTTCTTTTGAAAAGAATGGGTTAGGACGAACGAATTTAGTAGAGTATAAAATCGAAACGACGGGCGAGCCCATTAAACAAAGATTTTACAGAGCCAGCCCAGCACGCCAGAAAATTATCAACGAGGAATTGGACAAGATGTTAAAGCTTGGAGTGTTGGAGGAGTCGACCAGCCCGTGGGCGTCTCCTGTAGTGTTAGTACAAAAGGCGAACGGTGGGTTTCGACTTTGTATTGACAGCCGTAAGTTGAATTCGGTTACCAAAAATAATAGTTATCCTCTACCAAGAGTTGATGACATCCTTGACAGCCTTAAGGAAGCGAAGTTCATATCTTCTATAGATCTGAGCCAAGCCTTTTTGCAATTACCCTTAGCAGAGTGTAGTAAAGAAAAGACCGCTATTATAACACAAGGCAGAGGTCTTCTTCAATTCACCGTAGTCCCCTTCGGTTTATCTAATGCAGCTCAAACCCTGCAGAAGTTAGTTGACACATTATTTGGCACAGATGCAGAGTTGTATGCGAAAGTATTCTCATACTTGGATGACTTAATTATTGTAAATAGAGATTTTGAAAGTCATATCGCATCTCTAGAGAAAGTATATAACAAATTAAAGTCCGCTAACCTATCCGTCAATATGTCCAAGTGCGAATTTTGCAAATCCGAGTTAAAGTATCTAGGATACATGGTCTCTGACAAAGGCTTAGCTACCGACCCTAGTAAGGTTGAGTCCATCACTAATTTTCCGACCCCCAAAAACATTAAAGAGGTCAGAAGTTTTCTTGGTTTGGCATCATACTACAGAAGGTTTATTGAAAACTTTTCAGAAATGGCAAGACCTCTCACCAAGCTGACCAGCCCGAAGGAGCAGTTCGCGTGGTCCAGCGAGGCAGAGTCAGCGTTCCAGAGCCTGAAGGACGCGCTCACTTCAGCTCCGGTTCTTCAAGTCCCAGACTTCGAGAAGCCCTTCTTCCTGCACACAGACGCCAGCGCCTACGGAATCGGCTGCGCCCTGGTCCAGAAGGACGAAGAAGGTCGCGACCACCCAGTAGCGTATTTTTCTAGGACATTGACCAAAGCTGAAACAGCTTACAGCACTACTGAGAGAGAGTTATTAGGTATCGTAGAGTCTGTCACCCATTTTAGACACTATATTGAAGGAACACATTTTAAAGTAGTCACAGATCACGAATGTCTGAAATGGTTGTACAAACTAGAGAATCCCACTGGCAGACTCGCACGTTGGTCTACCAGACTTCTTCAATTCGATTTTGAAGTAATCCATAAAAAAGGTAAACTACACACTGTACCCGACGCTTTGTCCAGGATACAGGTGGGCTCTCTCATAAGTACTACAAATGTAACTCGAGACGATTGGTATAACAAGATTGTAAATGGTGTTCGTAATACTCCAACTAAGTTCACAAACTATGCATTAGAAAACGACATTTTGTACAGGTATTCTAAAGCAAAGTTTGCACTTGCTAAACCTTATGAGTGGAAAAGAGTGATTCCTGCAGAACAAAGGCATGATCTCATCCGTAAAACTCATGAAGACCCTTTATCGGCTCACTTAGGATCTTTTAAAACTTACAAAAAGTTGCAATTAACGTACTATTGGCCTAACATGTTCAAAGATGTAAAATCCATTGTTGAAAACTGTAATATTTGTAAAGCTCACAAGGTCAATAATGCCCCTCCGGCAGGTAAAATGGCACATCCGAAGAAAGTAACAGCCCCTATGCAGGTTATCTCAGTTGATCTGGTGGGTCCATTGCCTAAAAGTTACTCCGGCCACACATATTTAGTCACAGCCGTCGATATCTTTAGTAAATTTGTATGGTTCCACCCCCTCAAGCACGCCAACTCGGCTACTGTTAACAAATTTTTAGAAGAAGCTATATTTCTGCGTTATGGCACTCCAAATTGTATTATATGCGACAATGGATCTCAGTTCACTTCCAAAGAATTCAATTCTCTGCTAGAAAAGTACAATGTTCCAAAAGTTTTTAGAAATTGTGTATACTTTCCACAAAACAATACAATAGAGAGATATAATAGAACTATAGAAACGGCCATAGCTTCTTATTGTGAGGAAAACCATAGAAATTGGACAAAAAATTTGTTAAAGATTCAGTCTGCACTGAATTCTCATGTGAGTGCTGCACACGGCTTCACGCCCTATTTTGTCATGCACGGTAGAGAATTGATATTGGATGGTAGATTCCATAACTTAGGAGAGTTCAGTTCAGTCGATGATATCATATTGGACAAGGTAAATAATTTTACTTCGAACTTGTCAGAACTGTCAGTAATTTTCGATGACGTTCAAAAGCACTTGCTTAAAGCGTATCAGCAGAACGCAGTTCGTTACAATTTAAGAAGACATACCGTCCACTATAAGGTAGGCGACATAGTATGGCGCAAAGCACACTATCAGTCAAACGCCGCCGAGTTTTTCAGTAATAAGCTCGCGCCACGCTTTGTCAAGTCTATAGTTTTAGAAGTTAAGTCCGAAAATGCTTACATACTTGGTAATCTAGATAAAAGTCCAGTGGGTCTGTATCATGTTAATGATATATTTAAAGATTAATCTTGTGAGAAGTATGTACTTATGACACGATATAGCTTTCATATATTCAGTTCCCGTAGTCTCTCGAGCATAGTACTTCATATCAGGGCATGCCCGCCTCATAGTATTCCCTCATATATTTTTTTTTAGTAAGCGTGATGAATGAAAGTGGCAACGAGAGACGACAGTGTGAAAGTTCTATTCTATTAGCTTAATATAGTTTTACGGTGACGTACTATGTTCCAAAGACGATAAATAGTTACCCGTTTCCATTGAGTATTTTCACGCAGACAAGTGAAATACCTCTAACTTTTCACACGTACTCGTCGCTAACATTAGACTTAGTACCCATTGAATACTACTGACCTGACACATACTCTCACAAAATTAGGGTAGGTAACTTGCTATAATCACATAGAATTTGTAAAGAGTTGATCCAGTATGTACTAGTAACGTTGTAAATATTAGAAGTTGGCCATGGGGTCATACCTTGTGATACATAGTTAACAAATGTAGTTTTAAGATATTTAGTATAGGAACCTCGTGAGGTTGAGGTTATTTTCACATCGGTACACACACACACTTCACAGACACATCACACACACCACCACCTATTGACACAGTAACTCACCCTGCTCGAGCGGAATTGCATTGCCAATCAGTAGATACACCTACACGTAAATTCACCATTTTTATTTTCGAGATATTCCACTGCGGCCGGCTGCCATTAATTTTTGTAACTTAGAGTCACCTTACATGCCATGGGTTAGTGAACTGACCACCGCTCATTACAAGGGAGGCTTGGTCAGCTCTATCCCATAAGGCAGCCTTTGAACCTGGACTCGCCAGGGAGCATCCAACCGGTTTTTTACAGTACCAAGTCGGGTCCAACCTAGGTCCCGCAACTCTTTCTTCGCTCTAATCAGAGTGCCTTCCTTTCTTCCTGTATAAATGTATTATAGTGTACATAACTGTATATATGTATATTGCACAAATATTAGCTATAAGTCAAGGTAACATCGTTGGTTACATTTTGTTGTGATTTATTTAGTCGCGTTCCATTTAACAGTAATGTCACCAGTTTAGCTGTTAAGTTTGTAATTTAGTACCTGAATAGGTAACCTTTTCATTGCTTTTATGAGCGTTATTAGAGCTTTGTTGACACTTCTTTTGGTCAGTGTAGGTAGTGTGTAAAATGGTTGGTAGATTATGTTAGTATAATTTTCGTGAGAATTTGTTTTGGAAACTAGCTTGTTTTGTGATAAGGTTGTTGTTGGATTTCATGCTAGATGTTTAAAACTAATTTAACTGGTTCAGGCTAATTATTTATCCGTCTGATTTGACGTAGGTCGTAGGTTAAGCTAATGTAAATATGCACTGTATATAATGTAGATATCTGTAAATATAATCTCTATTAACTGTAAATATCTGTAAATACGTCGTACATTTGCCTAGTAGAATGTTTCTATTCGTGACTGTAAAATTCCTGGTGATATTACTGCTGGTTTCTGCTCAATTGCAGACTATTCATATTAGAACACCTAGACTATGTTATTTCAATGTGACGATCTTTTTATGCTAAGTAATGTAGGATTGCTTTTGTACTTTGAAAGCCTGCTTGTAGTAGTTGACTTGATCTGATTCCGTGTATGTTTATTACATGTAGTTTTGTTTACGTAGGTATAGTTAAGTAGACAATCTGTATTGTTCTCCTTTTTTTTATTGGTTAGCAACTTAGATAATTAGTCTAACGACAAGAAAGTCTAGATAAATGATTATGTCATTTCGGATTATAGTTTTAGTTTGCTGGTATTTCTTATACTTGAAATTGTATAACTTCTCATTCATAGAGCCTCTTCAGTCTTTTTTTTATTGTTTTTTTTTCATTAATTAATTGGAGGGATAATGTAGTGTATGTGGCGCCATCTATTTCTCCATCGGGACACTATCGACTCCAGCAACAGTTCGGTGCACGAGTTGGCATGGACGCCGACCTGCTCAAACGCGGGAGCGAGACGCGAGACGAAAAGTAACGGGCGAGAAAGAGAAAGCGAGAGACGCGATAATAAACGCGCGCCAATGCAGAGACAGTCAGGAGAGGGGAGCCAACGCGTCGTGACGTGGAGACGCCGACGCTCGAAGGACGCTCTATTTGAAGCCCTGTGGAGCCCTACGAAGTTTTGGTTGGAACGCCGACAAGTTCGTCGCCTCATGAGTGTCGGAGCGAAAGTATTACGCCAGCACGCCTTGGTACCGGTGGCAGTTCCGTCGTGGCTACGTCCCCCCTGCTTTGTTCGTATGGTGCATGAAGATACCTGCACCTTCAGCTCCAGCCCCTGTGCTTGATCATCCCGCTCGTCTCCTTGTGGACTTACTATATTCGCGTGTGCCTAGTTTCATGCTCTTGATTTGTTTGTGGTGTACATTACAGTGTTGCTCGTACTGTTGGTTTTATTTAGTAAGCACCATATCAACCTTCTGGCACCTAAAGAACCCACCCCTGCAAGTAAGTTAGTATCGGTGGATCACATAGGATCCCATCGTATACTACAATAAATACAATACGAATTTAAGGTGATAACTCACGGTTTTATGTAGCCTCTACGATAATAGATGGCGCGGGTGGTAGATATTGTAATTTTCAGGATTTACGCAAAATTCCAAGCCCAAAGGTACACTTTGATGGACTATGCGATTGAAGGGATATATTATACATCTCAATTTCACATAATTATCCGTACATCACCTTTCATTTAGGAAAAAAGACGACCAGTCTGCCGAGAATGAACTCACGCACACATACAGAGGTAGTGAAACGTAGTGGAAACCAAGGCTTAATTTCGCCGAGAATTATAGAGCTTCTCTGGCGCTGTGGTTTTTGTGATTTCTTTTTATGAAGTATAAATCGTGGAAGTCGTGGGTTCGATCCTCACTTTTTCAACTTTTTGTATTTTTTTTTTCGTTTTTCTATAATAAATATTTGTAAAGGGGAAAAATAAAACTAGTGAAACTTTTGATATATTTTACTTGACATTATAGAAATATTTTTAATCTAGATATGATTATTTATTTCTACTACTATTTTTAATCAAAGGATAAAAATCCGTGTGGATTTCGTTACATTATCCTCCTCCTCCGGCACATACTTCTTGTGACGGTCTTCCATGTGCAGCGATCTTCGCCCTGGTGCATCGCCGCATTTACCGGCGGCACCTGTTCGGCCTCCTCTCTCTGGGTCTTTTCCCTTCAGCATTAGTCTCTCCAACTTGTCGGATTTCCACGAGTTATGGGACTGAAGGTAAGCCGTGGAGGCCTAGTGGTTCGACCCACCGCCTTTCATGCAGAGGGTCGGGGGTTCGATTTCGGCTCGCACCTGTAAGTTTACTTATGTGCGAAATTCAATTTGAATTTACCACTGAGCTATTCGGTCAAGGAAAACATCGTGAGGAAACCTGCACACATCTGCGAAGTAATTCAAAGATGTGTGTGAAGTCCCCAATCCGCACTGGGCCCGCATGGGGACTTCAGCCCAAACCCTCTCGTAATGAGAGGCCTGTGCCCAGCAGTGGGCCGTGAAAAGGCTGTGTAGTAGTAGTAGTAGATGTGACCGAAGTATTTGACGATTCGGCTTAGACGAACCATGGACGGATATTGTTGGTCGAGTTTGAGTTCTTTGAGCACCGAGATGTTGGTGCGATGAGCTGTCCAAGGTATAGTATATAATATTATCAACTAAATAGTTGTTACTTTACAAATTCCTAATATTTTGTTATTTTATCAAAATATCTAAACACCTACACGACTGACAGAGTACCTACCTACCTATGATGAGAATGAACATTTGTACTCATGTCATGGATCTTTATTTGCATATGTATTTACACATTTCTCTTTATAAGTATTTATATCGTTGTTTACCCCCTACCCCTAGATCAATAGTGTTGAATTCCAAATATTATTCATTTTATCTTCATCTTTTTATCTTATCTCAGTAAGTATATTGCCACACAGCCACACGAAAATAAAATTGCTACACATTTCTGACAAGTTTATTAAAATAGGTATAACAAAATATATCACAATTTTACACATGATAAGGTTGGTTCTGATTAGCAGTGATTGGTTTCACAATGTCTCTTCGTTGTTGCTCACAGGCCGCAGGTAAATGTAATCTTTCTCTTCGAGAAAGCTTACTTTGTCCCTCCTAGGAAGACAGATCCAAGGCATTCCAGAAGATGTTTGATCTGAAATAGAGACAAAAGTTTACTCGATCACACTCTACGGATAATAATAATAAATCTGGCTATTCAGTTTTTTTAGAGTATCTGTCTGAGATGATATGACAGCGGGTTGTATTGCCGCATTCAATCCTAATGATTAAAAAAATAGCGGTTATCTATATATATATAAAACAAGAAACTGACTGACTGACTGACTGATTGATCAACGCAGAGCCGAAACTACTGGTTGTAGAGAGCTGAAATTTGGAGTGCAAGTTCCTTAGGGAACGTAGGGGAGCACTAAGAGAGGATTTCCGGGATTAAAAGTGACCTATAATCTTCCCCGGGGCTCAACCATTTCCAAACCAAATTTCATCAATATCGGTTCAGCGGCTGAAACATGAAGTGGTAACAGACAGACAGAGTTACTTTCGCATTTATAATATCAGAAGGTATTTGGCATGAAGGGCAGGGACATGGCTACTACCGAGTCGAACGGACGCACTTCACTACCGAAACACAACCGAGACTAGATAGAGATGTTCTACTATCTAAAGTCCCGCGCCTTCACATTTCAAAACTGCATTTTTTCATTATTATTTAAAAAGTACCACCAACACTCTCAACGCACAGTTGATGGCTGTCTCAGCACGCACACATGTGTTGAGAGTGTTGGTGGTGCTTTTTAAATAAATTGCAGCGTTTTGAAATGTGAAGGCGCGGGACTTTAGATACTAGAAGATCTCTACTATAAAAGCTTTGATCACTTTTATTTTTTCACTGATAACACGTTGTGCGTTCGCAAAGTAATTATGGGAATTGGTCTCGCCTGGGTTGACGCGGGCGTCTGGGCAGTCGGCGCGGGCGAAGACTGCGGCGCCGCAGCCGCCGCGGGCGCGCAGCGCGCCTTGCTACCGCACGGCGCGCTTGAAGGCTCGGTTTCCTCTCCTTCTCAAAGTCTTCCCTCCGTACTCTTTTCCTTATCTTATTAGATTAGAAAGGAGGGCGTAAGTCATGTCCAATTGCGCTCTTTCTGAGATATCATTCTCCGGGAGTCTCACTATAAACATGTCAGTGTTTTGACTGTCTTGCGGCGTCGAAAATATAATATACCTATACGATGTGACGGGCGGCGACCTCCGTAAGCACTAATAAGGTTTCTACCGACTCCTGTGGCTTTGCAGCCGGAAAGAGTGCCCTGGCCCTCGGCCATGCATGTTACCGGCGTCGAAATATTTCTTTCAGTGCTTCAGTCTGCGACCGTTGAAGCGATTCTATTAGCGCGAACACTCGCTGGAATACAACAACAAAGTTGTCACGCACGGTGGAGTCTTGGCGGATGTAAAATGAGAACACGGTGTGCGGCGAAGCCCTAATCACAAGTGATCGTGAATTCTTCTCAAAAATGTAGCGTGTGCGTTGTGATGGCTCAAAGTTGGCGACTGACTGGCGGCTGGAGTGGCTGGCGCGCGCGGCGCGGGGGCATAGGGTCGGCCGGTAGGAGAGAGCGGGACAGGGCTATTGAGACGCGCGTCTATTCCGCGAATCGGAATGGCAACCGCGCAATGATTTTTATACTTACGAAGTATTATATATGTCTATGCAACCGCGTAATAGTCCGTTTTCTATTGGGAAACAGGTCGAAATTTTGAGTACAGCAATGCCATTTGGTAGGAATGTTATACACGTTGACCTAAGTCCAAAACGCCCGGTAGCCACTTTGAACTCCGCGGCTGGTGGGGGGAGGGGGGGTTAAAGTACAGAGCTCCCGGCGCTCAGAAAAAAAATCCTGGCGGATTCGTTTGGGTTGTTTAGTCAAGTTTGGTGTCGTTTTCAGATAACTAGATGATGCCCGATTCATTCCTCATACCAATTTTTTAGGGTTCCGTAGCAAAATATGACGCAATACTTAAAATAATAAACTTTTAGTAGTAGCGAAATGCAAACAAACCCTCATATTTTCATATTTTTGTATGAAATTTGATTTGTAAAAAATACAGTCTGAAAGCCCATTTAATGCAGAATCTAAAAACATTAACAGTAAGTATATCTTTTATAATTTTCAATGTAAAATAAAATATTGAATGTACTGCGACGGTCGTCAGCGCAGCGTAGGGGAGGGTAACAAGACCTGAAAAACTGTCAATTTCAACGCAAAAAGCTTTCATAATATCAAGAAATTAAAGTGCTTACAATAATATCATACATGTAATAGATATTCTCTTAATTATTATTAATTAAAACAAATGTATTTTTCTCTCTTTACCTGATTTTCTTGTTTTTAATATTATACTAGCGGCGCCCTGCGGTATTACCCGCTATTAAGAAGTAGCCTATGTATTAATCCAGGGCTTCAGTTGCCTCCATACCGAATTTCACCTCGCTTCACGTCACTCCTGCGCACGCGGGATTTTTAAACCTGTGGCTAACTAGTCAAGTGGCATTCAATGTTGCTATTTATATGATAAAAAAATGAATTGGTGGGTTTTCTGGCCCCGTTTTGGCGGTCACAAACCTGACATGTCAGGTGGCAACAGTTTTCGGTACCACTATATAAATTTAGTTTTTAATATGAAATATTATTAATTTTATTACGATATTCATTCCTGTGACGAGCAAACTAATGTAGATTATGGACGCCATCAATTGACTTCATGTTTCCCAATACTTTTTTAATTATTCAACTTTAAAAAAGTCGACATTGGGGTGGGACACGTCAAAAAGTGCTACCCGAGCGGCTTTAAAAAATCATAATAATTACATTTAGCATAATTCACTTGAATTTAGGGATGAAATCTATAATTTAAGGAATATAGTTTATATAGATGCCATTCGAATATTCACAAACAAATATATTTGGCAGTAATAAAATATTGAAGTAGTGGGACACTGTCAAAACCAGGGGGTACAAGTTTGAGTGAAAATGCCCATATAGTAACAAAACTGACAGGAATTGACTACCATGTCAGCTAAGTTCCTTGTTTATTTAAAAACTAAGGATATTTCAGGGGGACCGTGTTAAATTTCATAAATTTTAAGGTATACTCTTTATTCTGGCTAAAAAAATTAAGAAATTAACTACTTTAAAAATAAAACCTGAATTTTCATCGTGGTACACTTTTGAGTGAAAATGCTCACCTAGTCGGGGAGAGTCGTAATTTCTTATAAGAATCGCGATGCAAGTAAGTACCTGAATCAGGTGTATCATCGTTGTTGAAATTCATATTGTTTGATTGATTTATCAATATAGTCCGTTTTCTATTGGGAAACAGGTCGAAATTTTGAGTACAGCAATGCCATTTGGTAGGAATGGTGTACAAGTTGACTTAAGTCCAAAACACCCGGTAGCCACTTTGAACTCCGCGACTGGAGGGGAGGAGGGGGGGTTAAAGTACAGAGCTCCCGGCGCTCGGAAAAAAAATCCTGGCGGATTAGTTTGGACTTTTGAGTCAAGTTTGGTGTCGTTTTCAGGTAACTAGATGATGCCCAATTCATTCCTTATACCAGTTTTTTAGGCTTCCGTAGCAAAATATGACGCAATATATAAAATAATAAACTTTTAGTAGTAGTGAAATGCAAACAAACCCTCATATTTTCATATTTTTGTATGAAATTTGGCTTATAAAAAAATACTGTCTGAAAGCCCATTTAATGCAGAATCTAAGAACATAAACAGTAAGTATAAATTTTACAATTTTCAATGTAAAATAAAACATTGAATGTACTGCGACGGTCATCAGCGCAGCGTAGTGGACGGTAACAAGACCCGAAAAACTGACAAAGTCAACGCAAAAAGCTTTCATAATATCAATAAATTAAAGTGCTTACAATAATATCACACTTGTAATTAATATTCTCTTAATTATTATGAATTAAAACAAATGTGTTTTTCTCTCTTTACCTGATTTTCTTCTTTTTAATATTATACTAGCGGCGCCCTGCGGTATTACCCGCTGTTAAGAAGTAGCCTATGTATTACTCAAGGGTTTCAGCTGCCTCCATACCGAATTTTATCAAAATTGGTCCAGCCTCTTGAGCGTGAAGAAGTAAAAAAAAAACACACGAACTTTCGCCTTTATTAAATTATCAATTTCTTGACCAGATTTATAATAACAAAATAGCTTCTGCCCGCGACTTCGCGAATTTGGTTATCGCTTTCCCGCGGGAACTACGCGTTTTTCCGGGATGAAAAGTAGCCTATGTCCTTTGGGGACCCGAACTATCTCCATGCCAAATTAATATGGATATGGATTTTATATTACAAAAAAAGTGCCTAAAGAAGACGCGATGCAAAATATTTCTTGCCGATATGAATGGGTTTGGCAGAAAGAAGAAGAAACTTGGGTGCCACTGTGGACCCAAAGCCCTCCGGCTGCTCAAGAATGCCTAGAATTAAAAAGATGTCGGTGCGTGAAATCTTGAAGTTCCAGGTGCAATGTTTCAAACGCCAGCTCAAATGTACTGAGTTATGTAATTGTGGAGGTGGTTGTAAGTAAAACTAATTCACAAAACGTTCTATTATTATTTTTCTTTACTTTTAATAATGTTGCCTGACTACGAAGTCAGGCAACATTATCTGAATTCGTTTATAAATTGAAGATGATTAAAAATGACACTAAAGTAATAAAGGCGAAAGTTCGTGTGTTTTTAAAAAAAAACACATTTGTTTTAATTCATAATAATTAAGAGAATATTTATAACAAGTGTGATATTATTGTAAGCACTTTAATTTATTGATATTATAAAAGCTTTTTGCGTTGACATTGACAGTTTTTCGGGTCTTGTTACCGCCCACTACGCTGCGCTGACGACCGTCGCAGTACATTCAATATTTTATTTTTCATTGAAAATTGTAAAGTATATACTTACTGTTTATGTTTTTAGATTCTGCATTAAATGGGCTTTCAGACAGTATTTTTTTATAAACCAAATTTCATGCAAAAATATGAAAATATGAGGGTTTGTTTGCATTTCGCTACTAATAAAAGTTTATTATTTTAAGTATTGCGTCATATTTTGCTAGGGAACCCTAAAAACTGGTATGAGGAATGAATTGGGCATCATCTAGTTACCTGAAAACGACACCAAACTTGACTCAAAAGTCCAAACGAATCCGACAGGATTTTTTTTCCGAACGCCGGGAGCTCTGTACTTTAACCCCCCCTCCCCCCCACCAGTCGAGGAGTTCAAAGTGGCTACCGGGCGTTTTGGACTAAGGTCAATGTGTATAACATTCCTACCAAATGGCATTGCTGTACTCAAAATTTCGACCTCTCCATACAAGCATTCCCAATAGAAAACGGACTAATAGTAATACCCTATAGGTACGCGCAAAGTATAGAGTTCCGTTTACCTACCACCTACATAAAAAATATTCATTCTCTCAATTCTAGTAAAATAGGTATGTACTAATTAGGTATACCTATCCAGGAAAATAACAAACACCTCTAAAATATTCCGAATTCATATTCCACTTGTATCATTGTTTGTACCTACTACCAATCTCCAACAACGAGAATACGAATGTCGATCACCCGCTCCTATACTTACCGTTCGGCCGACTCGACGGCTGTACGCGACGCGGGCTATCGGACGTCTCGACGGCGGCGGCAGTAGGTACAGCGCAGGTACAGCTACTGCGAAAGCAAGTCACAGGCGACCGAGCGTCTTTTTGTCACAATTTTATTACAGCCAAAAGAGACTGTGATATCCATCCATACTATATTATAAACATTTATAAATAATGACCCTATAGGTTGGCCGGGTGAATGAACTTCGTATCACCCGAAGGTGATTCCCATACAAAGTTATATTTCTTTTTTTTAGCTGTTCCTGTAGACGTTTCCCGGTAAAAAGTACAAATAGTACATTATTGCAGACGCCGCTAAGGAGCGCATTGCCGGACGCCTTCTTAGTAGGTACGAGTCCGGCAATGCTGTTGCGGCCGAGGTCTATAGGTACAATGCTTTTCTCAAACTGTGAGGAAATACTACTCGTCGTCGTCACCATCATCATCACATCACCATCTCCATCATCATCACATCACTATCTCCATCATCATCATCACATCACCATCTCCATCATCATCACATCACTATCTCCATCATCATCATCACCACCACCATCAATACCATCACCATCATCACGGTATAGCAAAACACAACTTAGAAGGCGCGCGGATTCAGGCCAAAGAACACCAAAGAATATACAACTGAGGCATTGATGAAAATAGCACGTAGCATTTGCGGGCAAATGCGGGACATTACATTACATTACCTAGGTACATATGATTATAACCACAACAAAATGTCAATGTCTCTTTTTGTTTTTTTTTTAAATTCCTAATTGAGTTCCGTTTTGCACGCCGGTCGAAACATCAATGTGTAAATCTAAATGTAGTAGGTAAATAATAATAAATCATTAGTTTATTTCGCTTGTACCTACTCGTACCTACGATTTATATGTATAACTGACATTGTAGCTAGTATCTAAAGTTTAGATACTAGCTACGTACCGTAGATTCTAAACATTATTCAGGACCCAAAACAATTTTAATTTTGTAAAATGCCACTTTTCAAATCACAATTTGTATAATCTGGATACCTACTATTATTATTACGCATACGCATATGATCGGTAATTTCATGGTAATTTCACAGCTTATATGTTCTAAAAGCCGTGGTGTGGCCTAGTGGTTCGAGCCACCGCCTCTCATGCCGAGGGTCGGGGGTTCGATTCCGGCTCGCACCTCTAAGTTTACTTACGTGCGAAATTCAATTTGAATTTACTATGAGCTTTTCGGCGACGGAAAACATCATGAGGAAACCTGCACGCATCTGCGAAGTAATGCAAAGATGTGTGTGAAGTCCCCAATCCGCACTGGGCCCGCGTGGGGACTATTATAGCCCAAACCCTCTCATAATGAGGGGAGGCCTGTGCCCAGCAGTGGGACGCAAATAGACTGTAGTAGTAGATTATATGTACTCGTCACCATAACTGTTACAGCGAGCGTGTAGACAGTGCGGGTTTTCTACGCTCGTGTGGTCTACTATCTGGTCAGTTTATTTTTGTTTTTTGTTTTTTACCTACAGCAAAAATCAATTTTTATAGACTAACTAGCTGACCCAGCGGACTTCGTACCGCCATAGTTTTCTTTTTGGGTGGGTATTAGGGAATGCAATAACCGGAAAATTTTCGTAACCGGTTATAACCTCGGTTACGGCCCGAAAATAACCGATTAACCGGTTATAACCGGTTATATAATCGCTCAATCCAAATCACTACTACGGGGTAAATAAAGGTTTAAACGAGTGTAATTCGATTCGATATATAATACAAGAATGTTTACTTTGATATTGTTTTACTTTATCAAAATTCGTCACTAGAAATTTTAATCAGGTATAATGTATTCAAATTCACAATGATCCTTATGATGTTTGGCAATTTAGGTGTACCCATTTTTTTTTTAAAGATGCGCAAGCAAGATCAACTGAATTAACGAATACTCGAAAAGTAAACCAATATCACCATCGTGACATCGCCATTGATTGCCCACTTTGAAATTAAGTAGTAAGTAATTCTGCGTGCATGCAGCTTCCAATTTCGCCTGTTCTCTGGTCCACCTTGTTCTAATTTCCTCCGTATCTATTTTTCTTGACGTTGTAGCAACAAGGCAAGGCATCCAAGCTCGTGGCGTGGAATTACTTTTTAAGCCAACGTGTCATTTGAACCACCAGCACTTTGTGTCACTGAGCACGAGAGTACTTTGTAAATGCGATGGTGTTAATGCCTAAATTCTTAAATCTTTATTTTCTTATTACCGGACTCTGCCTACTATAACAGATTATTTCATTATTTCAAGGTAGGCAAATGCATCATAGTTACTTTACCGTATTCATTCATTTCTATGTTAACTAGTTTATTGAGTTTAGAAGTTATTCTGAGTTGAGCAGTTTATTTAATGTTTGTAAAACGGGCAATTGTTTCATTCATCATCATCATCATCATTTCAGCCGAAAGACGTCCACTGCTGGACATAGGCCTCCCCCAAGGCTCGCCACTCAGACCGGTCCTGTGCTACTTGCTTCCACCGGTTTCCCGCGACCTTCACGAGGTCGTCGCTCCATCTTGTTGGAGGCCTACCGACAGCTCGTCTCCCGGTTCGCGGGCGCCACTCGAGAAGTTTCCGGCCCCATCGGCCATCAGTCCTGCGAGCAATGTGCCCCGCCCACTGCCACTTAAGGCTCGCAATTCTTCGGGCTATGTCGGTGACCCCAGTTCTACTGCGGATATCCTCATTTCTGATTCTATCACGCAGAGAAACCCCGAGCATAGCCCTCTCCATTGCCCTCTGAGTGACTTTGAGCCTTCTTATGAGGCCCATCGTAAGCGCCCACGTCTCGGAACCATAAGTCATCACTTGTCATCATTGTTTCATTAAATTTATACAAATAATAACAGCCATCTCTTCTAGTCGGTTGTAACTAACATACATACCTCGATTTAGTACGTACTTCTATATAGATTTTGAAAATAAGATGAATCTTGTATCGCGCAACGTAATATAATACAAAATTAAAACCGCCTTCAAACTCCGACAGATTGCGAATTGCGATGTCAATGTCAAGTTCACTATGGGCCGGTTCCTATATCCACGTAACGCCTCGTTTTGCCTACGGACGGTTAAAATTTGACAGATTCTCTATGGAACAAATGTCAAAAATCAACCGTCCGTAGGCAAAACGAGGCGTTTCGTGGATATAGGAACCGGGCCTATATGATTGTCATTATTATTCTTTGGGTCGGTTCATTTGACACCGACTTCGCAGTCTGTCGGAGTTTGAAAGCGGTTTAATTGTTTTTATTAAATATTTTGTTTCGCCTACAGTTTCCAAACATCATAAGGAAAATACATAAGTTACTCAAACTCAGTCTTTCAAATTGACACCAAAATCTAACCTAGCAAATTTTGAAGAGTTCCCTCATTTTCTCATAGACACCATTATCAGATCTGAACCAAATTAATATGGGTCCAACTTGGAAGTACCACCTTTCGAACAAAAAAAGAATCATCGAATTCGGTTCACGTTTAATATTTATTTTCGGTGAACATACTACACAAAAAATAAACAAAAAAGAGTCCGACGAATTGAGGTCCTCCTCCATTTTTTGAAATCGGTTTAAAATAATATCAACCAACGTGTTTTCTCGGAAAACATAAAATGTACTGATTTAGAAAGACAGAGTTCGCTAAAATCAAAGGGTAATATATAACCGAAAATAACCGAACCCGGTTATTCGTATTTCCAATAACCGGTTATGTCGTACTCAGGGTTTAGCCGGTTATAACCGGTTATTTCGGTTTCGGTTAAAACCGGTTTGCATTCCCTAGTGGGTATGAAAAATAGCTTACGTCCTATTCTCAGCCCTACTGAACATACACACCAAATTTCATAAGAATCGGTCGAGCCCTTTCGGAGGAGTTTGGTTACAAACACTGTGGCACGAGAATTTTATATATAGGTACTATCTATAGGTACTATATAAGAGATAAAATGTCCTAAGCAGAGCTCGATCGCCCAGGCCAGGTAGAGATCTTCACTATCTAAAGTCCCGCGCCATCACGTTTCAAAACGCTTCAATATACCACCAACACTCTCAACACATGTGCTGAGACAGCCATCAACTATGCGTTGAGAGTGTTGGTGGTGCTTTTTAAATAATAATAAAAAAATTGAAGCGTTTTGAGATGTGAAGGCGTGGGACTTTAGATAGTAGAAGATCTCTACCTACTTCTTATTATAAGTAGCTATTTTTATTTCTTACATAAATGAATAAAATACTTATAAGAGATAGGTATGATTTATTTCTTCTAGCAGTCTTCTGACATGTCACCGCTCATTACATTTTTTATATCTGATCATTATAAACAACAAAATACTTGTATAGGTACTTACTTACCTATTTCGTTCAATGATTTTCCAACTCATAAAAAGCGATTTACGCGATCAACTATGTAACGGCGGGTTAACGCCATCTTGTGAGCATTCTGGAAATTAATAGGAATCGGACGGACACTAGCACTAGCAGATCAGCTGTTCATAGACCACGACGCCATATTGGCCTGATGCTTACAGTGTAAACGTTCTCTCACACAAGCTTGGTTCGACCGAAATTTTATTGGTTTTGAAATGCTTATAATTATTTTATTCTTTGATTTTTTGCGGTGTTTTTGATCTATGCGCGCTCGGGAAATAATGTAATATTTTATTAGAACGATAAAAGAAACTAAAAGCAGACGTAGTCGAAGATTACGTGAGCAGTTTTTTGTATGGGGTTCAGCCGTGACGATTCACCTAAGGTGATAACTCACGGTTTTATGTAGCCTCTACGATAATAGATGGCGCGGGTGGTAGATATTGTAATTTTCAGGATTTACGCAAAATTCCAAGCCCAAAGGTACACTTTGATGGACTATGCGATTGAAGGGATATATTATACATCTCAATTTCACATAATTATCCGTACATCACCTTTCATTTAGGAAAAAAGACGACCAGTCTGCCGAGAATGAACTCACGCACACATACAGAGGTAGTGAAACGTAGTGGAAACCAAGGCTTAATTTCGCCGAGAATTATAGAGCTTCTCTGGCGCTGTGGTTTTTGTGATTTCTTTTTATGAAGTATAAATCGTGGAAGTCGTGGGTTCGATCCTCACTTTTTCAACTTTTTGTATTTTTTTTTTCGTTTTTCTATAATAAATATTTGTAAAGGGGAAAAATAAAACTAGTGAAACTTTTGATATATTTTACTTGACATTATAGAAATATTTTTAATCTAGATATGATTATTTATTTCTACTACTATTTTTAATCAAAGGATAAAAATCCGTGTGGATTTCGTTACATTATCCTCCTCCTCCGGCACATACTTCTTGTGACGGTCTTCCATGTGCAGCGATCTTCGCCCTGGTGCATCGCCGCATTTACCGGCGGCACCTGTTCGGCCTCCTCTCTCTGGGTCTTTTCCCTTCAGCATTAGTCTCTCCAACTTGTCGGATTTCCACGAGTTATGGGACTGAAGGTAAGCCGTGGAGGCCTAGTGGTTCGACCCACCGCCTTTCATGCAGAGGGTCGGGGGTTCGATTTCGGCTCGCACCTGTAAGTTTACTTATGTGCGAAATTCAATTTGAATTTACCACTGAGCTATTCGGTCAAGGAAAACATCGTGAGGAAACCTGCACACATCTGCGAAGTAATTCAAAGATGTGTGTGAAGTCCCCAATCCGCACTGGGCCCGCATGGGGACTTCAGCCCAAACCCTCTCGTAATGAGAGGCCTGTGCCCAGCAGTGGGCCGTGAAAAGGCTGTGTAGTAGTAGTAGTAGATGTGACCGAAGTATTTGACGATTCGGCTTAGACGAACCATGGACGGATATTGTTGGTCGAGTTTGAGTTCTTTGAGCACCGAGATGTTGGTGCGATGAGCTGTCCAAGGTATAGTATATAATATTATCAACTAAATAGTTGTTACTTTACAAATTCCTAATATTTTGTTATTTTATCAAAATATCTAAACACCTACACGACTGACAGAGTACCTACCTACCTATGATGAGAATGAACATTTGTACTCATGTCATGGATCTTTATTTGCATATGTATTTACACATTTCTCTTTATAAGTATTTATATCGTTGTTTACCCCCTACCCCTAGATCAATAGTGTTGAATTCCAAATATTATTCATTTTATCTTCATCTTTTTATCTTATCTCAGTAAGTATATTGCCACACAGCCACACGAAAATAAAATTGCTACACATTTCTGACAAGTTTATTAAAATAGGTATAACAAAATATATCACAATTTTACACATGATAAGGTTGGTTCTGATTAGCAGTGATTGGTTTCACAATGTCTCTTCGTTGTTGCTCACAGGCCGCAGGTAAATGTAATCTTTCTCTTCGAGAAAGCTTACTTTGTCCCTCCTAGGAAGACAGATCCAAGGCATTCCAGAAGATGTTTGATCTGAAATAGAGACAAAAGTTTACTCGATCACACTCTACGGATAATAATAATAAATCTGGCTATTCAGTTTTTTTAGAGTATCTGTCTGAGATGATATGACAGCGGGTTGTATTGCCGCATTCAATCCTAATGATTAAAAAAATAGCGGTTATCTATATATATATAAAACAAGAAACTGACTGACTGACTGACTGATTGATCAACGCAGAGCCGAAACTACTGGTTGTAGAGAGCTGAAATTTGGAGTGCAAGTTCCTTAGGGAACGTAGGGGAGCACTAAGAGAGGATTTCCGGGATTAAAAGTGACCTATAATCTTCCCCGGGGCTCAACCATTTCCAAACCAAATTTCATCAATATCGGTTCAGCGGCTGAAACATGAAGTGGTAACAGACAGACAGAGTTACTTTCGCATTTATAATATCAGAAGGTATTTGGCATGAAGGGCAGGGACATGGCTACTACCGAGTCGAACGGACGCACTTCACTACCGAAACACAACCGAGACTAGATAGAGATGTTCTACTATCTAAAGTCCCGCGCCTTCACATTTCAAAACTGCATTTTTTCATTATTATTTAAAAAGTACCACCAACACTCTCAACGCACAGTTGATGGCTGTCTCAGCACGCACACATGTGTTGAGAGTGTTGGTGGTGCTTTTTAAATAAATTGCAGCGTTTTGAAATGTGAAGGCGCGGGACTTTAGATACTAGAAGATCTCTACTATAAAAGCTTTGATCACTTTTATTTTTTCACTGATAACACGTTGTGCGTTCGCAAAGTAATTATGGGAATTGGTCTCGCCTGGGTTGACGCGGGCGTCTGGGCAGTCGGCGCGGGCGAAGACTGCGGCGCCGCAGCCGCCGCGGGCGCGCAGCGCGCCTTGCTACCGCACGGCGCGCTTGAAGGCTCGGTTTCCTCTCCTTCTCAAAGTCTTCCCTCCGTACTCTTTTCCTTATCTTATTAGATTAGAAAGGAGGGCGTAAGTCATGTCCAATTGCGCTCTTTCTGAGATATCATTCTCCGGGAGTCTCACTATAAACATGTCAGTGTTTTGACTGTCTTGCGGCGTCGAAAATATAATATACCTATACGATGTGACGGGCGGCGACCTCCGTAAGCACTAATAAGGTTTCTACCGACTCCTGTGGCTTTGCAGCCGGAAAGAGTGCCCTGGCCCTCGGCCATGCATGTTACCGGCGTCGAAATATTTCTTTCAGTGCTTCAGTCTGCGACCGTTGAAGCGATTCTATTAGCGCGAACACTCGCTGGAATACAACAACAAAGTTGTCACGCACGGTGGAGTCTTGGCGGATGTAAAATGAGAACACGGTGTGCGGCGAAGCCCTAATCACAAGTGATCGTGAATTCTTCTCAAAAATGTAGCGTGTGCGTTGTGATGGCTCAAAGTTGGCGACTGACTGGCGGCTGGAGTGGCTGGCGCGCGCGGCGCGGGGGCATAGGGTCGGCCGGTAGGAGAGAGCGGGACAGGGCTATTGAGACGCGCGTCTATTCCGCGAATCGGAATGGCAACCGCGCAATGATTTTTATACTTACGAAGTATTATATATGTCTATGCAACCGCGTAATAGTCCGTTTTCTATTGGGAAACAGGTCGAAATTTTGAGTACAGCAATGCCATTTGGTAGGAATGTTATACACGTTGACCTAAGTCCAAAACGCCCGGTAGCCACTTTGAACTCCGCGGCTGGTGGGGGGAGGGGGGGTTAAAGTACAGAGCTCCCGGCGCTCAGAAAAAAAATCCTGGCGGATTCGTTTGGGTTGTTTAGTCAAGTTTGGTGTCGTTTTCAGATAACTAGATGATGCCCGATTCATTCCTCATACCAATTTTTTAGGGTTCCGTAGCAAAATATGACGCAATACTTAAAATAATAAACTTTTAGTAGTAGCGAAATGCAAACAAACCCTCATATTTTCATATTTTTGTATGAAATTTGATTTGTAAAAAATACAGTCTGAAAGCCCATTTAATGCAGAATCTAAAAACATTAACAGTAAGTATATCTTTTATAATTTTCAATGTAAAATAAAATATTGAATGTACTGCGACGGTCGTCAGCGCAGCGTAGGGGAGGGTAACAAGACCTGAAAAACTGTCAATTTCAACGCAAAAAGCTTTCATAATATCAAGAAATTAAAGTGCTTACAATAATATCATACATGTAATAGATATTCTCTTAATTATTATTAATTAAAACAAATGTATTTTTCTCTCTTTACCTGATTTTCTTGTTTTTAATATTATACTAGCGGCGCCCTGCGGTATTACCCGCTATTAAGAAGTAGCCTATGTATTAATCCAGGGCTTCAGTTGCCTCCATACCGAATTTCACCTCGCTTCACGTCACTCCTGCGCACGCGGGATTTTTAAACCTGTGGCTAACTAGTCAAGTGGCATTCAATGTTGCTATTTATATGATAAAAAAATGAATTGGTGGGTTTTCTGGCCCCGTTTTGGCGGTCACAAACCTGACATGTCAGGTGGCAACAGTTTTCGGTACCACTATATAAATTTAGTTTTTAATATGAAATATTATTAATTTTATTACGATATTCATTCCTGTGACGAGCAAACTAATGTAGATTATGGACGCCATCAATTGACTTCATGTTTCCCAATACTTTTTTAATTATTCAACTTTAAAAAAGTCGACATTGGGGTGGGACACGTCAAAAAGTGCTACCCGAGCGGCTTTAAAAAATCATAATAATTACATTTAGCATAATTCACTTGAATTTAGGGATGAAATCTATAATTTAAGGAATATAGTTTATATAGATGCCATTCGAATATTCACAAACAAATATATTTGGCAGTAATAAAATATTGAAGTAGTGGGACACTGTCAAAACCAGGGGGTACAAGTTTGAGTGAAAATGCCCATATAGTAACAAAACTGACAGGAATTGACTACCATGTCAGCTAAGTTCCTTGTTTATTTAAAAACTAAGGATATTTCAGGGGGACCGTGTTAAATTTCATAAATTTTAAGGTATACTCTTTATTCTGGCTAAAAAAATTAAGAAATTAACTACTTTAAAAATAAAACCTGAATTTTCATCGTGGTACACTTTTGAGTGAAAATGCTCACCTAGTCGGGGAGAGTCGTAATTTCTTATAAGAATCGCGATGCAAGTAAGTACCTGAATCAGGTGTATCATCGTTGTTGAAATTCATATTGTTTGATTGATTTATCAATATAGTCCGTTTTCTATTGGGAAACAGGTCGAAATTTTGAGTACAGCAATGCCATTTGGTAGGAATGGTGTACAAGTTGACTTAAGTCCAAAACACCCGGTAGCCACTTTGAACTCCGCGACTGGAGGGGAGGAGGGGGGGTTAAAGTACAGAGCTCCCGGCGCTCGGAAAAAAAATCCTGGCGGATTAGTTTGGACTTTTGAGTCAAGTTTGGTGTCGTTTTCAGGTAACTAGATGATGCCCAATTCATTCCTTATACCAGTTTTTTAGGCTTCCGTAGCAAAATATGACGCAATATATAAAATAATAAACTTTTAGTAGTAGTGAAATGCAAACAAACCCTCATATTTTCATATTTTTGTATGAAATTTGGCTTATAAAAAAATACTGTCTGAAAGCCCATTTAATGCAGAATCTAAGAACATAAACAGTAAGTATAAATTTTACAATTTTCAATGTAAAATAAAACATTGAATGTACTGCGACGGTCATCAGCGCAGCGTAGTGGACGGTAACAAGACCCGAAAAACTGACAAAGTCAACGCAAAAAGCTTTCATAATATCAATAAATTAAAGTGCTTACAATAATATCACACTTGTAATTAATATTCTCTTAATTATTATGAATTAAAACAAATGTGTTTTTCTCTCTTTACCTGATTTTCTTCTTTTTAATATTATACTAGCGGCGCCCTGCGGTATTACCCGCTGTTAAGAAGTAGCCTATGTATTACTCAAGGGTTTCAGCTGCCTCCATACCGAATTTTATCAAAATTGGTCCAGCCTCTTGAGCGTGAAGAAGTAAAAAAAAAACACACGAACTTTCGCCTTTATTAAATTATCAATTTCTTGACCAGATTTATAATAACAAAATAGCTTCTGCCCGCGACTTCGCGAATTTGGTTATCGCTTTCCCGCGGGAACTACGCGTTTTTCCGGGATGAAAAGTAGCCTATGTCCTTTGGGGACCCGAACTATCTCCATGCCAAATTAATATGGATATGGATTTTATATTACAAAAAAAGTGCCTAAAGAAGACGCGATGCAAAATATTTCTTGCCGATATGAATGGGTTTGGCAGAAAGAAGAAGAAACTTGGGTGCCACTGTGGACCCAAAGCCCTCCGGCTGCTCAAGAATGCCTAGAATTAAAAAGATGTCGGTGCGTGAAATCTTGAAGTTCCAGGTGCAATGTTTCAAACGCCAGCTCAAATGTACTGAGTTATGTAATTGTGGAGGTGGTTGTAAGTAAAACTAATTCACAAAACGTTCTATTATTATTTTTCTTTACTTTTAATAATGTTGCCTGACTACGAAGTCAGGCAACATTATCTGAATTCGTTTATAAATTGAAGATGATTAAAAATGACACTAAAGTAATAAAGGCGAAAGTTCGTGTGTTTTTAAAAAAAAACACATTTGTTTTAATTCATAATAATTAAGAGAATATTTATAACAAGTGTGATATTATTGTAAGCACTTTAATTTATTGATATTATAAAAGCTTTTTGCGTTGACATTGACAGTTTTTCGGGTCTTGTTACCGCCCACTACGCTGCGCTGACGACCGTCGCAGTACATTCAATATTTTATTTTTCATTGAAAATTGTAAAGTATATACTTACTGTTTATGTTTTTAGATTCTGCATTAAATGGGCTTTCAGACAGTATTTTTTTATAAACCAAATTTCATGCAAAAATATGAAAATATGAGGGTTTGTTTGCATTTCGCTACTAATAAAAGTTTATTATTTTAAGTATTGCGTCATATTTTGCTAGGGAACCCTAAAAACTGGTATGAGGAATGAATTGGGCATCATCTAGTTACCTGAAAACGACACCAAACTTGACTCAAAAGTCCAAACGAATCCGACAGGATTTTTTTTCCGAACGCCGGGAGCTCTGTACTTTAACCCCCCCTCCCCCCCACCAGTCGAGGAGTTCAAAGTGGCTACCGGGCGTTTTGGACTAAGGTCAATGTGTATAACATTCCTACCAAATGGCATTGCTGTACTCAAAATTTCGACCTCTCCATACAAGCATTCCCAATAGAAAACGGACTAATAGTAATACCCTATAGGTACGCGCAAAGTATAGAGTTCCGTTTACCTACCACCTACATAAAAAATATTCATTCTCTCAATTCTAGTAAAATAGGTATGTACTAATTAGGTATACCTATCCAGGAAAATAACAAACACCTCTAAAATATTCCGAATTCATATTCCACTTGTATCATTGTTTGTACCTACTACCAATCTCCAACAACGAGAATACGAATGTCGATCACCCGCTCCTATACTTACCGTTCGGCCGACTCGACGGCTGTACGCGACGCGGGCTATCGGACGTCTCGACGGCGGCGGCAGTAGGTACAGCGCAGGTACAGCTACTGCGAAAGCAAGTCACAGGCGACCGAGCGTCTTTTTGTCACAATTTTATTACAGCCAAAAGAGACTGTGATATCCATCCATACTATATTATAAACATTTATAAATAATGACCCTATAGGTTGGCCGGGTGAATGAACTTCGTATCACCCGAAGGTGATTCCCATACAAAGTTATATTTCTTTTTTTTAGCTGTTCCTGTAGACGTTTCCCGGTAAAAAGTACAAATAGTACATTATTGCAGACGCCGCTAAGGAGCGCATTGCCGGACGCCTTCTTAGTAGGTACGAGTCCGGCAATGCTGTTGCGGCCGAGGTCTATAGGTACAATGCTTTTCTCAAACTGTGAGGAAATACTACTCGTCGTCGTCACCATCATCATCACATCACCATCTCCATCATCATCACATCACTATCTCCATCATCATCATCACATCACCATCTCCATCATCATCACATCACTATCTCCATCATCATCATCACCACCACCATCAATACCATCACCATCATCACGGTATAGCAAAACACAACTTAGAAGGCGCGCGGATTCAGGCCAAAGAACACCAAAGAATATACAACTGAGGCATTGATGAAAATAGCACGTAGCATTTGCGGGCAAATGCGGGACATTACATTACATTACCTAGGTACATATGATTATAACCACAACAAAATGTCAATGTCTCTTTTTGTTTTTTTTTTAAATTCCTAATTGAGTTCCGTTTTGCACGCCGGTCGAAACATCAATGTGTAAATCTAAATGTAGTAGGTAAATAATAATAAATCATTAGTTTATTTCGCTTGTACCTACTCGTACCTACGATTTATATGTATAACTGACATTGTAGCTAGTATCTAAAGTTTAGATACTAGCTACGTACCGTAGATTCTAAACATTATTCAGGACCCAAAACAATTTTAATTTTGTAAAATGCCACTTTTCAAATCACAATTTGTATAATCTGGATACCTACTATTATTATTACGCATACGCATATGATCGGTAATTTCATGGTAATTTCACAGCTTATATGTTCTAAAAGCCGTGGTGTGGCCTAGTGGTTCGAGCCACCGCCTCTCATGCCGAGGGTCGGGGGTTCGATTCCGGCTCGCACCTCTAAGTTTACTTACGTGCGAAATTCAATTTGAATTTACTATGAGCTTTTCGGCGACGGAAAACATCATGAGGAAACCTGCACGCATCTGCGAAGTAATGCAAAGATGTGTGTGAAGTCCCCAATCCGCACTGGGCCCGCGTGGGGACTATTATAGCCCAAACCCTCTCATAATGAGGGGAGGCCTGTGCCCAGCAGTGGGACGCAAATAGACTGTAGTAGTAGATTATATGTACTCGTCACCATAACTGTTACAGCGAGCGTGTAGACAGTGCGGGTTTTCTACGCTCGTGTGGTCTACTATCTGGTCAGTTTATTTTTGTTTTTTGTTTTTTACCTACAGCAAAAATCAATTTTTATAGACTAACTAGCTGACCCAGCGGACTTCGTACCGCCATAGTTTTCTTTTTGGGTGGGTATTAGGGAATGCAATAACCGGAAAATTTTCGTAACCGGTTATAACCTCGGTTACGGCCCGAAAATAACCGATTAACCGGTTATAACCGGTTATATAATCGCTCAATCCAAATCACTACTACGGGGTAAATAAAGGTTTAAACGAGTGTAATTCGATTCGATATATAATACAAGAATGTTTACTTTGATATTGTTTTACTTTATCAAAATTCGTCACTAGAAATTTTAATCAGGTATAATGTATTCAAATTCACAATGATCCTTATGATGTTTGGCAATTTAGGTGTACCCATTTTTTTTTTAAAGATGCACAAGCAAGATCAACTGAATTAACGAATACTCGAAAAGTAAACCAATATCACCATCGTGACATCGCCATTGATTGCCCACTTTGAAATTAAGTAGTAAGTAATTCTGCGTGCATGCAGCTTCCAATTTCGCCTGTTCTCTGGTCCACCTTGTTCTAATTTCCTCCGTATCTATTTTTCTTGACGTTGTAGCAACAAGGCAAGGCATCCAAGCTCGTGGCGTGGAATTACTTTTTAAGCCAACGTGTCATTTGAACCACCAGCACTTTGTGTCACTGAGCACGAGAGTACTTTGTAAATGCGATGGTGTTAATGCCTAAATTCTTAAATCTTTATTTTCTTATTACCGGACTCTGCCTACTATAACAGATTATTTCATTATTTCAAGGTAGGCAAATGCATCATAGTTACTTTACCGTATTCATTCATTTCTATGTTAACTAGTTTATTGAGTTTAGAAGTTATTCTGAGTTGAGCAGTTTATTTAATGTTTGTAAAACGGGCAATTGTTTCATTAAATTTATACAAATAATAACAGCCATCTCTTCTAGTCGGTTGTAACTAACATACATACCTCGATTTAGTACGTACTTCTATATAGATTTTGAAAATAAGATGAATCTTGTATCGCGCAACGTAATATAATACAAAATTAAAACCGCCTTCAAACTCCGACAGATTGCGAATTGCGATGTCAATGTCAAGTTCACTATGGGCCGGTTCCTATATCCACGTAACGCCTCGTTTTGCCTACGGACGGTTAAAATTTGACAGATTCTCTATGGAACAAATGTCAAAAATCAACCGTCCGTAGGCAAAACGAGGCGTTTCGTGGATATAGGAACCGGGCCATGATTGTCATTATTATTCTTTGGGTCGGTTCATTTGACACCGACTTCGCAGTCTCTCGGAGTTTGAAAGCGGTTTAATTGTTTTTATTAAATATTTTGTTTCGCCTACAGTTTCCAAACATCATAAGGAAAATACATAAGTTACTCAAACTCAGTCTTTCAAATTGACACCAAAATCTAACCTAGCAAATTTTGAAGAGTTCCCTCATTTTCTCATAGACACCATTATCAGATCTGAACCAAATTAATATGGGTCCAACTTGGAAGTACCACCTTTCGAACAAAAAAAGAATCATCGAATTCGGTTCACGTTTAATATTTATTTTCGGTGAACATACTACACAAAAAATAAACAAAAAAGAGTCCGACGAATTGAGGTCCTCCTCCATTTTTTGAAATCGGTTTAAAATAATATCAACCAACGTGTTTTCTCGGAAAACATAAAATGTACTGATTTAGAAAGACAGAGTTCGCTAAAATCAAAGGGTAATATATAACCGAAAATAACCGAACCCGGTTATTCGTATTTCCAATAACCGGTTATGTCGTACTCAGGGTTTAGCCGGTTATAACCGGTTATTTCGGTTTCGGTTAAAACCGGTTTGCATTCCCTAGTGGGTATGAAAAATAGCTTACGTCCTATTCTCAGCCCTACTGAACATACACACCAAATTTCATAAGAATCGGTCGAGCCCTTTCGGAGGAGTTTGGTTACAAACACTGTGGCACGAGAATTTTATATATAGGTACTATCTATAGGTACTATATAAGAGATAAAATGTCCTAAGCAGAGCTCGATCGCCCAGGCCAGGTAGAGATCTTCACTATCTAAAGTCCCGCGCCATCACGTTTCAAAACGCTTCAATATACCACCAACACTCTCAACACATGTGCTGAGACAGCCATCAACTATGCGTTGAGAGTGTTGGTGGTGCTTTTTAAATAATAATAAAAAAATTGAAGCGTTTTGAGATGTGAAGGCGTGGGACTTTAGATAGTAGAAGATCTCTACCTACTTCTTATTATAAGTAGCTATTTTTATTTCTTACATAAATGAATAAAATACTTATAAGAGATAGGTATGATTTATTTCTTCTAGCAGTCTTCTGACATGTCACCGCTCATTACATTTTTTATATCTGATCATTATAAACAACAAAATACTTGTATAGGTACTTACTTACCTATTTCGTTCAATGATTTTCCAACTCATAAAAAGCGATTTACGCGATCAACTATGTAACGGCGGGTTAACGCCATCTTGTGAGCATTCTGGAAATTAATAGGAATCGGACGGACACTAGCACTAGCAGATCAGCTGTTCATAGACCACGACGCCATATTGGCCTGATGCTTACAGTGTAAACGTTCTCTCACACAAGCTTGGTTCGACCGAAATTTTATTGGTTTTGAAATGCTTATAATTATTTTATTCTTTGATTTTTTGCGGTGTTTTTGATCTATGCGCGCTCGGGAAATAATGTAATATTTTATTAGAACGATAAAAGAAACTAAAAGCAGACGTAGTCGAAGATTACGTGAGCAGTTTTTTGTATGGGGTTCAGCCGTGACGATTCACCTTAAAATGTCATGTTAACTATGAACCGATTTAGGTACCTACTTACGAAGCAGAGGTATTTAACCTACCACCTCTTAGCATGCTGGGGGTTGAGGGTACAAATACGACAATATACTGGAATTCTGTTTCCATTTTCCACTAAGCATTTTGTTGAAGAAAGTGACCGCAATGCAATGACATAAAAAAACAGCCTAGGCACACATCTGCGAAGTATGTAATTCAAAGATGAGTAAGAAGACCTGTAATGTTCTGTTAATAACTGGATCATTGGCAAAGCGAATAATCAAATGAAAGTGCGACAAAAACCTCAAGTTGAGTCGCCAACCCTAGCATAGAACCAAAGCAATGTCCGTCAAGCGTCCAAGGCAATCGTACTGGGAATTAATCACTCTGCAGAGTACAGGGGCTAGGGCTGTCCGTCTTAGTTTTACACTTTCGCCTTGTTTTGGACCTCAAGAGGAAATTTAATGAAAAGTTTCGGGGTTCAATGATCTACGTGGACACTTATTGGCCACGTGCGTGACCTGAATTTAGTTTCACCTACCTATTGATTGTTTGTAAGTTTCGTGTAAACTATAAACACTTAAGTTCAGTGTAGTTATATAGTATAACACAATTTGGAATTGTTATGCCAAAGCTCCAGTAAGTTAAATTTGGAACCACTGCTGCAGCTTACTATACATGGATTAAACAAACGACATGTTACTCGTACGTCGGTACTATTTTACTATATCCTCCCCCAAACTATCTATGATGTCTACCAGTAAATAAGGAAAACAACCGGAAAAAGACAGTTGAAAAATTACAAATCCGATCGACCTGACAAACAACAGCACACAAGAGACCCGATGCCAAATGGTGAGAAAAAAGACAAGAGAACCTACCATCTTGACGTCCCGAATAGTCCCGATACATTTTTCCACGCAATTTAAATTTGGAACCACTGCCGCAGCTTACTATAAATGGATTAAACAAACGACATGTTACTCGTACGTCGGTACTATTTTACTATATCCTCCACCCAACTATCTACGATGACTACCAGTAAATAAAGAAAAAAACCGGAAAAAGACAGTTGAAAAATTACAAATCCGATCGACCTGGCAAACCACAGCACGCAAGAGACCCGATGCCAAAAGGTGAGAAAAAAGACAAGAGACCTACCATCTTGACGTCCCGAATAGTCCCGATACATTTTTCCACGCAATTCCTAGCTCCCGTACGCTAATTTGAAAATTTACCCCTCACTTTAACCATAACCATGGGAATCGGCTTCTGTGGGAATGCCGCTCGTGACCGCGTGATTATGGTACCGATAATACTATGGGAAACGGAACCAACTGTAACAGCATTTTGTGGTTGATTTCAATGTGGGTGTGGTTCAATCCAAATAGGACAGGTACGTAAGTTTTTTATATTGCGATGGTTCGGCCATCTGGAGAGGATGAATGAGGGGCGAATGTGTAAGCAAATATACAAGGGAAGTATAAGTGGGCAAGTCGTTCGAGGTCGCCCTCGACGTACGTACCATCTACCAAATTGGTGATACATTGAAGAGAGGCCAAATTAAAAGTACTCGAAAGCGAACGGGTTTGCATGAAGAGAGGGTTGAATGTGGAGGAAGTGGGGGAGATATGTTTGGACAGAGCAGGTGGCATTCTGTGGTCCCTGCCTACCCCAATGGGAAACAGGCATGAGTTTTCTGTATGTGTGTATGTATGTATTTTATCAACAATTTACAGTAGCTACGTTTTTAACAGCGGATTGATTTCACATTTTGCTAAGTATCCATTTGTGGATGACAATGCAGGAATAAAGGAAAACGCACCTGTACTAACTATCCAAGAACAGCACGACACAATTTAGAAGACTCTCGGCGAAGCGCTTAAGCCGTTGACCCGGAGTCTATTATTGCTTAATCCACTCGTCTTCTGAGTTGTGTAAACCTGTACCTACTCCGAATTAGTAATTATTTCGTCAATGTACAAATATCTAACTAAATACGTAGATGATGAGGCAGTTACAGTTTTTCCTTCTGAAAACTAACTACTTACCGTCTTCGTTACGTCTATTTATAAACAAATAAGTTACTCGTACAATTAATAATTGTCCTATGGCCCTCCTTGTAGTACCCTGAAACGCGCATCATCAAATACGAGGTAACGCGACGCGATGACCGCATTCAGCAATAATACCAATCTGCACTTGCTCGTATTCCGCTGACAGCGCCGAAGATATGTGAAGACCGCCCATTTCTGGTCTTGGATTATTAAGGACCTATTCAATTGTGAGGTAAGTTATCGGGTGTGTCTAAACCTATAAGTACAGATCCCCAATCGCTAGCTGCTTCATTATAGGTAGATACCTGTTACTATACTTATCCCTAGGGATGCAATATAGTGCGATAAATATATAAAACAGGAAGGGAAGTTATCAAAGAAACAGGAACAAGGGAAGTTTTAAGATTGACGGCCGGATTGGTCCAGTTGATAGTGACCCTGCTTTCTGTTCCGATGGTCGCGGGTTCGAGTCCCACTCGGGGCGAACTTTGAGAGATGAACACGAATGTTTGTACTCGAGTCATGGATGTTTAGTATTTATCTACGTATGTATTTCTCTATATAAGTATTTATATCGTTGTCTAGCACCCATAGTGCAAACTTTGCTTAGTTTGGGGCTAGGTCAATATGTGTGATATGTCCCAAGATATTTATTTATTATTTATTTATACACAGTTTCACATGGTATTGCACTCCAGGGTCCCAAGATCTACAGGCCCAGCCTAGTTTGACATTTTCATAGACATTTCTAATTATGTATGATACACTTTGTTTTAAGCAAATAAATAAATAATTGATTTGATTTAATTTCAAAGACTTAGGTTATAATTACTTTTGATTGATTTAACGACAAAAACTGCCTTTTCAATTGATTTTTTGTGGAATTATTCTAAAATCTACTAGACTAAAATTTTTGCCGAAAAACCACCAGTACTGAATATAAGCCATATATCCACAATACTCCACATTCACTCCAGACAAGGCTCGACATTCACCAGGTTGCCATTCCATCTACCTTCCGTGGTAAACGGACCCCATTTGAGATCCCATCGGCCTGCAGTTATGCGAGCATTGTGTTCCTGTTTTTTTAATAAATAATTCCATATAAAATAAATATGACCCTCTCGTGATGAGAGAAGGCCTGTGCCCAGCAGTGGGACGCAAATAGGCTGTAGTAGTAGTAGTAAAATAAATATGATCGTTATGTTTATGGACCTTATCGAGTGCCTTCCGAGTTATCGCCCGAGTTGTGGTACAGAGTGCAATAAATCTATAAAACGTGACGGGAAGTTATCAATCTTCTACTATAACTTAGTAGGTATGTATTTTTTTTACTTAAACTAAATTGTTTTTGAAATAATCTATATACATTATTAGGAAAACCTTAGTATATGTATGGATCTGGAATTCTGGATGCGCTCATTGAAATGCCCATTAGGTATACATATAATATGAACGAAATAATCATTAGACAAAAGTACGTTTTGATGTACTTAAAGGAACATGTAGTGTAACTTCATTAAGAAGTGAAAAGGGGAAGTGAAAACACTATCAACATCGTAGATAGATATGGAAGCTGCTCTCAGTGAAATTAATTGAGAAAACCAATCAGACGAAGAAGGGCCACGTTTATTTCTATGTTGTTTTGCTTTTTGTGGTTCAGTATTCAATACTTATTAGGAGTATTCCAATTAATCATTTGATCCTTTTTACCGCTGGCAAATGCTCATTGAAAATGTTGATAAAAATGGCGTTTTTACCTATTATTTACGAGTCCCGTTGCAAAAGACATCGGTGTTCCACTTAATATTAGTTTATTTTATTTCAAATCAACTGATTACTGATTTGAAACAAGATAATCTGAAATTAAGTGAATAAACATTTTCATGACAATATTTTTATCGAGAGACTAGACACAGTAAAAACGCCCGTAAGTGGTCCATTTGATGTACTTACCTATGAATGATTGAATTTCAATTTGAGACATTTCCAGTTTTTCACCAATAAATCACGACACCTCGGTCAACGTTCCCTTAAATCTATCAAGCTGGGTTTTCCATCGTAACCGTTGTTTACAACCTCAACTATTTAAGTTATTTAGGGTCGCACTGTAAATCTTGATCGTTGAAAGTTTGGAATGACCCGGCCGAAACGGAAAGCATGTTTTATGGGGATCTCGGAGGCTTAAATTGTTGGTTTGCTTTTACCTACTATTAATCACAGGGGGCAGCATCGCTCGGACGGACCGCTACAGTTTCAAGGGTCAGTGTGGAATACGTATAATGGAGCTTTGATGATCATGTGAAACTATGGTACCTACTTATTATTTGATACGCATATTTCAAACTACCCTTTTGACCAAATATTTGTATCAAATGCAAACATAAAGATTCTTGTTACACCTATGCTGAAAATATAAAACAACTAGCTTTTGCCCGCGACTTTGCCCGTGTGGAAGTCGGTTATCGCACTCCCGCGGGAACTATGCGTTTTTCCGGGATGAAAAGTAGCCTATGTCCTTTCCCGGGACCCCAACTATCTCCATACCAAATTTCATCCAAATAGGTCCAGCGGTTGAAGCGTGAAGAGGTAACAGACAGACAGACAAACAGACAGAGTTACTTTCGCATTTATAATATTAATATGTATATAATGAATGATTCAAATTTCAAATTAAGAATCTCCACTTTTGGAACCTACGTTCGGAAATGGTATGACACTCGTACTAAGTAGTAAAGGACGAGTACATACAAGGGTGTTTGGGGTGCAGTGGCGGACTAAGCCTGTCGGGGGCCCGGGGCGGAAAATCGAAATGGGGCCCCCTCCTTGCCTGTGTAGATGTGTTGATGGTGTATGTTAGGCTCCGGTGCACTGACTACCTAACACATTTAGTTGAAATTGGTTCGCTTACCATAAGGTGGCCTGTGTCACCTGTGTACCACACATTTACATTTATACATCCATACTTAATATTATAAATGCGAAGCGAAAGTAACTTTGACTCTCTGTTGCGTCTTCACGCTCAAATCGCTTCACCAATTTAGATGAAATTTGGTATGGATGGAGATAATTCTAGTCCCGATGAAGAACATAGGCATCGTCTAATTTTTATCCTGAAAAACGTATCTAGTTTCTGCGGGAACGCGAGCGCTACAACCGAATCCTACACGGACAAAGTCGTGTACAGAAACTAGTCTAATTTCTAATATTATAAATGCGAAAGTAACTCTGTCTGTTGCCTCTCCATACTTCAACCGCTGGATCGATTTAGATGGAATCCGGTATGAAGATAGTTCAAGTCTCGGGGAATGATCCAGTAACCTTGTCGTTTGAAAGTATGGAGTAGTAAGCGTGAAATCCGGTAGTTCTGATTTTTGCAGGCTTGTTTATATTGGTATAATGTATAATCCAAGTTCGTGACCTCGACCGCTTAACGCAACTTTGTCAAAAATAAAAAAAAACAAGAGAAAATTTCAGCTGCTTTTCAGGTTTTGGCGATTTTGACCCCAAATTACTAGTTTTTGATACTACCTTCTCAGAATGTTTTTAAAGAAGACTAAATTTGCTATGATATGAGCCTAGAACCGTCTCTGTTTACCCAATATTTTCTGAGATAAAGCTTTTCAGAATTCACAATTTTTCAGAACTTTGTCATATTTTAGAAGTCACTCGAACAGCTGTAGCAGGATGTGTTTCCAATTACCTCCGTCGAAGTGTGCTAGTATTGAGCACGAGCGTGTGGGGTCATGAATTGGAGTCACCTGTAGCATTTTTATATCCTACTAGCTTTTGAAGGCGATTTCGTATGCGCATTATCATTAACATTCAAACTCCCGTTTTTCCCGTTCCCGTAGGAATTTTGGACGAGCCTCTCTTAATACACTTTTACACCTCCTAAGAAACCTACATGCCAAATTTCAGCTTCCTACGACCAGCAGTTTCTGCTGTGCGTCACACACACCAAAAGAACTTTGGGGTAACCATTGAACTACTGCCACGTTTCACCTATAGTTAGCAAACAACGCTCAGCCAAAACTGATGGTCGTAGGAAGCTGAAATTTGGCATGTAGGTTTCTTAGGAGGTGTAAAAGCGCACCTAAAAAAAATTCTAAAATTCTTAAATTCTTACGGGAACGGGAAAAATGGGTTTCTGTGCATACGAAATCGCCTTCAAAAGCTAGTACGATATAAAAATGCTACAGGTGGCTCCAATTCGTGACTCAACACTAGCAAATTCCGTCGAAGATAATTGGAAAAACATATACCGATAGCGATGTTCGATGACTTCTAAAATATTGCGAAGTTCTGAAAAATTCTGAATTCTGAAAAGCTTTATCTCAGAAAATATTGGGTACACAGAGACGGTTCTAGTAGCAAATATAGTCTCCTTTAAAAACTTCCTGTAAAGGTACAAACGTAGTATCAAAAACTAGTCATTTAGGGTCAAACTCGCCAAAATCTGAAAAGCATCAGAAATTTTCTCGTTTTTTTTATTTTTGACAAAGTTGCGTTCGACGCTCGAGGTCACAAACTTGGATGATACATTAGGCCAACATCATGAATAAGCCTGCAAAAAATCAGAACTGCCGGATTGCGCACACACGCTGATGTGTAAAATTACTAGATTAGAAGGACATAGGCTAATTTTTAACCCGGAAAAAAACATAGTTCCCGCAGGAGCGCTATAACCGAATTCCACGCGGGCGAAGTAGTGGGCTGAAGTTTAAAAGTCTTCTTTAAAAACGTCCTGAAAAGATAGTATCAAAAACTAGTTCCAATAGGGTCAAAATTTTCGATGTTTTTTTTAATTTTTGACTAAGTTACGTTCGGCGCTCAAGGTCACAAACTTGGATTATACATTAGGCCAACGTCATAAACAAGTTTGCAAAAAATCAGAACTACCGGATTTGACACACATGCTGATGTACTGTTACTGGATTAATTTAGGTATTATCATTATATTCCTACGGAGTCCATATTATGCGCTTAACACGATACCGCGAGCGTTGGACTTATTACTAATAGCCTTATTTTATGACGATTTGTTTCCTTTTGTTTCCGAAAATATCAAGTGCTTGGACCTTAGAATTGGGAATGTTGGGATGTTTTACCAATAACTAAGTATCTATGAAATGGACTGTGAAGGCCCTCTCGTCAACTAGGTCGAAACCACAACATTGGCGTGGCGTAACAATAGGGTGGCAGTGGTGCGTGGCAGAACGGGCAAAATTCCCTAACTCACTACCTGACCTGAGGGGGCCCCGGCCCAAGAGGCCACTAGGAAAGAAAGGAAAATCCAAAAATTTCAGTTGTGCAATTTTGTAAATTAACGGGGCCTATTGGAACGACGGATTTGCCTCGGGGCCTCGAGCGTGAGGTGGTACAGTTATGCCGCTGCCTGGTCGAAACTATTTTTTCAAGTTTTTTTTTGCCTTAAGTACTATATTATTTGGTGATTTGGGGGCCCCCTAGGATCGGGGGCCCGGGGCGGACCGCCCCCGCCGCCCCCCCCTTAGTCCGCCACTGTTGGGGTGGATTAGCCAAAGACTTATTTTTCGAGTATTTTTCAGCCATTTTGTCCATTCGAGTCACGCGAAGCCCGTAATAAGCAAACACATGTTGGCACACGTCGCTGTTTGATTAACTCATAAACTAAAACAAATGCAGTCGCAAAAAGATGGAAGGAGAAAATAAAACGTATTATGTTTATATTCAATAACTTATATAAATGAATTATTAGATATTTATGATATAGGTAAACAATTTGTCCATTACTTTGAGATAGAAGTTTAACTACAGTGATAACAACTGACGTGACTGGGCCCCGATATGTACTTTTTGCTGGATAGATAATTGAAGTAGAATTCGAATTGCAGCTGATAAGGCCACATGAATTTGAAATATAAATAGAATAAATATAAAACACTAGCTTCTGCCCGCGACTTCGCCCGCGTGGAATTCGGTTATCGCGTTCCCGCGGGAACTATGCGTTTTTTCGGGATAAAAAGTAGCCTATGTCCTATCTCGGGACAACAACTACCTCCATACCAAACGTCCAAATTGGTCCAGCGGTTGAAGCGTGAAGAGGTAACAGACAGACAGACGGACAGAGTTACTTTCGCATTTATAATATTAATATGGATAATATGGATTTCTTCCGAACATTCAAACGCCTGCATAAATTGGAATAGCAAACATTATAATACACGTATTGCTACTACTGCCTTAAGTGCATAACTTATCGTGGTATCCCGGATTTCATCCCTTTAAGAGTAGAAATCCGGGATAAAAACTATCCTATGTCCTTCCTCGGGTCTCGAACTATCTCTATACCAAAATTCAGGTCAATCGGTCAAGCCGTTTTAGCATGAAGAGGTAACAGACAGACAGACAGACAGACAGACAGACAGACAGAGTTACTTTCGCATTTATAATATTAGTATGGATTTACAAACTTGACATCAAAGCGAAACTTCTTCAACAGGAAGGCGCTCGTGTTCCACGGTAATTTGTTTTAGAAATTTTATTGTACATGGAACGCCCGAGTCACATAACCCTCGGACCCTTTGCACCACTTTTCCTGCACTCCAATAAGCCACTGCCGCGTCAGCGGTGACCCTCCGCCAGATTTATCGTCACCGCCTCTGAATGGGAATGGCTAAATTATTATTTACTTTTTGATCACTACCACACGGCGGACACGGCCTATAAAAGCACGATTACGAACACAATTCGAATGAAGTGTCAATATTTGCGTGCGAGGACGTCTGTGTGCGTGCGAGGACGTCTGCACACTCGTAAATGTGCATGTACCACTACGCGGGCCAATGATTCACTCTCCATCTGCGGATGAAACAAATAACGGTAAGGCGATTTGGGCGCGAGTTGCGCGCCAACTAGAATCAGGCGGGTGATTCCGTGGCCATTCTGTATGTAGTACTATTAAAAGTGAATTCAGTGTTCAGGTAACTCGCAATTACCTACCGCTTTCAGATGAAAAAGAGAGAAATAATATAACAATGGATGGATTAAATACATCGAATGTCGAACTAAAAAGGCGATATAAATAGCATTTCCCTCCAATTAAACTGATATAAACTTTGATATAAGATCCAATCGAAAATATCAATAAGATCGTGTGAAATGGAAGTTTCTCGTTACTCTCGCGTGAGCGGTTCTATTAACAATGAATCAATTTGTGGCTGTATAGGAGCGATAAAAGAGGCTTGCAGGTGGCAAGGGTCGTGCTATATTGAGACATAACTCAACCACCGAGCACTTGCGCAGACTGCTATTCAATATTTATGAGGAATGCTTTAAAGCGGTTTGGCAGAACTGGCGGCCTATCGACTAGCGATAACCGCTCGACGCTTCTACTCGTATTTTGCAAGAGGTACCTACTGTACCTAAAAGTAGATACCTACATTTGCCTACGAGACGAGATATTTCGCTCTTCTTTATTCGAAGCTGCGACATTTTTTTTTGTTTCAGCACGTAATGCTACCACATGTAGAGGTGTATACTAGTTTAAAAATTACACCACACGCAGCTTCAATTAATAATACGAAATAGAATTCTTTGAATTAACGATATCTTGTGCCTGCCTTCATGTCTGAAGCCTGTCTAGTCGACCGCCCACGCGCGAGGAGTAAGTTATGAAAGATACGGTCTTCTTCGATGAAGGTGATTTATGTACTCAATTATAGAGCCTCCCGCCGAGCGAAGCCTTCCGCCTCAAACACACGGAGAGGAAAATATTGGAAGAATCTTTCCTGGAGGTGAGAGAGAGCTTATTACATTGCCTATTTTGTTGATAATATGGGTACTGTTACGAACTTTAAAACTTAACCACCTAAATAAAAATATAAAATTTAAGTGTTTATAAATAGCAAATGGCGTCGAGGGAGACTTGGCAATAATACACGTAAACTTGCCTAAACAGATAAATTATTACATGAATTCCTAGAGCTTAAGCATATCCGACAATCTACCTGAAAACATTAGAGAAACTCTAAGATTCACTTAGTCTAATAAAACAGCAGGCTCCAACTCTTGGAGAACGTAAATCAGGTCTAAAGCCGGCGGTTTAATATGCGGTAAAGATCTCGGGGAACTTGTCTGAGGAGTTTCACGAATATTACACTTTAGGATTTAAGTTGGGAGAAAAATGGTGGGACGTAGAACATTGCTGTTGAAATGTGTGTGAATACCGTCAACGCTGAGCTGAATTTTGTAATAACACAGGTAATATGTCACTGCTTGTCTATGCAAAAACAAATTACGTTACTTGGGATTTTTATTTTAGCTACTAAGTTTTGCCCGCGACTTCGTCCGCGTGGAATTAAGTTACCTATCGTTCCCGCGGGAATTATCTCCACTTCAAATTACATCTAAATCGCTCGAGAGGTAGCATACAGAGGTAAAAAGAAGTTGACACAGATTTCAACGGTCAGTGAACGCTTTAACGCTTTAACTAATAGGCTCCTCGTGTTTATCGTCAACAGCATTGAAGGATGGTTTTTTTATCGGTTTTTGCCAATCACCACTTGCAAAAAAAAACTTTACTGCAAACAGGCCTGTACCTGATGGTAAGTGGCCTCTGTGCCAGTAATTGCATCTTATACTTACCCTTTTGCTACCACTCTGCTATTTTTAGCAGTAAATTAGCGGGTATAGGTTGTGGTAGTCAGGACGGACCCAGCAGCAGGTCCAACTACCAAGATTAGGGATTAAATAGCTTAAGGAAAACAAACGTGATGACTAGTCTTAAAAGTATAATGCTCAGACATCCCAAGACAATCACTATTGAAGATATTTTCATGCTGGTAATGACCAGCGTGACAAACTTCTAAAAATATCCAAGGTGAAAAGTCAACATTCCCAACTGGCAACATAAAGGCCAAAAACCGTCTGTTTGATACAGTTACAGTGTCGGTCCTGAGGAGAGTTTTCCTGGCCGATCCGAGTGATTAATTTCTTGTCAGAATATATTCAGACTGACGTGGACTTTGTTACTTCACTGCCAGGGCTGGCACAACATTACATGCAACGTTTTTCTTGCCAATATTTATTTGTATACCTGTTACAGCTGATTAGAAGATAATTTGTCGTACCTAAAATTTTTGTCTGTTTATAAATTGAATGTTTGACTCTTCATATGAACGATAGCACCCAGGACTGGTCGCAGAAATGTAGGCGGGCAACCCGCAAGATGGACGATCATCTTGTACAAGTAGCTGGAAAGAATTGGATACAAAAAGTCCAAGATCGGAAGGGATGGAGTGCAATGGAGGAGACCTACACTCAGCATTGGATGGATAGAGGTTGAAGAAAAAAACCGGCCAAGTGCGTGTCGGGCCACGCGCAAAGTATAGGGTTCCGAAGTTGACGATGCCCACAGTACCTTTCTAAGACTTATTAGCATCTAGCTAGCCTGTTGTATGACGTGCCCGCCCGACGCCCCTGCCGCTCGAGAAAAATCATTGGTTTTTTAATCATTTCATAAGTTGGTCGACTATGACTCGTAAGTTTGTACAGCCTACTTAGCTCTGATAGTTTTCCTTTAAACTACGTTATACATGCCACAACCGTGTTTTTTTTAAGCCATCCAAATACCACCATTTAGCTGGCAGGGCCCCCCAGGGGGGACACGTGACTCTAACAAAAAATAGCACTTTAAAGCTCAAAAAATGGTTTTAACAAACCCACAATATTTTTCAAGACCTATTCAACGATATGGCGCACCATGGGGTACGCAAGAAAAAAAATTACATCCCCACTTCACGAGTAAAGGAGGTACCCTATAAAAAAAATTATTTCAAAATTTTACTGTACACTTTGTCAGCGTAACTAATATGTATATTCATGCCAAATTACAGCTTTTTAGAACTAAGCATCTCCGAGCAATAGTGCGGACAGACGGACGGACGGACGGACGGACATGGCGAAACTATAAGGGTTCCTTGTGGACTTCGGAACCCTAAATAGAGACACTGAAGGAAAGTATCTTAAAGTTCAGTGAGTGTTGGATAATGGATTTACACATTTTGTCGTACGAAACAGATGAATGCGAATAAGATAAAGATTTGACAACCCTAGACGCGTAACACGGGAGAGTATAAATAATTTATCAGAAGGCACGGCGCTGCCCCGGGCCGGACGTACACGTGTTCTTCTATTGCAGCCTGCTGAATATTCCGGGACTTATTTAACATGCAGCAATCAGAGTAATGAGGATAAAACTGTCGGGAAAATGGTGCAACAGCTAGATGGAATCAATAGGTGCTGGCCGGTCTTCAAAGTTTTGGCAGTTTCTTCGGGAAATGGTTAGCAAATACATTTCGATGTAATATTGCGTGCGTTAGTTGGCTGATGACTCTTGTTTATTATAAAAACTAGCTTCTGCCCGCGACTTCGTCCGCGTGGAATTAGGTTATAGCGTTCCCGCGGGAATTGAGTGTTTAAATTATATACTAAAACCTTCCTCTTGAATTATTCTATCTATTAAAAAAACCGCATCAAAATCCGTTGCGTGGTTTTAAAGATTTAAGCATACATAGGGAAGCGACTTTGTTTTATACTATGTAGTGATGTCATACAGTCACGAATTATTTCACAAACTGATGCGATGTTTCTTTTGACAAAGTGAATGCTTTCTCTTCATACCGAGTTGAATATTTTAGATGTTCACATCTAACTTTGACACTAAACATAACACTAGACGATATTGCATTCCGTAACAAAATGATAACTTTTTCAATATTGAACAGACGTCAGGAGCGAGCTGCGAAGGGCTCAGCTTTTAATGGTGTCGTATGAAAGGCTCTCAACCGGCGTCAAAAGTGAAAATAACTTTCGCAAAACGCAGCAAGCCACCATTCATCTCCCGTATTTTCAGGTGTCAGGGGAGTAAAGTGAAAAGTTTCCATTGTTAACAGTAAAGACCCTTTATTGTGTTCAAGGATTTTCACACTCGAAAAGTATCCGAAAATTTTGAATGCTATTAGGATCCGCCCTTTGAGTGGAAATTCTGTTTGATCGAAATTTAGTCGTAGTAATGAAAAGGTAAAGGACCAATAAGTAGCTCAATCAAATTGCATTATCGCTATGTGGCGCCCTAGCGGGGGGAGAGGGAAAATTGAATTACGGACGCCGCAACCTCTGCCCGTCTCGTTGTGTAAAAATCGTCTTTCAATTGGCTCGTGGACGTAGGATATTCCTTCACTATGACTGACTCCCTTTTAGGTTCCGTCTGAACGAAATCTTATTACAAGCACTTTAACATTTCTTTCTTATGGAAAAGTGTTTGAAAGCGGGCGTTCTCCAGATGTTACGTAATGCGGAATAGGTTTTTACACTAAAAAGACCGCCAAAGAAATTTAACTATCGCCTTATACTTTTCTCCAGTGACATTATTTTTGACTCACTAAATATTCGTGTATCTAATCCTTATTTATAATTTAGTATACGGTCGACGTCGTAAAAATGTTCCGTTGTATTAGAGGTAGAGTTAAGGCGTAAGGTCTGAAAGTGTGGAGTCGACTTCAAATGTATAAACAAACGAGGATTCACGTAAGGTAAAACATTTAACGCATAACTATTGATTTATTTACCATGATTTAAAGCGATTTTAACGACCTTTATTATCACACCGTCAACCATCAGGGTATCAACACATTACGTTAATAATCACTTCAAATCGACGGATATCATTATTAAGTGCAAATTACGAGTCTGATTAATTACAGCATTAAATTAAATATTCCCAAATGGCGTCTGGTGCGGTGAGGGGGTGGAACCGCACGAATCTGCGACACGCAATCACGGACCATTGTTGCCGACGCCACGGAACCCTATTTTACCTGTGTATCGAGATAGGATATATGTTCGTGAATATAGACAATGTTATTCTTACTGATAGATCCATTGGAAATTGGAATCATGTGCACAAGTACCTAATACAACGGAGTTTCCGGGTGCTAAACTGATGAAAAGCAAAATAGCTATAATTAAAGCTTTTTTTCTCAAACATGCTCGGAAATGTTCGTGTTACTTTCAAAAAAAGAAGACGCGAGGCTGTCCATTGCCGGCCTTGGCCAGCAAAAACATTATTGTCGTGTGTGTATTTTTTTTAATTCGCTTGCTATTTGAGACACCTCTGTAGAGAAACTGACAAATCCATGGAGGTAATAAGTACAACTTCCATGGCCAAATCATCCACGATCATGGAAGTAGTAAATACTGATGTGGGATAAGTGCGCCTAAATTTATTTCGCCCCTATGCCTTGTAAACAGCCAACTACTAGTTGAGTAATATTTATAGGTTTAGATATATTTATGTTAGGCGCACTTACCCCATCCTGGCGCACTTGCCCCGAAACTGACAAATCCATGGGGGTAATAAGTACAACTTCCATGGCCAAATCATCCACGATCATGGAAGTAGTAAATACTGATGTGGGATAAGTGCGCCTAAATTTATTTCGCCCCTATGCCTTGTAAACAGCCAACTACTAGTTGAGTAATATTTATAGGTTTAGATATATTTATGTTAGGCGCACTTACCCCATCCTGGCGCACTTGCCCCGAAACTGACAAATCCATGGGGGTAATAAGTACAACTTCCATGGCCAAATCATCCACGATCATGGAAGTAGTAAATACTGATGTGGGGTAAGTGCGCCTAAATTTATTTCACCTCTATGCCTTGTAAACAGCCAACTACTAGTTGAGTAATATTTATAGGTTTGGATATATATGTATGTTAGGCGCACTTACCCCATCCTGGCGCACTTGCCCCGAAACTGACAAATCCATGGAGGTAATAAGTACAACTTCCATGGCCAAATCATCCACGATCATGGAAGTAGTAAATACTGATGTGGGGTAAGTGCGCCTAAATTTATTTCGCCCCTATGCCTTGTAAACAGCCAACTACTAGTTGAGTAATATTTATAGGTTTCGATATATTTATGTTAGGCGCAATTACCCCATCCTGGCGCACTTGCCCCGACTGACCTTACGTATTTCCTCGCTGTTTGAGAAAATAATTATATATACCTCGGCCGCAATTGCGATTGCCGGACTCTAATAGAAGGCTTCGCTTCGCTCAGCCTTCTAACTGACTCGTCCGGCAATGCGCTACTTGGCGGCCTCTGCAATAATGTACTATTTCAGCCGAGCGGGTCGCCCAGGTACGTGCTACAAATTAAGTAAGTTCCGTAGCACTACCATGAGTTTACAGTGACCGTACTCGCTAGCGACTACGTAAACGATTTGTATGAAGAATTTTAGTTCAATGAGTGACCGCCAGGGGCGCTGTACTATTCTTCATACAAATCGTTTACGTAGTCGCTAGCGAGTACCTACGGTCACTGTAAACTCATGGTATTGCTACTGCTTACACTCTTTAACATTTGAATTCAAGTAATACAAAACCCTTTCGGTAGTTAGTAGTAATATGTGAATAAAAGTGGGTACAATCGACGTCAAACAGATGTTTAGACTTTTAGACCAGTGCAAAATTAAAGTGAATCAAAAGGAAAGCACGACTTCAAAATAAAAATACAAATCATTTTGCTATGCCGATTGCCCATCGACGCAGCCGTTCGAATCGTAAAACAACCGATTTTTTTAAATAAAAGTTACGCTTACGTTTCTCATAATATGTAAGTAATTCTTTCATAAGGTAGGGAAAGTTTTGCTTTTGTTTTTGTATGAGAGTGTCTCAAGACATAAAACAAATCCATTACTATACGGTTCGTTATTTTATTCGTTTATACTGGTAGTTAACTACTTAGAGTAAACAATTCTTAAACTCCAAACATTTTGCTTCACGCCAATAACACAAACACACATATTTTCTAGTCAGCTTTCAGCTGACGTTGAAGTCGTGAAGCGCTTTCATGAAACAGATTTAGCAAAATTACATTTGTGCGTCACCCGCAAAATGCGAGTGCTACGGGGGGACGAAGGCACGCGTGAAAACCTCCTTGAGTTTTCTTGCTTACTTGGTTTTTGCCTCAAACGTGGCACCATTTGACACTCTAATACATCTCCAAAGATATATAAGGAAGAAAGATATAAAAAACAATGCAAATAACAAAATGTAAAGCATCAGCAATACATATGTATGTACATACCTACATACGTAAACTCAGGTAGAGACCACAGAACAATAGCAATAGGGGAGACGACAACTTTTTTTTCTTAGTCTATCAGGAAGATTATTGAAAAGTATTGGACACTTTTTTTTTCTTTTTTCACGTAATCAAACTTATACGGAGATATATTGAGTTGAAATGTCGCGTGGCGTCACGGTTAGGTACGATTTATACCTAACTGTGACGTAGTTAGCCCCCACTCTCCAACTTTAATGCATTTTAACTTGGTCATTCTTTGTTAATTTGATAAAACAAAAAATACGTGTCTAATATTTTTTTATTACCTGACTGACGGACAAATTAGAATTTCGATTTCTTCACTCTGTCGTCATCCCTATTGTAATAACGACGTAGGTAGTTTCTGTTTTATATTAAGTGAATCTTTAGATTAAGTGAATCTTTGTGAATTTAAGAGATAATAAAATTCACAATTTAATCATTCGTGATGAAAAATTAAAACTACAGAATGTGCTATCAAGTTCAATATTTAAACATAACTATACATAAATACTCAAAAGGCTGAATCAATCTAGGCAAATACTTCTTATAAGGGGTACACCTAGGAGTAGAAAGTTACGAATGTACCCGCAACTCCTAAGTTAGGGAGTCTGATGTCAAACAAGGATATGCACTCAGACCCGGGGGACGAGGAACTAATCTAATGCCGAAACTTCTGCAAGGAATCCAATATAGGCTTAGTTCCCGACGTTTGTTAAGTGGTTAAACGCAAGAGTAAATTGCATATAGGTACGGAATATTTAACTGAACATGAAATTTTATGTAACGTTCTCATACTCATACTAATTTATTGATATGCCATGGTGTTTACAAGATATTACATTTCACTTAAGTACTATGTCGTGGACCCTGTTAGGGTGCAGCAAATATTAGAAACTAGACCTTAAATACTAGGTATACATAGGTATTGCACATTATTCTTATAACCATGTATGGTTAGGGTGTGTGCGTGTGGGTGTGTGTGTGTGTGTATGGGTGTGTACGTTATCTCAATACCTAATAGGTACAGAAACTGCTGAGAATTCATAAGAATAATAAGAGATTTTATTCACCAAAAAAACAAATAAAGAAACAAGCAGTTGAAATTACAAAAAGATGGTGGCGAAAAGCATGGTAGACTCAGCGATAACGCTGTTTTTCAGTCTCCAACCACTAATCTAAACGTATACTAACTTAAACTTAAGAATACTTATCCTAGAGGCTTCCCGTTGAAAATTACAATCCGGCAGTATTATAAGTTTAGTGTTCACAACAAAACCGAGGAAGATAGTAATAGCTTAAAATCTATATATCTGTCTATTATACTATAGTAAATTTTTCTGTCTCTTTCTTTCTGTCTGTCTGTTTGTTTGTTAGAGTTAAGCTCCAGAACTACTGAACCGATTTGAATGCAGTTTTCAAAGGTAGATAGAACATCATTAGGATCTATATATAAGCTATGTTTGATTAAGATCGGATATCGGAACGAAAATTTATCGTCAATTTCATAGTCCACACAGACGAAATAATAAAATAAGATAAATTAAAGTATGTGATGTAAGTCGGTACATAGCAGATCAACAAAACTAATTCTAGTTCTAATTGCAGTCTCAATCCTTTTGTTGAGATAGCAACCATGACTTGCATAGGATCTTAAAACTACACAGAGATGTATTATGTTAATGAAACGTACATTCATTTTGCAAAATTATGAAATTTAGTCAGTCCAAGTAACTTGAATTGACCACAGTCGACTTCTCGTACAAACAGTAAGGTAGGTATACCCTAAAAATCAACGCCAGGATTTAAACAGATACAAGATCGAGTAAATCGCCAGAAATGGTTGAATGGAGAAAGGAATTTGTAATTTTATGTAACATCTTATTGTAACCTATTGAATGCAAATAAAATAAATTATTATATATACCCGAAAAAATAATTTTCATCTTTAGTAAAAATACCTTGGCTTTCGAGGCAAATATTGTAACTTTGTTTTAATCGTCTTCACTGTTGCTCTGTATTTTTGTCCTACAGCTATATACAAATAAGGGAGTATTGAACTTCTGATTATAATGAAAAATTGCTGAAAATATGAGCCTTTAGATTACGGGGTTTTATTTAATTTTATTTTGACATTCCTATTTATAGGAATGGGTTTTAGAATCGGGAATTAAGGAATTGAAAATTGATACTCCGAAATGGTATGTAGATGGTCTTTCAGTCCATCCATTATTATGTCTTGGCGTTGATTTTCGGGACACCCTGTAAGTACACTTTATTCCGATCTGGCCACCTACATAGGATAGGTGGCATAGTTTTTTCAATTAATGAATTCTTAGTTGCTTTCAACATTTCACTCTCATACAGGTCTATCGTCCCTACTAATTTTAATATGTCATTTGATATATTTTACAAACAAAACACCTGCCTAAGTGCAATCTAAAAAGAAAAAGGGTACAAAAGCGACGCCTCCCGTCTTTATAAAATATAATACACCGAAGTATCTCTTATGGACACTTGATGCTCAGATAAATTTTCACTTTCCAGGGAATATCGTGCTCGGGCGTTATTCTGGAAAGAAGCAATATCGTTTTACTTCGAGTTCTTCAAATCCAAGACATTCAGTAAAATATGCATTTCATTAAAATTTCATTATACGTATTTCAGAGTAGGTAGGCACTTACTTGTTCTTGCAATGTTACCTACGCACTTATTAGGAAGGTAATTTTACTTTGATTGTTTCAAATAAATATGAAAATTGATCTCTCACATAAATGTCTACCAAATTTTGTCTGTGAATATAATACAAATCGTAGCCGTTCAATATGATATTCGTACCTTTCATTATATTTAAGTGTATTTATGCGTTAAATTTTTACTGCAATTTTACTGCAAATTTAAAATAAAACATACATACATAGGTATATCATTTTACGGCACCGTAAAACCTTCGCCTGCCTCCCAGAATAGGTAAACTCCAGTATTTTATGCTAATACGGTATCCAGTCATGAAATAATAATATCTACTCCGGAAAGTGGCGGAACCTCTTACCTTTACGTTTACTCTACAAGTACGTGTTTTAAATTTGGCTCGACTTGTAGACATACCGTAATGGCTTTTGTACGGTAATCGTACATAAGAAATTGCTTCGGTATAATAATGCATGCAGCAAATTCTAGACAAGAAAATAATGAAATTTCAATGTTTCCATGTTTTATGGAACTGCAATGGAATACTCCCTTTTACATGCAAAAGTAACTATTCTCCGTTTGCAGCGCTGCAATGTTCTGTTTTTACGACTACGAGATTCTTAAAATACTGCGACCGTATGTATGTATGTATGTATATATACGTGTTTAACTCGACAAGTATCTACTGGTCGGATTGTCACAAAATTTGGTAAGAGGATAGATTGTAACTCGGGTCACAATATAGACTACTTTTTATCCCGGAAAAATGCATGGATTCCGCAGGAATGCTATAACCGAATTTCACGCGGAAAATTAGAAAAATGTTAGTATGTACATATTAATTTTATACATTGTATGTATTCTCTCTATGAAATGTTTTACTTTATTCATTATGATTTTTTCTCTATATGTAATCCAGTAATCCGAACATTCCAATAATCCGACACCCTCTGGTTTTTAATAGTGCCGGATTAGTGAGATTCAGTATACTGTATTAGTTAGTTAGTGCACTGATTGCAGCACTCCATCCTAGCATATAAAATGTACAACACTGCTTAGGTAGTTGTAAAAATTTAGATATGTAAGAAGAAATCCTCATTTACTAACTATATTAGTCAGTCATACGACTAGGTATACTATCTAACTACATACTTATAAATCTAATATATAAAATTCTCGTATCACAGTGTTTGTAACCAAACTCCTCCGAAACGGCTCGACCGATTCTTATGAAATTTGGAGTGTATGTTCAGTACTTCTGAGAATAGGACGTAAGCTATTTTATTTACCCAAAAAAAAACCGGAGTCAGCTAGTCATTTCATAAAATTATAGCAAAACAGAAGCTTTCGCCCCATAAGTGCGAAAGGATGTAGGCAGGCAAAATCAGACCACGCTCGATTTAATTACATTTATTTTCCTTTTAATCAAATAATAAGCATGCGTCCGAAACCCTTTAGTGGCCTGGGCCCGGGGCCACGAGGTTTTTCCATTAGTAGATCCAGTAGGAAAACCATCCCAGCTGTTTAAACACGGCATCGGCTTGTAGCTTCAACTTCGGTAATACCTAATGGAAGTTTCTATCTAGAAACTTCTAGTAGTTTCTAGAAATAATTAGGTAGGTAACTATCGTGAACTTACCATGGCTCGAATGATGAATTTTCTAGCATTAGTGTACACCTAATCTTGGTAAAATTATTTGAGGGTGCCAAAATTAATTTTCTATGTTCCTTTTTATCAAAATATATCTTAATTTCTTTATTAGGTACACTTATGTCAATACTATGACTTGATTTCTTGTTCAGTAAACTACTACTACTTACTACAGCCTATTTGCGTTCCACTGCTGGGCACAGGCCTCCTCTCATCACGAGAGGGTTTGGGCTATAGCCCCCACGCGGGCCCAGTGCGGATTGGGGACTTCACAGACATCTTTAAATTACCTACTTCGCAGATGCGTGCAGGTTTCCTCACGATGTTTTCCTTCACCGAAAAGCTCAGTGGTAAATTCAAATTGAATTTCGCACATAAGTAAACTTAGAGGTGCGAGCCGGAATCGAACCCCCGACCCTCTGCAGCTCTGTTCAGCTAGAAAGCTTAGCATTAAATTAATCGATGATTCAAAAACCTTATGTACCTATACCTAAGCTCGATTAAATAAACAAAGACATAAAATGCACAAAAAAATCTTCAAAATAAATAAACGGGTTCTGTAACCAGAGGCGTAATCTGGACACCCTGTAGGTATGTCGTTAATCGTGTTTAGAGCGAGATGCGTGTGTCGTGTCGCTCGCTGCCCTGCCCCGGGGCACTTTTGAGGAATAGAAATTAATCACAGACCGCGCCAAATTAATGGCCAGTCTAGAGTTTCAGAGAAAAAAATGGCTAACAAAAAATGCTAGAACAATTCCCTACGAATTGCGGGTTCGCTCGTGGAAGCTAAAATGTCAAGTTGGGAATATAATGTACATGGTAACGCCGCTAGCGTGATGGGCACTTTCGGCCGTGAGCAAACTCGGGGCGGATAGTTGATTTGATTTTAGATTTTAGGTTTAATTTTGACGAAGCATGGTGTGGATTTAAATATGTATCTATGTGTAATCTTCGTGTTTTTTGGAATAAATAAATGTATTAGTGTTTATGTACATGATGTATATTTTTTATATCACAACTACATAGTTTGACTGGTGAACTTTTTATTTACCACGGATTCCCAAAAAAGTTTTCTTTAGCTGTGCCTTTATATTCTTCCCGATTGTTTTTTTTCTTTTTTAACCTTTTCTAAATAAAAGGGAATTAAACGAAACGAAAAAAAAAATCAGCCAAATCGGTCCAGCAGTTCTTGACTTTTAGCTAGACTAACACACGGAATTCATTTTTAAGTACCTACATATAAGAGCCGTAGAAGTTTTAAAATTTCAATTTATCGCCGAAGCTACTAATTTTATATTCAATATCAAACACAGTCAAGGGAAGCTGCTAAAAACTCTTAAAATAAAGACACCGTATCAAATTACCCTTCAAATTCAAGATAAACATCTCTATACTTGTACAGAAATTGAAACTAAGGGAACGTACTTTATTCAACTCGCGCTATAAATTCCGTGGACTCCAAAAATTGGGTCCATTAATTCCGGGAGAAAATCTTTTTCCTTATATTTTTTCCCTTGCACGAGCCCGAGGTATCAGGGAGTAATTATTCAAGCGCATCTGTTCGTTCACAATGAAGCGCGCTTTTTGTCTTAATATCGCGCGCGCCTCCAAAAAACAAGGCGTTTGCTTAAGACATGGGTTTAAATCCGGGGTCACACCGAATGCGTCTGCAGCGCGTTTGCGAGTCACCAACATCTCTATAGCATTAGTTCTCATAAGACCTGTCACACAGATGTTGGCGAGCCGCGGCAGACGCATTCGATGTGCCCCATGCGTTAGTAAAGGGAAGTAATACAAAGATAATCTGGAAACTTGGTCCTAAATCTGACGTCTTAACACCATGTGTACTACATCGAAGGATTACAGATAATTTTGATAGAGTAACTGACATTGGTTCTCTTGAAAGATGCAAAAAAGCTTAAAACGAATTATTGGACATCGTGGAGTCCTCATAAATGTATATTTTCTTTGATTACTTAGTACCAACGGCTGTAATCGTCTCCTGGGTCACTTTTTTTAAAACTACAATTTGGATGCTACAAACCAGATGTTGGGTTTCCTTACCATTTTCAACCCCTTTTCTTATGAAGAATTTTGAGAATTGTTTGTTATGATTTAATTCTAAGTAACTCCCTAGTTTTGTCTCCTAGCCAATGGAACAAAATAACAGCTAGAAATATAAGCTCCGTCATAAGTATGCTTTATTATTTCAGGTGCATTATTATGTTCACACCACAAAGGGATAAACGCTAGGATTACACTGGATTTATACGAACAAAAATATTCTACTAAGTATTTATTATTCTCCTCGCCTGTTTTTACAAGTTTATGACGGGTGATAAATTAAGGAAAAGTGTCTCCTGTAAGACAAGCATTCATTATAAAAACAAAGAAATTTAAGAGTTCATAATAATTCAAAGTTATTATCCTCCTGTCTCAACTGCGTTATCTTAGTATTATCAGTCTTTTATTTTAAGTATTTAAAAAATATTTGTTTAATATAACATTAATCTTCAGTTTAATTAAATTAATAGCTCGACTATTACCAAAGCAAACGAGCATCAGCTAAATTCAAGATTTCCGAAATCCTTTCATCCAAATAATTTTACAAATTTACCAACGCACCCGTTTTATATTTATTAAGCTTTATTGTAGGGACTTAAAGTTCCATTCTACTAGACTTCAGATTTTTGTCGGTATATTTATGTTGGCACTCGTTCAGAAATTGGCTTGGTAGCAGTCAACAACGGAGGGCATAGACAAATGTTATTGTTAGTGTTACAGTTATTGCCTGTTGTCTTTGTCGCTAGCTCGTAATGGCTGGCAACACTTTTGCGGTGAGGCTTACGACCTAATATTTTTATTGGGGGAATAAATTCTGTTCTAGATATTCGAATTTGGAACACTGAAGTTTGTTACGATGGTGTCGTAAAATCTTCCATCCGAAGAATAAGTGAGAAAGATAGTAAGACTCAAGTTCATTTCTGCCAGTTTTATGCGATGCCAAATACTTTTTTCAATCTATCCAACTTAGGCCTAAAAACCAAAAAATGTAGGTTGATATTAAGCGCCATTTTCAACACATTTTCCGCAGTAGATTTTGATGGCACCATTACGGGCAAACGCACCGATCGTTGACCATCAGGGGGCGTCGTTCGATTTAATTTAGCACAGCCGGCGGTTACCCTAGCCGCGGTTAATTTGGAAATAATTACCGCTTCGCCCCTTGATGATAGAAAGAAGCCCGGGAAGGAATGCAACTGCGTAATACGCACATAGATTGTACGATATTATCTACAGCAAAAATCAGCCCTGATAGTCTTTTAAGTTAACAAACATTCTATTCTGAGTCATAATGTAGATACCTAAATTATCACAATCTACTACTACAGCCTATTTGCGTCCCACTGCTGGGCCCAGGCCTCCTCTCACACGAGAGGGTTTGGGCTATAGTCCCCACGCGGGCCCAGTGCGGATTGGGGACTTCACACACATCTTTCAATTGCTTCGCAGATGCGTGCAGGTTTCCTCACGATGTTTTCCTTCACCGAAAAGCTCAGTAGTAAATTCAAATTGAACTTCGCACATTAGTAAACTTAGAGGTGCGAGCCGGAATCGAACCCCCCACCATCTCGACAAGCATGAGAGGCGGTAGGTCGAACCACTAGACCACCACGGCTTCGACACTTTTCACAATCACCTGCATGTTATTACAGACTAGCTGGCAATATTGATCGAGGGCCCATAACCTGCAACAGAGAGTATAATATTCCAACAGGATGCGGGATTGACTGCAACCGGCATTGTTTGCGGAACGCACTCGCAATCACTCAAAAATACTGCATTCTAGTGATGGTCTGGATGTCGAGTTATCGATATATACTTATTTTTATGTTGTAAAAGCAATGTAATTTGTCTATATGGAAAAATACTTTAAAATAGGTGCTTACCTATAAAAACAAAAACAAATGTTTATACAAAATCGCAGCGATTGGTCAATAGTCCGGCAACAAATTAGCAACTCGTCTGGTGTTCCAGTTGTCCATGTAATGGAGTCTAGTCAATCTGTATAAAAAATACTACGAATTAACGTGTTCACAAACTTTTAGCCAACCTCACAAAATAGTGCAAAAATGGATGAAACGATTCCTGAAAGTTATTGCCGCATTTCTTACTCGTTTCTTGGATCAAATTCAAGACATTCTAACTGAAGGCCAGGTCAGAAGTACTTCAAACCGACGAGCATGTATGCGGAACAGAATAAAAGATGAAGAAGCGAGAGAGGTATGTAGGAATCGTAGCAAATGGAAGGAAGTGGTCTCTGCCTACCCCTATGAGAAAAAAGCGTGATTTTATGTATGTATGTATTTATTTATTTATTTATTTATTTATTTAGGAGTTAAACAGAAACATGCAGAGTAATAAAAATAAAACAGGGAAAAAAATACTAAATCTAAATACAGCTGTTTCCTTCAACATATCTCACTGTGAACACAAATTTTATAGAAGCGACAACATTATTAAGCGGTAGCATTTGCTTTACATAAAAGTACTTAGCTTACATAATAAGTAGTGCTGGAGTGTTACGACAAACAATAGTTTACAATACTTATTTATACTACAAATGAATTAGTTATAACATATTTACTGGGTGTATAGAGTACTTTAACAACTTTTTTTTTTTTTTTTTAATTACTATGGCTTATGTAAAACAAAGCTATCGGAACAAAAAATGGACTAATCATTTTGTTTTGTTTTGTTCTATCAAAAAATAGTTTCAGGACAGCGGTCTTATATTGGGCTCGGGAAAGTGAGAACATATCTAATTCGTTAAGTAATTTGTTGTGGTGGTCGCAAAGCCTGTGTACAGGGGCGCGATTCCCTGCATTATTTGTAATATCAGGGAGGCCGAAGAGATTCCTGCACCTGGTTGAATTACGGGGAGCGCGAAACTTTATGCGAGCTAGGAGTTGAGGACAGTTGATGTCACCCACGCAAATGTTCCGCAGCATCATAGCTCCAGCTACAGATCGCCTGTCTTGAAGAGAAAGCATGTTGTAATTAACCAGTAACTGACTGTAAGGGCATCGCGGAGATCTCATTTTAAAGTTTAAATAGCGTAAGAATTTCTTTTGCACCATTTCAATTTTATTGATATAAATATCATAATAAGGGTTCCAAGTTACAGATGCATACTCGAGGTTAGACCTAACTAGTGACTGATACAGGTGTATTACACTTTGTTTAAGTATGTATGTATTTCCGCATTTCTGTAAAGTCCCCTTTTCTGTAACCGCAAACAATCTCGCCGTGAACATCCCTACGAAGGGGTTGCGCGTTTAAGAACTAAAAGCGCAGTAAGTAGTACGTATACTCGTAGCTGGAACCACAAAAGGCCGTCACAATGTCTGCCCACACAAAGCCACAGTCGCAGACGCTGGATTTAGCTTCAATAAACTATTCTTCAGTTCAATTTTAATATTCTGATATTTTTCAGACATATGTTCGTTTGTTACGACGTACTTGCAACGTAGCTTGGCATTTCTAGGATTCTGCAACCCTGTCAAAGTTAGTTTCCAACCATTATTACGAATAATTTGTAAAGAGCACCATTTAAAATTAATTTAAAATGAAACTGGTAAGTTTGCCTTCGCTCTTTAGATATTACCTATTTTATGAAAAAAAAATGCATATACATAGATACAGTTTTAATTTAAAAAAGCGGCAGCTAAGCTGAGACAAGAGTCTGTATGCAATAGTCTATTTCTAGTTCTATAGTGCCTACTTTCATGCCAAAACACGGCTTTTGTCTCTAAAAACATAAAATCCAAGAACATTATTCAATTAAGTGAAGATGGTGAGAACTTTTTCAATTATTCACAGATTTGTTCATTATCACACTGACGCGCCGACGTCGTTCGATGCACCTCCTTTTAATTTATCATCCAGTAAGAGATAGCTGAAAGTTCGCCACCGAGTGGCGGGGGACCTTTAGGGACGTCTTTGGGGAAATTCACGCTAAAGTTCCGCTTTAAATATTTTAATAAACTCGTATTAAAGTCGTAAAAACACTTTGTGTCCCCATTTTTTTTCCCTACGACACCCTACCGACGATTCCACCGCAAATTTTGGTAGCATGCTGTAGCTATAAATGTCTAGAGAATGGGTGGGTTCACAGGCTTTGTACAGAGGGTGTTTCATTATTCATAATGCTTTGTCCGGAACTTGAGGCTTCTGTTTTGGACACGTGCTGTTGTTTTTGACGGCTCGCACATATTATACGAATAATGTAGATATGAACCCATTAAAGTTCGAACGAGTTTCCGTGTGGAGTTCACTCATTGTGTTGCGGTCCTAAATAAACGCTGCCTAACAAAACTCTCGTCAAATTAATTATTGCTTCATATAACAGTGCTGGTGATTATTTTATTTTAGTACCTAACGGCTGTATGTAGGTATTCATACCTACATACAGCCGTTACAGCCGTCCTTTCAAGGAGAGGTAGAGATTTGGTTTAGCTTACGGTACATTTATGATAATGACACACCGGTTGCATAATGCGATGGCGTGTCGGGATGATTCCTTTGGATTTTTCTATGCAAAATCTGCGCGATGGGTGAATTTTATGCGTGTCGTATGGCGTCTGCGACTCCAACGCTTAAGGTGCTTACCCACTAGGCCGTACCATACCATGACCGTAACCGTAGCTTCGGTATACGACGGTGCTCATACGTTACAGTCCATGCCCACTGTAACGTATGAGCACCGTTGTATACCAAAGCTACGGTTACGGTCATGGTATGGTACGGCCTAGTGGGTAAGCACCTTTATCGTTTACCGAGGCTATGCGCAAATATTTCCATAGCTCCTGCCCGCGACTTCGTCTGCGTCGAATTCGGTTACAGCGTAACTATTGATTTTTTGGAGGTTAAAAGTAACCTATGTCCTTCCCCGGGACTCGAACTATCTCCATACCAAATTTCATCTACATCGTTTGAAGCGGTTTAAGCGTGAAGAAGTAACAGACAAATAGAGTTACTTTCGCATTTTAAATGTAAGTATGGATTTGTCATTTTAATCACAAAAAAATCAGCCAAAAGACATCCACTGTTGGACATAGGCCTCCCGCATAGCGCGCCACTTAGCCCGGTCTTGTACCATTCGCATCCACCGCGTTCCCGCGACCTTTACAAGGTCGTCACTCCACCCCAGTTTATAGCACCCTGAACACTAAATTACTCGACATGCAGTCTTATTTCTACGAAATCATGTCGTTAAAAGGTGTCAGCAACTGTGCATTTACCTTATATGAACATTGTCTACCTATTTATGACTATAATAGTGTATAGTCGATGGAATTTATGCTCTTGCTAGACAAACATGTCAAATTTTCAGCTGTCAGCCGCCGACAAGGCTTTGAGGGTCGCTTTGAGGAGACCGCATGAAAATTGAAAGGATTAATAATCGAATGTTACGCAGACCCCCTTTTCATTTCATTTCATTTTCATTTTCATTTATTTAATTCATGTACAATATAAATTAATCCATGTATGCTCATGCCGGGAGTTATTTTGTACTTTTGTTTAACAAGAGTGGAAATAAACGACTTGCATGAGGGTAAATTCATTTCAATGCCACTCATGTTACAGCGAGAAGCGTTAATGCTTTCACTTTTTTCAAATCTAAAATGAAGATAAAATAATTTGTATTGAAACGACTCCATTAGGACATTGTTGACATTGGATATGGCAATGTACCTATATGAAATTACGTTATCAAAACTTGCTTCTCATAATTGAAACTGAGAGAGACTTCGTAATTAAATTGATTAACATTCGTTTTAAATTGCTTATATAATAAAATAAAATAAAAACTAATTAAATCGACTCAGATTACTACCTAATATTCACAGTAGTCGACTTTTCATTCAACAGTCTAGCCACACAAACGCAGAATTCTTAATTTGTATCAATTTTCGTTTAAATTAATTCCCTATTGTCAGAATTTTTTTTTTCTCACCTGGCTAAGTTTTTGTCGTCGCACAACTCCGTCAGCATTTCCTCCAGGTCCGTAGAGAGAGTATTCAGCAACTGCAAACGAAACAAGATTTAAAACAATTAAAAACTGCTTCATCTAAACTTTTAACTCATTTTAGGAAAGAAAATTATTCGTTCAGGAAAGTCGAAGAAAAATCCGACGTAATAAACTCAAGCGTTTCTAGTAAAACGGTTCATTATTACGGTTTGTGTGTCTTTTAAACTAGTTATTCACGCGGCTGGGACCGCGGAAGACAGTTGAAGGAAAGATCCTTTGTTACAGTCAGTCTGGATCAATTTTTTAAACAGAACGAGAAAATATGCTAATGGTAATTGTAAAGGTGTCGTCTTAGGCAAATTTTATAGGATAAAAAGTTAGCTGTGCGCGTATCTGCAAAATAAAAATCAAACGTGATGCAAACAGCCAGCATTGAATATTTTGAAAATGAGAGCACAACTCAAACGACGACAAGAATTCGAGACACGATTCAGAACTCGGTAAGGTTATCCTAACACTGTTATGTTTTCGACCAGGATTTTCTTCTTTCAATATTATTCTCGGAAACATTGCAATTTTCCATAATCCCGACCGTTCAAATACGAATGATCGATTTATCCACATTCACCCCGAGCACATATTGGGAACGGTCGGTCCGGGAAATGAGTTAAACCTTGTTCGCCGCAGTTTAGGTATTTGCTTTTACCTACACATGGATGGCATGGTTGGCAAACACTGGCTGCAGTTTAGTTTATTAACTAAAATTTGGGTGGACACCTTTTTGATGTCCGCCCACACAATTTTTCGATGAATATTCTCATTTGATCGCGGGATTATAGAGAACTCATTGAACATTTTGTATTCAGCAATAGAATTTATTAGGTGCTGATGATGATGATGATGATGATGATGATACCAAACTATAATTGATTTTATTAGTAATAAAAATCAAAAAAGTTATTCAATTCAATTCAATCATTTATTCAGCAAATTGGCCACATAGCGGCACTTTTACACGTCAGAAAAAGAATTTACCAGCGCTTCTTAGACCCATTGCTTGAGAAGAAGCGCCGCAACAAACTCAAGCAGAAGGCCTTTTTTCAAAATTTACAAAATTTACATTACATGTATAAAATATACATATAGGTACGTACTAAAATTACATTATAGTCCCTAACTTAAACTTAAATCTAAGATCTTAGAGAAGAGATGTATAGTCTCCAAGGGTCCAGAAAAAAAAAAATGTTATGGAGATGACCTCCATTGTCAAATAAATATAAATTCCATAGATGTCGACAGTCTCAAAATGTCAATAAATAATGAAATACATCATGTATAAAAGAGTTCATTAATACATGTCAATAAGAACATGATGAGGTCTCTTGCTTTTATATGATCGCTTACCTAGTATCAAACTTAATGGCATTCCTCTAAAGCGAGTAATGGAGTTCAAATACCTGGGGCACTGGGTAACCGCGTCGCTTAAGGATAATGTGGAACTGGAGCGGGAGCGTAGGGCCCTGGCGGTCAGGAGTAATATGTTGATTCGCAGGTTTGCAGGTTGTACGAGTGCCGTAAAGATCACCCTTTTCAGGGCATACTGTCAAACGTTTTACACCTGTAGCCTGTGGATCAACTTTACTCAGAAGGCCTACAGCGCCTTACGCGTCCAATACAACAATGCGTTCAGAATGTTGTTGGGTCTGCCACGATATTGCAGCGCATCCGGAATGTTCGCAGAGGCGCGGATTGATGGCTTCCATGCCATCATGCGTAAGCGAGTGGCATCGCTGTTGAGGCGCTTGGACGACAGCTCCAACAGCATTCTGAACACAGTTGCGGGGAGGATCGACGGCCCGTTTATAAAGGCTTGGGACACCCTGCATATGTCGGCTAGGACTGCTAGGAGGGAGTAGGTAGTTTTAAGTTAGAATAATATATTACTAACATAGATTGGTTAAGATAATTGTTACTAACACGATAATATGGACATAGTCTGAAATAAAAATTATTATTATTATTATTATTATTATTAAAATGTTTGACTTAGTAATAATATATTTAAAGCTGATGATTATTTTTACAAGTCCCTGCAAGCATGAACAGACCGGACCCCACAGACAGCTAAATACGGAAATGCATTTATTTATATTGAGTTCTTATTATTTAACTCAGTTTATAAGGTTGTTTTGTAATAAAATGAGGCATTTTATTACTAAACACTTCACGTCATAGTTTTACCAATATTTGGATATTGGTAAAACTATGACGTGAAAAAACCTATATTTCATTGAAAAGAGTACCTACCCACAGGGCGGACACGGCCTATAAAAGCACGATTTCGAACACAATTCAAATGAAGTGTCAACGTTTGCCTGTGAAGACGTCTGTACACTTAACACTTGTAAATGTGTGTGTACTACGCGGGCCAGTGATCCACTCTCCATCTCTGGATGAAACAAATGACGGTAAGGGCGAGTTGGGCGCGAATTGCGCGCCGGCTAGATTCAGGCGGGTGATTCCGTGGCCATTCTGTATGTAAATAAATAAAATAAAAAAGCCTTTTATTTCTCACCACAAGGTCAATAAGAAATTACATAATTTTTCAAGTAGTTACGATAAATGCGTTACAGTCAAATACATTTTTTCCATGTTATGATTATTATTATTATTATTTTAACTATAGTCATTATTTTATTTCAATGTCAATAGTGAGTTCAATAAGTGTCAAAAAAGATTAATTTCGTCGCATTGGTATACTTAATTCTGTATGTAGTACTATTAAATAGGGATGACGACAGGGTGAAGAAATCGAAATTCTAATTAGTCCGTCAGTCAGGTAATAAAAAAATATTAGACACGTATTTTTTGTTTTATCAAATTAACAAAGAATGACTAAGTTAAAACGCATTCAAGTGGAGAGTGGGGGCTAACTACGTCACCGTTAGGTATAAATCGTACCTAACCGTGATGTCACGCGAAATTTCAACTCAATATATCTCCGTATAAGTTTCATTACGTGAAAAAAGAAAAAATACGTATCCAATACTTTTCAATAATCTTCCTGACAGTAGACTAAGGAAAAAAGTTGTCGTCATCACATTCTGTGAACTACCTTAAGTTTGCTACAGCCCGCGTCCCTGTGTGACCTAATCCCAGTATTTGCTGAGAGCGCAGACGGGCACGGGAGAAAAAAGTACCTAACTGAAATAAAAATCTTCGCGCCCCGGCCGCGGAACGGTGCGTGTCACTCGCCTATTAGCCATACCCATACCTCCTGCCGCCGCTTGGTAAAAGAAGATCAACTTCACACGACTGGATGTCATTGGAGGTACGGTTTCCTGACTTAGAAAATATGTAAAGAAAGGTTCGTAATTTATACATACCTATATAATAATTTAATTAATGAGTGTTTTTTAATATCTTCTATCTTATAAAAGTAACATCTAAAGTGGTGCCTCTTAGCAAGAGCAGCGGCCATTTGCAAGAGGCACAAGTGAATTCATACACAGACACAGTCCCAGTAACTATATAGTTATAATTATATATGAATGGGTACCTCGAGGTTACTGGCCTCGCCGTACACAAACCATTACCATGGAAACCGTAACAAAAACATTACAAACTATGACTTTTATTACCTGGAATTAAGGACTAGCAACATTGATTTTTTGTTCTGCGAAGTAGGTTAAAACGTTATTTCAGTGACTAGTGCAGTTCATAATTTAGGTCGGTTATAATGTTCCTGTATGTACCACGTTATTACAGTGCGACTAACATTTTACAAAATTGACATTAGCATAGTGATTCAGAATTCAACATGGAAAAAATGCCTTAATAATAGGTATAATACGTAGGTATGACAATGGGACAAATTGGTGTATTGCTATAATCGCTAGAGTTAGTACGATCGACCCTTAAAAACTACAAAGTCATTTTAACCTACCTCGCCTTTAAAATTAAAAGTGATGACAGTCGTGAAAAGTCAAAAATGACGACTCGGCGTAAATAGAGTTTTTATGAACTACTAAAAGTACTAAAACGTAGTCCGGGGAAGCGTTCCGAAGTTAACGAGCTCCGTCTAATTGTTTGGAAGTGTCCCGGGGGACGCTTGACGCGGGACTTATATTTCTTTTCAACGTTTAATGTTATGAGATGATATTTCATTTTGCAGTACACCTGAAATTCGAGAGGGAGCACGTTATTACTTGTTAGTTTATTCGAGACCTACTTTAGACTACCGAAATTATTTCTTAACCGGTTGTGCCCAACGACTTCGACTTTCTTGCCGAGAACTTTTCTTTCCGACATCCGATTTTAATCAAACATAGCCCCTTGAAAACTGGATTCAAATCGGTTTAGTAGTTTCGGAGATTAACTCTAACAAACAGACGGACAGACAGACAGACAGAAAAGATTTCTAAAAATCGCTGTTTTGTGGTCTCCATACATCTTTAGACCCCCCGTCCCTTTTTTTTTACTTTCCTTTCTATGTACAGACACGCCGGGTTCTGCCCTTTTATTATAGTATAGATAGAAGAAGATAGATTGTGTCACGAAATTAGAAACTACAGGCGTCTTTCATGTTATAAATATTGAAAACATTGTTGCAAAATCAAGTCCACAAAATACGATAAATTTATTATTAAAAATCTACTAGTTCAATGTAAATTTACAGCAGCAACTAAAGCAAATATGGGACTAGGTAAATATAGTCCAGACAGAGTCTCTCCTTATGAGAGCTTGTGCCCTGAAGTGGGATTTAAAGTAGGCTGTTGTTTAGCGTTGATTTATAAAATATCAGCCTAACAAGTTCTAACGTCCTCCTTTAGCAACATTTTCTGAGAATGCAAATGTCAGTTTTCGTACTGGATTTGTATAATTCTACATAGAGTAGAATTTGTGTTTGTCTCATGTAAACCCGTAGTAAGTATAACATTAAGCGTTCCATCTGAAGCCTTAACTTAGCCTGCGGCATGTAAATTTGGACATTAAACCGCGTCCCCGGCGCGCCACCCGCTCCCGGCTTATGAATAATGCTCTTCGTTACGGTAAAGTGTCATTTTCGCACCGAAACAAATAAAACTGAAATCGAACGCGTTACGTTCAAAACTGGGAGTTTTGGTACTTTACAAGGGTTATTTATAGCCTTTAGGAAAGCTATAAAGTTATAACCGAGTTTAGTAGAAAAATGCCACTTTGACAAAGTACATATACACCTACCTACGAATTTTTTACATTTTCTCCCGGTGCTATCTCCTATCGGAAGTCGGAGATCATTAGGATTATATCTTTACTTTCGAGGCTGATGGGCGCTTGGAATAAATTACCTATATTTCTCATTGCGCGTTACATGCCCAACATTTTGTAATTTTCTTTATTTTAGCTCCAAACTCTTACTCATTTTTAGGTTACTCGTAAAACATTGTTGATATGTGTATACATTGCGATTATCGCGAAAGTCCGAGGCAATCTATCTCTACTGATTTGGACCAAAATCAATACAATTCAGCATTTAAAGTGAAAATTATGAATTTCTATATTTTCGTAAAGAATTATTAAAACAGTGAAGGTAAATTTCGGTAAATTTAAATTTTGGCTTCACTGAAAATCAGCGTCTCGAAATCTTCGTCAGCATTTCGAGACAACAATGCTGAGTGAAGACCATTTTGGCAAACTAATGTAAATATACTATTTTAACTTTTTACTTTATTTTATTTTAAGAATTCAAATAATTCTATGTTCGATGTAAGCAATATTTTCTGTTCTCTCTATATATGGTTTCCTTTCAACTTTGTAAAAATATCTCATTCTTTATGTTTGCCAAATAAACATTTTTCATTTCATTACATTTCATTATAAACAAGACATGTACAATATCCAGCTATAATAGGAAATCAAGGTGATAGGTAATTGATAAGTTTATATCCAAGCAAAAACGCTGTCGCCGCGCCTGATGTCGGGGAACCTTTTTTCAGATTTGACAATTTAATTAAACGATCTGTCGATAGCAACAAAACAAATGGCGGGAGAAAATTAATGGCGTCTGCGAGTGGAAAATAAAAAATAAAAGAGTTAACATCGCAAATAGGAAACAGATAAAAGAAACACATCGATTACAGAGATACAAATGACTCCGTATCTAACGGCTGTATCCTGAACAAAATTAATTGTAGGCGATGTCTTTTTGGATATAGATTTAGAATCGGCTGAAATAGAATCTATTGTTAAGTACGTCTTATGAGACTGGATAGTGTCTGTCATTTTATTACCTTCTGTTAATAATGATCTAATCAACGGGTAGAACGTTATACTCGTAGTTAGTAACAAACTTATAACATACTTTGAATTTAAAATTGAATTTTGAATTTTAAATCATAAAAAAATTATAGGAGATATTTAAAACAAAATGAAATGAAATGAGTGGGTACCCTTTTTGGTGCTCGTAAATACTGTTTTTCTCTTAAATTTTTTTTTTGAGGTAATATGTATGTATCGAGTGTCCAAATAAATATTTATATTTCTATTTTATTTCTATTTCTAAATAAGTTAAGCTTCAAGTTGTTTTTTTTTCATGTGAATAGTTTGTTATTTTTTATAAAGTTCTGTGCCTCTGAAAACATGAAATTCCGTGTTCATAATAACATTTATGTATTTTAATGTACTTTAAAATCTCAATGCTATTTAAAAATTTCCAAATTTCTTGATCCAAAAACGTGCGTATAAAAAATATAGATGAATGTTTTCCCGGTCTGTCCCGGTGAAAAACGAAGCAACTAATAGGTAACTCCGCGAACATTGTTTACAGCGGTGCAAATGAAGAAAGTTCTGCATTGATGCCTGTCGCAGGGGGATTTCCGGGAAACAGGGGTCCGGGGGCTTCGTCGGGGTTCCGTGGGAAACGGAACCGTATCTTGTATATCTAAATGTAATCAATCTCTTAAACTGAGATGTCTTTCTAAGCACTAGAATTAAGCAACATTGGAAATAAATAAATGAACTTTTTTAAATATCTGCGATCGGATCCAATAAAAGCGGAATTATATGAATTAAGAGTGAGAGATTACCTCATACAGCAATCACGAAAGGCGGTCTGTTCCCAGCAGTGGGAAGAAAAAAAACAACAAGAACCTTTTCTTATCTGTTAATAAAACCTACCACTATAAAGAGAGTGCGCCCACGGGAAACTTCTGTCGCCGGCGACAATTCCGTCACTGGGTCCAAGGAGATGTATGGAAATGCCCCACAAGGTAACTTTGTCACGCGTGACTTTTTCTTCAGTTCTCTATGGAGACGTGAATTTTGAGGTGACAGAAACTTTTTTGTCACGGCGACAAAAGTCACCCGTGGCGTGGGCGCACTCTCTAGGTTGCATAGCATTTTCAAAAATAGGATCTCAGAAAACCATAAACGTGAGAATATTGTGTCTATATAATATTCTCACGTTTGAAAATACCCCATTAATTTAATTTTAGACCTAATTGGCCAGAAATTTCTCAACTGAAAGTTTCGCTACTTGGGAAGTTTTTATGGTAGGTACTTACAACGCTGTCTAGACTGCACGAAGTTCCTATAAAGCAGTTATGCGGAACCCACATTACCCAAAAGAATTTAACCTGCCGGAGTTTTTCCTTACATTCAAAGCAGGCAGCGACGTCTGATTTGCTCCGGTATTTGTTATTTTCCCATTGATTCGAGGCATTGTTTATTCTCTTTATTACTCGTTAGCGATGTCTGAAGGCAGACGGAATTAATTAAACTTTCCCAAATGAAATGAGGCGATTGTGTTAGTTTTTGCAAATAAGACTTTAGAAAACTCAATGTCTAGTTTGTATACAGCATTTTACTTTGTTATTTACTTGCTTAGTTCTCGTTACACACCATTTGTGGGCCACACTCATACATACTCATACTTTCAGATGCGCACGCGTTCGGTGCGACTCGGGCTTAAAACTCTCCAACTTTGCTTGTAAGTAGATATGTGAGTACAATAGCACACGTAGGAATAGATAGGAGTTAGTGTGACGGACGCGCGGCGCCGCTTTGCGGTGCTGTCGGAAATTGGACGGCGCCGAACACACTGCAAACAGACGCAATCTGCCTCCCGGTTACGTGCGCCTAGTACTTTTGCTCGCGGTGTTTTGCTCGTGGGTTATTTTATTTATCTATCTTAATACTTAAAACGTTATCCTGCTGAACGATTTTTTTTACTGTTAAATTACCTTAATTGTTAATTTATGCGTTTGCTTATTAATACGCTAGCGCAATTAAGTACTTACAATTATTAGAGTCGGTACCTTAAATAATAAATGAAAAAAATAAAACATAGACTAATTGATGACCTCCTCTTTTTTTGAAGTCGGCTAAAAATATAAATCCGAATCGTTTCGAAAATTTATTTTTTCTTCATGAACAAACGCTCATTAATTTCTCTGTCCATAACTCTCAACGAGCTAATGAAATCGCATTTCCCTCTAAAACAACGCTAATGAAGTGGCTCCTGAAGTGAATGAAGACCTCAAATCGTCAAACAAGAATAATTAAGAGTTTCCGATCTTGGCGGCTGTTTGCTTAGAAAACGTTCACGGGAATCGCCGACCCCTGCTAATGGGCAATTTCCATGATTTCATCGCCAACTTTTAATGATCCTTTTGTAAAGTTCCACGGAACGCTTCTAGTCTTACTTAAATTTCATTGGATTTATGAGTTTCGCGACCCCCTAAATGTTGACAAACTTGAGATTCACCCTGTTAGATGCGCTCAGTGACTTTTCGATGCTTTAAATCCCTACTCGAAGTGGACAAATTTTCGTTTGATTTCACAACATAACAAGTTAACTGCGTGGCTAAAAGGCGCAGCAATCACTTTAATCTTAAATCTATTGCTATGCGAATTCAGTCAGGCGCAACGTATCATTTTAACAACATAACTTTAGGTAAGTATAGCAACGACTTTATTTAGGTTATCAGTTAATGAAGCCGCTAGGCTTCCAAACCTTTATATTTTATTTTAGTACCTAATACTGTAAGTTTATTTCTTTAAATGAAAATACCAAAAATATTAGAATTGATATGTGTAAACAAACGCGAATCGAATTTCAGCTAGTAGGTAGGTACCTACTTTTCTTTGTACAAAAAGTTTCAGACATTGGAAATAGCCGTTCTGCCAGCAATTAATGTCCTATCGCCGTCGAGAGCAACCCTGCACGGAATGTTCCAGATACAAATTAAGTGGCAGCGGCATCAGTAACCGTAGAGCACAGTGAATGTGGATGCATGCTGCTGTGCATTGACAGGCGGATTCTGATTTAATAAGTAATGGAGTAGCCATATTTTTTGTTCGTTATGAAAAGTAAAGAATGTCGATGGAGAAAATGCTGAAAATAGTAATTGCACATTATATTAACCTTAACAGGTTCAGGCGCGGTCCCAGACAAGCATAAGCTTTATCTTGCTGATATATTATAATCCACATCCATATTAATATTATAAATGTGAAAGTGTGTTTGTTAGTTTATGCTTCCTTCACATCGACTGGACCGTTTTGAATGAAATTTGGTATGGATATAGTTCTCAACCTTGAGAATTACATAAAATACTTTTTATCCCGATATTTCCACAGGAACGGATTTTCCACGCTCAATACTTCTATAACTATAAACATCTACATATATGCATAGTACCATCGGGTACGCAAATTTCAAGTCTACGCAGGACGAAGTCGCGGGAAACGACTAGTTACTTAATAAAAATAAATGACGTTGAAGATTACATACGAGTATGCCTATACTAGTCACGAGTAAAGAATTTCTCATCGCATCGTCGACGCTACTGTAAAATGCCATGTTTAATGAAGCTCCATACATTTCCGTGTTCCGTGCAGTGGACAGCGCATTATCAGCTTGTCTATCGTCTGGTCACAGGAAATGGAAACGTCAAGAACATACATACATGCGGCTCATGAGAAAAATTACACGCCGAATTGACGCCGAATGATCAGTGCTGTCAATGGAATGCAAAATTGCAAATGCCATAGAGGCGTTTATTTGGTTTGACTATTTTGACGCTGGGAGTTGGTGCGTATTTAAATTTAAGGAATGAAGTTTAGTTTGTGATGTGAAAACATTCCTCGCATTGAGATTGGCATCCCCTTTATTTCCTTAACGATTTATTATTGAATTTATTCATTTAAAATCCATCCACCATGTCACCTATCTATGTAAGTAAGTAGGAAATAAAACTTGACTCTAAAATACTCGGAAAATGAAATTTGGTATGAAGATAGTTGGAGTCCCGAGAAAGGACATATTCTACATAGGTAAATAGGAAAAACTCATAATTCCCGCGGGAACGTGATGACCGAATTCCACGCGGACGAAGTCGCGGGCAGAAGCTAGTAAATACATAAATAAAGAATCTAGTCTAAATGCTCACTTTAGATATGAGACTACCTATCTGGATCTAGCTAGATCCAGACATTATTGAAGTAGGTACCTATCTTCGTTTTTTCGCTCACTCCAATAAACTTTAGTTGTTATTAAACAAGTCTATTCGGTCAAAAAGTTTCTTTTTTTATTGCAAATGTGCCGAAACTGTAGGCATGAAATAAAATATCCTGTTACAGTTCGCACGTTGCGTAATCTCAATGCATGCCCTTTACGATAAGTGCTGACATAATCGCCGGCCATAAAGCAACTTGCGTTAATAAGTACTTAAATTGGATCTGTTATAGGCTGAAATCACGCGACGTTGTTTATGGCAACATTAGCTGCTTAATCGTTACAGGTTTTCTTATCACCTTGTAACGATATCTCGCTAGGATTGTTTAGAGGTTCCTGAATATGCCTGCAAACAACTTAGCTGATGATGATTTCCATGAGCAATATAAGTAATGGGGGTTTACGGAGGCGACAATCGATCTAGCTAGATCCCGATAGTCTCATATGAGCATTGAGACTAGATTATTTATTTATTGATAAAAAAACCAACAGCCAAAATACAGTGTTAGCTAAGTCTTTATTCTAGGATGCAATTATATGGCCATTTACTTGTAAAATGTAGTTTTTACTTTAGTTTCAATCAGCTTGTATGTTACTCCCAGCACGATAAAGTTAAGCATATAATCGCAGAGAAATGCGAATAATTGCTTCTAACAACTATGTTCAAACGTCACTTCCCAGAAACTTAATTCAAAATTTCCAGTGGTTGCAGAAGCAGAACTGGTATAGCACTTGTTCGGGACCGTATGAGATTACGGAAACAACCTTTGGGTTCGAGCGTCGGCGGTGAAAGAGGACCGCTCCGTTTATTACATATACGGATTAAACAATAATATACTTATTTTACATCAACGGCTTAAATGCCTCGCCGCGCACCTTCTAAGTAGTGTCGTGCTACACCAGTGCTGCTTCTGCAACACTGGTAAATAATTTAAATTTACTTATTTGGTTACCTTCATATAGGATCCTCCGTTTCTCTCGTCGCAATGCCGCTTCATATACCGATGGCATATGTTCGACATTTTCAATCTGAAACGAGAATGCGAAATTTAATGAAATATTTTCCAATACCCGCTCGATGCAAAGAGGTTAGTGTTATGTACCGCCTGCGAGCCGTGCGGTCCGGTCGTAGTGGGGCTCTTACAGGTCTTACGAGAACGAATGCTATACAGTGCAGACGAGCCGCAGTCGAGCCGCAGACATAGACATTTATTTCTTAATATCAAATTACAGCATATTTTACATGTCAAAATAAGAGAATTTCACATTGAGATCGTCAGAAAGAATACAAAACAAAAATAAAATGAAAATCAAGAATAAAATGTTTCACCGTTAGGATCGTCTTTTCGTACCAAAATAAGAAATAATGTTAACAAGCCAAGCAATGCCCCTGCACGTGGATTATAAGCATTGATAGTCCCTACTATCAATGCTTATAATCCACGTGCCTTCTAAGTTGTTTCGTGTTAAATATATCGACATCTGTGTGCATCCTTACATTTCTGGAAGACAGCACATCACGACTGATTACAAACATTTTCAGTTCAAACATCAAACACAGCTCATCTTTTCCTATTTCGTCGACGGCATCTGTATAACATTAGGGACCGTTTAAATAAGGAGGGTATTTGTAAAACCACTAGATGTGCCTTCTATTTTTTTAGTTGTTGTTGTAATGATAAATATGTTAAATATCTTGCGACATTTCAAACAAATTGACCAAGCCAACAAAGCAAGCAAAAGCTTGTACTATGGATGCTAGAAAACGATATAAATACTTAGATGGGAAATACTAACCCATGACTCGAGTACCTACAAACATTCGTGCTCATCCCAAAATTTTGACCCTAGCGGGATTCGAACCCTACCAAGAGTACCAAGCAAGTGAGCCGTTGTTTTTGTTGTTAGTAAGATTCGCTATCATCGTGTGTTTAGTAAATAAATACCTGAATCAAATAAATAAATAAAATATTTTGGCTATATCACATCAAGATTAAACATACTTTACATAACATTTTGGGGGAGGCCTAGGAGCAGTGGACGTCCATCGGCTGAAATGATGATGATGACATAACATTTTTAATATCTACAACAAGATGACATTCAATAATGCATCACATTTTTGATATTGGCATTATTATTAAGCAATTACTTACATAAGTATGAAAACACATAAGAAGTGAATTACCTAGTTTCTCAGTTGTTTTTCAGCGGATATCATTTACTTTTTTCCAATACCCCGAAATAAATATATTGCAGTGCGTAGATCTAGACACGAAATCTTCCAGTTGTTCTAAGATCAACAACCAGAAGGGCAAGCATCAAATATAAGCAATTCACGCCCATCCGGACCGCGTAATTCAAGAACATTAGGAAGTAGGCATTTTGTTAGAAGTTAGAACGTACCTACCTATTCCTTCACACGCCTTGATAAGTACAATTCAGTTGGGCTAGGTATTTCGAGTTCCCTTTCATTTGGTAGTGGTGTGTTCTTGTCGTTGGATCTTTTTTTTATCAAGTTAGGTTTTATAGTTGCCTGCCTTTATCCAGATTATAGATTCTTTAGAAGATTTATTTAGGTATTTCCTTTCCTCAAGAATAGCTAACTACCTTAATTTAATCATGTGTTGATAACCGATTCAGAAACTCACTGTTACTGTTATTAATCAATGAACTGAGTCAAGCTTGATAGTAAATTAAATTACTCAAGATCTACATATTACATGATATTACCTGCTTATTATTTTGGCACTACTACTAGTATCATTTTGGAACCTTGACTACAACACAACCCAAATGCAAGTTGAGATCATAGACACAAAATTCTACCAAAACGTACTACCTATCTGTAGCATGCAGAACTAACAACAGTAATTTACTTATACTCATTAAATGTAAACAAGCGAAATCCTGATAGCAATGGTGTTAATATCTATTTATGTATCATCACGAATGGTCAAGCGCAATGAATATGGTAATGTGCACGTGACTTCTGCGCAAGCCTAATAGATTACCGCTTCTTTGTCTATAAACGGTCTAAGTTCGTTGATAAAATAAAACGTATTTTCAAATGACAGTAAGATTGGCCAGTATTCGAAAAAAAAACATGTCGAAGAAGAAGACAATCCTTTACATATTTAGTAAGTTAAGTACCTAAATAGAGAGGACGACGGTTCAGCGATTATTTGAACGATAAGAGCACGGCATTTAAAAACATACTTAAAAGAACACGTCGTTTATCGTACCAGGATCAAAAACTAACTTGAAATCGGCAGTGACAGTCAATGACGATGATGATAGGTACTATCACCAAACCACAAACTAAAGCAAAACTTGTACTAGGTATCTACGAGTGTTAACAACGAACCATATTATAAAATAAATACTTAGGTATATAGAGAAGTAAAGGTATGTACTCAATAAAAAATTAAAATGCCATGACTGGAGCATAAAACAAACATTTGTGCTCATCAGATATAGTTTGCGTCCTATCGGGATTAGATTCGCGGAACAATAGGGTCACCTCAACCCAACTGAGCCAATCCGATCCCAGCCGAACCAGCTTTGTCAAATTACGTATGTTTACGTTGGTGTACTAGAACTAGGGTAAGTTACTCGATCGCGTTGCCGTTCTTATCCATCTAGGCCGACAATACACAGACACGATCGAGATTTTTATTTCTGTTAACTTTTCACACCAAAGGCACAGAGCTAGGCAGATGATTTGATTTCCAATAGTTATGAAATAGGTACGAGCAAAGATGATTGTTTTAAAAGAAGTGTTTGAAAAATCGACGCCGACACATTCCAACGTGCGAAGAATAGAGGGAAAGAAAATTACATATTTTAAACATTCAATCACTCCGATGTTTCAAAAAAAAAACACCGTGTCGTGTTTCGTAAGTGAAAACCTGAGCATTTTCATCACTCGCTACTATAGTCTTAAATCCTTACCAATTTGGCGAGTATGCGTAACTGTGTTGGAAACTTTTACTTACACACTGGATGGTTGACAGAATTTGAGTATTTTCCTTATACGAGACCAAACTAACAGCCGTGTATTACGAAATATATCTCATATTCATAAAATCCACGTCCCCTTCACCCAACCGTTTTAACAAATTGTCCCTAAGATTAAAGCGTTTAGAACTGTACCACCTCCCCTGTTAGTAATAAGCCCCAAATACTGGTTAGGTAAAGAGTGTCGCTTTACCAAATACTTTTAGGTTGTATTCACACAGGTTTATTGCATTATGTGGTTTACATGTCTTAAAAACTATTACATTTTGACCCAAAAACATAAACCCTGTCAGGGCACTGCAATTTATTAGGCAAGTATTATTATCTAATGCTAATATAATTATACATTGCATTAAAAATAATCATTTAAATTATAAAAAACTATGCAATAATAAAAATATTTTCTTTTTTTATAGAATATTCACTTTTTACTTATTAGTTTTATTTCCAAAGGAATCTTGTTTTACAGCCATAAAGTGGGTTCCAGAGCTAACGATTTTAATTTTGTAAATTTATGGACTAATTTGTTTCTAGCTCGTAAGTTTAGGTTTTAATTACATTTTATCGAAAGAAACACGAAATATATTTACAAACAGTTATTGTACTTACTGCAAGCGTTAAACAGGCTATTGCTATTCGTAAAAGCCTCGCTTTTATATTTCCTTGTCCAACTACTCGCATAAAATTACACTTGGGCACTGTACGTATTGGTAAAGTATTTAGATGTTGGATTCTTTGGAATTTAAGCATTTTATTACTAATTTTAAATTGAAAACTATTAGCAAACATTTAAATGAATTTTCTAAAATGATGTATATTTTTAACGCACTCTTTGTTTTAGATATAACACAAAGAAATGGGAATACAAAACTCATTTTAAAATACTTCATTATTATGTTTAATGTACCAATTTCAGTGTTTATTTGTATCTTTTTTTGACTTGTGCTTATGCAATCCATTGTTTTAACTTTGACTTTGACTTCAATATATACTGTAGGGCAATTTAACAATCCTCCAGTATGTCTAAGCCCTTACTCGTATGCAAATTCACGGATACAAGTGTCACTTTGCAAAGAACCAGCTCCGTCGTTCGGTCGTGCGTGAGTTATTCGGTCTCCCGTAAACGCCGCCAATTTGTGAGAAGGACAGGGTAATAAAGCATTTTAACGATACGAAAATATGACATATATTATGCTGTCATTGGCCTATGTTCACTGGTTGTCGAACAGTTTGATAAACGTGAGAAGTGTATATCACTTTCTTGGACTTCAAAAAAGCCTTTGACACTGCCTCTCTCCCCATCCTTGTAAATAAACTGGAAAAAAATGGTATAAGGGGTACTCCACTACGTTTATTTAAAGACTACCTCAAGAATAGGAGGCAAAAAGTCAAACTAGATAATTGCACTAGTAAAGCCCAAGAAATAACGTGTGGCGTACTCCAAGGAAGCATTTTTGGTCCCACACTTTTCCTTGTCTACATCAACGATTTTTGTGACATGGAAATCGAAAATGCCAAGATTTCATCATCGGAATGCGATCAATATGAGTGGCGCACATATTCGTATAGACAAACTACTAATCGTCTTTTTCATTGTAAACCAAAAACCAAACGCAATACCTACCTAATACGGCTGTATTTTAAGAAAAAATCTTCATGTCGTAGGTAGGTATCATTTTTTTCTACTTTGACGAATGTACACAGTACACGATGATTGGTGTATTTAACGACCATGAGTCCGTCAACTGTGCTTGAATCAACGGGCCCTTCAGTCTCGCCCTCTTTTGGGACTTCCATGATGGCCGCTAACATTCACCATTCCGAGATGCAGCTGTGAATTTTAATTTCCGCTCGGACCACGTTAGATCCAGCTTTAATACAAATTAAGCAAACACACAAAAACGTGACATTTTAGCCCGTATACTATTCAAGCAATCAATAGAAAGATAAAACAGATAGGTAGGTAATAGTAGGTATACCTCATCAGTGGTTTACTTTCCTATGGATCCTGAACAAATCAGGGGATAATAAAACCGGTATAGCACGACACAATTTAGATGGCACTGGGCGAAGCACTTACGCCATTGGCTAAGGGTCTATTATTGCTGAATCCGCGCGCCTTCTCAGTTGTAGGTATAGTGCTATACACCTTTTGCAAATCTGCGGGATTTGCAACATGCACGTGCCATAAGCGGAATCACGGATATAAAACTGCAGTACTATTCTGATCCAATTAATGTTGGATTTGCTATGAAATTTTAACCGCATACCTTCGAGTGCTTTGATTGATTGTAATACCGAAACGATTATGAATCTGGAAAAACAGTTTAAAAATAGTTGTATGAAAGAACAACTAATTGAAAGACAAGAAGACACATTACCTATAACTGAACATGACTGTATTTAAAAGCTCTTTCTACAGACTTCAACAGTTACTAATTTTGCTGTTGATTGTACTAAATATCAAATGATCAATAGCAAACTCGGGCCAAATATGTAACCATTGATCTATTATAAGTAAGAATTCACAATCAGCCGGAGAAAAATGGCCCCGTCAAAACGGATGCCCAAACAGCTCGGGCACCCGTTTGGCCTTCATTATAAAGAGGCGATATTAGCGTATTGGAACGTATTTTCTAATGTCAGTTTGCTCCATATATTTTGTCATATTCTGTCAGGCACTGTTCGTCCATACGAGTATGTTATTACTTATTATAGGTCAATGTATGTAACAGAACAAAACTTACCTATCCCGATAAAGACTATTAACAACGTTGGCCATGCGTTACTCATTCGCGGCACGTTTGATAAAAGCTACCGAAGACCTTGGACCGTTCACATATCCCGAGCGATAAAATATCATAGCTACTTGTTTTATTTAAATATTCGAGCTGATCGTCAACATCAGCTCGAATATTAATACTATACATCCATAACTCGAGTACAAACATTGGTGCTCATCACACAGTTTGCCCCGAGCGGGATTCGAACCCGTGACAGTCGGAACAGTGGGCAGGGTCACTACCAATACCAACTGAGCCAAACCTGTCGTCCATTATAAGCAAAGTGTCAATATCAGTCAGGTCAATCTGTATTGGCTGGCCTAGTTAGTGGTTTTGGTTACCACCTCTCATACAAATGCCCTTCTTTAACTTATGTGCTAAATTTAATTTAAATCAGGGGGTAAGAGCTGGTGAAAATACTAGCATAGAGGCTAGTCCACGGGTTCGTAACGCAATCGAAATCTTACTCGTATGACTCCTCATGTTTATGGCCATAGTGACCACTTACATACCATCAGGCGGCCGGTGTGCTCGTTTGCTAGCCAATACCATAAAAAATATTACTAAGCTAAACCCTCTTGTCTGTGGCTAGTAGGACATAATATATGACTTAAATAAGTTGCTGTGGTGATTCATCATCATCATCATTTCAGCCGATAGACGTCCACTGCTGGACATAGGCCACCCCCAAGGCGCGCCACTCAGACCGGTCCTGTGCCACTCGCATCCACCGCGTTCCCGCGACCTTTACAAGGTCGTCACTCCATCTTGTTGGAGGCCTACCGACAGCTCGTCTACCGGTTCGCGGACGCCACTCCAGGACTTTCTTGCCCCATCGGCCATCAGTCCTGCGAGCAATGTGCCCCGCCCACTGCCACTTAAGGTTCGCAATTCTTCGGGCTATGTCGGTGACCCTAGTTCTACTGCGGATATCCTCATTTCTGATTCTATCACGCAGAGAAACCCCGAGCATAGCCCTCTCCATTGCCCTCTGGGTGACCTTGAGCCTTCTTATGAGGCCCATCGTAAGCGCCCACGTTTCGGAACCATAAGTCATCACTGGCAACACACACTGGTCGAAGACTTTCGACTTGAGACACTGCGGTAATTTGGACGAAAAGACACTGCGAAGCTTCCCGAACGCTGCCCAGCCGAGTCGGATTCGACGATTGATCTCTTTCTCGAAGTTGGACCTACCTAACTGGACTGTTTGTCCCAGGTATACATAATGGTCAACAACTTCGAGCGCAGAGCCTCCGATTATTACTGGAGTTGGCACAACATGGACATTGGACATGATCTTCGTCTTGTCCATGTTCATTTTCAGACCAACTCGATCGGAAACTCTGCTGAGGTCAACGAGCATAGCACTGAGGTCTTCCATGGTCTCAGCCATAACTACTATATCGTCGGCAAATCGAAGGTGAGTGATGTACTCGCCATTTACATTGATGCCTCGTCCTTTCCAGTCCAGCACCTTGAAGGCATCCTCCAATGCAGCGGTGAACAGCTTCGGAGAGATTACGTCTCCTTGTCTGACTCCCCGCTGCAGTGGAATAGGCTTCGTGGTCTGGTCCTGTAGTCGGACGGACATGGTGGCATTTTCGTACAAACACTTCAACACTTCGATGTACCGGTAGTCAGCTTGGCACCTCTGGAGAGACAGCAGCACAGCCCAAGTCTCGATCGAATCGAAGGCTTTCTCGTAGTCCACAAATGCAAGGCAAAGGGGGAGGTTATACTCTTCGGTCTTCTGTATAACCTGCCGCAACGCATGTATGTGGTCTACGGTACTATAGCCCTTTCGGAAACCGGCTTGTTCGGGAGGCTGGAATTCGTCAAGCCTGCGCGCGAGACGGTACGTAATGACTCTCGAAAACAGCTTGTAGACATGACTCAGAAGTGAGATGGGTCTATAATTCTTCAGCAAGGTGTTATCACCTTTTTTGAAGAAGAGCACCACCACACTTCTGTTCCATGCTCGCGGCGTTCTCCCTTCATGGATGACGGAATTAAACAGCGTCTGAAGGGCCTTAAGGACTGGTTTACCACCCGCCTTCAGGAGTTCAGCTGTAATTCCGTCATCACCGGGGGCTTTGCCGTTCTTAAGCTGTTTGAGAGCCATACTAATCTCGTACAGGCTGACGTCCGGGATATCTTCGGTATAGTGTCGGGTTAATCTAGCTCTAGGGTCTTTAGCTGGATCAGCGACGTGTGTTCGGATTGTCGTGTATAACTGCCCATAGAACTTCTCGACTTCTCCCAACAGCTCCGGTTTGGATGAGACGATCCTGCCGTCTTCGGTCTTCAGCTTTGTCAATTGGCTTTGGCCAATAGACAGATCTTTGGCAAACACCTTCGAGCCTCTGTTACGCTCAATAGCCTTTTCAATACTGTTGGTATTGAATCGGCGTATATCACGCTTCAGAGACTTCGAGATCTGCCTATTGAGCTGCCGATAATGACTAGCGTCACCTGAAGACTGCAGAATCATCTCACGCCTCACCTCCATGAGCTTTAGGGTTAAGTCTGAGATTTTCTTGGTTCTTGTACGGCGGGTCTTGAAGAACTTGGACCCAACCGTATGCGAGCGCGTCGGCGGCGTCACCGGCGTCGACGCGCACCTCAGCGACCACTACGCGCAGCGAGTCACTTTACTTAGGAGCGGCCGGCGTGCGCCCGCCCCGCGCCTGTCCCGTAATTTCAGTATTGCGAATAAAAGTAATTTTAAAAATACCCTGCACTCTGTCGACTGGAGTGCGATAATTGAGAAATGTAGTGGATGTTGTAGTGCACTGGCTGACTCGGTTGTAACCATTTTATCGAATACATTTGGTATATGCTTTCCCCTTAAAAAACATACACAGTCTAGGCATTTGAACTGGGTTGATAACGAAATTCAAAATTTTAAATATCTCCTTTTCGACGTATTAAATCTCAGTAAATTGCACCCAACCAACGAAACCTTAACTACCAAATGTGAAGAATATTCAAAAAAATACAACACATTGCTCAAGGACAAACGATCTGAATTCTACTCCAACATGATACACAACCACCCAAATAAATCAAAGTGCATGTGGCACGTGGTCAACACAGAACTTGGCCGTGGTAGCAAACAAAGGGTAGATTACACAGAGCTCGTAAAAAAGGAAAATGGGCAGCCTTACGGATCCAGAAAAGAGGTAGTTGACGCGTTCAACCTCGAATTCGTGACGGCGGCGAGTAGGTGCGGAGCTCCAGTAGCCAACAGCGCTCGCGCCGCGAGTACCCTCGCCGCCGAGACGAGTGCAAGTGACGCCTCCATCCGAATGCGACTATTTACTCCGCGTGAGGTCCTTGACATTGCCAAAGTTGTTGCTCCAAAAAACAGCACCGATATATACGGCATTTCCGCCAATATTTTGAGAGCGGCAATAGATCCCCTATCAGACACAATAAGTCACCTATTTAACTTGTGCCTGCGAGCAGGAAATTACCCTGCAGCCCTAAAACAGGTCAAGATAAGTCCTTTGTTCAAAGGAAAAGGACAAAAATGTGACATCAAATCATACCGCCCAATATCGCTTGTTCCAGCTGTCAGCAAATTATTTGAGGTCGGCCTAAATAAAAGAATTATTGAGTTTATCGGAGGACGTGACGTACTATCCGACAGGCAATTCGCTTACCGGCCGGGCCGCGCCACCACCGACCTAGCGCGCGAGGTCGTGTGGCGCGTGCTGAGCGCGCGCGAGGCGGGACTGCGGGTAGCTCTGCTCTGCTGTGATCTCTCGCGCGCGTTCGACACCGCCAACCACGGCCTTATAGCCGAAAAACTAAGGTTCTATGGAATTCGCGGACCGGCTCTGGACCTGCTATGCTCATTCATGTCCAAACGAACCCAGGTGGTAGTGGGCGATGGAGGTCGAGCGGTGTCATCCGGAATGGAAGGCGCCATAGGGGTCCCCCAAGGCTCCTGCCTCTCCAATACCTTGTTTAGCCTGCTCCTCAATGACCTTCCGGATGCCATCAAAGATGCCGAAATCTACATGTATGCCGACGACGTGGCCGCAGTAGTCACCGCGGCCAGCGATCGCCAGCTCGAATCTCGGCTAAACTCGGTAGTCCAAAACGTCGAGCAATGGTTTAGTGTCAATGGTCTAGCGCTAAATAGGGAAAAGACATGCTTCATAACCTTCAATTTAAACGGACAGAACCCAAAGCCGCTATCAGTGGCCGCTGGAGACGCCCCGTTAAAGCAAGTCAAGACCGTCAAACTGCTGGGTTTCTTGCTTGATGGCGCTCTTGTGTGGGACGCTCACATAGACGCGTTATGTACCAGGCTCGGCCGCTCGTGCTTCGCGCTGCGCCGGCTGTCCGCCACCGCCGACCGCGCCGTGGTGCGGCCGTGCTATTTTGCGACTGTGCACAGCGCGCTTACATACGGCGTCGAACTCTGGGGGCGCGCTGCTGACGTGCAGAGGGCGTTTATCCTCCAAAAGCGAGCCGTAAGAGCAATCGCTGGAGTCCCTAATGAAGTTTCGTGCAGGGATTTTTTTAGGGAGTTTAACATTCTCACACTCCCGTGCGAATTAATCTATCAAGTCGCACTGTTCACCTTCTCCCATCTCCATCTGTTCCAACGTCGGGGAATAAACCCACACGTAGCCTTGAGAAGTAACAAATATAAAGATCACCTGGTAACACCCCAGCATAACTTAATAAAGTCCGAGAGATCTGTCTATATAATGGGACCGTCGATATATAACAGACTGCCTGACTCCATTCGAGATGCAACTTCCACTAATATATTTAAAATTAGACTAAAACAATGGCTATTAAAACAAGTCTTTTATAGTATTAAGGAATATTTTGAATTACCTGAACTTTGTTAATTGTTAAAATTAACTAAAATTTAAATTTTATAGGTATTTTAATTTATTTTTTATTTTTTAATATAAAATATCTGAATTTGCAAATGTAAATAGAATGTAAACAAATATGACATGTAACTTGGGAGTTACCAATAAAGTATCTGTATGGACAGCTTCCACAAACCCGTCGTTGTAATCGTCCACGTCGCTTTCTAGGCAAGCAAAACGGTTTTGGAGTTCGAGCTGAAAGCTCTCGGGGTTTTGGAGCTGGGTCGGTGCCGGGCGGAGCGTAGGCTTTATCAGTCGAGATCTCTCAAGCTTCACTTGGATATTCAATGTGCCTCGTACCATACGGTGATCGCTCCCGGACTTAACCGAATTGATCACTGAGACATCATCGAATATCTGCTTCCTCGTCGACATGATAAAGTCTATCTCGTTCCTCGTTAAGTCGTAACCCCCATAACAACTGTGAAGTGAGTTTTGGAGCTATGCATGGCTCTAGAAATGTCCTCATACATAGCCTCCACCTCATCGTCGGAGTGCGTCGAGGTCGGAGCGTAAACCTGTATAACCTTCAACGAATATCGTTGGGTTATTCTGAGTACAAGGCACGCTACCCTGGTCGACACACTTTCGATCTTCACCACATTGTTTGCGAGGGACTTGTGGACGATAAACCCGACACCTCCCTGGGACTGTTGGTCGCCCTCCCGGAAATAGAGCAGGTTACCGGACTTAAGGGTTATCATGTCCTCCCCCTCTCTCCGGACTTCTGATAACCCTATGATTCCCCAACGTAACCTGCTCAATTCTTCCTCCAGTTCCAGTACCTTTTCGTCAGTCCGCAGTGTACGGCAGTTATATGTTGCCAGGGCCAAGGGTCGTCGTTTTTGGTAGCCTGGCCGAACCCGGGGATTCACTATAGCACCCCCTGCCCCGCCGTTACCATGGCCGCTACCATGGCCAGGAATAGCAGGGCCGCCGGGGACTAGGGGTCTGGGCTTGTCTTGTGGCATCATATTTCCCAAGTCTATCCCTTGGGGGGGATTTGCCAATAGTCGCCACGCTTGGCAGGCGGGTTGGCGACCGCAGTTTTAAGGTGGTATTGCTCGGAGGACGCTGCTGCCCATCCTCCGGTTTATCCCTTAGTCGCCTCTTACGATACCCACGGGAAGAGAGGGGGTGGTGCAATTCTAGGCTGGCACCACACGACACTGTGGTGATTACAAGTAATATATAGCACAAGCCAACTTAGAAGGTACGCGGATTAAGCACTAATAGACATTGCATCAACGGCTTGAGTTCTTCGCCGCGGGCCTTCTAAGTTGTGTCGTACTATACCGCACTTATAAAGTTACAAGAGCAACAAAGAGTGCCCAAGAAAGTAAAGGCAGGTAATAACCATAAATAACACCCAACAAATAAGGCCGTTGTATTCTAAATTTGAATCGGGGTCTGTTCGAGTGCCGGATTACGGGATTGCTCGGGGTGTCATTTCGGTTTAGCGATTTATTTGCTCTGACGCCACCGGTACATGTTTATTGTATGCGACAGGTCGGCGGTACCTGCTGATCAAAAAGACACCTTGAAATACAACGCCATATAGTCCATTTGAATTAAACTGCTTGACATGACAATGCACAGTGGAGCGAGTGTACAATTTCGTAATTAGACGATTATCAGATAATCGGATATTGAGACTGTATTTGTAGCATGATGAAAGGATGTTTATAATGCTACATTTATCAAGTGTCATTGTTGCACTTACCGAGTTGCTAAGATCATCTTATCAAATAACAATCGGTAATAGTATTATGAACACCGAAATTTTGCACTGGATGAAAACAAACTCAGGTTTCAAAATGTATATTTTATTTGCATTCGTAACATTCCTTTAACAGACTTGTGGCCTTTCGCTTAAATAACTCCATCCATATTTGGAGAACTCTCAACTAAAGAAAAAACAAAGATTGTGTAGCGGAGTGGAGTGGACTGTATGATTATAATGTTTTTGTGTTAAAATGAAGACAAGTATTAGAGAATTAAAATATAATAAGATTAACAGGACCTCGCTTATGCATGTAACTAAGGCAACTGCTGAAACTATAAATCAATCAAAAACAAATGAAAAAAAAGGTATAAAAATACAAAGTAAAGAAGAGGTCGGTCACCAACAGATTGTATGTACATATAAAGAACCAGTTGCTTTTATCCCAGTGCGATAGAAGAAGGGTTATTAAAGTCTGCGTAAAACAAGCGAACGCTTCTTCACCACGCATCGCGGCTCGCGGCATCACATCACTTGGGTATTTTATTCCATTTTATTCGCCATCAGGTGATACAGGGTGCGTCTCATTAGACAGCCCTAGGCTGCTCATTTGTCAACGCCCTCACTTCCGAATTACAGGGTGTTTTTTATTAACGCCAATTTCTCTGGCCCTTAACGAGCGTAATTTTTCCTTGAATTTCCGGGGATTTTTCTTTTCGATTGTGCAAAGGTAAAGTGTTTTACGGGTTTCTTTCGTGCAGCGACGTTTGTTTAACTTAATGTGTCGCATCAGCTTGAGTTACTACGGTCAAGGGAGTATTGATGACAGTCAACTTTTGGGGATTCAGTGAAGCTCTAACTAAAACCAAACCAATATCCATACTATTATTATAAATGCGAAAGTACTCGTACTTAACTCTGTCGGTCTGGCTGTCTGTCTGTTCTTCACGCTTCAACTGCTGGACCGATTTGAATGAAATGTAGCACGGAGATAGTTGGAGTCTCGGGAAAGGACATAGGCTACTTTTTATCCCGTAAAAACGCATAGTTCCCGCGGGAACGCGATAACCGAATTCCACGCGCGCGAAGTCGCGGGCAGAAGCTAGTCTAGTATATGTCGTGGAGATTTTCAGAACGGTATCCATTATAGTGAACATGCATAACCTTTCACCGCAAGAATGGCTGAGACCGTCTCAAAGTCACCCCTTCAGTTCTATTTCGAACCCCGCGACTCGCGTCACATTTGCACCCTCTGCTCTTCTCTCTCGCATATTCAGATGCGTTAATGCCCGGGCTCTTAGCGTTATGGCATTTTTCTGCCGGCATTACTCATATTGCCGAGGCGGGGACGGAGTCATCGGCGAATGCATCCTCGAACTGCATAGCTGTGCGTAGCGTACTCTCATCGAGATTTTTTCTATAAGCTTGCCATGTGTCTGAACCGGCAGTTCTTTTGAGACGGCATTGAAAATTTAATTTTCGATGTCATCGAAATTATTAATAAAAGTTGCAATTTTATTATGTCATCTATAGTGGTTTTTTTTTGGCACAATACAGTAGTTACACGTTGATTAGCCTACCGTGACAACCACTTACTGCATATTAATCAAAGACTCGAGAGTCATAACATAAAGTAACAGTAAATGCATACAATATTTAGCGGCTTCAAAAGCTCTTTCTTTAAAAGTCTGGACGTCTTTTAGTTATCGACAGTCAACACTTAGGATGTGTTACAACACGCAATAACCAAAACAAGCTTAACCTAATTAGCGCCAACTAGTCGAAGCATTTCACCAGATGACTCATAAAATTGATTTTACACGCAAGGAAACGAATGCTTTACTGGCTACCAATTGCTAAGCAGATTCGAATCCAACTCGATCATTCGGTTTCTAAATGGTCTGACGTAATCAAGGATCGCGTAAATGGTGTGCCATTGATATTCGATTAGAGATCGATCTGTCTTGACACCTGCCTGACTCCGATAGCCCTTTAATGCCTAGAGACGTTGATCGATGCCTGGTTGCGAAAGCTTGGGAATTAGATTCAAGAAAACACGGTTCTCCGATTTGTTGAATGAACTACGATCGTCAACGTTCGGGGCGTCCCTGATTTTTTTATACAAATAGCAAACAAGCCAAAATATTTAGTTTTATACAAACCACGACTAGGTACATTCTACTTCTTTTTTTTCACCTCTTTCTTTAACCGAATTAATAACTATACATACAACAATTACCTACTTAATCTATGCTACAACTAGGGTTGTGTGTACATGAAAAAATTATAATTAGGTAGGAATACCGCCCAACATAAATATTGTTAAAATAAATTTTCCAACATACCGAGATCTGTCATCTCTACTTTCTTAATTTATCGAGTCAAACCAATAAATTAAATAAAAACAATTTAGGAAATAATTTAAAAACGCACGGCACATTAATCCTCCTCGGGGATTTATTTGTGGGCCATTTACTTGCTACCCCTCTTCGCAATTTCTACCTTTCCTACACGAGCCAGTTTTTTCACCTATGGATCTCCTGAAGAATTCAAGATCGTAAAATAAAAGGGGAGTTTGAACGCTACCTGCGGGGAAATGTCTAGAAATTGCGAGGGTTTACACGCGGATACACAAACTGGATATGACTTTAAACTCACTGGAAAGTTTTGTAGATACAGTATACCAAAATTATTAGCTGCGTACGCTTATCGGGATGCAGAAAGAGAACGGTTGTTCAACTGTTAGGTAGGTATGTATTATTATTATGTGATGTTTATGTTTGTATAAACACGATAATGAGGCAACGCATTCGAGATCTTATGGTTTCTTTATGGGGGACTATAGGATTTCGATGTCCATGGGCATGGACCGCAGTGTCCACTTACCATCAGGTGGGCTGTGCGCTCGTTTGCCTATACCATTGACATAAAAATGGATTCCTTCCTTTTTAATAACATTATGAACCTCCTTTCTGATGAGTAACTAATTAAATATGAAGGAAAATGTGGCTTCTGTGACGACTAAAGCTCACCTCAGTAGGTATTCCTTGTTTGGTTCTACTCTTTTTTTACCACTTCGAACATTTTCAGCAACTTTACCTCCACGTCAAATAGAATTTTATTGGCGGGCCGCTGATATATCGTGGTGCCAATCGTAAATCTGTTGTGGTGAAATAAATAATTTAAACTAATAAAACCCGCTTCCATGCCGTAATGTGGAGGCGGCCATTCTGGATTTATTTGGCCTCTCAATCGTGATTTGCTAGAAAAATGAGAGAGCTATTGTAATCCAATTTGTTGGTATTTCTTAAATCTTCATGAATTGCGTTTGGAGTAATCCATATCCATACTAATATTATAAATGCAAAAGTAACTCTGTCTGTCTGTCTGTCTGTTACCTCTTCACGCCTCAACTGCTGGACCGATTTGGATGAAATTTGGTATGGATATAGTTGGGAGTCCCGGGAATAGACATAGGCTACTTTTCATCCCGGAAAAACGCGTAGTTCCCGCGGGAACGCGATAACCGAATCCCACGCGGGCGAAGTCGCGGGCAGAAGCTAGTGGGTTAATAAATAAACAAGTACCTAATCTTTGATGAATTGATATTTGATTCATCCATGATTCTTATAGACCTTTTCATAACCACAATAGCCACTCTAGTTAAGAAACGGCAAGCAATCATTCCAGGTAATCGGCGATATGAAACCAAAATTTTAAATCCGTTGTTGTCATTTCGAGAACAGTAAACAAAGAGACACGTAACACTCAATTCACAGCTGACTTCAATATCGTTATTACCAAGTTAGGAATCAGTGTTACACGTTGCTTGCCTAAGTAAACCAGTTAGCATCCATGTCTTGCATAAGTAAAATACATTGTTTGCCGCAAGCCAACGAGACGTAGATTGCCTTTACAACCAGTAACACACCCTATAGCTACTGGCGTAGGGGACTTTGTTGTCCTAATGCATTAATTTCCGATAACGTCATATGCACTGCTGCTTTCTAAACGTTCGCAATTATTGAGCATTTTTCTCATGAACCATCAACGACACGCATGATCGCAATCATAGGGTGTAATCATGGTGAATGGGAATTCTTCGCGCCCGTCGCCGTTGGGATAATGGGTTTGGATGAGGAATAGCTAAATTGCAGTAGCTGCTGTGGAAATACGATGGAAAATCTTGAGTACCTGAGAATCCGGCTTTTCAATTTGAAGACTGCAAGTCAAGAGGCATCCACCGTGAAACAATCCCAGCAAACATGGCCATCATTATAAATTACGAACAAAGCCAGTGAAACGGCTACGCAATCGGCGCAACGGGGTGTAGCGATAGCTTGGACGGCACCATTGTTTTGCCTCCTATCAAATTGTCATCCAAACAACCCCCACTTCCACGCACTTTATAAAGTATAGTATCAAGTGCTACCTCGCTACTGTGTATTGTGATCCCATGCAATATTTCTTATGCGTTGACAGTGCCCTGTGAGTTACGGCCCTGAATCGCTGGACTGTTACTATGTGCGGTTTATCAGGCGAATTCCTGTTGCGATTTCTGTTATTGAATTTGGTGTATTTCGAGAACAATTTTGTGATATGTGATGAACTGAACAATGCCGTTTTTAGCACGAATATAAGGAAATATTCTGTGAAAGAGGATGATGCTGTAAGTTACCTTTTATAAATGAACTTCCTTCAAGAAAACCTTGTTATTGCTAAAACGTTGTTTATTTTAGAATGCCACAGACGTGAAAACCCTACAGAAGGACGAGGTTGGCAGATACGCTAGTTTCGCTCCGATTCGCAACCCAATCCGCTTCAAGGTAAGATGTCTTGGTATTGTAACTAGACTCCTCTTTTACTTTACAAATGACTCCGATATCGAACGTTTTCTACCTGATGTCTAGAAAAGACTTTGACTATGATAGTAATCTACATAAATTTACCTACATTGCGATTTCGAATGTTCTTTCTTGGATCAAGATCAGAAGGACAGATCAAAAGCACTTTAAACTCAAGTTTAGAAAGAGAAATTCATGTTATCTAAATACATAAAGCTCAGTATGTTACTATTTACCACCAAGAATATCTGATATTTTTTTTGTTAACAGACTTGAAAAATAATTATGTTCCAGCTATTAACCCTAGGTAAACAGGCATCCATTAAGTCTAGCTAGATCCTAGCGTAGGCTTATAATAGCTACAGTTTAAGCAATTCACACACACACTTAGCTCGACATTTAGCGCATTTCGAATGCAGGGAAACAAGACTGTGGGAACAGCATCCCACATTCCTGATAACTTGTCAGAACGGACATGACTCAACTGTGGCATAGACAAAAAATCAACTCTTTCACTATAAATTAGTACTCATTGTAAGATAATTTAGATTCTCAGCATACAGCAATTTGCCTTCGTAAGTGGGATCACACTGCGGCATAACTGGTGATACTTTCCCATGACGGCCTGTAGAACAGTTAAGATATGAGATCGATTCCCGGTATAAATGAATAACACTGATTCAAGCGCTCTTATACGAAACGAGATGAATGCTGATTCATTATTGCTTCTCAGTAAAGATCAACAGGTAAACAAATATGAAGAGACTGTAGATATATATACAACACTTTACTTGCCAAACTTAAAAACAGACTCGTCCCGGTGTGCCATGTTTTTTTCCGAGCTAGCTGTTTAGAATCTGATCTCGAAGTGCCGCCTAGCGATATTACTGAAAGTGTTAATACCGGGTTTGTCATCCCCTACCCCGCCAGCTTTGAGACCAGCTCCCACCAATAATTATCTAGATCAAGTCCCACTGTAAAAGGTGTAAATTGAAGACACCTTCAATGGCTAAAGTCTGTCGATCGGAAAGGGAATGAAGGGCCGTGAAGGGGGCAGCGGCCAGACGATCGTATCGAGCCAGCGGACCGTGCTCGAAGACGCTCTAATTGGATTTAATTATAAGGAAAAGATACCCAAATTGTACCTCAATTTCGACGCCTATCCAATTTCATGGGACAAAAGTTTTCTCTGTCATTATAACTAGTAAGTAACACCGAGGATAGCAAGAGGTGCGACACTTTAAGCGCGACAAATGTTGGTTTGTTGTTTTCTTGGTTTGGTTGGTTGGTTGTGAGCGATCCTGTATGGAACAGGGAGATCCCTATTTAAGACGTCGAATATAGCCCCAGCTGTCATCTCAATACACATACATACATAAAATCATGCCTGTTTCCCGTTGGGGTAGGCAGATACCACAGAACGCCACCTGTGCTTCTATCCAAGCATATCTCCCTCGCCCCCTCTCCTCCACATTCTCCCTCTCTTCATTCAAGCTCGTCGTTAAAACAGCATGAAAATTGGTTTAGTACTTTTTGAGTTTATCACGAACAGAGGGACGGACACGTCTTGGGACGGTACTTTATTTTATTAAGACGCTGACAAGAGTTAATGACCTTGAGCAATCGAGGCAGGCGGACAATGTCTGTTTGTATTGGAGGGAGCGAGAAGCACGACCGCTACATGTGGGCGATATACGAAGAAAATCAGAAAAATCAAGATGTAAAAAAAATCTTACATTGCATGAACAATATAAATCAGCAATTTTATTGGTATGAGTATGGCGGAATAGTGTAGTTAATTATAGAAATCTGTGTTTAAAAAATAAACTTATAGAACCGTTTAAACAGGATTAGAAGACGTAATTTCACGCTTTTTTTTTATTGAACCGATTCCATGAAAGCCTTTTTATACGAAATAGCAAGTTTTTTGATTATATAGTGAATATTAACATATATTTTACTCGCCTTACAAAACCAAATAGTTTTTCGTTTAAATACTGTTTAAATAAAGTCAATTTAGGTCAGGAAGTCATCGGCAATATCAAGGGTCTGCTAGGCTTCCTTCAGGAGCTGGGATGGCAGGAATAACACCGCCGTCCCGATGCACGCAAAATAGGCGCAATTGAGTCGTCGAGTTGCGGAAAACTAGCCCGCGCAAACCAATACCTATAAGTCAATTTAGATCTTATCAGCGACCTAATGTGTAGTGATGGTGTTTTTCGCAGGAGATTCCAGACAATGCGTTATCCAGTTCAAGTTACGGACGAGGCTTGCTTCAACACGAACATGCAGGACACGAAGGTAACTAGAGACGTAAATATGACGAGGATGACGGCAACTTTTTTTTCTTAGTCTATCAGGAAGATTACTGAAAAGTATTGGACACGTATTTTTTCTTTTTTCACGTAATCAAACTTAAACGGAGATAATAATATATTGAGTTGAAATGTCGCGTGACGTCACGGTTAGGTACGATTTATACTTAGTAATTCTTTATTAATTTGATAAAGCCAAAAATACGTGTCTAATATTTTTTTATTACCTGACTGACGGACTAATTAGAATTTCGATTTCTTTACCCTGTCACTGTACACCTGTACCTGTACACGTATGACTTAACTATCAGTATTATAAATATATAAGGGTGATTGATTCAATCCGTCCCTTAAAGTTAACGTTAAACATTTTTCTATGGGATAGAATGACGTTTCTGTATGGAATGACAGCTCGCCGGCCATATTTAACTACCAGGACCAGGAGTCCGTCAACTATGCATGAATCAACTCCCCTTACTCTTCCATTGGGTACTGACTGACTGACTGACGACAACGCATAGCCAAAACTTTTTTATAAAGTACTTAGTTAATTATTTACATTGTACATTTTTCCGTGGCTCGGATTACTGAGTCCGAGCCACTTGCAAGCCTGAGGCCCATAACTGTGCCCATAATTTGATATTGGCGAAATGTCCTAGATCCTTATTATACTAAAATCCTATCATCCTATCCTAATATCCTAGTCCTAATCCTAATAACATCAATCTTGTAACATGTGGAAAACCTTGAAACTACATATGAATCTTGGGAGGAACTTTCGTTAGCGTCAACTAACTTTTCCACTGGCGCCATCTATTGGGAAAGTTTGGGTGTTTAGATGTTTGGATATTTGTTACTCAATCACGCTTAAACGGCTCAACCAATTTGCATGAAATTTGACATACAGATAATTTGTAACCTGGGCTTAACACAGGCTACTTTTTATCCCGGAAATCATCCCTTCGGGGGGTAATAAGGGGGATGGAAGTTTAGTACGAAATCCCTTGCTGACGAAGTCGCGGGTAAGTACAAGCTCGTATTGAATACAATAGATGCTGAAGTTTGTAGGTCCCTCGAGGAGTATAGTGGAGTATCAGAGAGGATTTTCCGAAACTGTCACGTGAACAGGAAAAAATCGGATTTTTCATATCTTATTATGTTATTTTTTATAGTTTGAACTACGTTTGAACGCTTTTTGTATATTTGTCTGTTTATTTATTTATTTATTTATTTATCCAATCCAAGCGATCTCAGAAACGGCGTTTTAGATGCAATCTAAATATATAAAACTCAAAGGTGACTGACTGACTGACTGACTGACTAATATAGTGATCTATCAACGCACAGCCCAAACCACTGGACGGATTGGGCTGAAATTTGGCATGCAGGTAGATGTTATGACGTAGGCATTCGCTAAGAAAGGATTTTGCGAAATTCCCACGGGAACGGGAAAAAACGGGATTTTACATTTTAATATTTCTGCGCATACGAAGTTGCGGGGAAAAGCTAGTTTGGTATACATAGGGATTTACGGGGCCGAAAAATGGATCTAGCTGGGTCTCATATCTCAGAAAACTCTGTTTTAATTTTCACCCGAGCAAAACTCGGTCTCCCATGTCCTTAATGTTTATGCGCATACAAAAGTAGCGGGCAAAATCTAGTCTCGTCTTCTTAGGCCCGGTTCCTATATACAAACAACGCCTCGTTTTGCCTACGGACGGTTAAAATTTGACAGATTCTCTATGGAACAAATGTCAAAAATCAACCGTCCGTAGGCAAAACGAGGCGTTTCGTGGATATAGGAACCGGGCCTTAGTCGTACACTCTTGACGTACTCTCGTCACGTAGCCATTGAGATGCGTCGCCATGTAGTGTGGCTCTGTTTTTGGCGGAGTGAGAGCAATCGTTGATTGCAAAAGCTACTTAGTACATATGTATATAAAGTTAATAAGTTGGAGACATCCTCGATCGACCGGTTCATGAGACGGGAATCGGCAAGCCCGACAGGAATAAAACAGGTTCTGAATTAAGTGCCAAAAGAGCACAAGTTATTAATCCTGTTTACGAAGCTCGTGTCGTAAATTTAAGAGTCTATCAGCAGAAATTACAGGAAACTCACCTTGGTGGATAAGTTTCCTACTGCCATTAAATGTTTTATGACGTCTACTACCTGGCAGTGGCAGAAATAGGTACTTGAGCGTTTTCATTATTCTAATGTTAGTCCTATTACAAAGCTTGAGAGGGTTTATTCCGAAAGTTGGCAACGTCGCAACGCAAATAGCTGTCAAATATGTCGATGTTTTCATTAATTTCTGAATATTACTGAATGAAAACATGAATAATCGCAAAGCAAAGTGTCTGGAGAATATAATTAATATAGATTTGATTTTATATTTTCTTAGACTTTATCGAGCGTACCTGAGATAGATTCGAGTTTCTTTAGTTGAAGTTACATCATCATCATCATCATCATCATCATTTCAGCCGATAGACGTCCACTGCTGGACATAGGCCTCCCCCAAGGCGCGCCACCAAGATGGAGTGACGACCTTGTAAAGGTCGCGGGAACGCGGTGGATGCGAGTGGCACAGGACCGGTCTGAGTGAAGTTACGTATATTTTGGAAAATCGTAAAAAATAACTGTATTCTAAATACCATGGCAAAAGTGGATGTTGTGTCCTTTCTACGTTCCAGGCTACGGGTTACACGACGGTTTCTACGGGGGTGACTCTCATTACGGCCATGGGTTCGATTATGGCCATGGCGACGACCACCACGACTTTGGTTACCACGACGACCATCACCACGACGACCATCACCACGACGACCATCACCACGATGACCACCACGGACACGGCCACCACTACAGCCACCACCACATAGGCCACGGGCATCGTCACAAGCACCACGATCATCATCATGTAAGAGCTTTATCGCTTGGGTCCTTATTTGTCCGGGTCGATTTTGACAGCTTGCAGAGAGACAGCATCGCGTTTTAATCGACCCATCTACTTATTTATCGATTTTTTTTTCACATTATGTCTATATTAAGTTATTTCTGGCGAATGACTTCCTGGACTTGCTCCAAGGCTCACCCAGTGGCGGTCACAGTTTTTGGACAGGTTAGGGCGGACAACAAAGAAAAATTACAAGACTTTGGCCATTAATAATGAAGTAATAATGCGACAAAAAAAGGCTAGACTAGACAGACAGTGTCTTTTTGTATACCCTAGTGGGTTGACAGTGTCTTTCTGTCTATATGGAGTGCACGAGGGGTCACCACGCAGACCTCCCTCACTCATTATCTTGGGCCACTTACATCCACCTAACCTAATCCTGGGATTCGTCGCTTCATCTTGTTGTCCAGTGCAGTCCAGTCCTGCGAGCAATTTTCCTCGCCCAGTAAAGTTTCGCAAAGTGTGGCAATATTGAGAAAAACCTTTTAAATAAGTAGGAAGTAGTTATCTAGCTTGTGCGAAACATTGGCTATTGAACTTCCTGGTGTCACCAAAACGATTCATTATGATTATGAATAATGCATTTTATTTTATAAAATAAAAGCGGTACTCTCTACTACCTACTTTAAAAACAATTATTGATTATACAAGCTAGTTATCTCATGACACGAGTCTTATTACATTCGTATACCTGCAATTGTTTTGTATGTGCAGTGATCATACCGTAATTGAATGTCATAGGTACTGTGTTATGTTATGAGCTTATGTTGCTTCGTAACATAAGCTTACGAATTTCATTGTTTGTATCTAATGATGGATATATGTATTTGGATGTGCTTTAGAAGTTGCGTGTTGGTTCCGCTTATTTACGAGTGCAAATACTTCGATTTCTTTTTATTATGGTTACGTAGTCCCACATTTCTGACTCAAGTAAATCTATATTATTGTTCTATAGAAACTCTCTCGTGATGAGAAGAGGCTTGTCATCAGACAAGCATGTCGTTATGTCGATGATGTTCTTTTAGCAGGTACATAAGAATATAATTCCTTAGTGCTTCGAGATTAGTTCAGCTACTACCTTTTCCCTTCTAAATTTAAGCCAATCCAACCCACATACTTCCTATGCAACTCCTTTAGCCTACACGAAGTCCTGTTTAGGCGTAATTTATGCATAGTTTGGAATATTTATGATGTTATTATCCCATTGAAAAGGCCACTCACCATTTTGCCAGCGTTTTCAGGTATTGTGGGTTGTAAGTGTTGCTTTACTGGTTTCACATCCTCTTTTTATGATCCGCTTAATGTAGTACTGTTAGATTTTACCCAGGTAGGTATAATTTGCCTCTTGATTCAAGAACGCCTGCATCTTAATCCATCCATTTGTAATTTTCAGATTCCCATAGATCCATATTTTTTTATTTAAAAGCGTAGCGTAGGACTCATCTCTAAAAGTCAGTGTTAATATTCTTATTTATATAAGTAGATGATTTACGTCTATATCAGGTTAGAATTAGAACATATTGTTCTTCGACATCAGCAAAAAATTCGTTCACATTTTACACACATGCCTATGTTTCTCCTGGTAGGTACCTATTTAGCTATAAGTAAGTAGTGTACCTACATAAAATTCAAGTTATCATGAGATAAAAATAAAATCGGTTTTTGCTTTGCTTCTGCACCGAACACCTGCTTACTAATGACTTGTTGTTCACAGCTGGCAACAAAAGCGTTATTATGGCCCATCGCTGGGATCGCGTTGTTGGGTGCGGCAGCTGCCCTGGTCACCAACCCCGTACTGCTCCAACTTGGAGTCGTATCCGGTCGTCGACGAAGACGAGACACAGTAGAAGTCTCAGAACCTGACTTCTCCAATGAAAACTGGCCAATGAAATTAGACCCATATGCCAGGAGCGATGGAATTAAAAATGTTCCCAAAAAAGTAACTGGTCTTAAAAAAGAACGAGAAAAGAAAGTTTCTCAGACAGTTCCAGGACACGTAAAGCCTAAAAAACAGTTGAATAATCGCTTCATACCAGTACCACTTAAGTTAAAAGGTGATTAACAAAGACGGTGAAAGTAATTTCTAATGTCGTATTAATTTTATATGGTTATGAATAAATTGTTTTATTATAGGTAATGAGTTCTTATTTACAGCTTAAGAAATATCCCTTGTCATATTTCGATATCTATCTACATCTAGTATCAATTCTTTTAGTTCACAATTAGCGAGTAATAATGATATCGTCCACGTACAATGCAATAAAAATACTTACAAATGATTGATCCTCTCAGAAGCCAAAGAACCTCCAAGAACCGTAAAAACACACTAAGTTTTACGTCACACTGCACTTTTCACTCACTTAAATTGAACTCGTCACACTAGCACTGCACTGGAGTAGCCTTTATCATTGGCACACCAATTAGTCTCACAGAAAACAATCATCACTGGGAACTATTGACAAAACAAACTATAAACTGTCAATTGTTTCGATAAACGTCAGCGCACCGATCATACGGTGTTTGGCCTGCTAAGGGAGTGAAGTTGAGTCAAGACGCTGTCAGCGGTAGGTTTGAATGAAGTTGGCCGCTGATTGGCTGAGCGACTGTGTGCGTGAGCGCAGAGCTGCGCCGGCGCCGCGCAGTGCAGGGGTGTTGAAAAAACTGGCCCGCTCCTATCGCCGCATCTACCACAACACAGGGCATGTGTGTGAGAATGTTTATAGATTACTATTACTAGTCAGAAGGGAACGCATTTCGATTTGGTCCAATTCAAAAGTGTGGGTGAAACCACTATTTTTAAAGTTTAACTTTATTCAAGATTTGTGAAGACAAGACGAGATGGATATTTTAAAAAATTTGAAATGTTATGAAGTACCTACTGTACCTTTTAATATATTTAATTTATTAAATAGGTATCCGACTCGTTTAATATACCTACAATATACCTATATTTAGACAGTACATATATTCATTTTTACTCTTTAATTCAAATGTATTATTCCTTATATTTTATGCATGTTAACTGAAAAAAAAAGTAAAACTATCTGGTATTTTCCGCAATAAAAAAATCTGCATGAAACCCGATTAGACCCAGCTTGCGCCATCTACCGTAACTGTTGTATATTACGTGGAACCTTGGGAGGATCAACTGTTTGCCTTGCAAAACCGAGTACGTTCCACGCTATTCATCGTAATGTCATCCATTTATACTAGATGGCCTTGAAGTCAATAAAATGCAATGAATATTGGTTTTTATTTTGTACACAATTATTAAGATAAAACAAAATCATTTTGATGAATGGACACTATTTTGTCATACATATTTTATTAAATCAATAAAATTAAAATAGTTTATTGAAACAGTTAATACATAGAAATCCAAATATAACAGCAGGTTTTTAGGGTTAGTTCTTATTGATGTGTCACTAAAAGAAAGAAAGAAAGATTAGTCTGATTATGTCTGGGCACCTAGGCACCTAATAACAGATTGCATGCTCGCAGCCCGTTGATATCTAATACACGAAATTCTTACGAGTAGATAGCAAAGTAAGGCTTTTACCTAAAAATGTTTTTTTTTATTTTATTTATTTGAACTTGGTTTAATAACTGATTTTCATTATTTTGCAATGTATAAACTCTTGAAAAAGGAATGGTCTCAATACAGTTTACAGGCAATGCTGCACGCCGAGATGACTTGTTTTGTTCCTGCAAGGCGATTTATTTCTAAATAGTTTTGATAAAATTTTGGCCTTAGCAACTTTAAGGCTAATAAACAAATTTAAAAATACACGCTGTTTATGAAATAATATTATTTATTCGGCTTGGAATATTTTTGGCGTCACCAAAACTTTCATTCCTTCTGTATTTTCATATTTTAAATCCAAACTGAAACAAAAAAATAGTCAAATTAAAAATAAAAGAATAATTAAGTATCTGCTACACTTAATGTGTAGGGACTATGAGGACAAAGAAAATAATAAGTCTTCATTGAATAATATCAGTTTCTTGAAAGTCTGGTGTTCAATTTATTCTCACTTTAATAGATATTTATCATACAAGTGCGGAAAAAACACCGACACAAGTTGGGAATTACCTATTCGCACGAGTGTCATACAACGTTTTACAATGCATCATGCGAGGAAACACATAAAATATATATTTAAGAAGTAAAAGTTTCATTTATTAAGGCGTTCAGAATTTTAAAACACCCAAAAAAATAAAAACAAAACCGTCCAAGTGCGTGTCGGGCCACGCGCAAAGTATAGGGTTCCGAAGTTGACGTTGCCCACAGTAGGTACCTTTCTAAGACTTACTAGCATCTAGCTAGCCTGTGGTATGACGTGCCCGCCCGACGCCCCTGCCGCTCGAGAAAAATCATTGGTTTTTTAATCATTTCATGAGTTGGTCGACTATGACTCGTAAGTTTGTACAGCCTACTTTGCTGTGATAGTTTTTCTTTCAACTGCGTTATATATGCCACAACCGTGATTTATTTCAGCCATCCAAATACCACCATTTAGCTGGCAGGGGGGGGACACGTGACTCTAACAAAAAAATAGCACTTTAAAGCTTAATATTTCACAAACGCATCACTTAATCAAAAAATGATTTGAACAAACCCACGATATTTTTTCAAGACCTATTCAACGATATGCCGCACCATGAAGAACGCAAGAAAAAAAATTACATCCCCACTTTACGAGGGTAGGGGTAGGGGTACCCTATAAAAAAAAATATTTCAAAATTTTATTGTACCACTTTGTCAGCGTAACTAATATGTATATTCATGACAAATTACAGCTTTCTAGAACTAAGCATCTCCGAGCAATAGTGCGGACAGACGGACGGACGGACGGACGGATGGACGGACATGGCGAAACTATAAGGGTTCCATGTGGACTTCGGAACCCTAAAAATACAACTTTGTAATTTTATTGTTCAGATCACTTTAGTTTCAACGCTATAAACATTTTACTTTCCCTATTAAAAAGTAGTTCCTATTTATTTTCATTCCCGCATAGTGTGCACAATCGTGCAGGAAAGTAAAACTTTCTGCGTTAATGTTTACTAACATAAAGGGGACTTTCTGAGCATTTGCATTGTAAATAACTTTTTCCACGCACACGTTCGAAAGTTAAACTAGGGTCTCGTGATAAAATGACAAAGTTTTCGCCCTTGAATCAAGATGCACTTACTATTTTTTTCATCACACCTGCTCAAAAACGCTGTCATTACAGGCAGGCAAAGCAGGCTGATAAGAAATCTCGAAAGCCCAAGCTTTTAATATGGGCCATTAAAATCTTGGGCTTTCGAGTTTTGTTATGAGCCCACGGGGCGTAATGTATTTGTTTTCAATTGTATTTTTCGAAATAATACAAATTAAAAAGAAAAACTACTCAAATAGCCGCACCTATGTTAGTGGCCAGTACGAATTGAATGTTTTAAGAATAAACAAAAACGGTTTGTTCGCGTTGCCAATTAACCTATAGGCACAAGTTCAAAGATCGGTTGTCCTATAATAGTGAATATTTCCTTTATTTTCCTCGCAAGTGTGATGAAAATCATTGTGTGTATCACGGGCTGTATAGGAATTGCAGTCGAGCCCTTTTAAAGCCCTCAACCTTCGGTTTCGGGCTTATAAATGCTCTCGCTACAATTCCTCGTTTACCGCCCTTAATACACAATGTACTATTACATCAACTGTTATACTCACTTTAGGGGCGTTGGTCACGAGGCACTTGAAAAGCATTGCCGCCCTTTCACATCCCTTTTCTCCGTCTGTCACAGGCTCGTCGTTGACTGTGAAAAGTGTTAATATAAACTGTTTGTACTCGAGTCATGGATGTTTAGTATGTATATCCATATCCACATTATCCATACTAAAATTATAAAAGCGAAAGTAACTCTGTCTGTCTGTTACCTCTTCACGCTTCAACCGCTGGACCGATTGCGATGAAATTTGGTATGTAGATAGTTGGGGTTCCGGGAAGGACATAGGTTACTTTTTATCCCGGAAAAACGCATAGTTCCCGCGGGAACGCGATAACCGAATTCCACGCGGGCGTAGTCGCGGGCAGAGGCTATTTATATATATATATGTGACGCTACGGCGTCGTAAAATGAAACACAAATTCATGTACATACCTATACGTTATAAGTTAAATATCCAAAGATTCTAGATTTGCCGAATCCGTCCCTTGAGTTGGCAATCTACCTAATTATTTAGAATGCATTTCGGATCGTGCCATTGACAACTGTCAAAGAAATGACATATTTTATAAAGGATGACGGATAGATTCTTTCAATCCATCAATGATATAATGTACCACGAAAAGACAACGATGAAAATCCAGATTGACGATGATCAAACAGAAAGAATAACGAACTATCATCACTTGACATTGGCAAAAGTGCCTTGCAGCAGACGCCATATCAACAAAAAAAAGAAAACAAAAAAAGATAGATTGTCAGGAGACATTCAGAGAACTTGGTCGAGATCGCGCCAAAAGTGTTATTGCTAAAGTTTAATTACAAAATCATATGAAAAATGACAATATAAATAGTTTGCATGCGTTACAGTGGTTTTATTTGGAGCCTCACATCAAAAATTACCCGCCGCCCCGACATAAGTGTGTATTTCTCTATATGTATAAGTACCTAGTAAGTATTTATATCCTTGTCTAGCACCCATAATACAAGCATTGCTTAGTTTGGGACTAGGTCAATATGTGTGAAATATCCCAAGATATTCATTTATTTATTTTTAATATGTACATATAAATGAATTGCCGTGTGTTAGCCTGGCTAAGGCTCGAGAACTGCTGGATCGATTTGGCTCATTGTTATCAAATTTTGCAAAATAAAGATCTTCATCAAACTTACTTTTTGCGCATAACTCAGCCATTTTCTTGGCGTTAGCGAAACGCTTTTCATCACCGTTCTTGGATAACTCCGCCACTTTGTATGCGTGTTCAAGATCGTACATCCCTTTGGCATTCATCTGCAATACAATTTACTCGGATTAATATTTTCTTCTCCGTTCTATTTCATTAATTCAATGAGTTAGTAAATTTCTTCATCTTCGTGGAGAGGCGGTAGATTAGTAGATTTGATTACCAATTTGTTTCTTCAAAGTATTGTTTCTTCTTAGATAACCTGAAATTGACTACAATAGTGCCCGTCTGCCTGCGTCCTTATAAATATTTATGTACTAGAACGTGACTAGAACAAGTAAACTTTGTTTAGGCTCACATGCATCGAGCCAATAACCTCTAGTTCGCCTCTCAAGTCAGGTTGTATATAGACAAGTGCCTGCGTTTTTTCTAGCGCAAAGGGAGAATACCTACCATCTTGACGTTCATCCCAAACATAAATAAAGCGCTAGAGAATAGAAGCGCATAGAAGAGCGCAGTGTTTCTAAGTCTTAATGGGGATGAACATCTCTTATCTATTACTCGTGATTCGGTCATCTGATACCTACCCAGCTTTTTATGCTGATTTTTGTAAACTGCTAGGCTAGTGTTTTGTGCAATGCACGTGTTTGGTCTCCCCGCAACCTCCGCCTTCCCCGCTTTCGTCTCGCCAAAGTCCGTCGCACCGCAGGGACGGTCGGGCACGAAGCTGACGACCTTTAGTAATCTTTGTAGGTACTCACAGAACCCTCAGCCTTATAAGCGCAGGCCAGTAAGCACTTGCTCTCCTTATTTTTGGGGACCTGCAGCGCCTGCAATGCCATTAACTCCTTTATGTCCACGGGGTGGTCCTGCTGGCACTTCATCACGAACTTGGTAAATTCTATCTTCATCTCCTCGTCGGTCATAGCCTAAAACATTTTTTTGCTGTAGTAAACTGTCAGCCTGTTCTGATAGTAAGCAACAGTAGCACTACCATGAGTTTACAGTGACCGTACTCGCTAGCGACTACGTAAACGATTTGTATGGAGAATTGTAGTTCAACGAGTGACCGCCAGGGGCGCTGTACTGTTCTTCATACAAATCGTTTACGTAGTCGCTAGCGAGTACGGTCACTGTAAACTCATGGTATTGCAACAGGGGTGTCACCCGACGCGTGACGAGTCTCGAAGCGTGGGGATGAAATGCTTAAGAAACAAAGACAATTCAAACCATTTTGCGCTCCTAACAATCCATACCTATTGCACAATAGTATCCATACTTTTATTATAAATGCGAAAGTAACTGTCGTCTGTCTGTCTGTCTATTACCTATTTACGCTTCATTCGCTGGACTAATGATAGCCTAGATGATATTTGAAACGGATATAGTTGGACTCCGGGAAAGGACATAGGCTAATTTTCATGCCGGAAAACGCGATAACCGATTTCCACGCGAGCGAAGTCGCGGGCAGAAGCTAATAATATTATAAATGCGAAATTAACTGTCTGTCTGGTACCTCTTCACGCTAAAACCGCTAGCTTTGGCATGAAGGTAGTTGGAGTCCCCGGAAAGGATTATACCTAGGCTACTTGTAATCATCACAGAAAAACGCATAGTTGCTGCGGAAGCGCTATAACCGAATTCCACGCGGACAAGTCGCGGGCGTCGGCTAGTTTAACAATAACTTAAAAATAGTTTTAAATAGAATTTCAAACACAGGTACTTACGTAGGCATGGGTACTGCAGAGCACCAAAATATACATGAAATTTCGTAACATTTTGATGTAAGGTGGTAGCGGTGGTGAATAATGTGATCCAGGAAACCATAATGTTCAGCGGTTATATAATCTCAAATATTTCTGGTGTTATTTAGATTTTTATCGCGTAATTGGAATCGCAACAATGTACTTCAGTTCCGCTTAGTATCAAAACTTCAGTTAAAACTCGAATTATGTCATAATTTCCTATATTTTCGGTAATTCACGTAATTGCTGGTCTTTAATTTTATCCTTTCAGTTGATCTTATTTATCTGTATAGGTATATAAAAGGCAAAAGTGATTGACTGATGTATCAACCCACAGGCCAAACCACCGGACGTATATAGCTGAAATTTTGCATGTAGGTTCCTTGGGGAGTGTAGGGGAGCACTATGAGAGGATGTACCTAAATTCATACGGGAAGAAAAAAAATGGGACATTTACATTTTAATGTTTGCGCGCATAGGTATCAAGTCGCGGGAAACAGCTAGTGACCTAAGAAATGTATATGTATATCTCTATATACTACTAGCTGACCTAGCGAACTTCGTACCGCCTTAGATTTTTTTTTTGGGGTGAGTATGAAAAATAGCTTAGCTATTCTCAGACCTACTTGAACATACACACCAAATTTCATAAGAGTCGGTCGAGCCGTTTCGGAGGAGTTTGGTTACAAACACTGTGACAGGAGAATTTTATATATTAGATATTAAAATAATTTTGATGATTTTTTTGATGTGGTACCTAGGATCTGGTCCTAGGTCCGTCCGGGTTGGTATCTTCGTCTTAACCGCTAACCTGCCGCCAAATAGAAGTGCTCACACTGTTGTGTTCCGGTAGGGGGTGAAATTACTGGCAGATAGGCAATCCATTCTTAGGCCTCAGGGTAGGCAACGCATTTGAGATTTTATGGTTTCTTAATAAGAAAGAAATCCTAAGAATTTGGTGCCCATGGGCCAAGGTTACCGCTTACCATCAGGTGGCCGGTGTTCTCGTTTGCGTATACTACTACTACTACTACTACAGCCTATTTGCGTCCCAATGCTGGGCACAGGCCTCCCCTCATCATCGAGAGGGTTTGGGCTACAGTCCCCACGCGGGCCCAGTGCGGATTGGGGACTCCACACACATGTTTGAATTACTTCGCAGATGCGTGCAGGTTTCCTCACGATGTTTTCCTTCACCGAAAAGCTCATGGTAAATTCAAATTGAATTTCGCACGTAAGTAAACTAGAGGTGCGAGCCGGAATCGAACCCCAACCCTCGGCATGAGAGGCGGTAGGTCGAACCACTAGGCCACCACGGCTTTTTTAACAGCGTTTGCGTATCAAACTATGTAAATAAAAATATACAATAATATAGGATTTCGGAAATAAAATGACAAATGTTTTTTTATTAATCTAATTACAATATAATTTAACCATCGACGCTAATCGAAGGATTTGGTTTCTACAGACTTTCATTTTATCACGAAGTGGTGATGTCGAACTGAAAGAAGAAAAAAAAATGCTTGGTAAAGTAAAAAACGAAAGATTTCTTCGACGTTTTTACGTTGAAACATTAAGGGCTATACAGACAAGGTTGGAAGATCGAAGGATGACGCAAATGATTTTTGTTAGAAGTATAATTAATTACTAACAAGTTAAAAAATACTAAAACAACGCTTTGACTTTTCCATGCCCACCTCCAAGCTCCATCATCAGATCAGCTCGGTGGTACCATATCATTGCATTGTCATTCGGTCTACATATAACTACTTGCCCAGTTTCACCATAAATACTAAAACTAGAAGTGGGTGAAGGAATCTTGCAAGCTGTTGCAAGATTCCTTTCATAATTAGATTGTGTGTTAGACACGACGGTCTAATAAAGAGTTGTAATAAAAATACCCTGTTTTCTACATTTTCTCAACCTTACTTTCATTTACCTTGTTTGCTTTTTCCATGCTACATTTATAGATCATTCTTGCTCTCTCACACTCTTTTTTATCACCATGAAACTCTTCATTATTCACTAAAACAAAAACAACAAAATGAGACGTTAAAGCAAACTGGGCCAGACTTTACTTCAATTCAGTGAATATTAATTAAACTTTCCCGGTCGTGGTGGCCTAGAGTTTTGACCTACCGCCTCTCATGCAGAGGGTCAGGGGGTTCGATTCCGGCTCGCACCTCTAAGTTTACTTATGTGCGAAATTAAATTTTAATTAACCACTGTGCTTTTCGGTGTAGGAAAACATCGTGAGGAAATCTGCTTGCATCTGCGAATCAATTCTAAGATGTGTGTGTGAAGTCCCCAATCCGCACTGGGTCCGCTTGGGGACTATAGCCCAAACCCTCGTGATGAGAGGAGGCCTGTGCCCAGCAGTGGGACGCAAATAGGCTGCAGTAGTAGTAGTAATGAAACTTTTACCAAACTTGCATTCTTCTGTAAAATCTTCGCTTATTTTGATCAGGTCAGGCCGGTCAGCAAATAGCTCGTTGGATATCTTTTTAATGCCTTCAACTGATAGTTTGCCTTCATTGTCCATCTGAAATTAGTTTTACAATATCTTTAGTTCTCAAATGCTTATAAACTCGGGAAGGTTTCTTCGCAATCATAAGTAGAGTTCCAATAGTCTACGCCATCGGATAAGTGTGTGAATAAACGGGGTGATCATAAATATTTGATCATGCACTCTAACGTTTGGAATGATAAGATCGTGTTCAGATATTTATGGTTATCTTGTTTGCTTCCATGTATGTAATGGCGACTGTACATACACGTGTTACAATGTTTTTAATACTCAGAGGGAGGACACAGTGTAATCTGCAGCCGGAAAAATTGCCGGTGTATGCTACCGTGTCATTAGCCTAGCCCAGTCATCGTCGACCTTGCAAAGCTCGCCTGTAATTCTGGCCTTAATTTACAAACACAAAAGAGCCATTTTAAAAACACATAGTTTTGTATGGTATATAGTGCACAGCGATTTTTCTGATTCCAATGTCAGGATGAGATATGATTTTATTCCTAGACTACGTTTTATGACTCAAGTGCCTACACAATAGGTAAATCGTCTTGCAAGGTGAATAACTCGATTTTTGAAATAATAATATGCCCGACTGCAAACAAACTTTTGATGTCACATTATATATTTTTGTAATACGTTCAATCATTAAACCCTTTATTTTGATACCCCACTCGATTGGCATTGGAATTTTTTTTTTTTGGAAACGTTTATAATGCATCCAAAAGTCAGCAATTTTGACCAGTGTCACTCTCACAATTAAGACGAATCTAACGACACCTCGCATTCTAACATCCATCAAGCCATTTAGGCTACAGAGCGTGCCAAAGAAATATAAATACATACTTACATACATACACTCGAAAAACATAACCCTCCTTCTAGCGCAGCGCAGTCGGGTAAACAGTGACAATATTTCGGTTGTTTTCGTAAAAAATTCAAGAGTCATAATGATTAAGTAAAACTTGTGATTATTACCAGATATTACCACTTGTTAAGAATCGTAAGGTAACGCACACAAAAACATCTATGAAGAAAAATTCTTAAAAATGATCAAATCCGCCTTCATGTAAAATTTTCTGGGCACGGGAAGGGAACTATGCTAAAAATTTCCTTCCTCAGCTAACTTATTATCATTGGGTTTAAGCGAACTAGCAGGCGTACATTTTTAGGGTTCCGAAGTCCACTAGGAACCCTTATAGTTTCGCCATGTCCGTCCGTCTGTCCGCACTATTGCTCGGAGATGCTTAGTTCTAGAAAGCTGTAATTTGGCATGAATATACATATTAGTTACGCTGACAAAGTGGTACAATAAAATTTTGATATATATTTTTTTATAGGGTACCTCCCCTACTCGTAAACTGGGGATGTAATTTTTTTTTCTTGCGTACCCCATGGTGCGGCATATCGTTGAATAGGTCTTAAAAAAATATTGTGGGTTTGTTAAAACCATTTTTTGATTAAGTGATGCGTTTGTGAAATATTAAGCTTTAAAGTGCTATTTTTTGTTAGAGTCACGTGTCCCCCCCCCCCCTGCCAGCTAAATGGTGGTATTTGGATGGCTGAAAAAAAATCACGGATATGGCATATATAACGTAGTTGAAAGGAAAACTATCACAGCTAAGTAGGCTGTACAAACTTACGAGTCATAGTCGACCAACTTATGAAATGATTAAAAAACCAATGATTTTTCTCGAGCGGCAGGCGCGTCGGGCGGGCACGTCATACCACAGGCTAGCTAGATGCTAGTAAGTCTTAGAAAGGTACTGTGGGCATCGTCAACTTCGGAACCCTATAATTTGCGCGTGGCCCGACACGCACTTGGCCGGTTTTCATAATGATTTATTCTGAATCTGAGGCCATGGCAGTGGCCTCGCCACGACGAGAAAATCAAAGCGAGGAGTAAGGGCACTACTTACCACTATCTTTTCTCGAAGCGCTTCGTCGTTTTTTTTAATTCCACAAGTTTTTATGGTAGAGGTCTGAATGTTGACGAAGGGACTCCTTGTTGTCAATAATAAAATACATGTTTAAAATTTACCATGAAATTCACTCCGAATTTTGAAATTAGGGTTTTTTTATTATTATTATTATAGACGGACAAACAGGCAGACGGCCCACCTGATTGAAAGCGGTTACCGCCGCCTATAGACATTTGTAACACCAGAGGCGTCACCAATGCGATTGCAATTTTATTACAGGGTTTAGTTTGGCCACCGATAGATGTCGCTGTTCCCAGCGCAAACGTGCTAGCTAACGAAAGATATATTCTGAATATGAATAGTCTGGATGTTTCCTACTTGGTTTACTACTATTTAATTGCAAAGCGATATAGGCAACTTGCAAAAAAGAGTGAAATCCCACCAAAAACATGTTCATGTAAAATGGTGCCAAGACGAGAGACCATAATTAGGCCCGCAATGTAAAAAAGTTATCAGATCATATTTGTATAGCCAAGATTCTAATAGGGATGACGACAACTTTTTTCAGGGAGATTATTGAAAAGTATTGGACACGTATTTTTTCTTTTTTCACGTAATCAAACTTATACAGAGATAGGTATATTGAGTTGAAATGTCGCGTGACGTCTCGGTTAGGTACGATTTATACTTAGTCATTCTTTGTTAATTTGATAAAACGAAAAATACGTGTCTATAATTTTTTTATTACCTGACTGACGGACTAATTAGAATTTCGATTTCTTCACCTTGTCGTCATCCCTATTCTACACGCCCTAACTCTGCAAATCCTAACTTCACAAACTCTTCACCTTAGCCAATTATATGTGGCTTGGCCGTTTCGTTTACTGCAAGAATGTTGTATAAAAGAAAAGTAATGAATTAAGTACCTATACACCTCACACTCAGCTCATGTGCTGGCTAAACCGTACAAGGTACATTGGAAGGATGTTTGTTACTCTTTCACGTAAAAACTACTGAATGGGTTTTAATGAAACTTTACAATAATATAGCTTATACATCAGAATAACACATAGGCTACAACTTATAAAGATATTGCATATAAACGTTACTCGAAATACTAATCCTGCGCATACGAAGTCGCGGGCACCGCTAGTATTGTATAGTTCAACAAACTTTTTTTTTTCATTTTCCACTTCAGCTGGCTCCACCATCCAGCCGCCATTTTGTTTTTTCATCTGACCCCTCTAACAAAATGGGTTGACGAGAAGATTCTAATGATACCTCAATCATGAAAATCGGTTCAGCCGTTTGGTCAAAACATAGTAATAAAGAAAATTACAAAACGTAGATCCATATTTTAATATTATAAATGCGAAAGTAACTATGTCTGTCTGTCTGTCTGTCTATCTGTCTGTCTGTCTGTCTGTCTGTTACCTCTTCACGCTTCAACCGCTGGACCGATTGAGATGAAATCTGCCATGGAGATAGTTGGGGTCCCGGGAAAGGACATAGGCTACTTTTCATTTCGGAAAAACGCGTAGTTCCCGCGGGAACGCGATAACCGAATTCCACGCGGGCGAAGTCGCGGACAGAAGCTAGTAGATTTATACGCACGAAAAACATAACCTTGATATTCGGGTACAAAATAATAAATACATTACCATGCCACTTTTCTTGTAAGCGCAAGCAAGTAAGCATTTCACGTTCATGTCGTCTGGTATCTCCTTCTGCTTCAGCGACTGAATTTGAGCGGATGAAACGGGGAAGTCCCCAGAGCATTCCAAAATACTTTGCACAAACCGAAGCTTGAAAGCCTCTTGAGAGGTGGCCTGCAATTAATAGTATATTTTGATGCAAGTGCGAAAAGTTTGTCATTTTATCTCGAGTCCCTAGTTATGTGGGCGCGAGCGAATGCGAGCGTTAACACTAGGGACGAATGAAATGTATAGGACAAAGACATTCTTACCATTGCACAATGCTTCAGACTCAGCACGAGGAACCCAACAAAACAAAGTTTGAAGTGCATCCTAACTTTCTTTCTTCGCGAACTTGTTGCACGGCGACTCAAAAAGCGAATGTGTGGGACAAACCAAATGAACCTTTTATATGACCTGAATAAAAGTAACATCATTTCACAGTGAAAATTACGCCATTATTTACCTGACAAGTAATTGGGGAGGTGTCGCAAAATGTGTTTATTATTAAGCCATGGTAATACCCGGGATCCTTTGTTGCTTTTATGTGATTCGATCTGAGCATAATAGTGAGGTTTATAAAAGCATGTGATTTGTACCATTTTATTAATACACTCAACAGCAATGAATTCGGGTCACTTTGTATCATTTTCCATACAAAGTGACCCGACTTCATTGATGTTCAGTGTATTTGAATACGGGGTGTTTTTATCAGCTTACATAGAGCAATTTGGATCATAAACAAAAATTGTATCCAATTCTGAGAGAATACCTTTTTCAAAAAAAATTGCATAGTCATTAGGTATAAGACATACCTAAATTGTAATTAGTTTTAAGATATATGTGGAATTTTGAAATAAATATATCTCATTATCATCCAATCCCTGAAAGTTATTGGGACTAACCAAGGATTATCAATGTATTTTTACATGTGATTTTGTGTGATTTGTTATTTTATTTTCTTTCTACCTATCGGGCACAGGTTAACCTTTTATGTCTAAACACCAAGACCTATGAAACTGTAAGCTTCACCTATTATTATCGTAAATTCAAAATGCTGTTGCTAGAGGATTTTCTCCGAAATCTGCCAGTCAGAAAAATAGTACGTTATGAAGGATAGGTACTTATTAAAGTTATGGAGTTTGACCTTCCGAAAACCTCCCCAGTATCTCTGATTATAGAGGCAGGTGCCTAATTTTCAGCGTAACTCATAATTAGATTTAGCTTACCGCTGATATAAAAAGACGGCATTGCAGAATTTTGGCAAACACAAATAGTATTTCTACAAGTGCTGACTTTAATACTCATTTGTAATCCCCAATATGGCAAACCTTTCAGTGTTCATTGGCTGTCTTTATTTTCTTGTGTTTACGTCATACTCATTGGTAAGTACTGCTTTATTTAATGTTTAATAAAGGGGGTTTATCCCGAAAGTTGGCAACGTCGCAAATTGCTGTCAAATATTTCGCTGTTTTCGTTAGTTTCTGAAGCCGTGGTGGCCTAGTGGTTCGACCTACCGCCTCTGATGCAGAGGGTCGGGGGTTCGATTCCGGCTCGCACCTCTAAGTTTACTTAATGTGCGAAATTCAATTTGAATTTACCACTGAGCTTTTCGGTGAAGGAAAACATCGTGAGGAAACCTGCACGCATCTGCGAAGTAATTCAAAGATGTGTGTGAAGTTCCCAATCCGCACTGGGCCCGCGTGGGAACTATAGCCCAAACCCTCTCGTGATGAGAGGAGACCTGTGCCCAGCAGTGGGAGGTAAATAGGCTGTAGTAGTAGTAGTAGTAGTTAGTTTCTAAATATTACTGGATGAAAATATGAATTATCGCTCTATGGTTGCATAAAACATTATGCATGGATGGCAACAATTATAAGAGGAACACGAAATTTTTAGGATTATGGGAGTATTCTCTTTTGAAAACTTTCCGTCGCATTTTCCATGCATTTTAATGTAATCTTATCATTTGAATGGCTAACCAGCATATATAAAACGAGACGCGACATTCAACCATAGAATGATAACTTCTTTTTTAATTCAGTAATATTGAGATGTTAATAAAAATAGCGAAACATTTGACAGCTATATGCGACGTTGCCAACTTTCGGGATAAACCCTGTTAAATACGCATCTATTTACAGAATTGTTCATTTGTGAATTGACTGTGTCTTGATAAAGTATTTTCCCGGTTTGTGTCGCGTTATGTAATAGATATACATATAAAACTCTTCTGTTATGAATAGTCGAATAATCTGACTAACAAACTAGCTAACGCATTGTTGTATGTTTAACAATAATAAATAGATAAAATAAAAAAATAAAAAACTACTTGTCGTAGAAACCTGAAATTTGGCATGTACCTACTTGAAAAACGTAGCGGGGAGAGAACAGGAAAAAATGAGCCTAAACGGGCTAAACCGCGGGCTTTTTTGATGTTGAGTGTTGTGTAACTTTCCAATAGTTATACCTACTTATTTATATATAGGTACTAATAATAAGTCTGGTGAAGAAGTCGCGTCTGTAACTTGAAAATTAAAAGAAACTATCAAGTCAGGGGGACTATACACGGTGGGTCAGAGAATATGGCAAATAATTAACCCACAATACTGAACACAAAATATTGATTTTTAGAAAACATGTCTGTATGTATGTATATCCGGATTTAACTCAAAAACTACTTACTGGACGGATTGCAACAAAATTTGTTAAGGGGGTAGTTTATAACACTAGGCAACATATATTAGGCTACTTTTTATCCCGAAAACCGCATAGTTCCCGCGGGAACGCTATTACCGAATTCGACGCGGACGAAGTCGCGGGCAAAAGTTAGTTATCTAATAATCAACTACCTCTACACCCCAAGGCGCAAGTTTAAAAAATAATAATTTCAGGCTATGACTGACGAGCAAAAGGCTATGATCAAGAATCATTTCGAACAGATTGGCATGGAGTGTATCAAAGATAATGCGATCTCTGAAGAGGATATCACTGCTTTGAGGTCGAAGAAAGTTCCCAGCGGCGCCAACGCTCCTTGCTTCTTGGCTTGTATATACAAGAAGAGTGGTATTGTAAGTATTGAACCACATTCACCGCAACAGCCTATTTACGTAGGTATTTACGTACCACTGCAGTAGCACTACCATGAGTTTACAGTGACCGTACTCGCTAGCGACTACGTAAACGATTTGTATGAAGAATAGTACAGCGCCCCTGGCGGTCACTCGTTGAACTAAAATTCTTCATACAAATCGTTTACGTAGTCGCTAGCGAGTACCTACGGTCACTGTAAACTCATGGTAGTGCTACTGACACACCCACGACACTCCATACAAACCGATCGTAATCTACACACCGAAATATTAAGTTGTACAAATACGTGCGCGTGTGTGTGTGAGAGTGCACGTTCCGACCGGTTTTGCTATGGTAAGCCGAGCACCGATTCTTATTAATATAAAATTTGGAGTGTACGGTCAGTAGGTCTGATAATAAGACACAAGTTATTTTTCATACCCAAAAAAAAACTAAGGCGGTACGAATTCCGCAGGGTCAGCTAGTTTTCTATAATATCCATATTATATTATAAATGCGAAAGTAACTCTGTCTGTCTGTCTGTCTGTCTGTCTGTCTGTTACCTCTTCACGCTTCAACCGCTGGACCGATTGAAATGAAATTTGGTATGGAGATAGTTGGGGTCCCGGGAAAGGACATAGGCTACATTTTATCCCGGAAAAGTAGCATAGTTCCCGCGGGAGCGCGATAACCGAATTCCACGCGGGCGAAGTCGCGGGCAGAAGCTAGTTATAGTATAAAATCTACGAAGTTACCTATACCAATTTTTAGGGTCTTCGATCTTCCATGAAAAATGACCCTGGCTGAAAAAACCACCTTGCTCTTGGTTTTAAATAACAATTCAAAAAAAAAGAAAATGTTTATTTTCAGTAAAAGGTTTGATTCCATTTCTTTGCTTTACCTACTAATAATGAATTGCCGAAATGAGTATAAAGGGATATATAAGTAACAAGCGGAAATAATTTCTTATTTACAGCCTATTACTACAGCTTACTACAGCCTATTTGCGTCCCACTGCTGGGCACAGGCCTCCTTTCATCACGAGAGGGTTTGGGCTATAGTCTCCACGCGGGCCCAGTGCGGATTGGGGACTTCACAGACATCTTTGAATTACTTCGCAGATGCGTGCAGGTTTCCTCGCGATTTTTCCTTCACCGAAAAGCTCAGTGGTAAATTGAAATTGAATTTCGCACATAAGTAAACTTAGAGGTGCGAGCCGGAATCGAACCGCCGACCCTCGACAAGAGAGGCGGTAGGTCGAACCACTAGGCCACCACGGCTTCTTTATTAATGCATTTTTTATTTAATGCATTAAAAAGGATTTTCTTATTTAATTCATTAGATAAGAAAATATGTCCAAAGTTGACAGGCTTTCTAATTTCCCTCGCAGATGGACGAAAAAGGTATGCTGCAGAAAGAAAACATCCTCGACCTTGCCAAGAAAGTCTTCAATGATGCTGAAGAGCTAAAGCGGATCGAGGAATATCTGCACACTTGTTCACAGAGTGAGTATCTTGACGTGATAACGTCTTAGAAATTGATGAACGCCGGCTGCACCCATGAAAAAATATGACGCAATGTCCTTCATGGCGATGTATGTCCTAAGTAACGGGACATACAACATTATTAACCTACTTATGCAATGTTTCATTAATGTATTCCTATGACGTTATCACGTAAAATTATCGCACGTAAACCGACTTTATAGACAACCGATTTTTTTACGTCATTGGTTGATTCAGTCGAGCAGACGCAGTGGAGTCCTATTGCCTAAATGTCATCCCTCCCTCGATTTTCCTCTGCGCTACGGGGTTTTCCAAAAAGGGAGTCATCAAATATCTTCGATACCGGCAACGCATTGGTGATGCCTCTGGTGTTACAAATGTTTATAGGCGGCGGTGACCACTTACCATCAGGTGGGCCGTCTGACTGTTTGTAAATCTTTGTACACTTAAAAAATATCCAATTGTAAAATTAGCTTAATATCCGATTCCCTGAAATCTCTTTCTCCGAATGTGTGATTCCCAATATGGCGGATTTTCTTCCTGAAACATTTCATGTAATATACACACTCTGCGTGCGTAATGCCGGAACGCCGGCCTGGCGCACTGCCGTGCGCCTAAATCTATTAACTTTTGAATATAATCTCTAGTTTTAAAATAGATTGTGTATGTAAGTGAATTTAGTTTTAAAACTGTATAAGATGCTGTTAGAAACGGAACTACATACATTGTGCCCTTGAATGTACTTTATTCAATCTATACGTCATAATTATCATCATCATCAACCCATCTGATAAACCATAAAGTGGTTTGACGAAGCCAAATAGACAAGCTTTTTACGGCCCTCGCCCCGCGCACCGGGCCTGGCACAAAATTTGTTCACAGAGGTACCTAGTTCCGTTATTAGTTACTACTTCCACGGTGGCTTCGTGCTTTAAGCCAGGTTGATGCTAGTCTAAGCTAGTAACTTTTCGTCGACTCTTGAATAAGTATATTTTTGTATAATTTTCAGCAAATAACGAGGCAGTAAGTGACGGGGAGAAGGGGTGCGAGCGCGCTCTACTCTCTTACAAATGCATGTTAAACAACGCCGCACAGGTAATAAAACAGATTAATTACTTAGTCCCACTTCCACCGAGCCGCTAACCTCGGGTTAGCCTCTTAACCCACGTCAAATTCATAGAAATGACTCTGAGTTAAACGAGGTTAGCGGCTTGGTACAAGTGGGGCTTAGAGTTGGTAAAGACTAAGTCTTTCTAAAGAAACTGTTTTTTTAATACTTCTATAACTGTAGCTATCTAAATTTATACCAACATCACCTACGTAAACTTAAGCACAGAATATTTAATAGTACTACGTACAGAACGGCCACGGAATCACCCGCCTGAATCTAGCCCGCGCGCAACTCGCACCCAACTCGCCTTACCGTAATTTGTTTCATCCGGAGATAGTGAGTGAATCGTTGGCCCGTGTCTGGTACACACACATTTACAAGTAAGTATACAGACGTCCTTGCATGCCCACAGACGTCCTAGCACGCCCACAGACGTCCTCGCACGCAAACATTGACACTTCATTCGAATTGTGTTCGAAATCGTGCTTTTATAGGCCGTGTCCGCCGTGTGACTTAAGTATACCTACGCAAACAAAATCGCGGGTAGCAGCTGATGAAAATTACCTATTTTATTAATTATCTGTTTTCTTTTTCAGTTTGGATTCGAGATATAAATCCGAGAAGAAGCTTTTTCCCAATTACAAGACCAGAAAAAGAATAAAAGATAACATTGTTTACTTAATTTAAAAAGGCAAACTTGGCAAATTGTTACAAGCTATTAAAGTGATTTTAACAAAATGTATTTATAAAACTAACCTCGCTAATTCTACTGAGTATTAAAAAACAGGCCAAGTGCGAGTTTGTATGGGAGCCCCTTAAATATTTATTTTATTCTATTTTTTATTATTTCTTGTTAAGCGGCAACAGAAATTTAGGTGAAAATTTCAACTGCTGTCTAACTATTACACGTCTAACTATCACGTTCATAAAAGCGAAACTACGTTTGTATGAAACGTTTAGAAACGCCGTGCGACTGGGGACTCTTAAGCTTTAGTTTCATTTTGATTACATTACTGACAACCAAGGATAGTTATTTATCTATGGTGCACTTATCCCCACACTGGCGCACTTGTTATTACATCGATTTTCTATGGTGGTGTTGGTGCTACGTAAATAAAGAAACTGACGAACACACACAGCCGAAACAAAACAACAGGTCGTAGATGTTGTCACTTCTAAATAAGGGTAAGTATTCCTTTATAAATGGGTTTTAAATCCAAGCTGAAATTTGACACGTAGGTTCTTTGGGGAGTATAGAGTAGAGTAGGATTCCCAACATTATGTATTGTATCCACTTAAGTTCTGTTTAATTAGGAAAATAAAATAAAAACTACCGGATATTAAAAACCTACTTATGTACTTACATAAAAATTGATGTCCAGATTATGTTGAGTCCTCTAATTGACTTTTGCATTTTTTTTTTACTGCGACCTAATTAGGTACTTAAACAGAAGGGATGAAACAAAAACAAACAAATGGAACAGAACATGGTTTTACTCGTAGTTTACTTATGTATACTATATAAAAAGCGTTTTGTCATTATTATACTCTAATTTTGGCAGCAACTTCAGTTTTCTCAGTTAAAGTTGAGGTCGAATCCATGCTGAAAACCAAACATATACTTACTTACATCAGTAATGAATCAACCAGAATCTACGTTGCCTACGTTAGGCAACTACAATAGTACATTACAGACCTAGGGTGGTGAATTCGTAAATGTCCCAGATCGCAGGTTTCTGTGGCCCGAACCGAAGGTGAGGGCCATAAATATGCAATCTGGGCCTTTACGAATTACCGCCCGTGGTTTGTCAAAAGTTTTACGTCTTGCCTTGGCCAAAAAGTGAGATTTTCTCTCCGCGTAGCGGGCAGAAAATCCCACTTTACGGCCAAGGGTGATGTAAAATATATTTTGTATTATAATCTAATCTAATCTTCTACTATATAAAAATAAGTCGGGTTTTCCTTCCTGACGCTATAACTCCAGAACGCACGAACCGATTTCCACGGTTTTGCATTCGTTGGAAAGGTCTCGGGCTCCGTGAGGTTTAAGGCGGTACGAAGTCCGCGGGGTCAGCTAGTTTATAATATATTTTGTAGTAGGTATACCTAGTCTGATTCTCTTAATTGAATTTGCAAATTTTTTTTCTTTACACCTATACTCAATTTTTTAAAGTTAATATAACTTTTACTGTGGTAGGACCTGCTGCAAGGTCCGTCTGGATAACCACCACCGTTTTACTCGCTAACCTGCCGCCAAATAGTAATGCTGGCACTGTTGTGTTCCGGTAATTGGTAAGAGCTTTTTATTCTGAGAAGCGAAATCTTAGGATTAGTTATGATCACGGTAGCCGTGACCATTTACCATCAGGTGGTGTGTATGTGTGGCCTACCAATGACATAAAAAAAAGTAGGTGAATGACGCTGAAATGACATCCAACTCACTCAGCATTATGTCATCGTGCTAGGAGTCTTGACATGATCTCCCCTAGCAGGCAACGCCTACATTATCTTAGTAAATTTTGAAGAACTCTGAATAGGTAATCATATCTCACCACCACCACCACAACAGCCTATTTACGGCCCACTGCTGGGCACAGGCCGCCTCTCATTACGAAAGGGTTTGGGCTAGTCTTCACGCGGGCCCAGTGCGGATTGGGGACTTCACACACATCCTTGAATCACTTCGCAAATGCGTGCAGGTTTCCTCACGGTTTTCTTCTTTACCGAAAAGCTCAGTTGTAAATTCAAATTGAATTTCGCGATAGGGTAATTTTCAGAGGGTCGAACCCCCGACCGCCCTCTGCATGAGACGGTAGGTCGAACCACTAATCTAACACGGCTTTAAATGATATCTCACCTTAGGTCCAATTTCCGCTAAGCAAGTAAAAGCCAGCGCCGCTCTGTCGCAGCCTTTGTCGTCATCGTCGACCTTTTCGTCGTTAACTGTTGACAACTGCTCATTAGCAATACTTATGTAATAGCAAAAACCGGCCAAGTGCGTGTCGGACCATGCGCAAAGTATAGGGTTCCGAAGTTGACGATGCCTACAGCACCTTTCTAAGACTTATTAGCATCTAGCTAGCCTGTGGTATGACGTGCCAGCCTGACTCCTCTGCCGCTCGAGAAAAATCATTGGTTTTTTAATCATTTCATAAGTTGGTCGACTATGACTCGTAACTTTGTACAGCCTACTTAGCTGTGATAGTTTTCCTTTCAACTTCGTTATATATGCCATAACCATGATTTTTTTCAGCCATCCAAATACCACCATTTAGCTGGCAGGGGTGGGGGACGTGACAAAAACTACTAACACTAACAAAAAATAGCACTTTAAACCTTAATATTTCACAAACGCATCACATCAAAAAATGGTTTTAACAAACCTACAATACTTTTTTAAGACCTATTTAACCATACGCCGCACCATGGGGTACGCAAGAAAAAAAATTTACATCCCCACTTCACGAGTAGGGGAGGTACCCTATAAAAAAAAATATTTCAAAATTTTGTCAGCGTAACTAATATGTATATTCATGCCAAATTACAGCTTTCTAGAACTAACCATCTCCGAGCAATAGTGCGGACAGACGGACGGATGGACGGACATGGCGAAACTATAAGGGTTCCTTGTGGACTTCGGAACACTAAAAATGAAGGTTAAGGTTCTACGTGATCGATCTATTGAATTTATCTTCTATCGAAGCAGCGCGTAATGTTCAATTGGAATCGCCTACGTAGAACATAACCTTAGAAAGTTAGAACTCAAATAACACTACTACTATTACAGCCTATTTGCGTCCCACTGCTGGGCACAGGCCTCCTCTCATCGAGAGAGGGTTTGGGCTGTAGTCCCCACGCGGGCCCAGTGCGGATTGGGGACTTCAAACACATCCTTGAATTACTTCGCAGATGCGTGCAGGTTTCCTCACGATGTTTTCCTTCACCGAAAAGCTCATGGTAAATTCTAATTGAATTTCGCACGTAAGTAAACTTAGAGGTGCGAGCCGGAATCGAACCCCCGACCCTCGGCATGAGAGGCGGTAGGTCGAACCACTAGGCCACCACGGCTGCATAACTCAAATAAATCTTAAATAATTATACATAATGAGTTAACCGGCGCTAGGACTGCAATGAATGGGGCGTGACATAGTGATGTAAATATAGATGTTTATTTTTTTATCACCATCATCATCATTTCAGCCGAAAGATGTCCACTGCTGGACATAGGCCACCCCCAAGGCACACGCCACTCGGACCGGTCTTGTGCCATTCGCATCCACCGCGTTTCGGCGACCTTTACAAGGTTGTCACTCCATCTTGTTGGAGGCCTACCGACAGCTCGTCTCCCAGTTAGCGGACGCCACTTACATGTTTACTTTATTAAGAGAGAAAGTCATTTAATGATTTGACTTTGAATGTGGGTACATTAAGCTACAGCTGTTATCACTACAAGTCATCGTCACGCTTCATGATGTTTTCACAATGCGTGGTTGATGTTTAGAACGTAATAATTGGAGGCAAGTCATTGTGACATAATACTGGTAAGTACAGCAAACTGCCCGTGACCGTTGACCGTGTGGTGCCGGCAAAGAATTGCACCACCTCCTCGCGGCCATGGTAACGGCGGGGCAGGGGGTGCTAAAGTTAATCCCCGGCAGAGACCCGGCTACCAAAAACGACGACCTCGTGAAGGTCGCGGGAAACCGGTGGAAGCAAGTAGCACAGGACCGGTCTGAGTGGCGAGCCTTGGGGGAGGCCTATGTTCAGCAGTGGACGTCTTTCGGCTGAAATGATGATGACAGCAAACTGCGCTCTACCGGGATTAGCAAGAAGGTTTTCAATTCAGTGCCAGTGGATTTGTAGGATAGCACAAAATGTTAATAAAGGTTTGATAGAGAATCACTACATAGGTAGTGATACGCTGCATAGATACCACATCTCCTTCTTGTTTTGCTTTTGTACTACCTCTAAATACTGTGTCCTAAGTGTAAATATCTTGGGAGATTTCTTCTTCTTTCATGTCAGCCGGAAGACGTTCACAGCTGGACATAGGCCTCCCATGCGATGGACCGACCACATCAGGTCTACTGTTGTCGGACCATTGAATGAGTGCACCTGAATGTCTGACAATCGACAGAGAGATAATCATACGGCGAGTGACATCTGCGCCTAACGGTGCTAGCAGTTGATCACAACCACTCTGTGACACTATGCTACTACTACTTCAGCCTATTTGCGTCCCACTGCTGGACACAGGCCTCCTCTCATCACGAGAGGGTTTGGGCTATAGTTCCCACGCGGGCCCAGTGCGGATTGGGGACTTCACACATATCTTTGAATGTGACACATCGAGAGAGAAAAGAAGATGACTCGTTATGTACAGAAAAATTACCCTTGGTGCACTCTTGAACAAGACTCTCGACCTTGGTCAAACTGGCCTCATCGTTGGCGAACACCTGCTTTGCATTTTCTCGGGCCCCCGATGGCGTCAATTTGCCCATGTCATCCAGCTGAAAAAAAACTGTTATAATACCATTCCCTTCCCTCGTCAAACTCAAAATCAACTGAAAATGATTTCTTTAGTTAATTAACTTTAAACAGGCTCCAGTACAAGTCAGTTATAGGATACCTATCCTATAACTGACTTGATTGGATCAAAATCTGGCATTAAGTACCTACTTAATGCCAGATTTTGATTCAGAAATGTGGACAAACATAAATCCGTTAAGCGTGGGTTCATTGTATGGTCCGAGCTGTGTAGCGCAGCCATGCATAGCTAATGGATGTATGTACGTACAAACATTTTGATAAAACCAAAGAGGGTTTGCTCCGAAAGTTGGCAACGTCGCAAATAGCTGTCAAATATTCTGCTGTTTTCATTAATTTCTGAATATTACTGAATGAAAACATGAATTATCGCTCTATGGTTGAATAAAACATTAAGTATGGATTGCAACAGTTATCATAGGAAGACCAAATTTTTAGTATTATGGAAGTAATATCTTTTGAAAACTTTCCATCGCATTTTCCATGCATTTTAATGTAATCTTATCATTTGAATGCCTAACCAACAAATATAAAACGAGACGCGTCATTCAACCATAGAATGATATCTTCCTTTTTAATTCCACAATATTGAGAAATTAATAAAAACAGCGAAACATTTGACAGCTTTATGCGACGTTGCCAACTTTCGGGATAAACCCTCCTAACTCACGTGGCGAGCTCGATCGTGCGCATCAGTGGGGCTCCGGCCTGACTCTGATATAAATTATACTTACAATACCAATATTCTTGAACAAGCACGCGACGAAGCACTTGGCATTTTCACCGTCTGGCATCTTCAGAGACTTCAGAGTGTTGATGTCTTTTAGAGTTAGAGGATGGTTCTTTACACACGACAGCCCTTTTGAGAAGAACTGCGCTTGTATGAGCGTTTTTTGAATTACTGATAATGCCTGAAACATTTATTATACTTTTGACGTGATAACGTCCTATAAAATGCGCCAAGAAAAAACATGACGTAATGGGACATATTCATTAATATTTTATTATGACGTTATCACGTAAAATTATCGTCCATAAACCGACTTTATAGACAACCGTTTTTTTTGTAAATCTTGGGAATTTATACGATATAGATACTAGCTTCTACCCGCGTCTTGCATGGAATTCGGTTACAGCGTTCCCGTGGGATCTCAGAATGTCACCGGGACTAGAAATCTCTCCGTTCATCCGCAGTTATCACATTTTAAACACAACACATAACTTTAACATAACTAGGTAACTATAAAGTCAAAGTGCCTTGAAGCAGAAGCCATTATTATCATCACCACAACAAACTCTATAACGTCCCATTGTTGTCGGACACAATCCTCAAAGTTGGGCAAGGCCAAAGCCAATTCCACAATTGTTGGTCATAGCTGACGTACCCATATTACGTGATCCCAATGACTCCCCCCCTCTAAAAACCACGTATTTTGATGATGACCCCCCCCCCCCTCCTAAAAGTTTCACGTAACATGGCTAAGTGTTCCTATGTTATTATCAAATTAAACTTTACCGCAACATTGCCAGCAAAGGCGGCCACACACAACACAATTGCGAATCGATACATATTTTCCAGAAAACCCTCTCTATCTTCCCCGATTGTTCCGACTGGTGATTTATTTTCGTGCTAAGTGATTTATATACTAAATAGACAGCTTACCTTGCCTATTTTGAATAGGATGACATTTCGTTAATGTACCAGGAAGTACGCTGTTATTCGCAAAACATCCTATGTAGATATTGCACAATTGTTACTACTTGTCTGGTTGTTATACCTATTAAACAAAATTTAATTGCCCTACGTACACTACGTAAAATGTACTACGCTACTTGTACGCCATATTCTCACTCTGTGTCAATGAAATCATAAAATTTATTAACATTTCTTGACGATTTCTTGTAAAGCTTCGAGTTTAGAGTAAGCATTTACAATAGAATCATAGTCAATGAAGTAGACAGTCGCAGAGTATTTCAAACATAATCTTAAAACGTTTTCTTTACAGACAGCACTTTTAACAGTTTACCCGCCTACACAGATGAGATGAGAAAATCATTATTTTTATTAAATTACAAGCAGAGCCAGGTAACAGGAAAACAAAGTCAAACTAAATTGACAATACATTTGCTAACAACAAAATTAGTTTCGGTGGCGGAACGAAATGAATCACAATGTGACGGCGTACACACACGCTTTTGACATTGAACCTTATTGACGTCTAGCTATCTGAAACTTTAAAACGACTTACTACTACTACTAATACAGCCTATTTACGTCCCACTGCTGGGCACAGGCCTTTTCTCATGACGAGAGGGTTTGGGCTATACCTTAGTCCCCGCGCGAGCACAGTGCGGATTTGGGACTTCACACACATCTTTGAATTACTTCGCAGATGCATGCAGGTCTCCTCACGATGTTTTCCTTCACTGAAAAGCTGAGTGGTAAATTCAAATTTATGTTAATCACACTTTTTATTAATTATTTCTATTAGGAGTAATATAGTAGAAATTAGTAATTGAAGATTATTAGAATTAATCCATACTTACGTTCCATACTTGTGTATAGATATTTATTGTTTCTGTTTTATGTTTTTATTGTATGAGTATGTTTTCTTTTGTGTACCTATCTAACCTACTGCATAATGGTGATTCCTCGCGATGTCTTTCTTCACCGAAAAGCTCAGTGGTAAATTCAAATTGAATTTCGCACATAAGTAAACTTAGAGGTGCGAGCCGGAATCGAACCGACCCTCTGCATGAGAGCCTTAACCGACTTAACCGTCTACATTTTTTTTTAATTATAAAGAACTCGGTTTTTGGTTTACGGGGCCACAAATTTTCACCGAGCAGAGGTTCTATTGGAAACGTTACATTACATAGGGGAAGGAAACTTCCATATCCCCACCGTCATCATAACGTCACGGCGTTGAAACCAAACTAAGTAAGTAGCTAGATTAATTTGAGCGCCGTGACGTTTTTGACGTACCCTATAGCTTCTTCCCTGTGGTTGTTGTAAAGTACCCAACGATGAAGTAACCAATTGTTGGCCTCGGTCTTGCAATAATATCTCGTATCTAATATTCTGATTTTTGTTACATTTCAAGAAAACCTTACGAATTACTCATTGTAAGTCTCAATACTGATTAGTGATTATGCCTTAAATAATGATGCATGGTATATTACCGGTAAATATATAGGTGAAAAAAAAAAACACCCAAAAAATTTATTTTTAAACCTTTCAGGGAGTATTATCTTCCGTGGAAATTATTTACTTACATCTAAGCTTCCTGAAGGGTTTGGAAATTATCGAAACTAATGTTTTTTTTTTTCTAACAACATGCTTTATTATCATATATTTAATCTGATATCAAACAACTCAACAAGTCCGGAGTGCAGCATAATTTCAATATCCAAGTTGGTACGTTATTCCTGATTCACACGCCCAACTGAAAAAAACAAAAATAAACATTAGGTACATCAACTACTCGTACATAACTTATTTAATGAAAACCTCAAGGCTGATTACGTTTTTGATTTTATGACAAAAACTACTTACTACTAATTCCGTAGAAGTAGAAGTAGAAGTCTGTAACTTGAAAATGAAAATGAAAAAAACGATCAAAGTCGAGGACCGCTCTTACCGAATTCCAAGCGGACGAAATCGCGGGCAGGAGCTTTTACATAAAATTACTGGAAGCTAGACTGGTGTTCATTATTTTCCCTCGTAATTTAAGACGTTTAGGGTTAAAAAAAACAACATACCAAATCCTTCTGCTCCATCAAACAAGACAGCAGCGCTTTTGATTTCGCACACTTGTCCTCGGGATCAGATTCGGTAACTGAAAAAAACACAAGTTGTTAACAACGTCCATCAAGCATGCTGGTGTTGGGAGACGTCCTACCACCAAGGTGTAGGGTCCGCCCGGATAGCTGCCGCGGCCTTACTCGCTAACCTGCCGCTCTCATTGTTGTGGCAAAGAGGCATTCCATCTTAAGCCTCAGGGTTGGGAAAGCATTTGAAATCTTATTATTTCTCAAGCCCATGGGCCGCTTATATTAGGTAACTATATCACAACAACCTATTTACGTCCCACTGTTGAGTGGGCACAGGCTTTCTCTCATCACGAGTGGGCTTTGGGCTTTAGTCCCCACTCGGGACCAGTGCAGATATGGGCTCACTCACATTCTTGAATTAGGTACCGAGCAGATGCGTTCAGTTTTTCCTCACGATGTTTTCCTTCACTGAAAGCTACCACTATCACTGAGATTTTATTCACTTACGAGCGTTTCTATTATAATAAAAACACCCTTTCTGAGCTAAAAAAACTACTATGTACTGTAACGACACTGAATATGATAATATACAAGGCTCTAGTAGTAGTAGATACTTGAAATTTTATTACATTCTCTTAGATCAAGAAAGACGAGGTGATCGCAAGTGGCCTGTCCATAGTTGAACTTAAGTGTTAGTTGAGCGTCAGCTTTCTTACGCAGAAAAATAATGAAAATCATTGACGATAATTATCAGTTTCTACCTGAAGCACAGTTCTTCGCTGATTCCTCTATTTTTTCCGCGTCTCCCTCCTTCTTTAAGACTTTCTTCATGTTCTCCACGTATTTCTCGGGCACGAAAGCGCCTTCGTCATCCATCTGTTGGGAGAAGCAAATAAATTTAAATTCAATTGTAAATACCTAATACGACTTTGCAAAAGATTTTCTTGATAATTATTAAAAAGTTATTTAGAAACCGGGGGGTCCTCATTCGGGGCGCAGCGCAACATTATAGGGAACATCAAAGCGTCACGGTGTTGAAACTGAATGTAGCTAGATTTAAAGTTCAATTTAAGCGCCGTGACGTTTTTACGTTCCAATATATTCCATATGAATACAAATTTTTACGCTCCGAATACGGCCCATGGGCAATATTTGGGTGAATCAACTTTTTTATGTCAATAGTTGCCATGGTTACTGTCCCCTGGGCCACTTTTTAAAATTTCTATTCTGTGGGTTTAAAATAAACTAAATGTGGGGTTTCTTTGCCATTTTTAATCCCTTTCCTAATGAAGCACTTTCTGAGCGTCTTAGAATTCTGTATTGTTACAGTTTTTCTAAGAAAACCCTCTCATTTTGTCCCCTGGACAATGAGACAGAATTACAACAAGAAATAGTTGATTGACCCATTTAAACAAGGCCTATATTCAAGGTCTTTAAATAGGGATCTCGCTCTTCCCTATAGGATCGCTCACGCGTCGCGTGAACTTTAAGCAGCTATATTTAAAGTTCAACTTGACGCGTGAGCGATCCTATAGGGGAAAGCGCCCTATTTAAGACTTCGCCTAGAGCCCCAGGATTTTAGGAATGAGATTTTCCGTGTACTTTTCCCGAACTTCCTGATAGAGGTGAAATCATGAAATCATATATACTCACAACGCCCAATTTTTTGAAAATGCACTCGACCAAGCAGGAGTCTACGGCGCTGAGATCTTTATTCTTCTTAGCTTCTTCGAGGTCCTCAGGCTTGGTGCCGTGTTGCTCGCTGCATTCAGTTACTATGGGCATCATGATATCGTGGATCTGCTTGTGTTCCTCTTCTGTTAAAGCCTTGGAACAGATAAGAAACACGTTTTATGTCATCATGAAGATAAATTAATATGTCTGTGGAATCGGGTATCGCGTTGCCACTGGATGAAAAAGTAGCCTATGGTGTTTCTCGCTCTGGTGATGAAAGTCTAGAATGGATGAACTGTCTCCATTGGCTCCTGTCAGTCGCTATGCTAGCGACACAGTGTAAAATGCTGGTGTGTCTGGATTCCTGAGTTGGTCAGACCATATGGTTGGTGAGCGGCCTCTGGGTGTCCTCCCCTCCCTCTATGTTACCAACCGATTACGATGATAAGCTTTTCGAGGCTGTTGTCTCCGTAGCTGAGCACTCGCTGCGGTAACATACTGTCGAAAGACCTATGGTAAAGAGCCTATGGTGTAGATATCACAAAATATCAATGTACTTGCATAGCCCTACCAAACCCCCAATAATATACCTATACAATATTGATACCTATTCCGCCTCTCTTGGTTGAAAAGGTTTCCTTTGCCTTAGATTTCTGCGCGCTAAAGTCGTTTTATTATTCCTATAGCGTGAAAAGTCTTACAATCGTCGGAAAAGTTATGTCGCATCTCGCGCTTTGATTAAAAGTTTTGACGGGCTCAGAATTCTATTTTTAAACCTCCTAACTAAACATAGGATTAGGGCTATTTATTTACGTGTCACCTCGACAATCGCATCGCTGATCTATTGTTACGGCCCTTTGTGTTATTACAGTTCACCGGAAATACTTACCCGTTGAGTCCAAAAAGTTCCAGACTCTTTAGGCGGTGATGTTTTATATCTCTTTCGGGTGTATAATGTTTATATAATTTCGGGTGCCTTAGGTGGATACCTACATCGTTTTTAGATGAGGGGTCCACACTGGCAGAGGATATGATAATGATAACTTACATTACTTTTTCTTAAAGCCACAGCGCATATAAGCAAACACAATGTAGGTAATTTGAACATTTTGATTATTTTTGAATGCAAACGTTGTTCTTCCAAGTGACGAGTAGATACGATCTGTGTTTGACTTGTTCTGAGTACATTTTATATACTACGGTTATTATTAAGTCATTTGTTAGAGGATAATTATTTCGAATTATGCCACGGAGGATAATCACAAATTAGAACAGATACAGAGAGACCTCTTCTGATGCTCTGTAGCACGCACGGCAAACCTCCCTACTGTACTATTGGTCACTTACATTCGAAAGTATCCAAATATTGATGTATTTGGATTTTCTTTTTTTTTAAAGCGCAATAATCTGATTGAGTGCTGTTACATTTTATAATTATTTCTCTTAAAACAAACTACATATTGTTTAAGGGCTGCTTATTTTGCATCCCTTACCCGCACCCTTTCCTGCCCACTACCCCTATTGGCCTTCCTTCTGCTGCTACCTCGGAGCAATAAGCTACACCTGAACCCCACGGACTGCTCCGAAGCCTTTTCCTCTTCGTGATTCCTGTTATTTTAAGTTACAAATAGAAAACTTTTTACCAAACCTATGTGAAGTGGTGAGTGAAACATTTCATTTATGTTATTTGTATTTTTTTCTAAATAAAAACCTACTTTTATGTATCCCAGTGAGATAGCCAGGTCACAAACTCACAACAGACCTAATTTTGAAAATAAGGAGTTGTACTCGTAGCAGCATTGTTTGAATATGCCTGAGGCCCGGTATCAAGAAATGAACATAATAACATTAATTAACTTAAGTAAACATTATTATTTCAGGCGGTATTTATATGTATTGTATATGCGTGCAAAGAATTTCATACGAAAGTTACACGCCCCGATTTGGCTACGAATGGTTAATATTTCACAATTGCTTCATAGATAATAATCAAATTATCACTGGTTGTAGCCAAAATGAGGCGTGTAACTTTCGTATAAAACCCTTATGTCCGACAATGAAGTTTTAAATATATGAAATGATAATGTTAAAATGAATGAATTTAATTATGATCATCTCTTTGTAAACCATTCGTATCGGTAGATCTTGTCACATTGTGCCAATACTAAGTGTACTTTCTGCGGCACGTTTATTTGTGACTTAATGCTCGAAGCATTATTATAAAGAAGCAGATAATTCTGGTGCTTGTTAGGTATTTATTTCAGCTTGTTAACGCCGTAGTTATATCCTGTTGGCGGCTGTTGTCACAGCATATTTAGTATGTAGCTTCGCAGTGCTGCTGATCTGATTTTCAATGCTATAACTATAAAGGATATAAGACTATAGCTCAAAACCTGTCCTGATGGGAAGAAACCTGTTCCCAAACGTGGGGCATTTAGCATAGCCGGCCGGAGTTTTTCATCAAGAGATCTCACAAGAGAGGCAAGAGTTTGTTCAATATGATCGCATCGCCTTCATTTACGAGTAAGTGCTGATTTTTCAAGCGGCAGTTAAAAATTATTCTTTCAATACTCCATAGAATTTTTTTATTGTTCCGCAATAAATTGAAAATTTGTGTTTAAATTCTATCTGATGACTAGGTAGCTTTTGCCCGCGACTTCGTATGCACTGGAACACTAAATTGTAAGATCCCGTTTTCTTCCCGTTCCCGTGGGAATTTCGGGAAATTCTCTCTTAGTACTCCCCTACACTCCCCAAGGAACATACATAAATTTCAGCTTTCTACGACCAGTAGTTTCATTCGAATGTTCGTTGTCATCAGTCAGTCTACTATTACTACTACTGCAGCCTATTTGCGTCCCGCTGCTGGGCACAGGCCTCCTCTCATCACGAGAGGGTTTGGGCTATAGTCCCCACGCGGGCCCAGTGCGGATTGGGGACTTCACACACATCTTTGAATTAAGTATTTCGCAGATGCGTGCTAGTTACCTCCAGTATCAGTCAGTCAGTCAGTAAGAATATTGATGATTGAGTAATCAGCCCTAAGTATGTATTCCTCATTATTTTTATTTGAAAACCACTACCAAAAGCTCTGGCATAGTTTACTAGTCTGTTATGGTGTCACTGTTGATTACGCACAGGCATCGAACAATTAATCACTAGGGCATAAATTGATATACCTACATCATACGCCGTACAGGTTTACACAACTTAGAAGGCGCATGGATTAAGCAAAAATAGACTCTGCGTCAACGGCTTAAGTGATTCGCCGCGTGCCTTCTAAGTTGTGTAGTGCTATACTATATACTGAACTAATATTAATTTGTAATTGTAAGAGGCTCCAATTATCATGGTCTATGTATTTTTTTCGAAAGCCCTGGTGGCCTAGTGTTTGTTTCGACCTCTCATGCCAAGGGTCGGGGGTACGATTCCGGCTCGCACCTCTAAGTTTACTTATGTGCGAAATTCAATTTGAATTTACCATGAGCTAGGAAACATCGTGAGGAAACCTGCACGCATCTGCGAAGTACTTGAAAGATGCGTGTGAAGTCCCCAATCCGCACTGGGCCCGCGTGGGGACTATAGCCCAAACCCTCTCATGATGAGGGGAGGCCTGTGCCCAGCAGTGGGACGCAAATAGGCTGTAGTAGTAGTAGTAGTGTGTATTTTTTTATGTATTGGTTGGCAAACGAGCTCACAGGCCACTTGATGGTAAATTTTCACTGTATGGCCCATGGACTAAGATTGAGAATGCGTTGCACACGCTAAGGAAAGAAAGGAAGAAAGAAATAAATAATTTCACCGGCTCTTACCACATAGTACATACATATATTTACACACTTATATAATTGCAAAGTACCTAACTCTGTCTGTCGGTGTTTCTCTTTGTCATTTACCTCTTCACGCTGGACGGATTGAGAAGAATTTTGCACGGAGGTAGTTGAAGTCCCAGCGGGAAAGGACGTATAAGCTATATTTTATTTATTTTATTTATTACATGGAAAACCAACAGCTATACAACCAGAGTATACATTACTTATAATTACACAAAGCCAATTAAAGGTTTTCGCTTATAGAAACAAAATATATCACTGTACATATTCTCAATACCGAACAGCCACACACTAAAATACAAAAAAACAGTACATGATGCATAATACAGTTACAATATACTGAACCATAAAGCCAATAGCAAAATATATGTGAATTTTGAAAGTTACTCTTAATGTTAAGATTATAAAGCCTCTGACACGGACCCCGCACTACTTGATTCACTAAAGAAACTAACTAACCTATTCTTAATCACACCAACACTGTCTCCAAACATCAGTCATTGTTAGAACAACATAGTATTTTCATCCCGTCATTTTCGTCTATATAGTATTTTCATCCCGGAAAGAAGGAACTAAGTTCCCACTGTAGATCGTATCGCAAACGATTTCGATAAAATATGGAATATACGGGCTTACGGGGTCGAAAATCGATCTAGCTAGGTCTTATAGCGGTTTTTACCTAAATCGATCCAGCGGTTTAAGCGTGAAGAGGTAACAGACGGTTACTTCGCATTTATACTCAGCAGGCTTACCAACTTTTTGTTTACGTACATTTATTTTGGTTTAAATGTAAACCTAAACCTAAAAAGCCGTGGTGGCCTAGTGGTTCGACCTACCGCCTCTCATGCCAAGGGTCGGGGTTTCGATTCCGGCTCGCACCTCTAAGTTTACTTATATGCGAAATTCAATGTGAATCTACCACTGAGCTTTTCGGTGAAGGAAAACATCGTGAGGAAACCTGCACGCATCTGCGAAGTAATTAAAAATGTGTGTGAAGTCCCCAATCCGCACTGGGCCCGCGTGAGGACTATAGCCCAAACCGTCTCGTAGGTTGTAGTAGTAGTAGTAGTAGTAGAGATATTCTACATGTGTGCGTGCAGAGACAGCCATCAACTATGCGTTGAGAGCGTTGGTGGTGCTTTTTAGGGTTCCGAAGTCCACAAGGAACCCTTATAGTTTCGCCATGTCCGTCCGTCTGTCCGCACTATTGCTCGGAGATGCTTAGGTCTAGAGAGCTGTAATTTGGCATGAATATGCATATTAGTTACGCTGACAAAGTGGTACAATAAAATTTTGAAATATATTTTTTTATAGGGTACCTCCCCTACTCGTAAAGTGGGGATGTAATTTTTTTTTCTTGCGTACCCCATGGTGCGGCATATCGTTGAATAGGTCTTAAAAAAATATTGTGGGTTTGTTAAAACCATTTTTTGATTAAGTGATGGGTTTGTGAAATATTAAGCTTTAAAGTGCTATTTTTTGCTAGAGTCACGTGTCCCCCCCCCCCCCTGCCAGCTAAATGGTGGTATTTGGATGGCTGAAAAAAATCACGGTTGTGGCATATATAACGTAGTTGAAAGGAAAACTATCACAGCTAAGTAGGGTGTACAAACTTACGAGTAATAGTCGACCAACTTATAATGATGATTTTTCTCGAGCGGCAGGGGCGTCGGGCGGGCACGTCATACCACAGGCTAGCTAGATGCTACTAAGTCTTAGAAAGGTACTGTGGGCATCCTCAACTTCGGAACCCTATAATTTGCGCGTGGCCCGACACGCACTTGGCCGGTTTTTTAAATAATAATAAAAATTGAAGCGTTTTAAAACGTGAAGGCGCGGGACTTTAGATATAGTAGAAGATCTCTAGTAGTAGTAGTAAATGTAACCCTTGTAACATTAGTATGCATGTAAAAAAATACTCGGTTAATAGTATAGGTATTTACAGTAATTAAATTACTCGATGATTTTCTCTTATTTGGTGCCTATTCTTATAATAGCTTCATAATCAATATCGTCATAATGATGAAGAGATTCAAAAAGGCATAATTTATCATCACCTTCACCAAGTTTATTAAATATATTATCTCCACCTGGACTTGCTTGTCGCTGAGCGTTTTGTGGCACTCACTGCGTAATAGGTATAGAACGACGTAACTTAGAAGGTGCGTGGATTAAGCAATAATAGTCTCTGCATCAACGGCTTAAGTGCTTCGCCGCGCGCCTTCTAACTTGTGTAATGCTATACATAAGGAGTCCACCTATCTGGGTGCATGGCATGCATACGACAAAATTAGTGTGTCCGGCCCAGAAACAAAATAAAGAAGGAAATATTTACTCATCACATTATTTATTGTTCAAATAAAATATTAACATAAAAAGGCACAGGTTTTATAAAACTAAGTTCCCTTCTACCGATTCCATGGTCCACAGGAGAGTTTCATTTAAGCGAGTCCATACTGAAAAAAAAAACAATATTAATAAACACCTATTTTGTAGATGTTATTTTAACTTCGGTGCATATTAAAGGTGGGTTGTCAATGTCTCCGATCGATCGCTGCGGCTTGCGGCCGACATGAGTTTTATCGTTTTTTTTTTTGCCTCTACTTGTTATTTATAATTACCAAAATAAACCCACGTAATAAAAATATTTTTTAGTAAATATAAATGGCAAGTAAAGGCAAAAAATATCGGAGATATAGCCCACTTTTAGACAAACTAAAGTTAAAATTTCAAGTAGCTTATGATGCGGTAAGACCTGAGGCTAGATCCGGGGTTGGTACCACCATATGAACCGCTAAACTGCCGCCAAATAGTGCTCCTCATATTGCGCAAAGGCTTTCGGCTATTGTCCCTACGCGGGCCCAGTGCAGATTTAGGACTTCAACGCATCCTCGAATTACTTTGGAGATGCGTGCAGCTTTCCTCCCGATGTTTTCCTTCAAAAGCTCAGTGGTAAATTCAAATGGAATTAAAACCCTGCATGAGAAGCGGCAGGTCAAACCATTAGGCGACCAAGGCTTTATTTAAACCTAAAAAAACACTTATAATATTTGTATACCCACCGAAATTGTTAAACTGTGATCAATGCTGACGTCACCTGCGAAAGACGAAAAGATATGTTACCAATATGAAATGTCGCTTCCCACCAGAGAATCGATTATTCATTTAAGACACTGATATAGATCAGACTGATAGTATAGACTAGGTATAGATACTAATAATAAGTCTGTGGAAGAAGTCGCAGGAACTATGCGGAAAAACGCATAGTTTCCGCGGGAACGCCGTTACCGAATCCCACGCGGACGAAGCGCCGCCGGCAGAAGAGTAAAGAATAATTTTATCTACACTCATATCATAAACCCTCTATGATGCGTTCAAAAACCGCAAATTATGACCAGCATTAAGATAAACTGTTTAGTTAGAACAGATTTCTTATTTGTGAAAATAATAGATATTAGACAATCGAATTCGATGGTCTAATACAGCTGTATCTAAATATATAAAACTCAAAGGTGACTGACTGACATAGTGATCTATCAACGCACGCTAAGAAAGGATTTTGCAAAATTTCCACGGGAACGGGAAAAATCGGGATTTTACTTTATAATATTTCTGCGCATACGAAGTTGCGGGGAAAAGCTAGTTAGACCATATAATTGTCTAATAGCATTCAAATTTCGAACATCTTCAAACAGCGATGCCCGCCTATATTCTTTAGTCAGACAGATCGAAAGTTTGTTCCAAATTCAAATGTCGGCTCTATTTAGTCTAAGCTTTTTGAAAATCGAATGTGAGACACTGACATATTCGCATGCCGCCATTGTTGACGGATTTTGAAGCATCTTAGAGGATTTATAAAATGAGTGTAGATAACATTGTGTATGCAACTGTACATAATTAGGCCTTAAAACACTCGTGACGTGAGACATACTTCACTTATCTTCTTATCTGAGACATGACCTATTATCTTCTAGAATATTTATTACAATACTAGACTATATTTAGACTTATTATTAGTATAGAAGAAGAATAGAATAGAATCGATAGCCGATACTGTGGGTTAATTATTTGCTATATGATCTGACCCACCATGTAGATATTTATTACCTATACCTATAAGTTTCAATTGGCTATGGGTGAAAAATGACAATGTGCTCGGTGTTTCCTTGGTCCAAGTATGCAGCACTACTGCTTGAAAAAATCAATAATGTCAATAGTGTCAACACTTTTTTTCAAGAAGTAGTGCTGCATACTTGGACCAAGGAAACACCTTTATTTCAATCGTCATAACGCAAAACCAATTTTATTTTTTACGCAGAATCTACGGCACGGAAAATTCTGAGATTTTTTTCTCTTGATATGGAAGGTTATTCCTATCCTTGAAAAAAAATCAAGCACATTGTTTTTCACCCATAGCCAATTGAGGACTTTTTTAAATACAATTTTAGGACATAAGTACATTAATAATGAGAAAAACATAAAAGGGAATACGGACAATCTGACAAGGGCCGAATCAAAAATTCTCTAATCCGACGACACGTATACGCGGAACGGTAAATGTTAAAAAAGTGAGAGAGGCTTGCTAGAGTCGTAGAAAATGGAAGGAAGTGGTATCTGCCTACCGCTACAGGAAAAGGCGTGATTTGTAGGACCTACGAGGGGCGTTCAAAATATTCTCGGTATTGATATCTTATAACCTCTTTTTGAATTTGTTTTGTTACTAGCTGGTAAGGTTCATTCTTTGACATTAAAAAAAAGTATAATTCAAACCGAGATGTTCTTTTGTTTTTCTGCAATTTCTGAACAAACACGAACACAATGAGTGAATTAACAATGTTAACGAAATTAGAACATCGTTCCGTAATAAAATTCTTGACGAAACAGGGTAAAAACCAAAAAACCATAAAAGAGGAAATGGATTGTGTTTACCGTGAGTCTGCTCCTTCTTTATCTACAATTCAAAAGTGGTCAAGCGAATTCAAACGTGGCAGGGAGAGTATTGAAGATGACCCTAGACCTGGCCGGCCTGTAGTAGCTACTTCACAAGAAAATATTGATCAGGTGGAAAACCTTATATTGGAAGATGGTCGAGTGAAGATAAAATCAACAGCTCAAGTAACCAATCTTTCTATTGGTACCGTACATGACATTATCCATGACCATCTTAATATGTCAAAGGTCAGTGCAAGATGGGTTCCGCGAATGCTGACTCGACTTCAAAAAGATGTGCGTGCAGCTTGCTGTTCCGATTTTATTGACCTGTGTGGTGAAAATCCTGATGAGGTGCTGCAAAAGATAGTTACTGGAGATGAAACCTGGGTTCATCATTATGACCCAGAGAGTAAACAGGAGTCCATGCAGTGGCACATTAAGGGTTCAGCTCATCCCAAGAAGTTCAAGGTCGTCCCTTCCGCTGGCAAGGTCATGGCAACAATATTTTGGGATTGTGAAGGAGTATTGTTGATCGATTATAAAGAAAAAGGTGTAAATATCACGGGACAGTACTACGCGAATATTCTACATCAATTAAGGGACGCAATAAAAGAAAAAAGGCGAGGAAAGTTGTCTAAAGGTATTCTGCTTCTGCATGACAACGCCCCTGTCCATACTGCTCATATTGCCAAGGCAGCTATTGCTGAATGTGGGTTCGGAACTATAACTCATCCACCGTATAGTCCGGACTTAGCCCCCAGCGACTTCTTTTTGTTCCCCAATCTCAAAAAGGATCTGCGTGGAAATCGATTTTTTGACGATGAGGCGTTGAAGGCGGCAGTAGAGGAGCACTTTTATACCAAGGATAAAAAATATTTTTATGAGGGATTAAAAAAAAAAATTGATCGATCTTTTAAGTGTATTAACATAGGGGGGGAGTATATTGAAAAATAAAAAATATCAAACTGTTCATACTTGTTTGTTTTCATTCCAATACCGAGAATATTTTGAACGCCCCTCGTATGTATGACGGCATGATTGGTCCAGTTGGTAGTGGCCCTGCCTTCTGTTCCGATGGTCGCGGGTTCGAGTCCCGCTCGGGGCAAACTTTGTGTGATGAACACGAATGTTTGTACTCGAGTCATGGATGTTAGTATTTATATATGTATGTATTTTTCTATATAAGTATTTATATCGTTGTCTAGCATCCATAGTACAAGCTTTGCTTAGTTTGGGGATAGGTCAATATGTGTGAAATGTCCCAAGATATTTATTTATTTTATTTATTTATGTATGTATGTATTATTTAATACTGACCAGTTCCCTCTGCTCAAAAAAGCAATCGAACAGAAGCTTGGCGCGGTCGCATCCCGCGTCGCCGTCGCCCACAGCCTGTGTGTTCACTGCAAAAAAATTAAGCAATTAAAATATTTGAATTAATCGAACTAATTAAGTATCTAATGAAAAACATCAAACAAGGCACTATGGGCAGTTGGCTGTTGTATAGAGCATGTTCTAAAAACCAACAGTGATGAGTGTTACGCATAGACGTAAATAATATAGACCCGGTCTAACGTACACGTAATATGTCCCCACTTCCACGGTGTCCAATCCAAAGTTCTGTCACCGAGCGTGCGTGACAATAAGCGTTTTTAAAAAAACTTTTTTCGAAACTGTTTCTCAGTATCTAAAAACTCGTCTCGTTGTTGAAAAAATGTGACCCAGCTTTAGTGTCACGATATAAGTTTAACTTTGGATTGGACACCAATGAAGTGGGGAAACATGACATGTATCTACGTTAGGCCGGGTCCATACGAAGTATTATTTATGTCTATGGTGTTACGTTATTAAGAGGGTTTATTCCGAAAGTTGGCAACGTCGCATACAGCTATGAAGTGTTTCGCTGTTTTTAATAATTTATCTGAATTAGAAAAGAAGTTATCATTCTATGGTTGAATGACGCGTCTCATTTTATATTTGTTGCTTAGGCGTTCCAATGATAAGATTACATTGAAATGCATGGAAAATGCGATGGAAAGTTTTCAAAAGATATTACTTCCATGATACAAAAAAAATCGTGTTGCTATGATAATTGTTGCAATCCAAACTTGATGTTTTAGTCAACCATAGAGCCATAATTCATATGTTCATTTAGTAATATTCAGAAAATAATGAAAACAGCGAAATATTTGACAGCTATTTGTGACGTTGCGAACTTTCGGAGTAAACCCTCTTAAATAGTTAAACTTTATTCGCTGAGCGAAGTAGTGCCAGCCCTTTGGTCACCAAATGCCTCAATGAGCCGGAAGATAATTCCTTAAACATTCGACGTGCGCTGGGCTGCCAAGCCAAGGACATGTAGCTACTACCCAGTGTAGCATATTTGCGGTGTTTGAGGTCTTTAAATATTTACCGGATTTGCAAGTGGCGGCGGCTTTCTCCGCGAGCTCCTTTTTGGACTCCTCAGCGTACTGGGCGATCTTCTGCTTGGCTACTTCCTCGGAGTAGAGACCCTTGCTGTCCAGCTGAAAGGTAGATTAAACTATTGTTAGGCTAACGCCCATAGCATTATAGCCTTTTAAATGAAAGTTCACAAGGGAAGAGCGGTTGGAAAAGTCTAACCATATTTATTCAGACGACATGATTTAGACGACAGGTTTGACTGTGCCTCACTACCCATTGGTAGTGAGGCACAGAGGGTTCGAATCCAGCTAGGGGCAAACTTTGGGTGATGAGCACGAATGTTTGTACCCGAGTCATGCATGTTTAGTATTTATATATATGTATGTATTTATCTATATAAGTATTTATATCGTTGTTCAGCCCCCATAGTACAAGTTTGGGGCTAGGTCAATTTTTGTGAAATGTCCCAAAATATTTTATTATTATATTATATTATATTCGTTACCAGATATAAGATATTTATATTGTGGTAGGGCCTGGTGCTAGGTCCGTCCAGTGTGGTACAACCGTCTTTCTCCGCTAACCTACCGCCAATTAGCAGTGCTCTCACTGTTGTGTTCCGGCATTCCATCTTAGGCCTCGGCGTGGGCATCGCATTCATTTCTATGGTTTCTTCTTAATAAGCAATAAGGGGGCCTGGGTGCTCGTTTGCCTACCAACGACATAAAAAAATAGTAGTCAAAGCTCACCAGTCCAATCTTCTTGAAGACGCAAGCGAAGAAGCATTTGTTTGAGTCGTCGGGGTGTTTTTTCTGGGCTTTGAACTCAGTCAGGTAATCGAAGGTAATGCCGTGCTCCTTGCCGCACTCTTCTATGGTCGGCTTCAGTTTTTCCTTGATTTCAGCTTTCTTTTCGTCAGTCAATGCCTGGAATTAAGAAAACTTATACTTGAAAAAAAAGCCAAGAAGCGAGTTAAACTCGCGTGAAGAGGGTTCCGATCCTTTATTATTTTCAATGACGTCATTTTCAAACCGTTTGACAGGATAAGCTCTTTTATATGATAGATTTCAAATACCATGGATTTCTTAATAATTTTCCTGTAATCTATAGGTCAATAACTATCCTCCGTATTTTTTCCAAAATTTTAGGTCCAGTAGTTTCGGAGATAAGGGGGGTCATTTTTCGCCTATTTTCTTAAATAACTAACGAAAAGTATTGTTCAAAAATGAAATAAAAAAATATATTTGAGACCCTCATAAGAATTTTTTTCATTTGATATATCACACGCACGATATAGTTTGAAAAACTTCATTAATATTTTTTCTAATTTAGCCCCCAAAAAAAGCGAACCCTAAAAAAGCGCTAATCTTGTAAAAAAACGCAAATCTATACTACGCGTCTGAAACTTGAAAATTAAAAGAAACTATCAAGTCGAGGGGACTTTATAAACGATACTGAACACAAAATAACGATTATTAGAAAAAAAATCTGTATTATGTATGCACGTATGGTAACTATATCCGGATTTAACTCGAAAACTACTAGAGGGGTTACAACAAAATTTTGTATGGGGGTAGTTTATAACACTGGTCAACATATAGGCTAATTTTTATCCCGGAAACACGCATAGTTCCCGCAGGAACGCTATTTCGCTATTTCCGCGGGCAGAAGCTAGTCTTGTATATTTCTCTACTAATTTCACAAGCGATCTCAGAAACGGCTCTAACGATTTGGATGAAATTTGGAATATATGGGTTTACAGGGGTCATAAATCGATCTCGCTAGGTTTCATACCTGAAAAAACTCTTTTCTTGCAGAGCTCGGTCGCCCAGGTACTAAATACTAACAGCTAATAGACAATATTTATCCATAGAAACAAAAAAACAACACTTACAGCACAGTTGTTCATTGCAGCGGCAAAGATGGCAACAATCAGGACAGCGTATATTGAACCGGCCATTTTTATAAATTTTAAATTATTCTTAACAATTTAGGAACCTCGACAGTGCAATGGATGAGTTTACTATGCCCGTAGCTCGCCGGTCGACCATTATATATGTTCCCGCGTACGTTTTTTATTTAAACAACTTAATAAGGAAAATGCCAAATCTACAAAGCCATTAGTCACTGAGCACCATTTGGATGGAAGGTTTCGCCGCTTGCGCATTGTAATAGTCTCGCGAAGCCTCCGGGAAAAGATTTAGATACAGATTTACTTACGTAAACAAAGTTGTTTTTTTTTTAATCTTTTTTTTTTGGGCATTTGTAAAGTTGGTTTTATGAGTAATTTTAAGAGCACTTTTTTTGTCTAATTACAGTAAAGTTTAAAGTCTAACCGGTAACTGACAAGTTTTTATGAAAACAGGTTTTGAATACCGTAATAATTTATTTACTAACTACTACTTCGCCCGGGTGGAATTCGGTCATCGCGTTCCCGCGGGAACTATCCGTGTTTCCGGGATAAAAAGTAGCCTATGTGCTTTCCCGGGACCCCAATTATCTCCATGCCAAATTTCATCTCGATCGGTCCAGCGGTTGAAGCGTGATGAGGTATCAGACAGACAGACAGACAGACAGAGTTACTTTCGCATTCATAATATTTATATGGATATATGGAGTTCAGGAGAGCCTTTTTGACTAATTACAGTATAAACTCTTGTTGAACATTGGTTTAACCGATAACAGAATTTTTTTTATGATTACAGGTTTTAAAATACCGTATTATTTATTTATTAGCTTCTGCCCGCGACTTCGCCCGCGTGGAATTCGGTTATAGCGCTCCCCCGGGAACTATGCGTTTTTCCGGGATGAAAAGTAGCCTATGTCCTTTCCCGGGACCCCAACTATCTCCTTGCCAAATTTCATCTCTATCGGTCCAGCGAGCGGTTGAAGCGTGAAGAGGTAACAGACAGTTACTTTCGCATTTATGATATTAAGTAGCTAACCCCGTGGAGTTCGTACCACCTTGTTTTTTTTGTGTACCTATGAAAAATAGCTTCCTATTCTCAGTCCTACTGAACATACATTCAAAATTTCATAAGAATCGGTCGAGCCGTTTCGGAGGAGTTTGGTTACAAACGCTGTGACACGAGAATGTTATAGGTACATGGTGGGTCAGAAAATATGGCAAATAATTAACCCACAGTATCGGCTATCGATTCTAAGTATATTGTATAGGCCTTTATTTTTTTTTGAGTTGGTAAAAAATAATATTTTGTCTAGGATTCATGCGTCGCTCACACAACCAATCCCATATACATTTTTTTTTTACTAACTCTATATCCGATACTGTGGGTTAATTATTTGCCATATTTTCTGACCCACCGTGTATATTAGATATGGATCATATGGATATAGATGTAATATAAACCATTTTAGATTTTCCTACATAATTATTCGAGTTACCTACGTCACATAATCTTATTTTTAAAATACTATCGACAAAAAACAACCGCGGCCGCCGGCCAGCGCTTAAATTATCTTTATTTTTGTACTAGAGATCTTCTACTATCTAAAGTCCCGCGCCTTCACATCTCAATCATGGCTGTCTCAGCTCGCACACATGTGTTGAGAGTGTTGGTGGTGCTTTTTAAATACATTGAAGCGTTTTGAAATGTGAAGGCGCGGGACTTTAGATAGTAGAAGATCTCTACCTACCTAACCTTTGAGCGCTACTTCGTCCGTATCGCGATGATACATAATATACCCTTTGCGTATCGATGATACTTTACCATAGACGTAAATAATATAGACCCGGTCTAACGTACACGTAATATGTCCCCACTTCCACGGTGTCCAATCCAAAGTTCTGTCACCGAGCGTGCAGAAAACTTTTTTCGAAACTGTTTCTCAGTATCTAAAAACTCGTCTCGTTGTTGAAAAAATGTGACCCAGCTTTAGTGTCACGATACAAGTTTAACTTTGGATTGGACACCAATGAAGTGGGGAAACATGACATGTATCTACGTTAGGCCGGGTCCATACGAAGTATTATTTATGTCTATGTGTCTACGTAAGGCCGGGTCCATACGAAGCATTATTTATGTCTATGACTATCAACAACAAGCCACCGCGGCCGCCAGCCAGCGCTTAAATTATCTTTGTTTTTGTACTACCTACCTAACCTTTGAGCGCTACTTCGTCCGTATCGCGATGATACATAATATACCCTTTGCGTATCGATGATACTTTACACATAGATGGTATAGTTATAGAAGTTAAGGTTGACTGGAAGAAATCCCTTAGAGGGATAAGTTCGCCTTTGTACATTATTATTTGTGATTTTTGTATGTAAATATATTTATTTTGAGGTGTACAATAAAGTGTTATTTTACTTACTTAGAAGTATTGAAAAAACGGGTTTCGCCCGTAGAAAACCCGTTCCCGTAGAAATATCGGAAACATCTGATAAAAAGTATTCCCGGGTCTCAAACTATCTGCATACCAAATTTCATCCAAATCGGTCCAGTCCTTTCAACGTGATGGGAGTGCAAACAAACAAACACACTTTCACTTCTTATAGTGTGGATGGAAGTATTGATTCTAGGCGAATTTTGAAGCCTTTTTTGTCTAAATAAAGTTTAAAGTCTCGTTAAACAATGGCTTAACATAATGGGGACTATCGTTTCTTTGCTCACCAGTTGGCGCCACTGTTGACTAAGGTCCAGAGGTATAGCTGTCAGAGGAGAGTTTATAAGATCGCCGCCGAAACAAAGTTTTAAATCTTGAATCGCATTACGTTAATTAATTATTAATAACTATTATCATATCGAGTAGCTATGCCGCAATGTTGTGCAGTTCCGTTTTGTTCGGTTTTTTTTTCATTTTAATTCAAAGCGTTCACATTCATCGCGAAATAATCCTTATTTGCGATAATTACATGAAGAAGATTACTTTTCAACAGGTAAATTAAAGAAATTATAATTTATATCACGCCAAAACCAGTGAAAAGTGAATATTATTGGACCTCACGCGACACTAGCGACTCTGGTGGCAAATTCACACGCGATAGCCCCCATTGACGAGTTTTCATGATGTAAGGTGTTGAATACCGTATTCAATGATCTTTATCGTGAATCAATCTGCTTTTCAATACCTACCTATAAACAGAGTGCAGAATTTCATTGAAATGGTTTTATTTTTCATGTAATTAGTAAGCAAACGAGCACAAAGGCCTAATGGTAAGCGGAAAGCTATACCTACCGTACTGAATCCAGCAATCATGGAAAATTTTCCGTATGTAAAAAAAGCCGATTTGATTGATTGTTGTTGACGATGGTTTTGATGTTATATAACTATACAGATCATTAACTAAACCCCTAAAGAGATCGCTGTTTAGCGATAAGTCCGCCTGTTGTTTACTCGTAAACTGTGTACTCATTATATTTTTTCTGTGTCTGTGTTATTGTATTGTAAACCGCAAACCGCAAACGGCATGCAAGTGGGTGGATAATTTTATTCCGAGCACATTACATTATATATACATAGAATACAAAATATAGTTACTTTTATTGTTGAACAATTTAAGTACCTAAATAACTCAAGATTTATTAAATAAAAATTCATCACGATATTCAGGGTGTTCAAGATGAATTTAACGACACTTAGTAGGTACAGCACGACACAACTTAGACGGCGCGCGGCGGCGTTTTTGCTAAATCCACAACCTTTAATTTGTTAGCAAATAATCTCATCATCATCATCATCATTTCAGCCGATAGACGTCCACTGCTGGACATAGCCTCCCCCAAGGCGCGCCACTCAGACGTCCTGTGCCACTCGCATCCACCGCGTTCCCGCGACCATTACAAGGTCGTCACTCCATCTTGTTGGAGGCCTACCGACAGCTCGTCTACCGGTTCGCGCAAGCAAATAATCTAATCAAATCAAAAAACAAAATATCGAGTTATTTGAAAGAGAACTTGCGGCTTGAAAAGTTTTTTTTTACTCCGAGTAATTATTCGTAGTACATAAGGGTTTATTCCAATTTAAGTGATATGAAACGAATCCATACAATATCAAATAGGTAAATAAAATATTTAGTAAAAATCTTACGTAAATGAAAGACGTGAATATACCGTACTAAATTTATTTGAATAAAAAATCATGTATGATAATTGATAAATGTCACAGAACACAAGGAACAAGTCATCTACGTAACACCCGACGATGCATTTACCGCTTCAGAAGTCAACGCCATACTGAAACAAAATAATGTATAATTATTATGCAGCAGTGAATGTAAATACTTAACTATGATTAATTAAACACAGACGGACGGATATGACGAAACGTTTTGTTTTGTTTACGGAGCCTTAAAAAGTTTTGTGGATAACACATAACCTATCATTAGATCACTTTCGGGATGGTTCTGAGTGCATGATCTTTGAAACTAAGTATTTTCATTATAGTCACAGCCCACAGGCAATAAGGGCTGGAACAAGAAAAAAACAATATCAGTAATCTCTTTTCGCAGTAAAGCCTGTGCCTGACATATTGAATTTTGATCACGCTATCGGCATTGCCACCTAAAGAGTGAAAAAGTGGATTTAAAAAATAGACACGTTGAAGAAAATTCTTACCAAAGAGGTGTTCTCAATGACGCATTCGTATAGAAGCTTCGCCCTGTCGCAGCCCGCTTCACCGTCACTCACAGCTTCTTTATTCACTGCAGTGAAATAAATAGATAAGTAAAATAATCCATACATTAAAAATATGGCCTAGCCACCAACCAACAACCAACCTACCACCGTCCACCACCACCAAAATAAATAGGATTACCATTATTGGTAATCCAATTTTTACCATAACCCAAATGGTTTAGGCCATGTTTTTTCAGACGGAAAGAACTTCTTCTGCATTGGGGGAAATCCAGCATTGGGACGTTAATAGGCTGTCGTGGTGATGGTGGTGGAGGTCATAGTGTGTTCAAGCATGGAGAAATAAAATGAAAAAAATAGCAGCGCCCATACTAAAGTGCGTTCTCCGGAAAGCGGGTTAACACATCGATCGACATCTAGCGTCCAGTGGCTGAACTATCACTACCGCTACTTGAAGCTAGGTGGTGAGCCGAACGTAAAGCATATTTTATTGCTAACAGTTTACAACTTACAACCCGAAATCTCTTTGTCATAAGAGGAATTTAAAAAAGAGTTCCAGTTATAATATTAGTTCTAAATTGTTTACAAAATACACATTGCGTTCGGCTCGCCACCTAGTTTCAAGTAGCGGTAGTGATAGTTCAGCCACTGGACGCTAGATGTCGATCTAGTGTTAACCCGCGTTCCGGAGAACGCAGTTTAGTATGGGATCTGCTATTCTTTTTATTATTTCCTCTATGGTTCAAGACAGAGGAACTAGGTACCTGAACTACAAGATTTTGCGTTAGCCGTTGCTCCTTCCAGATGGGATTCGTCGGCGTGCTCAGCGATGTGTTTCAGGGCTGTCTCCTCCGAATATAGACCCTGACTGTCTAACTGAAAAGCAAAGATAAATATCTCGTATTAGGCCCGGTTCCTATCACTACAAAGAGCCTCGTTTTGGCTACGGTCAGTAAATTAAAAAAAATACCTATTAAATAATAAGATTCCAGAGACGCTTTTTTATCGACGATACTTTACTTCGATACTTCATAAAATACTTTGTTATTTGTTTTTTTATTAGTGGTAGAGCCTAGTGCTAGGTCCGTCCGGGGTGGTACCACCGTCTTTCCCCACTAACCTGCCGCCAAATAGGCAGCACGCACTGTTGTGTTTCGGTAGGGGGTTAAGGCAGCCGGTGAAATTTCTGGCACAGAGGCATTCCATCTTAAGCCTTAGGGTAGGCAACGCATTCGAGATCTTATGGTTTCTTAACGGGAGATCATAGGATTTCGGTGTCCATGTGCCGCAGTAACCACTTACCATCAGGTGGGCTGTGTGCTCGTTTGTCTATACCATTGGTATAAAAAAAACCTATATAAGAAATATAAGTAATATATTTGTTATTCGTTTTAAATTTGGCTAAAGGAACACGGAGAAAAAAATAATTACAATATTACCAGATCGTATAGTAGTTTGATTATGGTGTAGGAAATCAGATTTCAGCTATGTTTAACAGATTTCTTCTTATTACAACAAGGCATATTTTTGTTGATACTAGAATATTCTAGATAATAATATTTTCTGGTAATGTGTAAAAAAATTATAGTTGTCACATATAATACAATAAATCAAGTTGAATTTACAATATTCTGCTACACGGAGACAAAAGTCTAGGTGTCTTTTTTCTCCGTGAAACAATGTGGACTTCGTACATTAGATGTTCCAATAAAAACTGTAGGTACCTAATCTTTTATTAGACTGACCTTTATATATGACGTCTAAACGATAACGTAATCATACCTACTTAATGTTATAAATATCCCAAAGTGTGTTGACATGTTGCAAATGAAGTCATTAAGTATTCGGTTATATATTCTTCTAATATATGTATATAAAATTCTCGTGTCACAGTGTTTGTAACCAAACTCCTCCAAAACGGCTCGACCGATTCCTATGAAATTTGGAGTGTATGTTCAGTAGGTCTGAGAATAGGACGTAAGCTATTTTTCATACCCAAAAAAACTAAGGCGGTACGAAATCCGCGGGGTCAGCTAGTTTATTATACGATTAAAAATAGTTTTAGAATGAGCGTAGATGATGCTAAAAAACCGAACGATTCCATTTATGAAGGGCAGGGTGGATGATTATCCTTGTTCATGTTGCAGACGCAAATAATAATAATAATAGGGTAGGTATAGGTATCATAATTATACGTCCTCATATTTCTTGAAGACTCAATTGCTTTAATCAAAAGACAACCTTACTCGTATTGCACAAGAGAGCTCTTAAATTGACGAGTATGACCATTTTTCTTTCTTACTAGTTGGCCCGGTGAACTTCGTATCACCCGAAGGCGATTCCCATACTCAGTTCTATTTCTTTTTTTTAGCAGTTCTCGAGCCTTACACGGCGATTCATTTTTATATTGTATAACTAGCTGACCCCGCGGACTTCGTACCGCCTTAAACCTCACGGAGCCCGAGACCTTTCCAACGAATGCAAAACCGTGGAAATCGGTTCGTGCGTTCTGGAGTTATAGCGTCAGGGAGGAAAACCCGACTTATTTTTATATAGTAGAAGATAATTGACATGAATGTGGTCGTAACATTCAAAATAAGAATATACAATATTGCAGTGTGCACTCACCAACCCGATCTTCTTGTAGACGCAGGCGAAGAAGCACTTGTTAGAGTCGTCAACGTGTTTATTTTTAAGCTTGAACTCCGCCAGTTTTTCAAGCGACAATCCGTACTCCGAGCCACATTCAAAGACAGTAGGCAGCAGCTTTTCTGTTAATTCTGCAATTTTTTCTTCTGATAATTCCTAAAAATAATCCAAAAGGTTCAATGTGTTCGATTTTGAACTCACAGTAACATAAATAAAGAAATACTTACGCAATTGACTACTGAAACAGCAAAAAATACAATGATTGACGCAGACGTCAACGCGAAAGTCATTTTTAAATTGAGTTTTGTAAAAAAACAAATTAAAATCCAGCCACCGAACGCGACTATTGATGAATTAATCATGGCTTATGTTCTTCAGACACCCTTTTATACAATCCTTTGTTTTTGCCTTAACAACCATGAATCGAGGTGACAATTCGATAGGTTTAAACAATGATCTGGCTACAGACATTTGTGCATGGTAACTATTTGCACAAGGTCGAGAAACAATAGGACAAATCTGACGCCCTTCCTGCGTGTACGGGGATGGACAGGAAGATACCTGGGTCTTATCTAAGTGTGTAATATTTCCTCTTTTCCTCAATAACGATTCACTATCTACCTAATTTAGCAAGATATAAGATAGGTACATCGTTTAAAAAGCTATTAAGGGAAACGATCTCCAATCTCAATTTGAAGGACTCTATAAGGATAATATTCCAATAGAATCTTCGCTAAACAGAGATAATGTATCATTTATTAGGGATAGGAAAATACAATATTCTTATTTAAAAGGTATGGTATATTCAACACATTAGGTACCTACTTACTTAGTTTGCGAATGATAGATTTACAAAGTTTCCGTAAGTTCAACAGCCTATTCAACTCTTTGGATTTAATTTCTCGGGATTTCTCATTACCAGTCTCTACCTCTATCTCTCGGAACTATTTACTGAGTACTTACATGCCACTGACTTTCGAGGTACTTTAATGAGTAATTTGTCCCTAGGATTGACCGCATTTGCATACCCCTACTGCTACGGACTCTTTTTATAGCGAAACTGGCTGACCCGGCGGACTTCGTACCGCCATAGATATTTTTTTTTGGATATGAAGAATAACTTACGTCCTATTCTCAGACCTACTGAACATACACTCCAAATTTCATAAGAATCGGTCGAGCCGTTTCGGAGGAATTTGGTTACAAACACTACAACTTGTGTCATTTCCGAATATTATTATTCTAGCGTTAGCTGTGTTTACCATTAATTGGTTAAGCATCAATTTGGAATGTAAAATTTAGTCACACATACTGTAAAATGTATTACCGTTGGTGATCCTTAATAAAAATAATAATAAAAAATGACACGAGAATTTTATTTATATTTGTTTTAAGAGAAAATTACACTAAAAATCTGAATAATGGCATGTCATCAATCTGTTATTATCAATATTGTATCGTATTTTGTATTCATTTATTAAAACTATCTACTGATCGACCTGGCCTTTCCATTACAGTCGGCCCCTCAACGCCTACTTTGCGTAAGTACTTTAATGCGATGGAGATAGCATCAAGGATTCTGATGGTTTAGATATTTTTCGACATGGTAGGTTCTCTCCAGATGTACTCAAGTGTGTATTTGTGAAGTCTTCTCTCCGGTGATAGAGCTAGTTCACATTCATAATGTCTTTTACATCGTCTTCTACTTTATATACCGGGTGGATTATAACCATTTGACGATATTTGAGGTCAAGGTGCATGCACTGCTCAAGGAGCGACAAGGAGCGTCCTGATCCCTAAATAAAAATGATATCCTATCTCGCTAAATAGGGAGATAGGATATCAGTGTTATATTTCCATCAGTGATACGCCATCTCCCTGTCATATCTATTAGAGGGATTATATATTACTGATTTAACTATCACTGAAGATAGGCACCTCGCTATCCATCCCTATGTACCGTTTTAAAGAGAGCCCCAGATCCTATGCAAGGGTAGTGGCATGCTCTAGTGTCTAAATCGTTCATTACCATCCGCAAATTTGACGATTTTGTAATACTTAATGATTTCTAACAACTTGTAATACTACCGTTTCAGATGCCATCAAAATAGGTGTGAGAAAACACCATTTATCTACATAACAATGCAGAAATGTTAATGGGGGCGGTCGAAACGCTAGTTATTATCATGCGCTACCACTTTTCCGCGTATTTTTATCGCACTTCCTTACTAACTGGTAAATAATGCGTCGTCATCTAGGTGTAATCATAGGTCACGTTTCTAGCTTCTTAGATAGGTACCTAATTGCTTGATTCGACGGTGACTGTTTTTTTCTGCAGTATGTTATTACTTACCTTGTGTATTGTGGCTAAGATGAAACGTATTCTTGTACATAGTTTCAATTCAATTCAATTCTGTTGGGCAATGTATATACTTATGTAGTTGTTGTTATTTACTAAATGAAGATAAAATGAAGTTGAAGTCATGAATTTGAAAATATCCCTCCGAATCCGAATTTTATGAAGTTTTATAAACCGGTGAATGAACACAAATAAAAAGGAAGACGAAGGGTGACAACAGGCGGTCTTATCGCTAAAGAACAATCTCTTTTTGGTTCTCCGTAATACACAAAGTTATATGGTTTAGTGGTATTAAAATACTAACATTTAACGCCTAAAATGCTAACATTTAACGCCTCATATACAGAATTGGCAAAAGGAAAACAGCAGGAAGTAAAATAAATGTTTATTCGCTAGTTCTAAGGAAACACGAAGTTTTTGGGATCGTCTTCGTAGATGCACTTTGCTGTCCAGTACGAGGCTTCGCATAGATCCTTGTATTTCTTGGCTGTCAACAAAACAGACATATACGAAATATGAAAGCAAACTTCTTCTCTTTTAATTAATGGTTTGTCTTTTATTTATATATACAAGACAATTTCGCCAATGTCAAGTAACTGGCCTACAGGTCGAGCAGTGTACACGGTAATTGGTAAATGTACCACCACTAGAGCCTATTCTACATCCCACTACTGGGCACAGGCCTCGTCTCATCACGATAAATGTACGGTATAAAAGAAATAAAAGTAAAAATGGGGGGAAGCTCAACAAACGTCGACGGTCATTTAGCCCGAAAGCAAACTTGCTTATTAAATGTTTTAAAAGTAGAGAACAGATTGTCATTTAAATGTATATAGGTATGTCGGTGTAAAATAACATGTATAAATAATACAAAAAGGTTCAATACTGTCGCACAATCAAAATGTGTTTTATCTTCTTAAATATATAAAACTCAAAGGTGACTGACTGACATAGTGATCTATCAACGCACAGCCCAAACCACTGGACGGATCGGGCTGAAATTTGGCATGCAAGTAGATGTTATGACGTAGGCATCCGCTAAGAAAGGATTTTGCAAAATTCCCACGGGAACGGGAAAAATCGGGATTTTACTTTTTAATATTTCTGCGCATACGAAGTTGCGGGGAAAAGCTAGTTTGAAAATAATATCTCTGCTCCACTATAATAATACTTGTAAAATTTGATGCCAATCTGATTGCGAATCTTGCGAAATTAAACATAACTACTTAGTTATGATTAATCCATAAGGAGCATCCCAGAAATGTCGAGGGAAAAATATAGTATATAAACTATTAAAGCTTAATGTGATTTTTGTATTTAGAATAGGAACTACGAATAGAATGTTGGAAGTATAATTAGCGTGTGATTTTTATAAAGCGTATGAGTGTAGACAGATAATTTTGTGATTTCCTAATAGGTAAGATTAATTCCAAAGATAAACTAGAAAATATTACTTTGATAAGTGATATGCACTTACAGTTGGGGCTATCGCGTGTTAATTTGCCACTAGAGGCGCTTGTGTCGCGTGAGTTCCATACCATTCACTTTTCACTGGTTTTGGCGGGCTTCGTGATAGGTAGGTATACTTAAATTACTTATAATTTCTCTAATTTACCTGTTTAAAAGTGATCTCCTTCGTGAAACTATCGCGAATATGGATTATATGGCGATGAATGTGTACGCTTTGAAAAAAAATCTGAACAAAACGGAACTGCACAACACTGCGGCATAGCTACTCGATATGATTATAGTTATTTATAATTAATAAACCTAATGAGATTCAAGATTTAAAACTTTGTTTCGGCGCCGATCTTAAAAGTCGCCTTTGACAGCTAAGTATAGGTATCTCTGGACCTTAGTCAACAGTGAGTGGCGCCAACTGGTGAGCAAAGAAACGATAGTCCCCATTTTGTAATTATGTATTGTTTAAGGTACTCACATACGTCTTTACAGTTCTCCAGGGTCTTCTTCGCCTGTTCTTTCAAGTCTGGAGGATACATTATATCGACCTGTTTTATAGACGCTTCGAGGTTAAGTTTGTTGTTTTTTGTCTGCAAAAATATAAAATAGAATACAATATACTTTATTGAACATCACACATTAAAGGAACAGTACACACATAATGTAATTACACAATGGTATATTTTTTTAATGAAAAACCAAAATTAAATTGTTTACAAAAGCGTTCTCCCCAGGGCTTCTTGGCTTAAATCCAATTTTAACTAACTAAATCTAAATCGAATTTATTGTATTTTTTAAATTGATAACATAAGTTATTTTTTTACCCGACTGCGCATCGCAGAGGAGGGCAATGTGTTTAGCTGTCTATGTATAAATATATGTTCCTATATTTGTATTTTTATATTAGTATTGTATGCAGCCGGGTTTTTTGTTTTTAATTAACTTTCATATTGGGTTTGATCTTGTTACTTACCACTTGTAACATCTGGTAAATACAGGCTATATAACACATAACATTTTTGTCTTCGATAAATTTGCCTTTATCTATATCTCCGATCATGTCTGAAGGGAAAAACACACAATTTAATTTAAGCCATTTGTTATAGTATTAAAATGTTATTCTGATTCAAGTGCGAAAGGTTTGTCATTTTATCACGAGGCCTTAGTTATGTTGGCGCGAGCGAAAGCGAGCGTTTAACACTGGGGACGAGTAAATATGACAAACTTTTCGCACGTGTATCAAACGACATTTTTAATACATTTGCGAAAACATTAAAATGGTAAAAAACAAACAGGACCAAGTTCTAAAAACAAAAAGCTCTAGTGCGTAAAAAAAACTCTACGCTCACTAAGTATAGCTGTCGAACAACAAAAAGCGCTCGTTCGGAAATGACGAACTTCTTGCAAGCTAAACAGGTATCGGAATGTTTGCTTTATGAGCGAACTGTATTAAAAAGAGAAAGACTTTTTGAATAGGTACCTTCCGTGACGTCTATCTTCGCCATGCATTTCTTCTTGAACATTTGTCCCGACTTTTTCATTTGTTGTTTTGTCAACTGAAAAATTATTTAGGTAGGTAGGTAAGTACCTACTTTTAGCATATGTTGAACGGTATCCAGTACGCACGGCGTTTCGCAAAGTTTCATACAAACGTAGTTTCGCTTTTATTCCCAAATTACTTAACAGATTGAATCGATACTTGGTACACATAATAAAATCATTATTTTGAGTGTCCGAAATTAGTAAAAGTCATGGTAAAATAAAACACAATTAAATTACAGCCAAAAAACTAAATTTTGCAGTTTGTATGGAGGAAACTTAAATGGTCCTAGTTTCTTTGTTATTCAATTTATAACAATCAAAGTGTATTTTGGATTACTTGTAATATTTGGTACCAATCCAATAAGTAGTTTGCAAAATAAAACGTAACTACGTTTGTATGGAGACTTTTGTTTTTTTTGTGCTTTTTTTTTTGTACCTATGATTGTACATGTAGATGGTTACAGTTATTGAAGTATGGCAAAAACTGAAAAGCCGTTCCCTTAGAAATGTCGAGAAAAAACTATCCTATGTAATTCCCAGAGTCTCCAACGATCCCTATACCGAATTTTATCCAAATCGGTCCAATCCTTTCGAGGTAAAGATAACACAAACAAACAAACACACTTTTACATTTATAATATTAAGTATCGATTGATTCTAATAATCTTAAATTACTAATTTCTACTATATTACTACTAATAGAAGTAATTAATAAAAAGTGTGATTAATATTAAACATCGTGAGGAAACCTGCACGCATCTGAGAATTAATTCAAAGATGTGTGTGAAGTCTCCAATCCGCACTGGGCCCGCGTGGGGACTATAGCCCAAACTCTCTCGTGGTGAGAGGAGGCCTGTGCCCAGCAGTGGGACGCAAATAGGCTGAAGTAGTAATATTAAAACTGAACTTATGCATGTTTAGCTAAATATCCATTAGAATAAATAAACAAAGTAAATATATGTATATATCAATGTAAACTAAGTAATATACAGCGGGCTCGGTGTAAATGCCACTTGGTTTGTGATCCCCAAAACCTGTGAACTTTATATGCGCCACTGTCATCAAAGTGGTAGATAGCTTGTCAACTTCGTGCCCGACGAGTGACGTACAGAAGGTTAATCCATACTTCCATACTAATATCCACACTAATATTATAAATGTGAAAGTGTGTTTGTTTGTTTGTTAGTCCTTCCTTCCCGTCGTAAGGACTGGACCGATTTAGATGAAATTTGGTATGGATACAGTTTAAGACCCTGGGAATAACATAGGATACTTTTTATCCCGATATTTCAACGGGAAAGGGTTTTCTGCGGGTCAAAATAATTCTATAAATATAACTATCTATAACGCAAACAAAGTGGTGTGTTTGATGTGGTGAAGAGAGTCGCCAAACTTAAGTGGCAATGGGCAGGACACGTGGCCCGTACGTCTGATTCCTGGTGCAGAACTCTTTTGGAATGGAGACCTTGGGGATACAAAAGACCGCGAGGCAGACCTTAGATGAGATGGAGAGATGACATCCGGAAGTTGGCTGGCAAGAACGGATACACGCAGCCCAGGATAGAACCAAGTGGAGGAGGTTGAAGGAGGCCTACACCAAAATGGTTGAGGAAGACTGAAGATGATGAGATGATGCTTGCAAGGACGTTTAAAAATAATCATTAGCTTTAAATATATTACTAAGTCGAACATTTTAAGCGAGAGACCTCATCATGTTCTTATTGACATGTATTAATGAACTCTTTTATACATGATGTATTTCATTATTTATTGACATTTTGAGACTGTCGACATCTATGGAATTTATATTTATTTGACAATGGAGGCTATCTCCATAATATTTTTTTTCTGGACCCTTGAAGACTATACATCTCTAAGATCTTAGATTTAAGTTTAAGTTAGGGACTATACATCCCTTCAATGTAATTGTAGTACGTACCTATATGTATATTTTATACATGTAATGTAAATGTTATAACTATGTGTAAATTTTGAAAAAAGGCCTTCTGCTTGAGTTTGTTGCGGCGCTTCTTCTCAAGCAATGGGTCTAGGAAGCGCTAGTAAATTCTTTTCTGACGTGTAAAAGTGCCCCTATGTGGCCAATTTGCTGAATAAATGATTGAATTTTGATGATGAACTATCTATATGTATAGTATCATCGGGTACGCAAATTCGAAGTCTACGCGGGACGAAGTTCGCACCGCACCGTCACTTACCATCAGGTAAGACCGAGATCGCATGCTTGCTCCTACTCCTAAAATATGCCAATTTTCATGGGTTTCGCAGACCAAGCTCATTCACAATATACTCTACTTACTTACTTGTGTTTTAGAAGTTTTGTCTCTCATATGCTTTGAGGACATTATATTTACATACTTCAAATGGAAAATGTAAATTTGTAGACTTACGCCATTTATCCCAACAGCTAGTACCACAATCACCACCAAAATTACCACCTCCTTGTATCCCATGACCAGTCAGTATCGCAGCATTGATTTAACAAACAGTACCGCGTCACGTCTTAAGCATATAAAGGAAGTTACACGTTTAATTACTGTACAAATCTGTGTATTTGTCGAAGAGACAATTGCATGGAAAGCAATATACAATTAAGATGTCTGTTTGTGTACTTAACTGTTAATTTGCTCCTTAGGGCCAATTAAAATTTACAATGTTGTAAGCTCACGTGTTCAGAGAAAGACCATTTTTTTTAAATCTGCAGTTGAACTAATAGGTTTTACTACATATTGTCAAAACAAAGTCCCTCCCTCCCTGCGTCTGTCTGTCTGTTCGCGATAAACTCAGAAACTACTGAACTGATTATCATGAGGTTTTCAGTATAGGTACTTTTTTGAAGGTTTTTTTAATCGATAGCGCGATCGTATAGAGGGATTCATGAGGATTGATGGGGGATTTAGATGAATAATTTGATGCTCTACTCGTACAAAGCCGGGGCGTGTCGCTAGTTTTAAATAAAAGTAGAGATAAATTTACAAAATGTAGCAAGTTTCTGATCGAATATACTTACCTATTCTTATAATCGCTTGTTGAATATGTACCTTAATTGTACGGTTATTATTCTTTACTGTAGTTGATCCAGTGAACTTTGGTTCACCACGAAATCCTTTAGATTCTTCTCGATTTTTCTTTCTCTCTAAACTTTCCTTGAATCACAGGAAATAAATCAAAAAAGAATCAGACAAATTGGTCCAGCCAGTTCCAGTTTTTTAGAGTTTTAGCGAGACTAACTATACGGGGTCAAGCAAAACGTTTGACGATATTTTACCCACAGAATCAGTCATCGATTCTAAGCATGTGGTGATATTATGACCGTTGGAAATGATGAATGTTGGATTGCATCACATTGAAATTGTAATAAATAAAATACTAACTAACATTAATTAATGTTTATAATTAATCATTAAACATAACAATGGAATATGTTATTAATTCAAGGGAACATGAAGTTGGCAGGGTCGGTTTCGTAAAGGCATTTCGCGAAGTAGAAGCTAGCTTCACAGATGTCTTTGTATTTCTTTCCTGTAAAAAACGACATAGTTATGAAGAAAATATACGTTATGCCGCCGCGCTCCGCGTTCAACTAGATATTAGATGAACCTATTTGGAAGTAACTCGGTGGCCTAGTGGTTCGACCTACCACCTCTCATGCAGAGGGTCGGGGGTTCGACTCCGGCTCGCACCTCTAAGTTTACTTATGTGCGAAATTAAATTTGAATTTACCACTGAGTTTTTCGGTGAAGGAAAACATCGTGAGGAAACCTGCATGCATCCGCAAAGTACCTAATTCAAAGATGTGTGTGAAGTCTGAGTGCAAATAGGCTGAAGTAGTATTTGGAAGTATAGAAATGTCACCTTGTCATTAATTTAGACAGGAATAGTACCTATAGTATTAGCTCCATTTTACTTTAGTCTTTAGGTAAGTATTGGATTTGTGTTTTAAATTGGTATTGCTGACTTGTAAAAATGACCTGAAACATGTTACTTTACAAGCTAATTAGTTATTTTGATAACTAAATAGCTTGTATTTTTATCTTCTGCTTTTGTCTATGAGCTTACCCATAGACATAAATAATACTTCGTATGGACCCGGCCTAACGTAGATACATGTCATGTTTCCCCACTTCATTGGTGTCCAATCCAAAGTTAAACTTATATCGTGACACTAAAGCTGGGTCACATTTTTTCAACAACGAGACGAGTTTTTAGATACTGAGAAACAGTTTCGAAAAAAGTTTTTTTAAAAACGCTTATTGTCACGCACGCTCGGTGAGAGAACTTTAGATTGGACACCGTGGAAGTGGGGACATATTACGTGTACGTTAGACCGGGTCTATATTATTTACGTCTATGGAGCTTACCAATGTCCTTGCACTGCTCTATGGTGGCTTTGACGGCGTCTTTCATGTCGGGTGGGAACATCATGTCCACCTGTTTTACCATCGCTTCGTGCACTATTTTATTGTTCTTTACCTGGAATCAGTAGTCGATTACACTTCCATGTCATTAGAATACTTATAAAAACTTGACTACTTAATTTTTTATTAAATAAATTTTATTTCGAAACTAGCCTTGTGCCGCGGTCCCACGTACCTAAGTTTTTTCCCGTTCCCGTAGGAATTTGTGGAAATTCTCTCTTAGATCCCCCCCCCCGACAATCCCCAAGGAACCTACATAACTTCATCATAAATTGATGTAAATTACACTCACCCCTCCCCCGACGGAATAAATGCAAGCGATATAACACATTACGTTTTTATCCTCTATGAATTTTCCTTGATCTATCTTTCCTACTTGATCTGAAAAATAACAATATTTTCTTTATTCCTATTTATTTTTCTCTAGCTAAGTGCCTATGTATGTGCATTTTTCTACGCGCGGTAGGTATATTTATTCCGCGAAAACGTTATATCGAAAGGCTTTATTGTAGAGCAACCACCCCCTGGCCGAATTCAACAAGAATGGTCTTAAGTTAAGGTGGATTGAAATACCTTCTGTCACATCATTCTTTGGCATGCAAGTTTTCTTCAGTAGTTTTCCTGAGTTTTTCAGTTGTTGTTTAGTCATCTGTAATATAATGTCTATTTATTTTAGCAGTTACTAGAATCTTGCCATTTGTCTTTAGTGGGTATATGTAACTTTACTTTTCAATTACAGTGTCTAGTGACCAAACTTTGTCTGGAAAATATCTTGGTAGGTAACCTACCTAAGACCTTTATTTTCACCAAATTATTTTCGCCAGATTATAATTCTAACTCAGAGGTGCGAGCCGGATTCGAACCCACGACCAATGACGCGACCGATGTGCATAAGAGGCGGTAGGTCAAACCACTAGGCTATCACGGCTTTATTAGGCTACCTCTGAGTTTACTTATGTGCGAAATTAAATTTGAATTTACCAACGGAAACCTCAGTTCCGGTGAAAAAAAACATGAGCACGCATATCTGCGAAGTAATTCAAGGATGTGTGTGAAGTCCCCGATCCGCACTGGGCCCGCGTGGGGACCAGATATGGCCCAAGCCCTCTCGTGATGAGAGGAGGCCTGTGCCCAGCAGTGGGACTTAAATGGGCTGTTGTGGTGGTGGTGGATAATCCTAAAATCTGACAACATATTTGATTTTCAATAAAATAATAGTGAAATTATTTTTTATCGTAGGCAAAGTATGGGAGCCAGGCAAAGTTAAAACATTTTACGTTAGGATTACTTTTTATGAAATTTCCAATATTGTATTATATGTAAATTTGTAAAACACTTACCGCGGTTGCATCCCACACAAATAAAGTACCCAAAATAAATACACATATAAATCCCGAATGCATTATAGACATCCAATTGTTGCTGTCGCGTTGTAGAAACACTATGAAATCTTGACACCAGATGTGGTTTATATTGTCGTTCTTAATTATATGCCATGGTGTTGAACTAATTATATATCGGCTCTAGATGATAATAGACTGCTAATAATTAATTGTCAGCCTGTGTACACGCAGACCCTCCTTTTTCACAATCTCATCTAAGTAAATATCATGTCATCTACTTAAACTGTTATGCGGAACTGTGCAAAAGTCTATCACTATCACTACACAATTTGTAAAACAAAGCAGACACCGCTGCGTCTGTCTGCACCTATTCGTAATAAAGTCTAAAACTACGTAACGGTTTTCAATAATAAATAGAATGATTCAAGCAAGTTTCGGTGCAATCGGGGCTGGTCACTCTTGTCTTATATCTACAATCTACATATAAAAAAATGTACATTAATAACAATTTGAAATGACGATATAAGTATATTTCACATAATAAGTAGGTATCTAGACACGCGGGAGCGTGTCAAGCCAAGTTCAAGAAACAGAACTGGCGAGCCGCACCGTGTGTAATATTACACGAACCATTTGGAGCCACTTTTGACCCCCTCATAAATCAAAAACGAATTATATAGCCTTCGCATGTTCTAAACCTGTTACCTTTCGGTTCTTATTTTATTATTCCGAAAATTTGGCTTGCTGGTAGAAACTACCCATCGAACATAAGGCTCTTCCATGACTGTGTAAAAGTAGGTACTTAATAATAATTCGTATGGGAAAACCAGCCAAGTCAGCCCTTAGACTACATATTTGGATTTTGCATAGAACTTGGCACTCAATCTCAGATCTCCATTCTTTTTGCGGCGAAGCCCACAGCAGAGAATAATTTTTGTATTGAACTTGGCTCTCCTTTTTTACATTTATGTTTTTGGTGGGATATACAATACATGGACATTTTGAAAAAAGGCCTTCTGCTTGAGTTTGTTGCGGCGCTTCTTCTCAAGCAATGGGTCTGCCCACGTGTAAAAGTGCCCCTATGTGGCCAATTTGCTGAATAAATAATTGAATTTGAATTTGACATATTATTTATTAATCATAAAGAGACATTAGTTACAAGAAATTTATGATAATGATCCCTTCAAGTGGCAGATTTTGACGTCTAAATAATCGAGCTCTTATAAATATACTCAACCGCAATGAAATCGGGTCAATTTGTATAGCAAATCCAAAATGACTCGATTTCATTGCAGTTAAGTACTTATCCGTAGATGTATGATTGCGACCTGCATTGCCCCTTAAAGGGATACGAATAAGTATTAAAATTAATATCATGGAAACACGAAATTGGGTGGATCATCTTCGTACAAACATTTGGTGGCGTAGAAGACGCGTTCACATTCGTCTTGGTAATTGTTTTCTGAAAAAAAAGGTTATCTTCTATAACCCGGCGTGTCTACATGCGGCGTGTGTAGAAAGAAAAGTTCAAAAAAAGGAACGGGGGTCTAAAGATGTATGGTAGCTATGAACACAGCGATTTTTAGAAATCTTTTCTGTCTGTCCGTCTGTCTGTCTGTCTCTTTGTTAGAGCTAATCTCCGAAACTACTACCGATTTGAATGCAGTTTTCAAGGGTAGATAGAGCATCATTTGGAGCAACACAAAAGCTGTTTGATTAAAATCGGATGTCGGAAAGAAAAGTTATCGGCAATTTTATATTCAACGCAGACGAAGTCGCGGGCCACAACGAGTCTAAATATAAAAAAAATGCAAAGGTGACTGATCTAGTATGTAAATTAACACACAGCCCAAACTACTGGACGGTACGAGCTCAAATTTGGCACGTTTATAGGTATTATGACGTAGACATCCGCTTAGAAATGATTTTTGGAAATTCCACCCCTAATGAGTAAATAGGGGTTGAAAATGTGTAACATAATTGGACGCGGACAACGTTGCGGGGAGAACCTGGTATACTATATCTATTGTATTTTCTTTGCATATGATCAAAATGGAATTTAATATAGAATACTGATGTCTCAATGAAAATCTGACGGGCGAAGGGGGAAATCAACGGCAATTTTAAAAGTAGGTAAGTATATTTTTTCGTGTCTGATATTTTTTTAACGACGATAAGTATTTATTATTATTTTCTTCTTTCATTATCTTTTATTCGTATAATTTTAAATGTGAAAGTGGCTCGGTCTCTGATACAAACAGACAGACGGTCAGAGAGAAATTTATGAAGGTCAGGTAAAAATATAAATAGGCAGTTAAAATATGTGGAAGCCTTGTGGTTCGACCTACCGCTTCTCATGCTGAGGGTCGGGGGTTCGATTCCGGCTCGCACCTCTAAGTTTACTTATGTGCGAAATTCAATTTGAATTTACCACTGAGCTTTTCGGTGAAGGAAAACATCGTGAGGAAACCTGCACGCACCTGCGAAGTAATTCAAAGATGTGTGTGAAGTCCCCAATCCGCACTGGGCCCGCGTGGGGACTATAGCCCAAACCCTCTCGTGATGAGAGGAGGCCTGTGCCCAGCCGTGGGCCGTAAATAGGCTGTTGTAGTAGTAGTAGTAGTAGTTAAAATATGTACATATACTTACGAATATCAATGCATTTCCCCACCGACTTCTTGACGGCCGCTCTCATATCCTGAGGGTACAAAATGTCGATTTGTTTCGAAATCAACTCTTTGTTTAACTTGTTATTCTTCACCTAATAGACAGACAAAAATTCAGACTAAGTGATTTAATAAACACAGAAGTTTAGGCATAATTTACATATAATTTTAGTAGTTTAGTCAAGGGCGAATTTGTTACGTATCCAGCTACAGTGCGATAAAATTATAACTATGTAGATATACAGTTTATGAAGCCGTGGTGGCCTCTAGTGGTTCGACCTACCGCCTCTCATGCGGAGGGTCGGGGGTTCGATTCCGGCTCGCACCTCTAAGTTTACTTATGTGCGAAATTCAATTTGAATTTACCACTGAGCTTTTCGGCGAATGCAAACATCGTGAGGAAACCTGCATGCATCTGCGAAGAAATTCAAAGATGTGTGTGAAGATCCCCAATCCACACTGGGCCCGCGTGGGGACTATAGCCCAAACCCTCTCGTGATGAGAGGTCTGTGCCCAGCAGTGGGACGCAAATAGGCTGTAGCAGTAGTAGTAGATATACAGAGTGTCTTGTGAGGAATCCGCATAATTTTACCAGCGTTTACTTGAGATCGTAAAGAATACGTTCTTGTACTAAGTTCACGTTCTCGAAAACGGCTCTGACGACTTGATGAAATTTGGAATGAAGGGGTGTACGGGGTGAGAAATCAATCTACCTAAAGTCTCGTATCTGAGAAAAATCGTTTTTTTAGTTTTTTATGCATTTATATTTGTTTGTGAAAAATTACTCTCAATTTTGCTCTTAGATTGCAGCCATAGTCCAAATAGCCTTATAGTTAAGGCAAAAACCGACTTAGGTAGGAGATGCGAGTTCGATCCTCAAGTGTCATTTTTTTGGGAATATTTTTTTGGCAAAAAACCTTTTCTCTGTATTTTTATGAACAAAAAAACCAGCCGAGCGGAGCTCCTCGCTCAGGTTCTACAAATATTTAAATGTTAATACCTAAATCGCTAAGTCTGTTGCTAAGCGTAAACTAGATGGCTGGACCAAGTCGGTTTTTTAGGGTTCCGAAGTCCACAAGGAACCCTTATAGTTTCGCCATGTCCGTCCGTCCGTCCGTCCGTCCGTCCGTCCGTCCGTCTGTCCGCACTATTGCTCGGAGATGCTTAGTTCTAGAAAGCTGTAATTTGGCATGAATATGCATATTAGTTACGCTGACAAAGTGGTACAATAAAATGTTGAAATATATTTTTTTATAGGGTACCTCCCCTACTCGTATAGTGGGGATGTAATTTTTTTTTCTTGCGTACCCCATAGTGCGGCATATCGTTGAATAGGTCTTGAAAAAATATTGTGGGTTTGTTAAAACCATGTTTTGATTAAGTGATGCGTTTGTGAAATATTAAGCTTTAAAGTGCTATTTTTTGTTAGGGTCACGTGTCCCCCCCCCCCCCCTGCCAGCTAAATGGTGGTATTTGGAAGGCTGAAAAAAATCACGGTTGTGGCATATATAACGTAGTTGAAAGGAAAACTATCACAGCTAAGTAGGCTGTACAAACTTTCGAGTAATAGTCGACCAACTTATGATGATGATTTTTCTCGAGCGGCAGGGGCGTCGGGCGGGCACGTCATTCATACCACAGGCTAGCTAGATGCTAATAAGTCTTAGAAAGGTACTGTGGGCATCGTCAACTTCGGAACCCTATACTTTGCGCGTGGCCCGACTCGCACTTGGCCGGTTTTTTGTCATGTTTGCGCCACGATATGGTTTACATAAAGAAAAAAATAAGGTATTTTTATATTAGTACAGCCCAAGGCAAAGATATGTATCGGGCTACTGACATATCTATAGAGTTGCTGTATACAATAACAGAGCAGATATCTTTGCCCTTTAATACATATAGCCTACACGCAGCTAGGTTATATGTATACATTTTCTGGTGTTAGAACTTGCAATCATTTTGTAAATTATGCATTTTTTTGTTCTGACTAAAGATTGAATTTTAAATTTAAACATTGGTATTAAAAAAAAACTTACCACTTGAATAGTCTTATAAATGCATGTAACGTAGCACATGACATTGCGCTCTTCAGGAAAAACACCTTGTTCAATTCGGGCAACCTTATCTGTAATGAAAATAAAATTAGACTTGAAGAAACGTGCTCTTAAGACAACTTAGGTACTTTCACAAGTGCATATTGTAACATTATAGACAAAAAATATTATTCGACGCAAGCTTCTAGCCTTTGAGACTTCACGCCCACGTGGAATTCAGTCACCGCATCGTCGTTTTTCTAGGATAAAAAGTAGCCTGTTACTTTCCCCGTGACTCCCAAAATTCATCTACCAAAGCGGTTTAAGCGTGAAGAGGCAACAGACAGACAGTCAGTTACTTTCGCATTTGTAATATTAGTATAGATCTCGTCATCTCACCTTCAGCTACCCCCGTTTTCGGCATACACTGTTTCTTCATGACTGTCAACGTCTTTTTGAGTTGCACTCGCGTCATCTGCATGGAAGGTCACTTCTATGAGATTATATCAAACGCAAAAAATACTAGTATTTTACCTGAAGGTTACGTAGATGATATCTACCTATAGACAAGGAAAATTACACTACCTAGGTAAGCAATCAAAAAGAAGAATGAATAAAAACGGTAACGCTGCCAGTCACGGACAAATGTTATGAATGTTATGATAAAAGCAAAACGTTGAAATTTAATCACTAAAACCGGTCCATGTCTGGACTGTGCCCAAAACTGTAGCGTTTACCTTACTCGGTATTGGATTTAGAATAAAACACTTTACTTACCCCATAAGACGTATTTAAACTCACTAATACAAAAACTAAGCTTAACATGAAAATGTTCATTTTGATTAACTGCAAATCCTAAACGCTTGTATTTCGTCACTGTGTACTTGAATCTAAACTGTGAAAAAACAAACTTTAGCTACTTATACCCGAAAAATAATAACATGTCACATTTGGCTTAACCGCCTGTTCAAAATTATGGGTTATCTTAAACGCTGTTTACATTTCTAACCGCGGTTTTAAATAGAGGCAGTTAAAAAGGTAACTGTTAGTTTGACGTCGTATAATTTTCGGCATGTTGATTCTAAATATGTTTGTATCCTAACCTAACCTGATATTTGGTAATCATTTCTTAATACTTACTCGGAAAAAAAACGTGTTTTTCTGACATTCAAAAAATACTAAAGGACTTCTGAACTGAAGGTACTGCAGGTACTGAAACCTACCCTCGTTTTAAATCGCGACAGAACGCAAGAAGCTATACTATGAAAACTTTTGTAGGTACTGTAGACTCCAGTACTCCGTTTCTCGTAAATTGCTCGGTTGTCAATGGAACAGGAAGTTCTCGGATGGCATCCGAGTACCCCAAAGCGATGTTGGTAGGCCTCCAACAAGATGCAGCAACGGACTGATGACTGTCGAGGGGATCCATAGGGTATTACACAATTTTTTGAAATGTGGCTTAAAATGATCCTTATGTCGGATTGAATAACAAGTTTTTTTTTATTTCGATTTTCTGAATGGAATAAATACCTTAAAAAGCACTTTTAAGTTTTCATTTTCAGTTTTCGCGCTAAAAAGCTATCCGCCATATTTTCTTGGTCTGTGACGTCACTAGGATAGTAAATATAAGTACCAAGCAAGTGAAGTCAAAACTTAAGACGTTTACTTGTAATTCTTTGTTTACAGTAGCAGTGACGTCACAGCAGCTAACAATTTGGCGCCTACCGTTTTGACACAGATTAAAAAACAAGATTTTATATTTTTTTTATTTTATTCGGAAAGCTGACTGCCTTAATGAAAAAAAGCACTTAAATTAGTCATTTAAAAGCAAATTATAAGCTTATAAATGTAATTACAAAATGTTTTGGGCAGTATTTTTATATAATCTATCATAAATCAGTACTTCTTGATTTTTCGTTGAATGGTGTGTAATACCCTATTGGTTGTATGTGGCAGGGCGACCGGTCTGAGTGAAGATTCTTGGGGGAGGCCTCTTTCCTCCGGCTAAATTGGCTCGTGTTCTTGGTTTTCGATGAATAAGTAAATAAATTTAACATATTATGTACAGTCACACGCGTACCTATAGGTAAGTATTTTCAAACTAGTAGTTTAAAAAAAATCGCAAGGGACTTAGTGCAAGTGATTACAGCCTTAAGGTGGGACACCGTCAGTAGATGTGGCTGAATCTTCCTTGTATCTAGAATATCTCTACAACCTAGAAGTTAGTCACTGGGGTGAGATCATCGGCAAACAGTGATAGAATTGACCATGCGTCTGGCATTTAAAGCACTGAATACTGAATGATACATTGTTGTGGTAGGTATTTAGTATGTACTTCCCTGATTCTGTGGCGTCAATAAATTAGAAATCAAATGCAAATGTTCATCTTTTTTATATTTCATAACAAAATGAATCATACATCAATATTTTACGGGAAAAAAAAGTTCTTTGAATCAGCATCGTACATACACTTCGCTGTCCAATACGAAGCTTCACAAATGTCTTTATATTTTTTCGCTGAAACAATAGAAACAAAGCATTTAAAAATAATAGAGGCATCATCATCATCATCATTTCAGCCGATAGACGTCCACTGCTGGACATAGGCCTCCCCCAAGGCGCGCCACTCAGACCTGTCCTGTGCCACTCGCATCCATCGCATTCCCGCGACCTTTACAAGGTCGTCACTCCATCTTGTTGGAGGCCTACCGACAGGTCGTCTCCCGGTTCGCGGACGCCACTCGAGAACTTTCCGGCCCCATCGGCCATCAGTCCTGCGAGCAATGTGCCCCGCCCACTGCCACTTAAGGCTCGCAATTCTTCGGGCTATAGAGGCATACTTCGATACAATCTTAAAGACTACTATTAAGTCTCACTTTTCTCATTTCAACCGCTGGACCGATTGAGATGAAATTTGGCATGGAGAGTTGGGGTCTCGGGAAAGAACATAAGCTACTTTTAATCCCGAAAAAACGCGCAGTTCCCGCGGGAACGCGATAGCTGAATTCCACGCGGGCGAAGTCGCGGGCTGAAACTAGTCATACTTATAACTCTTTGGTGCTCAATCGAAAGTAGAAGTTTTAGCAAGGGAATAAGGTGTACTTACAAACGTCCTTGCATTTTTCAGCCGCTGCCTTCACAGCATCCTTCATTTCCGGCGGGAACATCATGTCCACTTGTTTGATCACCGCTTCGTAGTTTAGTTTGTTGTTCTTCACCTAAAGCCGAAATAATAATAACCACTTTTTAGTTAAGTCGTCCGAAATTTTGGAGCATACACATACACAATTCACACTATATCTGATAATGTAAGTTTACTTACCATTTGTGTCATTGTGTAGACGCATGCAATGTAGCACATTACATTTCTCTCCTCCAGGAATTTCCCTTGCTCTATTTGACCGATTTGTTCTGTAAATTATGTATTGTTATAATATCTTGAAAAAAAAAACTAATGTGTAAATGATTATAGTCCTTTTTATTTTGACTAGATATATATATATGCACCTACCTTCAGTGACGTCATTTTTCGGCATGCAAGACTTTTTCATCATTTTTCCTGAATTTTTCAGCTGCTGTCTCGTCATCTGCAAGGATTTTCTTTTCTCAGAAAAATCAAAATAATTTTCTACCTTCAATGAGCGTCCCATATGGTTAAAAAATAAAAGAGATACGAACAAGCTTAAGCCTATCCATAGAATAAAAATACCCTGGGGTTATATCCGAAATCTTTAAATATGGATCTCACTGTTCCCTATAGGATCGCTCACGCGAAGTTCAACTTAATTCGTGAGCGATCCTGTAGGGAACAGCGAGATCAATATTTACGACTTCGAATTAAGGCTCAGGTAGCACAAAAAATCTAAAACTTGATTCAACATAGGTACTCAGGTACCTATCATAAGACAAAAACTACTTGTAATAACAATAACGTGCAAGCCTTTCGTATGAACGGCTCCAATATAATTTATATTAGGCCAATAAAAACTAAACCTCAATTTAAATTCACGGCATCTTACCGCATAGGTAACGTCGACGAGCAAAAAACAAACCAAGAAAAAACACACCAATGCTCGCGTATTCATTTTGAATAGCAAGATGTGAAAAAATGCTGTTGTTGGTTTTTATACGAAGCTTAAGTAATGGTATGATAGATTGATAACAGGTAAGAGTGTGTGCCATGTTATTATTATGTCATTGACTATACTTAGGACGTCTCTAGACGCCTAGATCATACTACTAATTTACATATTTTCTCAGGTGTAGGTAAGTACCTACTCACCTCTGCAACTTCATAATAAAATGACCTGGGGATATAGTCGAAGTCTTAAATAGGGATCTCCCTGTTCCCTATAGGATCGCTCACGCGTCAAGTTGAACTTTAAATCTAGCTGCTTAAATCGACGCGTGAGTATAGGGAACGGGAGATCCCTATTTTAAGACTTCGAATGTAGCCCCTGTACTATTTTTTGCCATAGGTGATGCATAATTTAAATATATATTTATATTATGCATTATGCAATAGATATTTATTTTTCCATATTTTGCTATGAATTTGAAAGAAAATAAGAGGAGATTTGCCTCATTTTAATCAATCGATGACCAAAGAACCCATGTTCTCCCGCTATTACAATTTAATTCGTAAAAAACCCGCAATTTTCCACTCACACAGTGAATAATTTTCTTATCCAAATGTTTGGCTGAGTAATCCTTCCTGATACTACGAATATCCCCTAATCCTGAATACCATTATTGCCTTTAAGTACCTATTACGCTTGTTTAATTCCGAAGCCTGCCTTTACCTTCATTGGCCATTCATTATACTGATTTGTGTAGAGGCTCTAGAGGTGATGAAAATGAATGAGGAAGTGCAGGGTGACAATTATATGCTACTCAAGTATCTGTTCCATTAGCAGTGTCAGTAGGGTGACCATGCTGCAGACTGCGCTGATAAAAATAATGTAGGTACCTACCTCCGAGTGTCATATGCTATGGAAATATGTTACGTAGTGTTTTTTTATAGGTATTTGGAATAGGTACAAGTCAAATCCGAAGTGAACGAAACTAATAAATTGTTCGTAAATGGTAATGTGGAACACCAGATACCTATTGGAAAATATTCCCACAATTTCAATCGTGATGATTTTTCAGAGGAATGACGAGGAGGTGTGGAGCGGAATTCGTGGGAGAGGAGCGTAGAAGAGTAAGGAGGAGAGGCTGACTTTAAAAACTAGACAACAAAATTTTATAAGCACGATAAATTATATTTTTCTTTGCTTCGTGCGGCTGGTTTATGTATGTATTAGTTTATGTATGTTTATCTTTTATATAATTTTTATGTACGTTTATGTAAATTTATCCTCTTTTGGAATTATTTGTTATCTTCCTTGTATTTCTGTAGTTTCTTTCTGATATTGATGCACCTACTCATTTTTCTTTCTGTTTGGCCTTATGGTTGACAGGTAGAGAATGCCTTTAGGCATTAAGTCCGCCAATTGTATACATTTTGTATGTGCAATGAAGTTTAAATAAATAAATAAATAAATTGGCACGGCACGTACGTAAACTTGCTAGTCTACCTATTGTCTTTGACAACTTTAAAAATATTGTCCGTGGAAATCTCGATTTTATGGTCACAGCTCACTAAGGGAGTAAATGTCGCACTTGTTAGCAATTATCCAATGTCTTATAAAGTGATAAGAGGCTGTCAAGGTTCCCAGAAAATACGCCATGACTGTGTCGGCCGGAGTCCTCCGAAAAGCAAAATTATGGTGATCATCCTTATCGTTAAGTTTTTGATACTTACGGCGTTTTGCGACGCGGTAAGATTTTGGTCTTAAATAGATTGTGTTTTTTATTTTAGAAATATTATTTTTTCACCTACTACTACTACTACAGTCTATTTGCGTCCCACTGCTGGGCACAGGCCTCCTCTCATCACGAGAGGGTTTGGGCTATAGTCCCCACGCGAGCCCAGTACGAATTGGGGACTTCACACACATCTTTGAATTACTTCGCAGATGCGTGCAGGTTTCCTCACGGTGTTTTCCTTCACCGAAAATCTCAGTGGTAAATTCAAATTGAATTCCGCACATAAGTAAACTTAGAGGTGCGGGCCGGAATCGAACCTCCGACCCTCTGCATGAGAGGTGGTAGGTCAAACCACTAGGCCACCACGGCCCCTTTTTTCACCTGTACAGTATTTGTCAAAGATTTCATTCATTTTTTTAGTTAATATTTGCATTTTACGTATGGATATGCGAATGCACTCAAGATTTCAATGATTTATTTAGCATATTGTCCACACCTGGGCATTTTTATTCGTCAGATACTATAAACTCATGGTTTGAGAACAGAAAGTCTTTCCCTCAACAAATTCAAAGAGAAAGTTTTTTTACTTAGGTAGTATTTGCTAAGTTGATTCGTATTATTAACATACTCAAATGATAAGTGTGTGTAGTCTATTGGATCACCCTGTCAATATATTCTAGGTATTCTACGTGTATTTTTTCTAAGTTAATAATATATACCTAATGTTTACATTACTCCTATGCATACAGATGACAATGAAGCAGATAAAATCTACCGGGAAAATGATAAGGAAAACCTGTCAACCAAAAAACAACGTAGAAGATGGTAAGAATGTTAAAAGCTACGTACCTACACTACTTATTCTTCCATGATAATGAAACCTTTTTCGTAATCATTTGAGAAATGAAACAAAAGATTCAAATACAGGAAAAATCATGTACTACTATCCCTAAAGGTGGGTTGTCAATCTCTCCGATCGATCGCTGCAATGCGGCTTGCGGCTGACATGAGTTTTATCGATATTTTGTGCCTTTGCTTGTTATTTATATTTACCAAAATAATCACTTGAGCCCATAAATATAAATAACAAGTAAAGGCAATAAATATCGATACTCATGTCAGCCGCAAGCCGCATTGCAGCGATCGATCGGAGAGATTGACAACCCACCTTTAGTAGTTGGCCCAGTGAAATTCGTATCACCCGAAGGCGATTCCCATACAAAACTGTTTCTGATCTTTTTTTAGCTGTTATGTCATGTCACTGCGCTGCGGCCCATGGACACCGAAATCCTATGATCCCCATTAAGAAACAATAAGATCTCGAATGCGTTGCCTACCCTGAGGCCTAAGACGGAATGCCTCTGTGCCAGAAATTTCACCGGCTGCCTGAACCCCCTACCGGAACACAACAGTGCGAGCACTGCTATTATTTTCTTTCTAAACCTTCCCTGGAGCACTGAGAATAGAAAAAATAATCAGCCACATAGATCCAGCAGTTCTCGAGCCTTACCCAGAACAGGCCAAACTATCACACGGCAATTCATTTATAGAAAGCCGATATCTAAATATATAAAACTCAAAGGTGACTGACTGACTGACATAGTGATCTATCAACGCACAGCCCAAACCACTGGACGGATCGGGCTGAAATTTGGCATGCAGGTAGATGTTATGACGTAGGCATCCGCTAAGAAATGATTTTGCAAAATTCCCACGGGAACGGGAAAAATTGGGATTTTACTTTTTAATATTTCTGCGCATACGAAGTTGCGGGGAAAAGCTAGTTATAGATATAGATTAAATTATTTTATTACAGCAAAAATAGACCCCATAGCAAATGGTGAGTTCATCGACGATAAAGATGTCAAGTGCTACATGGCCTGCGTCATGAAAATGGCAAACACAGTGAGTAACTTATAGCATCTAATATACTTAAATTAAGTAAATTTAATCACATACGGAATACATTTACATATCTAACAGTCTGATATAATTCAGACTCATTCATTCAGAGTCATACTCATTTTTCTTTCTGTTTGGCCTTATGGTTTACTGGTAGAGAATGCATTTAGGCATTAAGTCCACCAATTGTATACATTTTGTATGTGCAATAAAGTTTAAATAAATAAGTGACACATTGTTTTTATTTCACTTCATTCAGATTTTAATTTCATTATGTAAGCTGAAAATCACGCCACAGAATAAATATAGTACTACCGTGTTTATGTGTAAGTAATGTAAGAAAAAATCTCTTTAGAATTTCACACAACGAAATAAGCGCGAAACTAAGTGTACCGAGAATTACAAGGTCGGCAACGCACTGGGAGCTCTTCTTGAGCTACTGGTATCCATGGGCTGCGGTGACTATTTAACATCAGGTGGCATGCTCGTTTATCAACTTTAGGCATAAAAAAAACGAAATATATTTTAATGTTTTCAATAATGCCTATATTCGAATAAAGCCGTGGTGGCCTAGTGGTTTGACCTACCGCCTCTCATGCCGAGGGTCGGGGGTTCGATTCCGGCTCGCACCTCTAAGTTTACTTATGTGCGAAATTCAATTTGAATTTACCACTGAGCTTTTCGGTGAAGGAAAACATCGTGAGGAAACCTACACGCATCTGCGAAGTAATTCAAAGATGTGTGTGAAGTCCCCAATCCGCACTGGGACTATAGCCCAAACCCTCTCGTGATGAGAGGAGGCCTGTGCCCAGCAGTGGGACGCAGATAGGCTGTAGTAGTAAATAGGGATCTCGCTGTTCCCTATAGGATCGCTCACGCGTCAAGTTGAACTTTAAATCCACCTAGCTGCTTAAAGTTCACGCGACGCGTGAGCGATCCTATAGTGAACAGCGAGATCCCTAATTAAGACTTCGAATATAGGCCCTGTACTTCAATATTTTGTACTTTGTGGCAGGTTAAAAACGGCAAACTGAACTACGACGCTGCAATAAAACAAGCAGACTTGCTGCTGCCAGAAGAAATCAAAGAACCGGCTAAGGCAGCACTGACCGCTTGCAAAAAAATTAGTAACTACCCTTGATTACTTGATTTTTAAGCCCGACGCAAAAAGAGAGGGTGTTATACGTTTAACGTGTCTGTCCGTGTATCTGTCTGTGGAATTGTAGCTCCCAAGCGGATGAACCGATTTTCGTTTAGTTTTTTTTTCTGTGTAATAGATAATTTTATCCCGAGTGTTCTAGCCATGTTTCATGAAAACTGTTTAGCCGTTTGAAGAGGACAGCTCTTTTCTAGTTGATGAGGGGATCTGACTAACTTCCTTATGTCCGATCGATTCGAAATTTGGTACCGTGGTATTTCAATGAAAGTATTTGGTAAGGAAGGTAACCATGACCTGATCAGCCGTTTGAAGATGTCGGGATTTTTTTTTTAATTTTCTTTTTTTCTTTTATTTATTTAGAATAATTCAATCGTCTCCCACAATACGGAGCTAACTGATGAAGGTCGCAGGAATCTGGTGGAAGCAAGTTTCACAGGACCGCTCTGAGTGTCCTTCCGGTGGCTAGAAGCCGTGGTGGCCTAGTGGTTTGACCTACCGCTTCTCATGCAGAGGGTCGGGGGTTCGATTCCGGCTCGCACCTCTAAGTTTACTTACGTGCGGAATTCACTTTGAATTTACCATGAGCTTTTCGGTGAAGGAAAACGTGCGTGAGGAAGCCTGCACGCATCTGCGAATAAATTCAAAGATCTGTGTGAAGTCTGCAATCCGCACTGGACCCGCGTGGGGACTAATAGCCCAAACCCTCTCGTGATGAGAGGAGGCCTGTGCCCAGCAGTGGGACGTAAATAGGTGGTGGTTTGAGTGGCGAGCCTTGAGGAAAGGCCTAATACCTAGCAATGATCGTCTTTCACTTGATATTATGATGATGATGATAGTTATAAATAGCCGCTATCAGACGTCTAGTTGCGGAAACCTATACCTATGATGATGATGATAATTTGTGTTCCATCCTATTGTGTTGAATTCAAGGTAACCAAACCAAACTCTTTTTTCAGTGGACCAACACAAAGACTTATGTGAAGCGGCGTTCCATATGACCAAATGCATCTACAAGCAGAACCCAGACATATTTTACTTTCCTTAAACCGACTTGCACTACATCGCCGCTAACCTCGGGTTACGTACCCACTAACTCTAATCAAGTTGATAGTAAGTACTAAACCAGAGTCAAAAGGTTAACCTGTGGTTAGCGGCTTGGTGCAAGCGAGCCTTATTAGTCTAAACCGTATATTCTTTTTTTTTTCAATAAATTGGCTTTACTTCATATCGCTTCTTTCACTTCAGAAGTCTTGTACCCTTGTTTTAAAGTTGGGAAATTTACCTATATCCGTATACCCTGCCGGGGGCAGAGTTAGTTCTGTGGCTCTGTTAGAAACATTACATAGGGAAAGGGAATGTCTCTACCCTTCCGTCAAAGCGTCACGGCATTGAATCCGAACTTTGTTCTAGAAAGTTCAACTTGGATGCCATGACGTTTTGACCCCCTTTCCCTATGTTTTCGAATAGAGCCCCTGACCACCCTGCAATGACGTCAATGCACAGATTACGGGTCCTAATTAAGACAAATGCACGAATCGCTTAGCAGGTCGCCTGTACAAAATCCTCTCCCATAATTACCAACGAACCAATTACCTTCAATGCTGAACCAGCGATTCGGAACTAATGGCATATAAGAACAATGATGGCCGCTTGCAAGGTCAATAATATTTTGGTAAGTACACATACAGTCGGCGTCAATTTATTCATGACAAAAAGTAATGATGAGGTTTACATCGATCTAATATTCTAATTCCATTTTTACAATAAATCGATACTATGGCATGCTCCCCCAAGGCTCGCCACTCAACGGTCTTCTGCAGGAACGAGAAGGACGTAGATACAAAAAATAGGTAGGTACTACGCTCTCTGGTAGGTACCTAAGTGCCAAATACTACACACTAGTGTCGCTAAACCTGTGATACGGGCCTGTGATATTGACCAAGCTAAATAAGTAGATACAGACTGAATCACGTAGAGATCTTCTACTATCTAAAGTCCCGCCCCTCCAAAATTAAAAACGCTTCAATGTATTTAAAAAGTACCACCAACACTCTCAAAACAATTGTGCGTGCTGTGCTGATACAGCCATTAACTATGCGTTGAGTGTTGGTGGTGCTTTTTAAATAATAATGAAAAAATTGAAGCGTTTTGAAATGTGAAGGCGCGAGACTTTAGATAGAAGAAGTTCTCTAGCGTAGTTGGTATTAGGTATAGAGAAATGATACAAGAGGCGTGCTCCGAATCCCGGGTTAGTAGCTTCAAGTAGCAGAGCAACTGCTAAACGGTCGGGTACCTAATCTTGGTTCAGCCCCCACTCCAGAATCTAGATGTCGATCTGCCCATACTGTAGGGCTCTGCCACTCTTCTTGTATCATGAACTTCTCAAATCAGTACCTATTTTTAGTTAACACGCTTTTATTAGGTCGACCTGTATGTAACTATGTAATGGAATCTTGCAAGTTAAATTTGACCCACTTTCCGATTTACGATTGAGCTGAAATTTTGTACGAATATGTAAATCGCGTGACAATGCAATATTATGATGACGTGGAGCTGATCTGATGATGGAGCTGGAAGGTGGCCATAGGAATCCGTAATAAAACTATATAAACCCATCGAATTTGGGCTCGTTTGATTCGTCTTGAAGGGTAGATGAAGGATTTACAAATAAAAACTACAGTTACCAATAAAAGCGTGTCCCAAATATAAAATTTTTGAAAAAACTTTTTTATACTTACCTATTTAGTAAAGCTAGGTACAAACATTATATATGGCATCATTATGGAAGTAACTATACCTACTATTTGTCGTAACTAGAAACATTAATGTCCTAATCCTAATATCTGATAGTAAGCAATTAAATTGATACGTGTCCGACTCCATTGTGTTTTAAAAACCGGATATGTTCTAACAATCAATCCGGCGTGGACGCATAAATATGATATTCTTATCCGTCTAACTACAGTATCAAAATTGTTGGGCAGTGAGATGGCGAAATTGTTTCAGTTTTTACTATGTTGTTGCGGTGTAGGAGTAGCCTTTGTAAGTATATTTTCCTTGGTATATGTATATCTATTCTACTACTAGGGGAGAGGGGGGCAGCCTGGTACACTTTTTACACTCCTTGACGTATTTCAAAATATTACCCATAAAAACCAGTTTTAAGCCTCTACACAACAACGTATGTTATTAACCTATGTAATTAATGCATTTGCACATGTCCAAAGCTAAAGACAAAGGTACAATTCAGAATTTTACAACTCAAGGAATAATGTTCAATACTGCCCCAAGCGTGGGTAGCTTTGAATTTACTTGGGGCAGATTTGAAATCTAGATTGTAAGGCAACAATATCGAGATATACGTGTTTTTTTTTACCTGTCCTTAGTACAGTTAGTCACTAGAAATGGTCGTATTAACATTTTACTCATATAATTTGCAGTTATAACTATGAGGGGGTACTTTTGACCAGAAATGTTTTTTGTAGTGTTCAAAGGTGCCCCAGGAGGGTACCTTTGTAAAGTATTGAAATTCTATTAAAGCTGCCCCCTTGAGGCAGTTTTGCACACACTATTGCTAAAAACTACCCCAACAATGTAACAGGGGATAGTGATTCAGTATTTATTATGTTTTAGTTGTAGTTAAATAAAAATATATAAAATGATCTAATTAGAATTTTCATTTTATCATATAAAACGAGAGAAAACAGACAATAGAATCGACTACCATACTCGTTTAAGCAAATCTTGTCAGTAAAAAAAGGCGGCAAATTTGAAAAGTGTAGGCGCGAAGGGATATCCTCCCATAGGAATTTCGCGCCCTTTTCTACTGACGTGATTTGCTTGACCAATTAATTCAGGTAAATGCGTTATGAGCATTTACTAAAATAACTAAGATAATATTATTTTAAGTTTACGTACCTACATGTCAGTTTATATCGGGGCAGATATGAACATTTCTTATGAATTTCGCGCCCTTTTCTACTGACGTGATTTGCTAGACCAATTAATTCAGGTAAATGCGTTATGAGCATTTACTAAAATAACTAAGATAATATTATTTTGAGTTTACGTACCTACATGTCAGTTTATATCGGGGCAGATATGAACATTTCTTATGACCGGGGTAGTTTTGAACAGATTGCTAATCAAAACTGCCTCCTAATTTTTTTTCAAAACTACCCCAACACCTATTTAAAAAAATAAACATCGATATCTTCCAAAACAATTGCAAATTCTGATTGTTTATTCTTCGTCACTAAAGCTAATTCATTGTACTATCGAATAAATTAAGTTTCACTTACCGCTTCCTTCAAATACAGCCTGAAAATCCTTAGACACGGGGAGCAAAACCGCTAACAGTTGACATCGAAATCAAAATATGCTACTGGTTTGTTCATGTTCTGTCAAACGTCAAATCTGTCAAGCGACAGTTGTGTGGGTCAGTGTTGCGAGCCCAAAAAATGGATTTGGACCATAATCGCACTAAAAATACGTCTTTAAACGCATTTGTTCTAAGCTGCCTTCAATGATAGCTGCCCCCCTCTCCCCTACTACTACTACAGCCTATTTGTGTCCTGCTGGGCACAGGCCACCACTCATCATGAGACGGTTTGGGCTATAGTCCCCACGCGGGCCCAGTGCGGATTGGGGACTTCACACACATCTTTGAATTACTTCGCAGATGCGTGCAGGTTTCCTTTCCATGATAGGTACTTAACTAATTCTTCTTTGACACTACTTGATATTTGAATCTACTTATCATATAATATATCAACATATCATATGTGAAACTAAATTATTTAACGATTATGGTGGCGTATGCAGCTCGGGACCCTTTACTAGGTAAAATATGTTGTAATTTCAGCACAGAATATTTAATTGTACTGCATACAGAATGGCCACGTAATCACCCGACTGATTCTAGCCGGCGCGCAACTCGCCCTTAACGTCATTTATTTCATCCGGAGATGGAGATTGAATCATTGGCCCGCGTAGTGTTACACATTTACAAGTGTACATACGTCCTCGCACGCACACAGAGGTCCTCGCACGCAAACATTGGTACTTCATTCGAATGGACAAGAATATGCAAAGCTCGACTCAGATGGCGCTGCAAACGCTTGACCCAAGTCCCAAACCAAAACCCAGACACTGCAGCTGTCAAATTTTTACGGGTTTTTTTGTTGTCAATTTTAAGTAGATTTGTTTAAAATTGTTATATAATTTTGGTTCAGTTATTTTTGATGAAAATGAAGACATCCCAATACCTGGCCCCAGATACCTACATACCAAGTCTTTCGAAAATACGTGTCGTCCGTTTTCATTGCATCCTGGAACTGCACAGCGAGGCATTTTTTAATAATTTAAGTAAAACCAATAACAACAAATATTTCTCTATGTAATTGACAGATGGTTTGGGTCAAGCGATCGCAGCGCCCCTAGTAGCCAAATTATCCAGATTTCTTGTCCATTGTGTTCGAAATCGTGCTTTTATAGGCGGTGTCCGCCGTGTGCTTTCAGGGTGGCGTCGAGGCGGAGTTGAAATCTTACTTCATGAAGCTGGGCGTACAGTGCAGCCGAGACTACGCCATAACACCTGACGAGATGGTGATGATGCAGACACATAAACTGCCTGAGAGCGAGAACGCGCGGTGTCTTATGGCGTGTGTTTACAGGAAGGCAACATGGGTAAGGACCATATTCAAATTCAAATTGAATCATTTATTCAGCAAATTGGCCACATAGGGGCACTTTTACACGTCAGAAAAAGAATTTACCAGCGCTTCCTAGACCCATTGCTTGAGAAGAAGCGCCGCAACAAACTCAAGCAGAAGGCCTTTTATCAAAATTTACACATAGTTACAAAAATTACATTTACATTACATGTATAAAATATACATATAGGTACGTACTAAAATTACATTGAAGGGATGTATAGTCCCTAACTTAAACTTAAATCTAAGATCTTAGAGATGTATACTGTATAGTCTCCAAGGGTCCAGAAAATAAACATACCAGCCTACTCTCGTCCCACTGCTGGGCACAGGGTGAGAGCACCACAAGTGGTGCGGATTGGCAGATGTGTGAAGATTCCTTCACGATGTTTGGCTTATCGCGAAAGTAGAACGGCAAAAGTCTCCTCCGCTCAATGTATTGAAACAGTTAAACGTAACTGTTTCAATACATTGAGCGGATCAATTACTCAGTCAGTAACGACTGACTGAGTAATTAACAGACAACGTACAGCCGAAACTATTGGTTGTAGAAAGCCGAAATTTGGCATGAGGCATCCATACTAATATTAAAATGCGAAAGTAACTCTGTCTGTCTGTCAGTTACCTCTTCACGCTTCAACCGCTGGACCCAATTGGATGAAATTTGGTATGGAGATAGTTGGGAGTTCCGAGAAAGAACATAGTCTCCTTTTTATTCCGGAAAAATGCATCACGGGAGCGCGATAATCGAATTCCACGCAGGCGAAGTTGCGGGCAGAAGCTAGTATGAAATATCTATTGCTAGTTTTTCCGTTCCCGTGGGAATTTCGGGAAATCCTCTCTTAGTGCTACCAGGATCCCTAAGAAACCTGCATGCCAAATTTCAGCACTCTACGACCAGTAGTTTCGGCTGTGTTGATCGATCAGTCAGTCAGTCAGTTTCTTGTTATATATATACATATATAGGCCCCGGCACAGATCTTGAGCAGTGAGCGAAAGTAGAGCGGATTTTTGCGCACGGGTACGACTGAAGGCCAATAAGCTGTATCCCGCGCCCCTCCGCCTATGAGACCTTATTTTCGACTTCTGCGCATCGATGGTCACCGCTCAAGTTCCGTGCCGATGTCTGTACAGTCAAGGGCATTCATATGTGTACACTTTTGAATCCTGTTCCGTTGTGTTAAGGTCCAAATGTGTATACATATTAATGCCCTTGACTCTACCTATCTACATTATAGATGGACGACAAAGGCATGTTCGACACGGCGACAGCACTAGAGATGGCCAAGAAAGAACACGGTGGCGACACCGCTTTGACAGACAACACTGTCAAGTTATTCGACATTTGCAAGTCAGGTTAGTTAGGCGAACAATCCATACCAAAGCCATACTATGTAATCTATATCCATACTAATATTATAAACTAGCTTCTGCCCGCGACTTCGTCCGCGTGGAATTCGGTTATAGCGTTCCCGCGGGAATTGAGCGTTAAACTATAACAAATTAAGTATATACGTAAACCTTCCTCTTGAAACACTCTATCTATTAAAAAAACCGCATCAAAATCCGTTGCGTAGTTTCAAAGATTTAAGCATACATAGGGATATAGGGACAGAGAAAGCGACTTTGTTTTATACTATGTAGTGATGCGAAAACTCTGTCCGTCTGTTACCTCTTCACGCTTCAACCGCTGGACCGATTGAGATGAAATTTGGCATGGAGATAGTTGGGGTTCCGGGACAGAACATAGGCTACTTTTTATCCCGGAAAAATAGTTCCCGCGGGAACGGGATTGCCGAATTCCACGCGGGCGAAGTCGCGGTCAGAAGCTAGTATACTATTCATGCGAAATAACTCTGTCTGTCTACTACCTCTTCACGCTTAAAGCGCTAGACTGATTTAGATGGAATTTGATATGGAGATAGGTAGTTCTGATTCCAGACTCCCGAGGACATAGGCTACTTTTTCATCCCAAAAAACGCATAGCTCCCGCGGTAACACGATAACAGAATTCCACAAGGGCGAAGTCGCGGGCGGAAGCTAGATTATAGCGATGATGCTGCTACTCATATCGCTATCCTTTTTAGGGTTCCGAAGTCCACAAGGAACCCTTATAGTTTCGCCATGTCCGTCCGTCCGTCTGTCCGCACTATTGCTCGGAGATGCTTAGGTCTAGAGAGCTGTAATTTGGCATGAATATACATATTAGTTACGCTGACAAAGTGGTACAATAAAATTTTGAAATATTTTTTTTATAGGGTAGGGGGCTCCCCTACTCATAAAGTGGGGATGTAATTTTTTTTTCTTGTGTACCCCATGGTGCGGCATATCGTTGAATAGGTCTTAAAAAAATATTGTGGGTTTGTTAAAACCATTTTTTGATTAATTGATGCGTTTGGGAAATATTAAGCTTTAAAGTGCTATTTTTTGTTAGGGTCACGTGTCCCCCCCCCCCGGTAATTGGTGGTATTTGGATGGCTGAAAAAAATCACGGTTGTGGCATATATAACGTAGTTGAAAGGAAAACTATCAGAGCTAAGTAGGCTATACAAACTTACGAGTATTAGTCGACCAACTTATGATGATGATTTTTCTCGAGCGGCAGGGGCGTCGGGCGGGCACGTCATACCAGTGGTATGACGTGCGCTAGCTAGATGCTAATAAGTCTTAGAAAGGTACTGTGGGAATCGTCAACTTCGGAACCCTATACTTTGCGCGTGGCCCGACACGCACTTGGCCGGTTTTTATTCTTTGATGTAAAAAAAGGATAGCGATATGAGTAGCGCAGCAGCATCGCTACAAAGTCGCCGTGGGCGAGGGACCTAATGAACTGGTGTTTCGTTGCAGTAAACGATGAAGTCGTCAAAGATGGCGAAAAAGGATGCGACAGGGCGGCACTTTTGTTTAAATGCTTGACTGAAAATGCACCGAAGGTAAGGATCAATATACCAACCTTGGTCTAAAAACAGATTTCTACAACTACCTACCGCTTCAATATCCTAGTAATCTAGAGATAATTTACCTAAGGTAGGTGTACCATGGAAGGCCACTCTAACAAATAAACAGTTATCATTCGTTTATTTCCTGGATAAATGAAACTAAGAAATATTTAAGTAATACTTTGTTTTATTACGTAACATATAAACCACTTTTTTGAATTGCAGATTTAATCAATATTGATTAAACTTCAGTTTCATTGAACTCTTCCAAATGGCCTTGCTAGAAACAGGGCTCCTTAGAAGGCCATTATAATAAATCAGTCATTTAACACTAAGAGTAATAAATAGCGCTTAAATCTACAATAAAAAAAAGTAGTTTATATGTTACATAAGAAAACAAAGTATTACTTAAATATTTGTTTGTTTCATTTATCCAGTAAATAAACAAATAATAACTGTTTATTTGTTAGAGTGGCCTTCCATGGTACACCCACCTTATTTTAACGTCGTCGATTCCCGATATCAATAAAGCGAGGGACTGTACTGCCAAAATATTAGCGCGAGCGATTCGCCGCCGCGTCTGTGGTTTCCAGTTCGATGGGTGTTTGTATTAATAGAAGGAATTTGTCATCACATGTCAATAACTACGAAATTTTAATGATTGGCCTTCGAAGGAGCATGGCCTTCCATGGTCCACCCACCTTACTATAGGAAATCCCGCGCCGCCACATTTCAAAACGCTTCAATGTATTTATTATTATTTAAAAAGTACCACCAACATTCTCAACGCATAGTTGACGGCTGTCTCAGCACGCACACATGCGTTGAGAGTGTTGGTCGTGCTTTTTAAATACTTCGAAGCGTTTTGAATTGTGGAGGTGCGGGACTTCCTATAGTAGATTATCCCACTGCTGGGCGCGAACCTCCTCTCATCACGAGAGGGTCCTCTCTCAGATTCCCCACAAAAGCCCGTGGGGATTGGACTTCACCGACATCTTTGAAAAGCTCCGTGGTAAATTCATAATTTCATTATAAGTATAGCAAGGCACAACCTAGTAGGCACGCGGGTTAAGCAATTACATAGAGCGCGAGAGGGGCTATATTCAAAGTCTTAAATTAAAATAGGAATCTCCCTGTTCCCTATAGGATCGCTCACGTGTCGCGTGAACTTTAACCAGCTAGATTTAAAGTTCTACTTGCCTTCTAAGTTGTGTTTTGACACACATAAACAAATAGTTGTTTAATATTTTTTTTTATTTACAGCTCGGCTTTAAAGTCTAAGTACCTATTAAGGATGCGTGTTCCACATAGTTTACACGGGTAAGAATTCATAGAAATAAACGTGGCAAATTATAATCATTGACTATTAATTTTCTAGCGACTTACCTACATTTTAAAACCTACAACATATACTTGTTTAAGTATTCTTGCAAACTTGGAAAAAACCTAGCTACAATGGACTTCTGTATTTTCGCACGCTTAATCTAAAGTATTTACTTGGAATGGAAAATGAGATTTGACGTAAATAATTATAATTACCTAATTTTAGTTCCCGGATGGTATTAAACTGGGGCCTTATTCGAGTTAATAAATTGGGAAGGGATATGGAGTTACACACTTATTATCCCTAAATAAGTGTTTACTGTTTACCTAAGCAGTTTAAAAAAAGGTTCGTAATAAAACTAAGTGCATCATGGCATTCTCTTTTATTGCCTTTATAATCTGTCAAATATGAAATAAGTAATTTCGATGAGGTACAGTCAGCAGCAGAAGTAGATAAGCTGTCCAGGTGTTCAAAATGACCTACACACGACCTTATTCTTAAGACGTTAAGGGTAATCAACAAAAACTTTATACAACACTCTTTTTCCTAGGTCGTTATGATAATTATGCACATAGTGTTCCCCCTATTTTATAATAAAAACTTAACAAGTTACAAGTGATAATGTGACTAGTTAACTACTAAAATGAACGAACAGAAAATGGTGACTTCCAAACGTGCATACATGGGAGTACGTATATCATATTGACGTGAAAACAACCACCCTGTAAAGAGTGTACGACTAAGAAGAAAAAGTTTATCATATTGTGCAATTCAGTGTGCAAGAAAGCAGCATAGTATTAATGTACATTTGATAAATGTATTTAAAACGATCCCCGCAAGCCTATACAACGCGCATTTAAATCCTTAAGATTGTCAGATGTATTTCGATCTTAGTCTAATATGTAAATACATTTTGGAGGCTTGCCAAGGCTTCCTAAACGAGTAGATTCGACATTGGCTGAACTAATTCCATTTCAGATAGCAGCAGATGGCAAGTCTATCGCTTTCTTATTTCAACTATGTTGCACCACTTACTTAAGGCCGATTTTTCAAATGTCACATTGCGATGTAGTCTTGAGATTTTCAATTTACATAAGAAGAAATAGTCAATTTGTATGGACCATTACGTATAAATACTAGTCCATACAAAATTTTAATCTATTCCGGAATACGTTTACATGTTGTAAGGACTTATTCAAAGATTATTTTTTTATCTGACGGTTGAAAGATCGGCTCTGTATTTTAAAGCCGCCATTAAGTAGGTAGACATTACAGAAATACAAGAATATCAAGCGATAAACAAATAGGACACGAATTTTCAGGAAGTTATATAATTACGTTGGGTGGTTCCATTATTCCAAATTATTTTTATTTTGGTTATGCCAGTCTTTGAAATTGTCCCTTGTTATGGTTTCGGCCATAGGAAGCTAGGAAGTGATAACAGTTTGCCATATGTTTTAAAGCAGCTACGTTGTATGTACTTATGCATATTTAAGTATGATACCATACTTTCTCGGCTTTTTGTTTGTTTTTTTTTTGGACGGACAAAGACCGTAAGCCAAATATGTGTAGCTGCATACATTGATAAACGCTACTATTTTCAACTAAACTTAAATAGCTCAAGTGATCGAAACAATACACAAAATATAATTATATCTTAAACATAAAAGCTACCTAACTGTATGATATACTAGGTAGGTGATGCACTTAGAAATACTTGAAGAAGCGGGTTTTTATTACATTGGTCTAAGGATTAAAATGTTGTCGAAACAATACTAAAAGTAGAAAGATGTAAAATATGTTTGTATACAGATCTGAAAATAGTGCATTCTTTACTATTAGTATCATAAAACTGTTATAAATTCAAGATAAGTAGAGATTGATATTCCAGGTAGAGTTTATAATAAGATATTAGATTAACTAAATATTTTTATTTTTCATCTAATACACAAAAGCTCTTAACACCTTGGCACAAATACATTATAGTAACTTTGATATTATTCGATGCATCAACAAATTTATTATTTACTACGGAAACCCAAGTGGATGGTTATGATAGGTATGTTTTAAAATCATCGGCAATTAACAAAATCTCATAGAAAAAAGTTAAATACCCACAAAGACAACATAAATGCCGAAAATTAACTTTAAACCAATAAAAAAGTAAATAATATCGTAAATTAATAGCACTAGGATGCCTCTTTATCAGCCTTAGGTATCCATTATTATGTTCATTCATTACATAATGTATTTCAAAAATATTTATTATATCATAGTTTATTACTAGAAAGTTATCTTCTTGTTATATAAATAAATTATACGTATTTTTTTTAAGAATTTGAAACTAAAATATGTTGATTCCGTAAAAGTTGTGATTATAAATGAGATGGCATTATAATACAATACACGCTGTTGGTACTTATACCTCATCACAAACTCAACTTTATCTATGTATAATAAAATAACTTTTACGTCACCCTTGGCCGTAAGTGGGATTTTCTGCCCGCTACGCGGCGAGAAAATCTCACTTCTTGGCCAAGTCAAGACGTAAAACTTTTGACAAACCGCGGGCGGTAATTCGTAAAGCCCCAGATCGCATATTTATGGCCCTCACCTTCGGTTCGGGCCACAGAAACCTGCGATCTGGGACATTTACGAATTCACCACCCTAGGTCTGTAATGTACTATTAACTCAAGACAAGTAGATCTAATTAAACGACAAAATAAATACAACCTTGTCACAATATAATCAACGAAATGAAACATATATTGCGTATTCAATGACTACATTTTTGATCTTTAGAAGTGGCATACGATGGGAGAAATTCATAAAATCAGATTCGTATCAAATATGAACACTTTTTTAGATTGAAAAAATCAGCCAAATGTTCAGTATTCCTTTATATTGTATACAATCTTGAAATCTCATATACTTTTGATAAGTTTTTTATACAGATCTCTAATAGCACTGACACTTGCGATAAACAATATGCTGTACCAAATAGCACAGTTTACATTCACGGGCAAATAAATTGGCTAAGCCATTGGAAAACGGTTTTTGAAATACCAAGCACGTAAAAATTCATCAACATACCTTCGGCATCGCTTCCTTCCATTAGTGTTCACCTTTCACAGACATGTTACGAACAAGATAGTCTACTTAAAAGTGTATGGTAGTGAATCAGTCGTTTGGTTGAGCTAGTCGATGAGGACCAGGTGGCCTTCGAGGAGCGAGTCGTCCTGCTGTTGTTATATGCTATCGTAGCTGTTGGGATCGGGGGACGCGGCGGGACCAGAGCCCCGGACTGGCAGTTTGAAGCCGTTTAACATGAACGCCCAGCCCTCCTGGAAAATGCCACAAAACATAGTAAGTAAGTAAATGGGTGTTTTTTTCTTCTGTGACTTTGGTGTCCTGGCACAGGCAGGGCGGACACGACAAAGAAAAGCATGATTTCGAACACAATTGGCTATGGGTGAAAAATAACAATGTGCTCGATTATTTTTTTATGGATAGGAATAACCTTCCGTAACAAGAGAAAAAAATCTCTGAATTTTCCGTGCCGTAGATTTCGCGTAAAAAAAAGAAATTGATTTTGTGTTATGACGATTGAAATAAAGGTGTTTCCTTGGTCCAAGTATGCAGCACTACTTCTTGAAAAAATCAATAATGTCAATAGTGTCAACACTTTTTTTCAAGAAGTAGTGCTGCATACTTGGACCAAGGAAACACCTTTGTTTCAATCGTCATAACGCAAAACCACTTTTATTTTTTACGCAGAATCTACGGCACGGAAATTTCCGAGATTTTTTTCTCTTGATACGGAAGGTTATTCCTATCCTTAAAAAAAATAATCGAGCACATTGTCATTTTTCACCCATAGCCAATTCGAATGAAGTGTCAATGTTTGCGTGCGAGAACGACTGTATGCGTGCGAGGATGTCTGTACAGTTATAAAATGTGTGTGTACAGACGCGGGCCAATGATCCACTCAACATCTCCGGATGAAACAAATGACGGTGAGGCGAGTTGGGCGCGAATTGCGCGCGCGCTAGATTCAGGCGGGTGATTCCGTGGCCATTCTGTACTATTAAATATTCTGTGGTCCGGATATAGTTTGAGACCCGGGCAATAATATAGGATACTTTTTATCCCAATATTTCCACGGGAAAGGGTTTTCCACGGGTCAAACCAATTTTTCAATACTTCTATAACTATCTATATGTCTAGTATCATCGGGTACGCAAGTTCTAACTCTACGCGGGACGAAGTTCGCGGACATCGGCTAGTAGAAAATAAATACAGACACAAAATTCGCAAAGAAGATGTACAAAAGCGAATTTATCCCTCATTTTTCAATGTTTGTTAATTTCATACACCGGTACACCCTCTCCTTCGTTGTATCTGTTTACCATTGAACATAACCAAGCATTCTTTAGTTTGAAATGGTTTGAAAATGAAAAATGAAAAATATTTATTTAACGATAATACAGTAATCAAAATATAACAGGAAGGTTACTAGAATGGAAGGACAAGATAATTACGGTTTATCTCTAACAGAGTGCTGGTTCAAAACCTTATTTTACCATTGGTCCCCACACTAGGCATGCCTGTATCGTGGAGACCTTTGTATTACGATTACCGGTGTTAGATAACGCGGTTGCAAGTGGATTACGGGTTTGTATTCTGTGTATGTGTATATTTTATTCTACGTGTTTAACATCATTGTTATCCGTATCAAGAAGTCAGCATAAAGATCCACTGTTAAAGTAAAATTAATCTCACCATTAGACATGACTAGCCGTTGCCCGCGACTTCGTACCGTGTAGAGTTAGAATTAGATTTTTTCCTACTTACTGATATTTTGGACAATTCACACTGGACATTATTCTTTATAAATTGTAGCCTATGTGTTATTCTGATGTATAAGCTATATTAATTGTAAAGTTTCATTAAAATCCATTCAGTAGTTTTTACGTGAAAGAGTAACAAACATCCATCCATACTAAAAAACTTTCGCGTTAATAATATTAGTAGGATTAATAATTCATCATCATGGTGATTTGTTACTATTAATAATTGTACCATGCCATCAGGTACTCAGACCACATCAGACAAAGTTAATGACAATTAGTAAACAGTTAAGTATAAATAGCATGAGCTAATTTAAAATGTAGGCTAGTGTAATCTTGCAAGATAAATTAAATTAAAAGTTGGTATAATAGTTCTAGTCAGAAGCCGTGGTGGCCTAGTTGTTCAACCTACCGCCTCTCATGCAGAGGGTCGGGGGTTCGATTCCGGCTCGCACCTCTTAATTTTACTTATGTGCGAAATTCAATTTGAATTTACCACTGAGCTTTTCGGTGAAGGAAAACATCGTGAGGAAACCTGCACGCTTCTGCGAAGCAATTCAAAGATGTGATGTGAACACGCGTGGGGACTATAGCCCAAACCAAAACCCTCTCGTGATGAGAGGAGGCCTGTGCCCAGCAGTGGGCAAATGGCTGTAGTAGTAGTGTTATATATTCCTGACAACAGCAACTTACCTTTACTAAATTAGGTAATTCAGTCCAGAACATCAGATTGGGTATCACTTCAATACCCGTGGCTCCCATAAGGAATTTCTTGGTGCAAACTCCGAGGACCAAATAGAAAATAACGAAGCAGAAGAATATTATCAACAGTGTGGATCCAACGGACCGATTAGACTCTAGTTGCCTTAGACAGGCGTTCCTTGAGAAGAATTGAAGTTTCTGGAAAACAAATACAAAATGAATAATAGTAGTAAATAAATTTTATTGGTCAAAAACGTAACAATAAGTCTAGTCAATTTTAATTACAGATTAACGTGATTTTCACTTTCTTTGGAATGATCACTTATTGGAATTCATTATTTAATGAATAATGATACCACATCACAATTAACTGAGAAATCTGCGAAAGCAATAAAATACGGAAAATGGGTAGCACAAGAATAAAGTCACATTGTGGCTACATTATTCATTTATTTAAACTTTATTGCACACTAGATGGCTCGGCGAACTTCCGTATCACCCGAAGGCATTTCCCATACAAAGTTATAATTCTTTCTTTTGGCTGCCTACTTTTTTCCTTTACATATTTCCCGAATTTTTTTCTTTCTATACCTTCTCAGAAACCCAGGGAATAAAACAAAAAAGAATCAGCCAAATCGGTCCTCTAGTTCTCGAGCCTTAGCCAGACTAACACACGCCAATTCATTTTTATATATAAAGAAAGAAGATAAAGAATACTTAGCGTACAAAAGGCGAATGAAAAGGTGAAAGGTGGAGGTGAATTATTATTGCAACTTCAATTTAGTTTATAGAAAGTTTCCTATAATGACAGACACATCAACATGGGATAATTAACATGACAATTGATCATTAACAGTAAGGCAGATCAGTTTCTTTGCTTTACAACCGACGAAAAAAAAAGAGGAGGTTCTCAAGTCGACGTGTACATATCTATGTTTTTTAATGTATGTAATTTCGTCAATTATAAACCGATTTCAATGATTCTTTTTTTAATCGAAAGGTGGTACCTCCAAATTGGTCCCATTTTAATTTGTATAGAACAATAGAACCGACTTCAAACTCCGACAGCCTGTGAAGTCGGTGTCAAGTGAACCGCCCAAAAGCTATGACTATCTTATAGTGAACTTGACACCAACTTCACAGGCTGTCGGAGTTTGAAGTCGGTTCTATTTTTTTATTTAAAATTTTATTTACTCAACTGGTAGTCAGACCAGTTGAATCAATTCCATTGCAATAATTATATACTTATATTGATTTTAAAATATATTTTACAAACCAATAACGACTATAAATACTTATAATATTTTACATTAATACATTAATAATTATTATGTTAACCATCTAATAATATGAATTTTAATAATTATAAATAAGTAATATGAATATGACTAAATATAAATGATATAAGTCTGACTAAAGGATAATAACGTTAATAATTAAATGACGTAAATGTGACTATGTAATTATAATTATTATTTAAGTTTTCATTGTGTGCCCTAACAGGGTGTCAATTGTCAAGCTGCTTAAACATTTTTTATACCACCATAATAGTACATGACTACTTTGAATAAATGAATATGAATATGAATAATCAAATACTGAAATACTCACAATGTCATTTGGTTCTGTTAAATCTTTAACATAGAACACATCATCCGTTTCCGCACACACTAGATACACGTAACTGTGGCTGAAATTAAAATACAACTTGGTGATTTTGAAAGAACAAAAAGAAACAACATTGGATGCTTTTTCAAACGTAAACTACAGCACCAATCTGGATGAAATTACTGTGAAAGGGTAAAAATGACCTTAGAACTAAATTAACTTAGTAGCCCACAAAATGACCACTTTTTTATGACTATTGTTATAAGTAGTATACATACTACAGAGGAAATTGTTACCGCCTCTTTTTAGAAGCACTACTTTATTACAATCTCTTACTAACCACTAACAGACTAACCCCACATGTATTTCGTACTTATTTAGATTTTCGTTCCAAACCTACTGTAAAATATTTTGGTAAATCCACAAGTGTTTGTAAGTAACTCAATTAATCACAAATCTGGCTGCCCAAGATACAGGCTTTGCCTAATTTGGGAGCCCCTGGAAACTGTCAACTACGAATTGAATCCTTTTATTTCTTATTATATGTACCATTGTAAATAGTTGTAAGAATTATGTCAATAAAAATTACAAAAATTAAAAAAAAAATACATCATCAATTTTATACTTTCAATGACTTTTAAGGCATTTTAAAATTAAAACGAATTGTACCATGTCATTTCAAGAATAATGATGACCGAAAAACAAATCATAAAACTTAATTTTAAAATTAAATATTTTCAGTGTTGAAGTATACAGAACATGAAATTCGTAACTACACTAGCTTCTGCCTGCAACTTCTACTACTGCACCCTCTTTGCATAGGCCTCCTCTCACCACGAGAGGGTTCGGGCTATAGTCCCCACGCGGGCCCAGTGCGGATTGGGGACTTCACACACATCTTTGAATTAATTCGCAGATGCGTGCAGGGTTCCTCACAATGTTTTCCTTCACCGAAAAGCTCAGTGGTTAATTCATATTGAATTTCGCCCATAAGTAAACTTAGAAGTGCCAGCCTGAATCGAAACCCCGACCCTCTGCATGCGAGGCGGTAGGTCGAACCACTTGAGCACCACAGCTTCCGACGCCCGACGGCCAGCGACTTCACTCGCATGTAATTTGGTTATCGCTTTTCTGCGGGAACTATGCGTTTTTCTGGGATAAAAAGTAACCTATATAGTTTCCCTGGACTCCAGCTACCTCCATACCAAATTTCATTTCAATCAGTCCAGCGTTTTAGGCGGCGTGAAGAGGTAACAGACGGACAGAGTTACTTTCGCATTTATAATATCAGTATAGATAATTAAGTTTCACTATTTGTGACATCAGGTATAAAACTTCCCACAATCAAACAAGTTATGTAAATTATTGAGATACTTAATGTGGTTACAAGACTGGTTTTAGTACAGTTTTAATATGGCAGTATAAAATATTACACCACATTCTAATTATTGTAATAAATAACTTCTTTCAATATCTTCAGTTAGTGGTCTGGTTAATAGTAGAACTAAAAACATGGTAGGGACAAATACAAAGTCTAGTGTAGTTCTTGCTGCCACACTTTCAAATCTAATTAACCTGTTGTCTACCGCCTATTGTCAAAAAGATTATGTAAAATAAACTTAATTACTTAGTTATTAAAGTATATTCGCTCGACGCGGAATCGCGTCAACGGTAGACAACGGATTAATTTGGGTTTGCATACTCATTTTCGTAAAGATCAGCAGAATTTCTGGCACAGAGGCATTCCATCTTAGGCCTCAGGGTAGGCAACACATCCGAGATCTTATAGTTTCTTAATGGGGGATCATGGGATTTCGGTGTCCGTCCATGAGCCCCAGTGACCACCAGGTGGGCTGTGCGCTCATTTGCCTATAGATACCAATGACAGAAAAAAACCTGTCTGACTGATTATTTATTCTTGTCAGAGTGTTGCCACACTAACATCTTGAAGGACATCATCCCTTGAAAAATTTAAGACTACAGGCAATTATTATCAATCGGGAAAACAGACATTAACAGTGACAATTGTGACAAATAAAAAAGGGCACCTTTCAAATAAACTAAAATAGATAGAAATCTTTGGAAATTAGTAAATTCACTTTATGTTTACTTACGATGGCAAATTCATATACTCAATGTAACTTCCATTTGGAGCAAATTGTGATAAATTGGCACTTCCCAGGAAATTATAGGCCTCTCCGTTGAGCACCAAATCATTTGTCTTATTAACATCCTTAAGCCATGTGCTTTTATGCCTGCATACCTGGAATACAGAGATAGTTCTATTAGATCTACTGCATGCATATTCAAGATTACCCACAACTTGACGTAGTAGCAATCATTCTATTTCTACACAATGTTCTATTTTTATTACCTTAACAAAGGATTATAATAGCAATACAAACGTACCGACAAAAAGTCTGTGCAAGTGTTATTCCCGATGGGTCGCGTAGACATCTTCACGTCGAAGCAAGGATGGAAATAGTAAGTGGTTAAATCATATTGCGAGCCGTTCAATTTTTCCTCAAAAGAATTGACTGCAGTGTAAACCGAGTTCTTGGCCGATGGGGACAGGTCTATCCCGGTGCCGTTTGGGAACACGCAACTACATGCAGTTCTCTTAACGCACACATCGTCAGCATGCACTGATACGAATAAAAACAAACAAATAGATAATAATCTAACGAAAATTGTCGATACGTCCATTTTGATAAAGATGATTGACAAAAAACGTAGATGCACGGTCGTTGACTGATAATCCGTGTTCCGTATTTATTTTATTGATGAGAACTGTCAACGTCACTTGTGGTACAGACAACATCGACCGACCGGATCTTGACCGGATACATAGGGTACGTTCCGTATTGCGCTCAAAGCGCTCACAGCGTTCACAAGGCTCATAAGTGTCCCGAATTGATTGTCACGCTCACGACCGTGTGAGCGCGTTTTTGGTTCGGAACGATCATAAGCACGCTCACGGCGCCAACTCTAGTAACTGTCAAACTTTTTTTTAATAATGGAATCATGTCCTGTCAAATGTATAGTCTGCCCTGCAGCGTAAGCACCGTGAACGTCGATCGATGACGTCATCAATTTCCTGAGCACTGTGAGCGCGCTCACAATGTGTGCACCGAAAAGCGCTCAAAGCGCTGTGAGCGCGATTCGGAACGCACCCAGAGTGTCGTGTTGTATTTTGTTCTGTACCACTGATTACTTTATTCGTTACATAGTTAAGATTCGTTGCCTTTTCCATGAAATTATAAGATGAAATTAAAAACAGAAGATTGGGATACCAATCACAAGTAGGCAGTATGGCCTTTGCCTATAGCCTGTCCCGTTGGATGAATTAGAAAAAAATAATCACAAGTGTCAAATATTGACAAGTGTCAAGGCAGTACGTATGGAGTGTGGATTGTGTCTTGGTAAGGAGCGCAATCTAATATGGCGAAACAGTTGAAAACGTGTCCAGCGGATTTGATAAGCAACAAAACAAAACACACTCTTCTAACAACTGTTTTCGCCTCAGCAGCGACATCTGAAGGCGCTACTACAGACTATCCGCCTAGGTGGCTTGCCTGGAGTGACGACCGCAGCGCCCCCAACCTACCCGATTTGGTGTCCACCTTTGGAACTATAAAGATTACGCTCCTTTACTTCAAACCTCCATAGGGTATTATAGCCTGTCCCGTTGGACGAATAAGAAAAAAAATTACAAGTGTCAGTTAGCTGTCAGTCAGTCGCAAAGTCAGTCGGTAGAAAAGTGAACAATAAAATAACGGTAGCGAAAATATCCCTAAAATCTTTCGGTACCTCGATAGTGTTTTTATATAAGCTCTATTTATTTCAATTCACAGTCTAACAAATTAAGAAGGATCTCCGAATAGCCATCTTCATTCATTCTGAAATATGGCTGATAAGAAGAAAAAGATTTTTGTTTCAAAGGTTTGTTTTTTATTCACTACAATATTTTTTATTATTTAATTATGTCTCTGTATTTTCAGCTTTCAGATCGATTGTCGTCTCCATTTAATATTTTTCAGGAATCAAGTGGACCTAGAAGACCCGTCATATTGAAATCCGACCGGGACACTACAAAGGATGCAACTAAGGAAAAGGAAAAAGAAAAGCCACCGACCATTATTTTAAAAACTCGCGAACAAAGCACTCCAAAAGAAGAAAGGCCGACGAGCCCGAATGTTCAGGGTTCTGAGTCAGAGGGGCCTCAGCCTTCTAAAATAGCCCACAATGAAAATAAAGAGAAGAAAATTATAGGCAAGTACCTACTACTCATAACGATGTTTTGATGTGCTATTTTTTTTTAATTCTTCTACTCCACTTTAAATGTGTACCTATTCTCCACTTTATACTCATAGTCCTGATAGTATTTTTTTATTACCCAACTGCGCCAGGAGGGTTATGTTTTTCGAGTGTATGTATGTATATTTCTTTGGCATGCTGTGTAGCCTAAATGGCTGGATAGATTTTAGCTTGCAAGGTGTCGTTAGATTTGTCTTAATCATGAGAGTGACACTGGGCATATCAAAATTGCAAAAAGAAAAATGGTCTGATTTTGGAGGCATTTTAAACATTTCCAAAAATTTTTTTTGTCATAACCTATCGAGTTGGGTACCAAAATGAAGGGCGGAATGAATGGATCACAAAAAAACATATATAATATATGTGAAATTAAAAGTTTGTTTGCAGTTGGGTTTTATATTTTTGCAAAAATCGAGTTATTTTACAGTTCCTATTGTTAAAACTCATTATTGTTACCTATCTATTTCAAAGTTTTGTAAAACAAAAACAGAAACAAACCTGTATATTAAAAAAGATTCAAAATAACCTGTGTTAGAAACTTTTTTTTTTTTTTTAAATATGGATGGGTATCCTGCATCTTTTTTCTTCCTTATTTATTGCCACTCATAAAATGTGTTGTGGTTATTCCAACATTAGATTTCTGAACATTCTCTGCAGGTTTATAAATTTGGGTATTTAAAATTTCAGAGCAGAAGCCAAGTGCCCCTATAAAGATGATGACGGAGCCTGTGAAACTTTTGGATGAGAATTTGGAATTCAACAGTGCCGCTTTGGAATTCCTACAGGATAACAGTGTGAACTACCTGGTTGTTGGGATTATAGGTAAATACCAATACACAAAATCCCAACAGTTTAACCATCTGTACAGTCAGTGGTGGTTAAAGAAAATGAGTTCAAAAGCCTTTTAACACAACTAGTAAGCAAAATACCTGACACCTGCCACCAAATACTTATAAATATAAATTCTAGTAATTTATATTCATAGAGGCATTCAATCCTACTCCTAGAGTGGGCAATGGAATATTTTTTATTTGGAATATTTTATGATTTCTTATGTCCATGGGCCAGAGCGATCATCTGGCGGCCTGTGTGTTTATGAGCTAACCATTGCCATAAAAAAGACAATTTTAATTTAACTGCTTTATAATTTGCATTAAGAGGGTTTACTCCCAAAGCTGACAAAGTCGCAAATAGCTGTCAAATATTTCGTTGTTTTCATTAATTTATGAATATTACTGAATGAAAATATGATATGTCCCTCTATGGTTGAATAAAACATTAATTATGGATTGCAACAATTATCCTAGGAACATGAAATTTTTAGGATTATGGAAGTACTATCTTTTGTAAACCTTCCATCGCATTTTCCATGCATTTTAATGTAATCTTATCATTTGAATGCCTAACCAACAAATATAAAATGAGACGCGTCATTCAACCATAGAATGATAACTTCTTTTTTAATTCAGTAATATTGAGAAATTAATAAAAACAGCGAAACATTTGACAGCTATATGCGACGTTGCCAACTTTCGGGATAAACCCTCTTAACTCACCAAAATTTGAGTAACCATTGTCCTATGACACCTAGTTTTTTTTTGCAGGAGCTCAAGGAGTAGGTAAATCAATGATATTAAATTTAATAGCTCAAAGCACACCTATACCAGATCTGTGCACTCAAATATTAAACTCACATGAGTTGACTTCGAACCACACTTTTGAGAATAACGAAGTGACACCACTTGAGAATCAGATGGACGGCCTTAACTTTTACGAAGCCCCAGAGAACAAAGTGAATGGAAAAATTGAGAGCAGTTTCATCAAATTTAAAATGCAAGATATTGAGCAGATTGAAAGAGGTGTTCACTGTACTAAAGGTAATTTTCTTTCCATATCTTTGAACATCATGGCCATAGCTTGTAAAATTGGAGGAATTCCACCTCCCTTTTGATTGAGTGAGTGAGATTAAGTGAAAAAGGGGGGTGGACCTTTTGATTATTTATCTGTTACAAGAGAGTGTTCTTGTTCTTTTATTATAGAAATGATGTTTAAACTATAATAATAATTTCACAATGCCACTGGAAACTGACTGCTGTTCATAAGCAAACTGTTGACCCTTATTCATTATAACAAATACTTAAGATGCTGATAAGAACTGATGACCTTGAGCAATCGATTTGAAAAAAATCCCACATTGCATGAACAATATAAATTAACAAATTTTTTGGTATGAGTTTGATGAAATATTGTATTTAGGTAATTATAGAAATTTGCATTGAAAAAATAAACTTATAGAACCGTTTAAATAGGATTAGAAGACGTCACGATATTTTTTTTATCAAACCGATTTCATGAAATCCTTTTTACAAAATGGCAAGTTTTTTAAGTGTATAGTGAATATTAATAAAAAAAATACTCGCCTTACAAAATGAAATAGTTTTCGTTTAAATACTGTTTAAATATGGTCAATTCAAGTCTTGTCGTCGTTGCGAAACTCCAAAATTCAAATTCAGATGCTTGGCGAATTCATTCATTCATTCAATAGCACTGCATTAGCATCACTAGCATTTGCATTTGTAGAGGCTACTTTTAATAGTAAAAAAACTCCATTCCAGGTATAGACATGTACGTAACTAGCGACCGTGTGATCCTCCTGGATTGTCAAGCTTTATGGTCACCATCCTTGATTGAGGAGACAAACCTGAATCCCATCACAGCGAGGAGTGCCAATGTGGTCACTGTGGACTGCCTACAAATAGCGTCATACTTGATGGCAATATGCCATGTGCTGATCGCTGTTCAGGATTGGTTCACAGATTATAACTTCTTGAGGTGAGAATGTAACCAGAGCTAGCTTTCTTGTGCATCTAAAGTTTATAAAGAAGCTCCCATAATCCTTTCGCCAGGTGCCACATCTGTCATTAAGGGAACATTCCAACGCACACGTGCGTTCAAGGCACTGCGGAAAGTCAGCAAAACGCATATATGCGTCGGCGGCAGTGAATGCGTTAATAAAAATACCGGAAACCTTATACTGTACTTTTCTTTGTAAATCCTTGATCTACCCTTCAAGACGAATCAAACGAGCCCAAATTCGATGGGTTTATGTAGTTTTATTACGGAGTTCCTATGGCCACCTTCCAGCTCCACGATCAGCTCCACGTCATCATAATGTTGCATTGTCACGTGATTTACATATTCGTGCAAAATTTCATCGGAAATCGGAAAGTGGGTCAAATTTAACTTGCAAGATTCCATTACATAGTTACATACAGGTCGACCTAATAAAAGCTTGTTAAAAAGAACCTGATTAAATTTTCCCTGACATTTATAACCTTGAAACTTCAGGTACATCCAAACAGCGGAGATGCTGAAGCCGTCACTGTCAGCGTCCAGCTCTGCCAGCGAAGAGACGTCGGCCGGCGAAAGCCATCCCCACCTCCTGATGCTGCACAACCGATGCCAAATGGAGGACTTCACTCCGGAGGCCATCAAGACTATGCAAGACCTTTATAGGTCAGTGACATTTATACCCGCGACTTTATATGATTAAAGACCCCTATCCATATCAAATTTCATCTTAATCGGTCAAGCGATTTAAGCTTGAAGAGGTAACAAACAGACAGACCAGACAGAGTTACTTTCGCATTTGGGTGAGTCAACTTTTTTATGACATTAGTTGCTATAAACTATGGAGACAACATTAACATTAATTTTCCATGTTTCATAGTTCGCTTTTCGTCTTTAAAATGACAACCCTAAGGGGTAAAAATGCGGGTTAAAAATAACATGTCACACATATTATGGGTGCTAGACAACGATATAAATACTCATATAGAGAAATACATACATACTTATATAAATACTAAACATCCATGACTCGAGTACAAATGTTCATTCTCATCACACAAAGCTCGCCCCGAGCGGGACTCGAACCCGCGACCATCGGAACAGAAGGCAGGGTCACTACCAACTGGACCAATCTAGCCGTCAACGTCTGGATTATTACCATTTTCCAGGAAAGCGTTCCAAAGGTCCAGCCTTCAGCTCCAGTCGGGCATGTACATGTACAGCGACTGCAACAAGAACGGCGCGGGCGCCGACGCGGCCGCCGGCGGCTGCGACGCGCGCTCCTGCGGCGCGCCGCTCAACTTGCTGCTGCTGCCGCAACTAGATGACGACTGTGGTAAGGACTCCACCAATCAAACATTATTTATTTCACTCAGACCTAGCAATCAGGCAGGCAAGCCACGTGCCCCAAAGATTCGAATTCGCATATGGCATGTAGTTAATAAGTGCATCTGGAGCGAGTAGTGTCAGACGGACGGATAAAGTGATGGGATCGAATAGTATTTTTTAATACAGGTGCTCCAAAAGTAAACATTTCGATACCTGTTTAATGTGCCAAAAAAAATGTGCCTAAAAGTTTGTCATTTCCGAACGAGCGTTGTTTTGTTTTTTTGACTGCTAGTGAGCGTGCCTAAAGTTGTTTCTTACGAACTAGTGCGTAAAGTTTTTTGAGCTTCATCCTGTTCGTTTATTTCTTTATTCTCTTTTTTCGCAAATGTATTAAAAAATGTCGTTTGATAAACCTTTCGCACTTGTATCGTAAATATACTGTTACACGTAATATCTCGTCTTAAATATCTGTCTCGTTAATTTTGAGACCACCACAGCCTATTTACGGCCCACTGCTGGGCACAGGCCTCCTCTCATCATGAGAGGGCTTGGGCTATAGTCCCCACGCGGGCTAACGCGGTTTGGGGACTTCACACATATCTTTGAATTTTGAGACGCTCTATCCTTATTGTATCCTCACTGGTACCTATATTGGAAAATCCATATCCCTATTACCTATAGAACCGCATGACCGATGAAACTTTTCTAATGGCGTCCGAAAGACTCGCTGTCGGTAGACGTCCGTCAGACGAAAGATCTATCTGTATGGCGAAACTTGTAGAAGTCCTTATGTTTAGCAGATGCAATCTTTCGGCTGAAATGATCAGGTCGTTTCCACCACATTCCCACACCACAGAGACCCATGGCGACGTTCACCTTTATTATAAGTAAGAGAGAGAAATTGTCTCGTCTAATTGCTTGTATTGTTGTTATTCATCGCTAAACTAAACGAATACGTGGTAATTTTGAATTTTACGCTTTGCTTCAGAAAATCGTGAAATCTACCGCGGGCACCCGACTTTCGAGCAACTAGCTAAACGACTTCGCTGGATGGTACTCGGAGTCAGTAGGCACCCCATTACAAACGTACCCAACCTCTCAGAGCGAGCATGGTTCCAATATTGCAGCAAAGCCTGGGAAACAATCCGCAAATGCACGTTCTTCATGGAATACGAACGCTTCCTACCGTGATTCGAGTTCGACGGTGCTGTCATCGGGATTAGGACAATTTACAACCGGATCTGTCTAATGATAACACGCAGGTGTCTCGAGAAATGATAACGACGATTCGGAGTGAAGAATTTTATTGTGAACTACATGGATATATTGTTACAAGCGATTCTTATTGGACCCAATAAACATAATCTTAAACATATTTATAATTGTCTACTTGAATTTTTACTGATATACGCTTGATATGTGCGGTTTTCGCCTCTGCTCGGGCGGTTTATTGTAAGCGTGCTGATAAACACTGGCGAGCCTCCAGTGTTCAGGGTAGCCAGTAGCGTTTGCATCTCTCCAGATACTGAATGGCGGTGCAAGGGTAGGAATGGTGTAAGACTTCTTGCTATACGGATGACGGATCTTCGGAATCTTAACACCTTTAGAGTCATGAGACGTAGTTGAACTTTGAACTGAATTGGGATTACCAGCTTTGAAAGCAAATTTGTAATCCTCTTTCGGCTTAGTCTCTGGTATCTTTACTCCGTTGCACGATAAGCAGGTCTTGTGTTTTACGTTGCCATTGGACATATTGCTATCTTTAGTGGAACGCCTCGAGAGTAGAGAGTCTGGTGTGCTCTGTTGCAACTTGCCTTGCGCGAGTGGAGTCTTTTCGTAGGACTCCAAACTGTTCCGATTCCTGTTCATATCGTAACGATTATTCTTCTTTTCTTCATTCCATGCTTCTTTGACGAATCGAGGTTTGTCTATCTTGTTATCGTGGTTAGACTTTTGACTGGTTTCGGTCGGTGTACCGCATCCGTGCACGCCGTCACACTGAGGTTTTGAAATTTGTGGAGAGTTCCTCCGACTGGAAGAACTTGACCTGGTTTCTTTTGCGTGGCCATTATGTTGTGGGCAGTATTGAACCTCACAGGAATCCTTCCTTTTAGTTTTCGTCATGTCTTGTTCGAAATATGGTACCGGATGACGTCCGACATCTTGCGCGAATCGATTTTCATTGAAAATAGGATTCGTCTGACCTGCCTTCATTGCTTCTTCCGGATCACCTTTGGGTGTATGAACCATTGTGAATACTGCTGGAGCTTTTGATCCGTTTGAACCATCTATATGTTTTGGAGGTCGCGGTTCTTTCTTTGGATCATCAGGCCTGAAATCCCAGCAGATAGCTAGATCCATAAGCGTCATTGGTTTTATGTTCTGTGCTCCCAAATCCGGAGCAGATGTGAAAGGTCTTTGATTGGTATTATTAGCGTCGGAGTCAACTTTCTTTGGATCACATGTTTTAGGTCTGTGAACACGCATTTTAGTGCAACAAGTGGGTCCAGAGGCACCATAGCCCTTCCATCCAATAGCATATGGTTTAACTATTATATCTGAATCTCTATGCTCTCCAATTTTAGTCATATTTCTATATCCTAAAGCATCAGGTAGTGGTTGATGTTCCAAGTTTCCGACGTGCATTTTCTTTGCAAAGTGAAAGTTTTGCGATACGTTGACAGCAGGCAATTTAGGTGTTTCACTTTTCACTTGGTATTTCATAGCCCGCTCTTTCTCATCTTTTGCGTTTTCCGCTACCTTTCTCCAGAATTTGGCTGTTTTGTCTTCTTGCGGTCCGTGTACGTTTTCGACGGCTTCTTTTACCAAGAGTTCGTAATTTTCGTGCCGTTGTTGTGGGTCTGTGAGTGCGCCTGGCACGTACGGGCCGTGTCCGTCCGCGTCGACAGCTTCTATATTTTTGTTTAGATCGAGAGGGTCATCATCTGTTTCTTTATTTTCAACGCCAGTATTCTCATTCTGGTCGTGCGCCTCTTGTGGTTCACCGTCAGTATAATTTTCATTGATATCCTTTTTTATATCCTTATGTACAGACATGTAAGCATTTGGGAAAAGTATATCTTTAAAAATATCATTATATAATAAAAATAAATCTTCAAGTAGGAAAGTTATGTATAACAACACAAATAATTCAAAGTAGAAGCCAAAATGGCTGTGCACTTGAATTTTGATTGCCAGAGTCAAGTCAACTTTATAACGATCTTTGATTTTTTTCTATTCTTGTGGAACGGGCATTCCTTGGGCTGCAAAAGAAAAAATAACCTAAATATTGCGCGTTAAAGCTCACTAACTCTTAAAGGATCACTAACCCTACAGCGTAATATATACAAGGTCCAGCAAAACGTGACGATATTTATGGGCCCTTAACCACAGTATCAGTTATCGATTCTAAGTTTTTTAGTTTTTTTTTTTCGAGTAAGTACAAAATATGTATGGCCCAGTATGATATCCGACCGAACAGCCTTCTAAGTTGTGTCGTGTTATACCCTGATAGCGCTTAGGGGCTTGGAGATCTTCTAGGTACTATCTAAAGTTGGAGCGTTTTGAAATGTGGGACATGACTGTGTTGATCTAAAATAGTTATTTTGTTTGAAATTCAGATCCGCGTATTGCGGATAATTGCTCGGATTGCAGCCTAACCTGTGATCTGAACAATTTTATGGTTCACTATAAAATATAGCTGTGGTTAAAATATCGTTACAACGTTTTGCTGGACCCTATATACTTTAGGTTGTGCGCGTATAGATCAAATTGGCACTACGTTTGAAATTCTCGTAGCAGAAAAAGGGTTAAAAATACCTATGTTAAGGTGAGCGCAGTTAATATCGAAGATTATTATATTAATGATCTCGATTGAATTTTACGACATAACTAAGTAGTTATTTATTTACGAGTTGACCCGGCGAACTTCGTACCGCCCGCGTTTTGCAGGATCCGATTGTTAGTAGATCGTAAGATACATTGACCTATAATAAGTAATAACATATGGACGAACAGTGCCTAACAGAATATGTCAAAATATATGGAGCAAACTGACATAAGATAATACGTTCCAATATGCTAATAACGCCTCTTTATAACGAAGGCCAAACGGGTGCCCGAGCCGTTCCATTTTTCTCCGGCTGATTGTGAATCCTTACTTATAATAGATCAATGCTAAAATACGGCAAAATTTGACACCGTGTGAACGGGCTGTAACAGTCATGCGTGACGTGAGCTGTCAACTGCGAAAGATGGTGGAAGCGAATTTACAATCATATTTAAAATCATCACAATTTTTTGCGTGCACTTTTTTGATATTTCAATGATTATTATCCTATTCAGGGCACCGAAAAATCCAAAAAATCAAAGATCATCGAAATCGGTCCAGCCGTTTTTGAGTTGTAAGTGGTGTTACTAACACGGATTTGTTTTATACTTATATATATATATATATATATATAGAAGACTAGCTTTTGCCCGCGACTTCGTCCGCGTGGAATTCTGTTATAGCGTTCCCGCGGGATCTAAGCGTATTTCCGGGATAAACACTAACCCCGTGTATACCGAACTTAATAAGTAGCCTGTTTCCTTCCCGGGAGTCGATTATGCACGCCACTCATATTTAACTCGTATTGAAATAAAAGTTTCATACAAACGTTCAGCCCCCTTTTTGCCCATTTACGTCACAAGAGAAAGCTTTCTGCCAATATTTATGTTTCTAGGCCTAGCGGTTTAGAAGTTTCATACATACTGTCAACTCCTTTCAACCCCTTTAAGGAGGAATTTACATCATAAGAAAAACTTTTCTGCCAAAGTTCATTTTTCTAGGCTTAGCGGCTTAGGAGATCATGGCAGCATACTTACACACTTTTAAACCCCTTTTTACCCCTATAAAGGGGCATTTTCCAAAAATACTTTGTTAGTGCCTATTTATGTCATAAAAGAAACCTTTTTGCCAAATTTCATGTTTCTAGGCCCAGCGGTTTTGGTTGTGCGTTGATCGATCGTCAGTCAGTAAGTCAGTCAGTCAGTTTCTTGTTTTATATATATATATATATATAGTTTGAAACATAATAACCTATTCATGGATGAATCTTACCTATATACTTACTTTAGGTAAACGCGCTAATCTTGTGTAGGTATTTATTTATTTATCCAGGTGATCTCGGAAACGGCTCTGACGATTTGGACGCAATTTGGAATATGTACCTATAAGGGTTTTCGGGGGCGAAAGATCGATCTAGCTAGGCATCATATCTGAGAAAACTCGGTTTTAGCCATTTAAGCAAAGCTCAATCGCCCAGGTACTTATCATCGTATATTACAATCATTTTTCACGTTTATTATCGATTCTCTTTTGGTTTCAGAATTTTTAATGATAGCGCTAACGCTAAGCCACTCACCAAGAAATGGATAAGATTGCCTTCTTATCAATCAGGTGTGCAATGCAGCTGGATATTGTGAGGCAAATTTTGTTCTAATATTTTTCAAGTGCTTAGTACCTACTACTTAAAAAGATGCAAAGAAAGTCGGAAAACCTGGTAGTAACATAAATCTTTACATGATATTCTTCTTAAAATTGCAATAAATAATACAGAGCCTACTCACATTTTTAACGTCGGTAAAGAACTAATATTCGAAATAGGACGTAGGTAGGTATTCACATAAAATTAAATTTTATCATGACTGCAATTGATACGATAAATCAGTAATAATATATCATTGTTATTGATGCCTTTCTTGTGCATATTGGGTAAACAACCACATGAAAATGAGAGTTTAGTAACTACGCCAAGTTGATACCTACACTTGAAACATACCTAACTGGTGAACTTATAGTAATGTAATGTAATACAACTTAGAAGGCGCGTTGATTAAGCAGTAATAGACTCTGTGTTAACGGCTGAAGTGCTTCATCACGCGCCTTCTATGTTGTGTCTTGCTTACCTACACATGCACGCACGACGCATACCTAGGTGACACAACTTCATATAAAGAAAATAATTCTAAATAGAAACAGGCAACAAAGCACAAATGTAGTGAAAATCTAATTCGCTAAATACTCGACCCAAATCACGATCCGTACCAAGATACTGATGTTACTGGGATGGCATGTTTGCAAAAGTAAAGCACGTCAACCCGCGAACTTTCGAAAACGGAACGCGTTCCGCGCGCAAACTTGGAACAGTGGTGGCGTCTGTCGTCTGCCGCTTACTTGGAACGTCTCGGGGGGCTCAGGTGGTTTCTTGACGTCCTTTTTGCGTTTCTCAGAGCGCAGGCGCGCCGCCGCGACCGCTTTCGGCCTCTGCACTCGGAGATTCAGCCAGTCTGTGAATCTGCCAATCGGCGGCTCTTGAGCCAACTCCGCGGCTGGAGAAATAATAAAAAAAATATCGAACTTCTGCAAACCGATCAAAATAAAATTCAAATTCAAGGCTCATATATAAAATTGTCTCTTTCGTACATGATCGTAATCTTTAATCTAAAAAAATACCAAATTTAAATTTCTTGAAGCCCGTACAACTTAATAAAATCTCGCAATAATGCGCAGTTGTAAAACGCACATGTATGTCATTTCATCAACCTATCACGGCATTTACGTCCAAAACAGGGCACGCACGTAACGTACGCTTTGCGTGCAATCCCTGTATTAATGGACCAACAGAACTGTCGACCTTCACCCCAATACATTGATACAAAGCGATCCGCAGGCCTCTAACGCGACCACCAAAGTATTCAGTAACACGATACCATGTTGAACAGGAAGTTATTTCCGCGTGTCAATGTAGGAACAAAGATAGGAAAATGACAGACTTTATGACTTCAGTCGGGGACGATAAGCTATAATTAATTCCAGGTGAAATAAAGTCTAGCAAGTAACCTTTCTACGCAATAAATTGAACTATTTCTGAGTCACGTTCATATATTTCGCGTGTCAATCATACGAATCGTATGATTGACACGCAACCGAATTGAAGGATTTTATTTGCAGTATTCTTCTTCATCCTCAATGTTAAGTAGTCAGACCAAATATATTATCAGGTCTATATTATTAGGTATACTTGTTATGAGATTTGGGTACAACGGCTAAAGTTTCTGCCCACCATGATAGATATCTGCATGAAACAAATCTTCACGCCTTCAATTTAGCCGATAAAGGAGTGAATTTCAAAAAATCGTTTCTAGGTGCTCATTATACGTTCTTTATTTTCAAAATACGTAGCGGTCTTGACTGCGGTTTGTTTCATCAACTGTCAGTTTCTTTTAAATCTTTACAGGAGATTCATTCTTCCCTTTGAGACCACAATGCAGACAAAACATTGATGACACCGGTGGTATTCGAAAAGATTGCACAACATTCCATAAGTCTGGACCGTCTGTCTGTCCTACATTATTATTAGCCTCAACACGATTAGGATTCCATTCAAACTCACCGACTTTCCTAGTTATCTTCCTAGGCAGGTCCCAAGTGCCGGTGAAATGGCCGAAGCACCGCGAGGTGCCGCGCGGTGCGCCCGGCAAGAAGTGGCCATTCAGATCGGCTATCGGCTTGGGGTCCGGCCGAAACTCCAGAGGGCGCGCCCTAGTTGGCGCCCACCGTGGGACCTCCCAGTTGCCGAGCCGCTTTGGCATCGACTCCCTGTTGAACTGAAATTGATGTGTAAGATTAAAAGTCTACGCAAAGTACACCTTGGGCGTCATTCCGGACGCATCTATGAATAATGGCTACATTATTCAAACATAATAATTTATTTTTTGATTACTTGTCGACGGATGACACGTGGCTGCGGTTTCCGCACGTGACTACAGTCACGCCTTCAAGGGGAGCTATATAGGAGCTCGGAGATAATTCGACACCGATGTCACTGCCTACATATACAACATTATACGTACATAATATTATTATTAAGTCCCCGGCCGCGACTGTGTGTCTGTCGGTGATAAATTCGAAAACTACGAAACGGATTTTCGTAAGGTTTCCACTAATAAATAGATACGAGGGATTCATGAGACAGGCTTTGGTGTAGGAGTTTGTTTCGTCCGTGCAAAGCCTAAATATATAGTTCGGTGTACATTAATCCTTAGGGCCTTATCACATTTGCGATTTGCGAGCGAGTTGTGCGTTTTTCAATACAAAACTCGTACGCGGCGAACTCGTGGCGTGTTCGCCTCCATACAAAACTCGCTCGCGAATCGCAAATGTGATAACGCTCTCAGATATACCATACTAGCTAGCTTCTGCCCGCGACTTCGGGCATTCTCGTGGGAGCTATGCATTTTTCGGGATAAAAAGTAGCCTATATATTTTGACCAGTATTACAAAACTATCTCCATGGCAAATTTTCGGATTGCAACGTGTGATCCGACCAGTAGTTTTCGAGTTAAATCCAGACATAATACAGTACATACACACGGTTTTTTTTTTCAAAAAATCTTTTTTGTGTTCAGTATCGTTTATATAGCCCTTGACTTGATCGTTTTTTTTTTAATTTTCAAGTTTCAGATGCGGCTTATTATTGGTAGGTATATAGAGTCTGGATTTAAAACCAATCTAAGTAAGCTAAGTAACTCGCACTCGAAACTATGAATAATATGATGTTTTCAGGTTGTTCATAGTACTCGTAGTTGAATTGTCATAATAAGAATAATGTAAAATTTTCATCAATTACGTACCTATTCATTTATGCGTCAACTAGCTTCTGCCCGCGACTTCGCCCGCGTGAAATTTGGTTATCGCGTTCCCGCGGGAAATATGCGTTTTTCCGGGATAAAAAGTAGCCTATGTCCTTTCCCGGGACTCCAACTATCTCCATGCCAAATTTCACCTCAATCGGTCCAGCGTTTGAAGCGTGAAGAGGTAACAGACAGACGGTCAGAGTTACTTTCGCATTTATTATATTAATATGGATTAGCCACATCTGGGTCTATAAAGGTCAGTTTTTAATCTACAAGAAAATCAGTTCAGTTCAGTTCAATTGACAACACCAGCCAGCAGTTCTACTGCAAGGACCCAAGGTCGCCTACTGTGGGAAGTGGGGGGCATCTATGTGATCAAGGGTGTGACTGGAAGATGCATGCTATCACTCGATGGTTGCCTAAGCAAGCAGGTGCCGAACTAAGCTACTGCCCGTCTTGCTTGCGACAAACCACCTAAAGAATATCATGCTGCCCCCAGGCTCTGTCTATGAAAAGATGCCCTGAGTCATGCCCAGTTTTTAATCTACAAGAAAATCAAAAGAAATCGGTTGTTGTCAGTGTTCGACTTTGTGTGTGGTACTTTTAATTTTAATTCATCATTACGTTGTGCAACAAGGTGTCAGTACGTCGCAATGAATAGATTTCAATGAGACGAGAACAAAAAAAACTGTCACGCGCTGCAAGCAGGTGTCCCACCCCTTCATAACAGCCCCCTGCCTCACAAAGGGTTGCAAATTGTTATTTACCCCATACATCACGCCTCCATTTGCCTAAATTATAAATGCCCGCAATAATTTAGGATTATTTAGTCAAAGAAGCGCTATTTTATTGAAATTGGTTGACAAGTTAATCCATTGGTTACCGTAGAGATAAACATGACACTGTTTTGAAAGGATATATTAAAGTAAAAAAATAATGTACTTAATAAAGCTAAGCATAAAACAAAGACGAAAGACTTTAATTGATGAAGAAATAAGTAAATATTTTTCCGAGGCAAAGTGCCATGTCAATAGTAAATTGCATTATCAGATTCTATGTATCTATGCGATGTTCTACGTATGCTCATTGCAGTTAGGTAGATAGTAGATGAACGGTAGGTATATCTACATAAATTGACTTCAAGTCATTGACTGTTACAATCAATTATCTAACCTTACCCTTAACTAAGGCAATACAATATACTTTATTGAACACCACACATTCAAGGAACAGTACAGACGTAATGTAATAACACAAAAGGTATGGCATACAGGAGGCGATCTTTTCGCGCTTTAGCGATCTCTTCCAGACAACCTTTGGACCTTTGACCTAAGACCTTTTTGAACCATACTTAATGCTACTACTACTACTACTACTACAGCCTATTTGCGTCCCACTGCTGGGCACAGGCCTCCCCTCATCATGAGAAGGTTTGGGCTGTAGTCCCCACGCGGGCCCAGTGCAGATTGGGGACTTCACACACATCTTTGAATTACTTCGCAGATGCGTGCAGGTTGCCGTGGTGGAGGCTATAGTGGTTCGACCTACCGCCTCTCATGCCGAGAGTCGGGGGTTCGATTCCGGCTTGCACCTCTAAGTTTACTGACGTGCGAAATCCAATTTGAATTTACCATGAGCTTTTCGGTGAAGGAAAACATCGTGAGGATACTTAATGCAGAAAAACGAATTTAATTTCATTTCAGTAGAAGTTGGGAACAACTCTCAACTCTTTCCGCTATTACTACTTATTACCACCACCAGTCCACACCTCGACAGCCTAATTCACGAGATCACGAGCCACTAGCTGTCACATGTCACTAGCTAAAGGGTCTGTGCACTATAGTCCAAAAGAAGCACCTGGGGCTCTATTCGAAACGTTACATAGGGAAAGGAAGATTCACTAGGGACTGGAGTCCCTTTCCCTATTTAACATTTCGAATAGAGCCCCTGATGGTACCTTTCCCTTCCTTTACTTCATCGTTATCATCGTTTTACTTTCTGACGCACATTTATTACTAACCTATCATTTCTCCAAATTACAGGCTTGCGTCATCGGCTGTATTGTCATTATTCGATCCGCGTGCCTCCAGCGCTTTTGTCATCGCTATGGCTATATTTAGAACTCTTTGTCGTAAGCCAATAAATGTTACATAGTCATTGCGTTTTCGATCAAAAACGTAATACTGGCGAGACTGAAGACTATTCGTATTTCGTGTTTGACGTTTCACGTTACTAATGAACTTATTATTCTAACTGGTAACAGTAACACGCTAATGTCAAATTGGATAATGCTTTTGGGCCTAACGGTTACTTTTTAACTCTCTTATACACTCTTTCACATATCTCATTAAACAGAGTTAAAAAGTTTTATACTTATACTGTTACTCGGAGCGGAATATTATGGTCGGGCTGGATATACCAGCCCGACCATAATATTCCGCTCCAAAACCTATTAAATTCTCATTTAATTATGGAACCCATTTTTTTCAGGTGATCTGCTTGGCCATAAGTATCATATCAGCCAATTCCTCAGCTTTACACGCTAGGGGATAAAAACGACTTTTACAGGCGCTACAATGGACTTTTTTGAGATAACGACGTGAAAAGGTTTTTTAATCATCTCGTTTTTCCTATAGGTACCTAACTGAGAATCTCCACTTCACTCGGCATCTAGCCTCGTCACTGTCATGTCAATCCACATGACTGCATGATTCTCGACATGTCATTGAGCGGCGCCTGTTTACCAACACTGGCATGTCATTATCCACACGTGATCGTATCATCGTACCATGTGGTTAACTTCGTTACAATGTAAGACAATTGCTATAAATGCTACAATAACAACGAGCTAAAATTACAGCTTTTACTAGGTATGTGAAATGATTGCTTCTCATATTGTACTGAGTAAGATACTAATCTGGACGACCGAGCTTATCGCGGTAAAAAACCTAAAAAAATTATTGAACAAATATAAAATCTTGGGCTTTATTCGGGATGCAAAGGGGTATCATAGGGATTCTATAGGGAACCGTAAACCCCAACATTACATTTTTTTGTCCAAATCGTTAAAGCCGATTATATGGTAAATTCATTTCTGTTCAATTCATTTAAAAGTGACGTGTAAAAGTGCCCAGATGTGGCCTATTTGCTGAATAAATATTTTCATTTTCATTTTCATAAGATAGTTCTGTACTTATCTACCTCTAAATGAATAAAGAAATTAATTATATCCGGTAAGCTATAAATAGTAGTAAAGTAGGTATATAATCCTTACTAATATTATAAATGTGAAAGTGTGTTTGTTTGTCCTTCCTTCACGTCGCAACGACAGGACCAATTGGGATGAAATTTGGTATGGAGATAGTTTGAGACCCTGGGAATAACAAAGGATACTTTTTATCCCGATATGTCCACGGGCTAGTATATAATAATAGCAGAAGTGTTAAAGAAATAAACGTTACTAAATCTATTTTACTTTACTTAAATAAATGCTGCTCCCTAAACAATATAATCTACCTGTACACCCTACTGGGTAAGTAAAATATAATACTTTACCGTGAGTTTCAGAATCAAACCATTCATTAATATTATTTCAATTCCTTGACATGAACATTTACTTAAACTGGATAATAAATGAGAGATATCATAATGAAAAATCCTTATGAGTATAAATCGTGGTCTATATCGAGCTGTAAAGCAGTGCTGAAGCGCGGGGCGCACAGTAAACATAATATGAACAGTATGATAATTATTGATATATTCACGTCGTTATAATTATAAATATAATGAAAACAAGAAGGATATTCCAATAAAAGCCGAAAGCTATCTGAAAATGTTTATTTTGTGACGCGTTCCCTTCCCTTAGCATTCAACAAATTGGCATCACTCCGGTGCCTCACTGATTTAAGCGTGACCTACCTTGTACATACAACTCATTGTGAGGGCTGTCTTCCAGTTGATTTTCATTTAACCCACAACATTAAGAAGAATGGTCCTGGGTCTCTGATAGCAGTGCAGTGGCGCATAGAGGCAGGAGAATGAATAAATAAACATTGAGCTCTATTCGTTTGGAAATTCCCTAACCCTCCATTAAAGCGTCACGGCGCTCAAATTGAAAAATCTAGCTGCTTTAAGTTCGAATTTCCCTTACTCTTTCGTTTCGAATAGAACCTTTTTTATTCGTTGGACTACCGGTATGATTATGTGTACTGTGTGAAGTCACGACATCTCCCCGGCTTTCCGGGACGTACCTAACTCACGCACGCGCTTATGTCGAAACACGGTGTAAAATGTCTCAAGGCAAACCTCTTCGCATATATAAAACTAGACCGTTTAGAGATATCTAATCGATATATCCTATTCCTTGACATTTAGAAACTATGAAGTTAATCGTTTATACTACTTCAGCCTATTTGCGTCACACTGCTGGGCACAGGCCTCATCTCATCACGAGAGGGTTGGTCTATTAGTCCCCACGCGGGCCCAGTGCGGATTGGGGACTTCACACACGTCTTTGAATTACTTCGCAGATGAGTGCAGGCTTCCTGACGATGTTTTCCTTCACCGAAAAGCTCAGTGGTAAATTCAAATTGAATTTCGCACATAAGTAAACTTAGAGGTGCGAGCCGGAATCGAACCGAACCCCCGACCCGCTGCATGAGAGGCGGTAGGTCGAACCACTAGGCCACCACGGCTTATTTGTTAATTGTTTCTGTAAGTTGAAAATTGTCTAGATTATTTAGAGCAATGTATACAAATCGATCATGGATATTTAGAAAACAAAGTCCGATATTTACAATACCTATTGCAAATACTCTCCCCAAAAAACACTACACGGATTAAGAGGGTTTACTCCGAAAGTTGGCAATGTCTCAAATAACTGTCAAATATTTCGCTGTTTTCATTAATTTCTGAATATTACTGATTGAAAACATGAATCAATTATCATAGGAACACGAAATCTTTAGGATTATGGAACTGATATCTTTTGAAAACTTTCCAACGCAATTTCCATCCTTACTAATATTATAAAGGCGAAAGTTTGTTTGGATGGATGTATGGATGGATGTTTGTTCCTCTTTCACGCAAAAACTACTAAACGGATTTTAATGAAACTTTACAGTAATGTAGCTTATAGATCAGAATAACACATAGGCTACTTTTTATCCTGGAAAAACGTATAGTTCCCGCGGGAACGCGATAACCGAATTCCACGCGGGCGAAGTCGCGGGCAGAAGCTAGTGCTTTATAAATTATAATGTAATCTTATCATTTGAATGCAGCCTAACCAACAAATACAAAACGAGACGCGTCATTCAAGCATAGAATGATAACTCCTTTTTTAATTCAGTAATATTGAGAAATTAATAAAAACAGCGAAACATTTGACAGCTATACGCGACGTTGCCAACTTTCGGGATAAACACTTAAGTGCAATATTTTTTATAAAAACAACAATGTCTAAAAACCATTGATACGCACAACAAGAGCTATTAACTAAATACCAGTGCGATGTCAAACACGGATTAGAACTGAACACAATACCGTGAAAAATTATCGTCTCTGGATGTCCACCCCTCCGTATAGCTGACCCGTCGCTCAACTACGCTGCACTAAACTAAACTTGTTTGAAATATAATAGAATTCAAATTGGGTTGTAAGTGTTTGAATGATATTTTCGATGTAATTGGATGTATCTAAGTGGGATTAAGGAAATACAATTTGTATGGGTAAAAAACGCTTGATGTTGGGGGGATGCGTAATGGGTGTTGCAGGTGCGCGTTGGATTGTTAAAAAATGTATGGGATTAACTTGGGATTGACTTGGACAATTGATTCGGGCTTAGGTTCACTTGCATCATGCCTGGGGCCTTATTAGAGTCCGTACATAGGGATATAGGATTTCCCATACCCCACATAAGGATAAGCAGTATCCCAATTTTTGCGAGAGAGCAAAATGTACAATTCCAAGAAGCGCCAGTCATTTGTCAGCTATCTCCTTTATGCGCCGAACGACGTTCGGACTTTGGGATCTAGTGACTCATTAGCAGTCAATTTTGACTTCTCGAATAACAAGTTTATGCCATAGGTTCCTTTTTCTGTTCCCTATAAAATTACTTTGTGGTTTCGAATAGACAGCCTGGGATTATAAACAACCAAATAAGAACAATTTCTTCCTATTTAGTGAGATGGTACTTACGTCAATGTTATACTATCTCACTATTTATAGCTAGATGGCATTTACCTAAGTTTTCCTAGAGCTTAGCGCTAGACTTCTCTGATCAAGTTGAAAATATCATACGATAGGTACAGTCAGCAGCAGAAGTAGATAAGTTGTCCAGGTGTTCAAAATGACCTACACACGCCCTTAACGTCTTAAGAATAAGGTCGTGTGTAGGTCATTTTGAACACCTGGACAGCTTATCTACTTCTGCTGCTGACTGTACGAATACAAATACCATAATAACACTAAAAACAATAATTGAATACAACAGGCGGCTTTGTCACTAAAGAACGCTGTCTTCCAGACAACCTTTGCACAGACGAACTATCTACATACATATAGTGTGCAAATTAATCTTAAATTCAAACGGTAAAATATCATTCAAACTGGTTCACAATTAAATAAACAATTAGAAAAAGCTCGCAAAAATATGACAAGTTCTCATAGTCTTTGTCTTACCGACACGGTTGTTTTCCCACATTTCCTTCATGAAACAAAACCTTGTACAATTTAGGATATCAAAATAATACAAAATTAAACTCACTTGACCGCTATCGAAGTTGAAAGCCATTATCCTATTTATTACCTACACAAAATCCAAATAATCCATATAATCACAGCGCACTAATTTCAAACTGTCAAAAGGTAACATTTTTCATTGTTTTTTTTTAATGTCGAAAGAGGTTTGTGTATGCGTAGGCTGTAAGTAGACGGGAAATAGAAAAGTCTATTGGCCTAACTGTTCAGTCGCTATGACGACGACTCTACTTCCTGCCCGCTCGAACCTTTCCCGAAGGTTCAATGCCTTAAGGAAATTTCCATGCCGTATATACCTACCTATATGTATAACAATAGGAACGGGAAATAATTCATGCTTAATATTAATAACTTGAGTATGTGTTTTGCTTGTTTGTTTGTCCTTCCTTCTCATCAAAACGGCTGGACGGATATTGATGAAATTTGGTATGGAGATAGTTTGCGACACCGGAAAGAACAAATGATATTTTCATGTGATCGGGTTTTCCACTGGCCAAACCATATTTTTGAATAACCCTATAACTAAGTGTATTAAGTACTTTCTGTATGTATAGTAGTGGCTAGTAAAACAATAAATATGAAGTTTTTTAGTCCATTGAGGCAGTAAAAGTAGCCAACTTGCCGCAAACATTTTTTTCAATAATAAAGCCCACTTTCTGAAGAAGGCAGACATCATGAAGAAATCTGCTTGCGAAACCATACAAAGATATGTTTCGATTTAGTGTGAAAGGAAACAAGTGGCACATTTTAACTGGCAAACCGACGAACAGAAGATAAAAAGATGGCAAATCCAAGACCACAAATAAAAGTCAGAAATGACGATTCAAAATCAGGAAAGCAAAACAGTTTACCGCAATACGTTACCCACCCACAGTATTGATCAGAAATATTAGAATCATACTTATACTTAACTAATCGCGTGTTTCGAACTGTCGCAGTAAACAGAATTAGACTCGACCTTCATAGAACTTCGCGTATTGCTATACGTACGTATAAGTTATACAGGTTTATCTGTATATATAAAACGCAATGTCGCGACTGACTGACTGACTGACTGATCAACGCCCAGCCCAAACCGCTGATGATAGAAGTTTGGAAATTTGGAGACAACATTGATTGTATGTATGTTGTAGAGGAGTCGTTTAAGAAAGGATTTTTCAAAATTCGTACAGTAAGGGTCAAAAATAGGGGTACATCCCTTGTATGCAAGTCCGTTATCTTTTAAGTTAGAAATATAAAACATTATGATTTAGGTGCCTAATTAGAATCAAATGACACATGTTTCGTCTTTAAGGGGGTGAAATAGGGGATGAAAGTTTGTATGGATGAACCTTCATCTTTGAAGTTAAACGACCGAAATATTATGATTTAGATATTTGATTACAAATAATTAAACACGTGTTTCAGCATTTTTAGAAATTTCATATTTAAGGGGGTGAAATAGTCGACGAAAGTTTATAAAGATGAATCAAGATCTTTGAAGCTAAACTACCGAAATGTTATGATTTAGATGATCGATAACAAATAATAAAATACATGTTTCAGCATTTTTAGAAATTTCACCTTTACGGGGGTGAAATTAGGGGACGAAAGTTTGTATGGATTAACCATCATCATTTGGCGGCAAGTTAGCGAGTAAAACGATGATAGCTATCCCGACGGTCCTTGCACCACGTCCTACCACAACCAAAAAAGCATTCGCTAAAATCTCAATTTGAATTAAATTCAATATTTTACGCGTACGAAGTCACGGGCAAAAAGCTAGTTAGGTATAATATTAATATTACCAGCATTAAGCGCGGACGTCCCCGGCCGGTACATGATTCTTTGCATATAATTATCTTATTGTGAGCGTATCAATTCGAACGGCAATATGGAAATTATATTGCTAGCGATTGAGGAGAAAGCATAGAAGATTATTTGGGATTTTCAGACTGTTGAAAGTCGAGAATTAATCACGATAGCGTTAGAAGACCGTGATAAAAAGTAGCCTTTGTGTCATACCGATACAACATTTCATTAAAATCCCCTCAATTTGCAGACAAACTTTCTCGTTTCTTCGTAGCATGAGATTATATATAAAAGAAGTTGACTGCAGACGAATGACTGGAGATTCTGAAGAATTGCTACTCCAAATACCTAAATGTAGGTAGCTCAAGAAACTTCTCATCTCTCTGGCAAGATGGAACAACTTTGCAGCACAGCAACTACTGCGGTCCACTGCCTCGTATTCTTCAGCCAGGATTTTTCTGTTGTAATTTACAATTATCATGATTAAGTTGTATCAGAGACTCACCGATATATTTCCGGTTTATAATTATCTCGTAGCAGCTCTACGGGCTACGCCGTAGCATGGAAAAAAATAAGGTAATAACCTGTCTCTGGTCGTAGCAAGGGCATCGTTTTTTACCTAATTTACTTTATCAGGGTTTTATAAATTTGGGGGAAAAAGAAGAAATTAACGTTAAGGGACGAGAACTAGTACAATGTATTTTACTGTACAATGAAGCTCGCCATAAAGAAAATGTCTTCCATAAATGACTAGAGAAAGCTGAATATTAAACAGGACTAGAACCAAGAAAGTTTTAAAACTTGATTCAACTGATAAGGTTCCAGCTAAATCGGGTTCTTTATGTTTATAGTCGTTCGTTTCGTTAAACGTTAAGTAAACGTACGATATTTTGAAGAACTATTTACAAAAGATTCGTATTTGGATGGAAAAAATATGGTAAGTACCTACTAAACTAGGAACTTTGTTCGAACAGACTTCGTTGATGAGACACGCGTGGAATATGACAGTTATTTATAATCTTAATTAAGTACAAATTTTTGAGGGTATGTACGAGAAGTTTTTTTTATACCAGTGGTATAGGCAAACGAGCGCACAGCCTACCTAATTGTAAGTGGTCACTGCGGCTCATGGACACCGAAATCCTTTGATCCCCATTAAGAAACCATAAGAGCTCGAATGCGTTGCCTACCCTGAGGACTAAGAGGGAGTGCCTCTGTGCCAGAAATTTCACCGGCTGCCGAAGTTGTTGGTGGCTTGAGTTATCATAAAGCATAGGTATCTGGGAAAACGCATTTTTGCTGTTTTCACCCGACCAAACCTCGGTCGCCTAGGTTTATGTAATGTAAATTACTTCCTAACGTGAAATGTATGAGAACTTCCTGAGGTCTCCAGATAAGGAATGGGACTGCGAAAGCATGCAAAGATAATCTGGGGCTATATTCGAAGTCTTAAAATAGTGATCTCCCTTTTCCCTGTAGGATCGCTCACGCGTCGCATGAACTTTAAGCAGCTAGATTTAAAGTTCAACTTGACGCGTGAACGATCTTATAGGGAACAGGGAGATCCCTATTTAAGACTTTATAGATTAAGTATTTAGTGATAAAATCGAGCGCGTCTCGCCATCAAACGTAACAGTTTGGCGAGTAAATAATTATTGTAATAAACGTGTATTTTCTTTTTGGGAAAAAAAAACTTCGAATATAGCCCCAGGTGACGTTTACAAACAGAACGCGCACGCCACTTCCTTTTATGCGTGTACTTCGTGTGTGTACTGTAAATGCCTTTTAACCGACTTCAAAAAAAGGAGGACGTACTCAATTCATCGGAATCTTTTTTATGTAAGTTCACCGAAAATATAATATGTAGTAAATGATAATGATTATTTTTTTAATCGAAAGATGTGGTACCTCCGGATTGGTCCCATTTTAATTTGGTTCAGTTCTGATGCTGGGATCTATGAGAAAATGAGGGAGCTCCTCAATTGGTTTAGTACGTGGTTTTTAATTTTTATCGAGTTGGATTTTTTTTATATGGCCCGGTATGGGATTGATGGTTTGAGAAATACCTGGTTCCGATACAACTTTTTTTGCCAACGCGAAAAAAACAAAACCTGTAACACATTAGAATCGATAACCAATTCTGTGGGTATAAGTATCGTCACAACGTTTTACTTGACCCTGGGTAATGCTGAAGATTGTTTTTAAAGCAATATGTCGTTAGGTTCTCTTTTGCTAAATTACCTAGCTACTAGAGATCTTCTACTATCTAAACTCCCGCGCCTTCACGTTGCAAAACGCTTCATTTTTATTATTATTTAAAAAGCACCACCAACACTCTCAACGCATAGTTGATGGCTGTATCAGCACGCACACATGTGTTGAGAGTGTTGGTGGTGTTTTTTAAATACATTGCGTTTTGAAATGTAAAGGCGCGGGACTTTAGATAGAAGAAGATCTCTACTTGCCTACACTCTGAGACACCTCTGCGAGTTTCTTTTGTTTCCACCAAATTCAAGTCCATGGAAATCCGAATTTGGAAAAAGTCCCGTCGAAAGATCCCGGGTCCGGGGCGTCATTACCGGGACACCTGCGTCCGGGATCGATAGGCGGGGTCGGCTCTGATTGGTGGACACAATGGGGGGCGGGGCTTGATGCTGCAGATGCTGTGCAAAGATTTAAATTGTAAGTACTTACTGATAAGATAGTCTCGTACTAATACATTGTTTCAAATAATGCTTGCTGACTGACAGACAGACTAGGATAGTGATGTGGCCAGGAAAATGTGTTTACTACACCGTCATCACAACAGCTTACTACTACAACTACAGCCTATTTGCGTCCCTCTGCTGGGCACAGGCCTCCTCTCATCACGCGAGGGTTTAGGCTATACGCGGGCCCAGTGCGGATTGGGGATTTCACTTCACACACATCTTTGAATTACTTCGCAGATGCGTACAGGTTTCCTCACGATGTTTTCCTTCACCGAAAAGCTCAGTGGTAAATTCAAATTGAATTTAGCACATATGTAAACTTAGAGGTGCGAGCCGGAATCGAGCCCCCGACCCTCTGCATGAGAGGCGGTAGGTCGAACCACTATGCCCACCACGAGGCAACAGCTTATTATTTATTTTATTTATTTAAACTTTATTACTACTATACCTAGGTATCATTTCACCACGGGATGGTGTCTCACGAACACCCAGTACCTACGGTTTGGAGATTTCACACACATTTTTATTTTTTGAGTTAGCAACACTACAATATATTTTTATCTAAATATATTAATTAATTAATTATTATTTACGAGCTTTTACCCGCGTTTTCGTCTGCAGGCAATTTAACACTATTTTTCCAAAGCCATTTTTCCAGGATACTTTTTAAAAAAAATCTGGGATAACGGGATTTGTGGGATTCCCGGGATTTCTATCCAAAGTCCTCTTCCGGGGTCCCTCTAATGAGTTTCCGGGATTTCCGGGTTAATAGGTAGCCTATAACTTATTCCAGGTTACAAATTATCTATTTGCCAAATTTCATGCAAATTGGTTGAGCAGTTTTAGCGTGATTGAGCAACAAACATCGAAACAAATTTTCAGCTTTATTATATTAAGTAAAATTATTAATTTTTATTTGTACCAATAAACGATTGTATTGTATACATATAAAACTCAAAAGTCACTGATCTATAAATGCAAAGCTCAAATTACTAGACGGATCGGAATGAAATTTGGCACATTAAGTACTTAATATACACCTCCGCTAAGAAAAAATTCCAATCCCCAAGGGGCTAAAAATGGGATTGGAAATTTGTATGTTTTGTATTTGACCGGACGAAGTTGCGGGGAGAAGTTGTGTAAGACTGATTTTGATACTTAATTATTTCTATGTCGATTAACCGGTATCCGTTCCTTGTTATCAGTTAATATCCAGTTATCAACATAGTGAGTAGGTAATCCCGGTGCTAGGCGGTGACTCATGAAAAATATTATTATAAACAACAACAGTTAAATTTTAACTGTTTTTGTTTTAGACTAATATTTTTGTTAAAAAAGTGTACATTTTAGTACCTAGTTAGTGTGAGGTGTACTTCAACTTAAATAATAGTAACTTGCTTCTGTCCGCGACTTCGTCCGCGTGGAATTCGTTAATAGCATTCCCGCATGAACCATGCATTTTTCCGGGATAAAAAGTAGCCCATATGTTGACCAGTGTTATAAACTAGCAAACTACCGTACCAAATTTTGTTGCAATCCGTCCAGTAGTTTTCGAGTTAAATCCGGAGATACATACATACAGTATTTTTTTCTAAAAATGGTGATTTTGTGTTCAGTATCGTTTATATAGTCCCCTCGACTTGATAGTTTCTTTTAATTTTCAAGTTTCAGACGCGATGTCTTCTACAGACTTATTATTACTAACAATTAACAACAAAAGTGCACTTTCACGTTTAATTTTACTGGTGTACTTACACGTGAATTTGAAAATCTGTAATTTTTTTAATTTGGAATTACATTTAGGTCATTAATTAACTAACTTTTACTTACAGCTTGTCAATAAGCTAATGATAATAGAGTTGTCATTCTAAGGTCTTAAGGAGATCTCCTTAGAGAGATTAGAGGAAATTGTTTTCTCACACGTATAATTCTAGACATACCGACTTCGACATAAAAACGTATTTTTATTTTCCACATAAGTCCCGCCCCGCCGAGAGGGTGGTCCAACCCCGTGAGGAGGATATAAGCAGAGGGATGCTGCCCTCTGGATCAGTTCCAAATCAAGTGTAGTGTAGTGCAGTGCAGACAAAATGTTCTAAGGAGTGCCACAATATCAAAGTAAGCTGTTGAATTGAATTAATTATCCCATCAATATAGAAATATGTATAAAACAAAAAAGCCGTGGTGGCTTAGTGGCTCGTTTGAGCTTCGTCTCGAATGTAGAGGGTCGGATGTTCGAATCCAGCTTGCACCTACGAGCTTACTTATATGCGAAATTCAATTTGAATTTACTAATGACCTGTTTGGTGATGGAAAACATATCGTGAGGAAACCTGCACGTAATTGCGAAGTCGTTCAAAGATGTCTGTGAAGTTCCCGATCTGCACTGGGCCAGCGTGGGGACTATAGCCCAAACCCTCTCGTGATGATAGGAGGCCTGTGCCCAGCAGTGGGACGTAAATAGGCGGTTGTGGTGGTGGATAGGTATATGAGTAAAACCCTTCCGTCACTGAGACAAGAGACAACACACAGCCGAAATTACTGGTCATAGAAATCAGAAATTTGGAACTAGGATCCTTGGGGAGTGTAGGGTAGTATAATAATAATAATAATAAGCCCCTTATAAACCTAACTCCACGTCCGGTCCGAACATCTGTGGCCACGTAAGGGGCGGACTTTGGCAGCTTTATAGCTTTTACACACCAAAGACCAACGGAGCACTAGTCAGGAGCGAATATGTGATGCGATTAAGAAGCGGAACTAAATTACCCCAGGCGGGTACCGGAGCTAACTGCGATGGAGAATCCCGCCCCGAACTCTCAAGTTCGGGCAGTCCCACGTATTCTGGGGGGGACAACGTATCACTCAATTCTGCCCAGTGTGAAGCTGCTGCAGGAAGAGACACAGCACCAGGTGACAGCTCACTACCATCAAGCCCATCATCCTCGTCATACGCCCTCTCATCGAATTATTCATCATCATCATCGGTTAATAGTATTCTGCCGGAGGATGTTGTGCAGGAGACTGTTTCGGTCACTGACCCTGCACCCACCACCAGCGAAATAAAAACGCGTAAAAGATGGAGTAAAGATATGAATGAATTCATCTTGCGAACATATCTTCAGCTTACCTTAATGGAAACTGACACAAACGGCTACTTACCACCGCTTTACACCAAGTTTATTGAGAGGTTCCCAGAGATGAATGGGGCTAGTAGACAGAGGGTGGGAGATCAAAGAAGGGCCATAATTCGTAGGAAACTCCTTACTCAAAATGACATAGACCGTATTTACAGGGAAATAAGCGAAGAAATAAATAAAAACGGGAGTAATGTAAACACATCACATACACTAACACCCGCTACCAGCACAGACAACATCTCCCATTCACAATATAGACATATACAACAACATGACAATAATGAGCACTCCAGTCAACGCATGCGTTGGACTAAGGAGCATAACGAGGTCATAATGCGTGCCTATTATAAAATAACGCTCCTAGAAGCAAATATATCAGCCTACAGGGGACCACTACATCAAGCATTTGTGGCTGAATTTCCTCACCTAGCACACATTACCGAGCAGAGAGTTGCTGATCAGAGACGAGCAATAATATATAACAAATACATAAGCGAAGAAAGGCTACAAAACATCAGAACTGAAGTAGCAGACGAATTAAACTCATTACAACATGATACCGGCATTAGTACGACAACTCAAAATGCTGACGAAACAGCACAGCTGAACAACTCTCTCAATAACATTGACACAGAAATTTTTAGCGTTAATGACACGAATACACCCTCAGTTGCAGCATCACGTGCAACTTATCCGAACGTTCAAGATTTAAAACAAACTTTTAAAACCACCTACGACTATTTTAAAAATACGGACCCCACCCAAAGGCAATTTATTCCAAAGCAGAAACCTTCCAAAAAATTAGCTTCTATAGTTCACTGCATCAACGTTAGCATTCTACCCTTGTACGTTGATGCTGAAACAGAATTTACTACCCTGCAGACAGTTTTGTATTGTGCGGCGTGGGTTGCAGCTAAGACCAATGGAACTAAATTGCAATTACTCCCAAACAACACAGAGATAAATCACCGATTATTACAAAAGAAGAAACCGAAATGGCAAAGTAGATTAGAACGTAAAGTCGAAAAACTAAGATCAAATATAGGTAGATTAACACAGTTTATAAACGGAAATAGAAACAAAAAAGTCGTAAAAACAGTAAAGTATATTAAGAGACATTATAATACACATGCAACCCATGAAGGACCTAACACAAATCTGTCTGATTTCTTAGACACATTGAAACAGAAACTAACTACCCTAAGTAATCGTTTGAAAAGATATACTACATGCACATTACGTAAAGTTCAGAATAAACAGTTTACAACGAACGAAAAACAATTTTACCGAGGACTGAAAAATTCCAAGATTAATACAGTAGTAACTAATACGCACTCTTAAACAACTAATACCATACAAAGAGATGCACAGAACTCTCACCACAATGTACCAGATGTAGATGACCTACGTAGTTTCTGGGCAAACATTTGGGAAAACCCGGTGGAATATAATGAAAACGCTGACTTTATACTAACGGAAGAAAACAAGTTTCTTAGCTCTGAGCCTATGGAATTCGATTGCATACCTATTGAAGTTTTCCAAGACGTTATCAAAAAATTGCATAACTGGAAAGCTCCAGGGTCTGACAACATTCACAACTTTTGGTATAAAAAACTCACATATGCACATCCATATCTATACAATCACATCAATAATTTCGTACAGGCTCCACATACATTACCAGACTACATTACTGCAGGAAATACATACATGTTACCAAAAGACCTGAATAATTTATCGGACCCAGCAAAATATAGACCTATAACTTGCCTTCAAACTATTTACAAAATAATCACATCATGTTTAACCCAAATCATATACAAACACATAAATAATAACAACATATTAGCTGAACAACAAAAGGGATGTCGTAAATATAGCCAAGGCTGTAAAGAACAACTTACAATAGACTCAATAGTTCTCAATCAGACCCAGCGAAAAAAATCCGACCTATTTACTATGTACATCGATTATAAAAAAGCCTTCGACTCCGTTCCTCATACATGGCTGCTAAAAATCTTAAATATATATCGTATACACCCTCAAATAGTCACTTTCTTACAAAACACAATGACAAAATGGACGACAAGACTAAAAATCAGCACCGGCCAAGACACACTCATCACAGAACCCATTCAAATACAGAGAGGCATATTTCAGGGAGATGCCCTAAGCCCTCTATGGTTTTGCTTGGCACTAAACCCTTTATCCAATATGCTGAATGCAACAAATGCTGGGCACAATTTAGAGGTTGGAAACAATGACCACCAACAAAACCATAAATTAAACCATCTCTTGTATATGGACGATATAAAGCTATACGGTAGCACAGAAGACGAACTACAAGAACTAGCGAATATTACTGAGCAGTTTTCATTGGAGATTGGTATGGAATTTGGTATCGACAAGTGCAGAATCAACTCAGTTAAGGCAGGACAAAACTACGAACATCAATACAACCTACAAACGGGAGAATGTATAGAACCGCTAACTGAGAATGATGTTTATAAATACTTGGGTTACAACCAATCTAAGCACATACAACATAAAGATATAAAGCAATCTCTGATCAAACAATTCAAACACAGAATTAATACAATATTAAGAAGCCATCTATACGCCAAAAATTGTTCGAAAGCTATTAATACCTTCGCAATACCTATACTCACTTATTCTTTTGGAATCATTAACTGGAATAAAACAGAACTAAAATCACTTCAGAGGACTATTAACACTGCAATGACTAGACATAGAAAACATCATCCCAGATCTTGCGTTCAGAGACTGACTTTACCGCGTATAGATGGTGGCAGAGGATTAATCGATATTCAAAATCTGCACAACAAACAAATAACCAGCTTACGAACATACTTCCATAGCAAAGCCATGACATCTCCACTTCATAAAGCAATAGCCCAGAATGATAAAAAACTCACCCCACTTAACTTAACTGAGAAATCGACACAAAAAAATGAAGTACAGACAGACAGACTGACTAAACTAAATGAATGGTCCCGAAAAACTTTACATGGTCGGCATCTTAGCGACCTGAACCAACCCAACGTCGACAAGACAGCGTCGAACGAGTGGCTCAGGCGTGGTGAACTGTTTCCCGAAACAGAGGGATTCATGCTTGCTATACAAGACCAGGTCATCGAAACCAATAACTACAGAAAACACATAATGAAAGTACCAAATTCATCGGATGACTCCTGTAGGAAATGTAAAGGACCCCCCGAAACGATCCAACATATAACTGGAGCATGTAGAACAATAGCTCAAACTGACTACAAGCACAGACATGATCAAGCTGCAGCCATCATCCATCAGTATCTTGCACTCAAACACAAACTCATATCAGAAAAGGTAGAATACTACAAATATACACCACAGACAGTACTAGACACTACAGACTTTAAACTTTACTGGGACAGGACTATACTTACAGATAAAACAGTACACTATAACCGACCGGACATAACGCTACACGACAAAAAAAACCAGGTAGCATATTTAATTGATATAGCTATTCCTAACACGCATAACCTTTCATCTACACATACTGAAAAACTTACCAAATATACAGATCTAGCTATAGAACTAAAATGTCAGTGGAGATTAAAAATGGTAAAAACTGTGCCTATCATTCTGTCATCCACTGGAGTCATACCTCACACACTACACACAAGCCTCAAACTACTAGACATCCATCCTCTCACATACATCACGTTGCAGAAAGCGGTCATACTCAACACATGCAGGATTGTCAGGAAATTCCTGTCTATGGATTCATCGTCAGCTTTCGTGCTTGGCTAAGGCCCGCACGAAAGTGTAGAACTGACCCCCCTTTTAGGGAGAAACAAAAAGTTAAAAAGCATAATAATAATAATAAATTACACAACGAATCGAACGAATTATAGCACGACACAACTTAGAAGGCGCGCGGCGAAGACCTTAAGCCGTTGACGCAGAGACTATTATTGCTAAATCGACGCGCCTTCTAAGTTCTGTAAACCTGTACTAATACTAAGAGAAGATTTTCCTAAATTACCACGGGAACGGGAAAAAATGCTATCTACTGTAATACCGCGGGAGATGCTTCAATAGTATCTAAAATAATATAGAGAAAAGATTAGATTATCTGTTTGTTATCATTATGATAGATTATTATTATTATTATTTAAAAATGGAGTACTACAAACTAAAATACTTACAATAAAAATAAAAATAAAAACTAGAACTAAAAATAACTTTTAAATAAAAAAATTGGCACAGATCTGTGTCGCTCGGCAGGGTTCCCAAAAGGCTGGCAACATTGCCGCGCTGGATAGCAATGCTTATTCGCTGAGCGAAGTAGTGGCCAGCCCTTTGGTCACCAGAAGCCTCGATGAGGCGGGCGGACAAAACCTTAAAAAGGCGACGTGCGCTGGGCCCCCAAGGCCCCAAGTTTCGACCCCAAAAGCCACAAACATGTAACTGTTTGTTATTAAATCAAATCCTAGGTACTTTAAAGTTTAAAAAATCTATTCATACGCTACTATTTGTCCCCGAAAAATGCATAGTTCCGTCGGCAACGCGATAACGAAATTCCACACGAGCAGAAGCTACCTAGTAATTAATATTACTAGTCTAGTAATAGTAATTAATATAACTAGTAGTATATATGTATAATCGTATTTTTTATCGCGTTCTCGAAAACGGCTCTAACGATTTCGAAGACATTTGATACAGGAGATTTCGGGGGTCTCATATCTGGACAAAATCGTTTTTAGCTATATTTTCACCCTAGCAAAGATCGGTCGCCCAGGTACTTGAAAATTAAATATGAAACTCCCTGTAAAGCGTTCGTTACCTATGAAAGGCCAGAAAATGTATTGTCTGCGGACCTATCACCAAATGGAGCTATAATCCCGTGAAGATTGCTGGAATCGACTGAATAACTATGGTCAGAGGTGATGTCACAGTCGCATCATTGTAGTAGTTACTCAAATTCGAATGTCAAAAAATATCCTCTCCGTGAGTAATTGTTTATTCAATCTCTTCTAATCTATAAACTTCTCGTGTCACAGTGTTTGTGACCAAACTCCTCCGAAACGGCTCGACCGATTCTTGTGAAATTTGGAGTGTATGTTCAATAGGTCTGAGAATAGGACGTAAGCTAATTTTTCGTACCCAAAAATAATTCTAAGGCGGTACGAAGTCCGCGGGGTCAGCTAGTATCTTGTAAAATTTAATCGATTTTTTCTTAAGATTCTAATTTGATTCATTCTCTTCACCTGTCGCCCAGATGAGTCAAAGTCACCAGTACGCTCCTTTCTCCATACAAACGTAATTACGTTTTAATTCGCAAACCACTTTTCAGATTGCCACCAAATTTTACAAGTAATAAGTAGTAGATCCGAGTCCAAAATACACTTTGATTGTAATAAATTGAATAACAAAGAAACTAGGACCATTTTTTTTCCTCCATACAAACTTCAAAATTCAGATTTATCGGCTGTAATTTTATTGTGCTTTATTTTACCACGACTTTTACTAATTTCGGACACTCACAATAATGATTTTATTATATGTACCAAGTTTCGAATCAATCTGTTTAGTCATTTGGGTATAAATGCGAAATTACGTTTGTATGAAAAGTTGAGAAACTGGGGACTCTTAAAGAAATCACTAAGGGTGAAAAACCAAAGGATGCAGCTGCAACACGGCCAAGCCTATTCTATTAGTCGCAATTCCATCACAGATGTGTCAATTAAGGAAAGCTCGACACAATCGATTCGATACGGTCGCCTGATTCGATTATTCGAAGGGTTAGGGGTTATAAAAAGAATAAATACGGATTTATTATTCCCTAAAGAGCCCGCTTAGTGCGAGGTGTGAACTCGTGATGTATTATTTATTATTTAGCTACCCTTGCGGCTAGTCAATTTGATTTGTTGGGGAATAAAAATAGTATGGACGCCGTTTGATGTTTGCCTTGAGATGTTGGTCTTGGTTACTTTCGCCACCCTTTGTGACTCCGCAAATAAGATTCAAACGTAAGGCTTGCTTAGCATGTTGTTGTTGTTAAAGATATATAACTTAACGGAAGGTAGATCCATGAAGTTCGGAGATATGATATGTATCTACTTGGATGATGACATTAATTTCAGTGTAAGTAACAACCGTTTGTTCATTAAAAAGACTAATTTTCAAGGGCAAAGCTTTGATGAATAAACAATGCTTTTAAAACAAAATTTTGGGTCATTCTTTTTTTTACTCTGTTTGAAAACTAACCGTTATTTTTTTAAGACCACCGCTAAGCCACCACTTCAGAAGTAGAGAAAAAAATTCAAACTAACACCTAGATACAATACTGAACACTTGGATACAATAAAGGCACCACCAGTACAGCCCATTTACGTCCCACTGCTGGGCACAGGCCTGCTCGCATCACGGGAGGGTTGGTGCTATAGTCTCCATTCGGCGATAGTGCCGATTGGTAACCCCTACAAAAGACAATTCTAGTTCACAACTAAATATTCTTAGGTTCTCTATCCTCTTGTGATCAACAGATTCATCATGAAGAGCTGGCTGGAGGCGAGTGGGATGGACGATGGCTCTCTCTCGTGCATGCTGGCTGAGCCGCGTGAGGCGCTGCTGCCGATTACGGGGAGGGAAAACCTGGCGCCCAGGAAAAGGTCAGTATAGAATGGGGGGAGAGCTGAAAGACACCTTGAAGAGTTACCTGGATCGAGCGGGATGGACGATTCCTCTCTCTCTCGCAGGTTAGATCGCGGACAGCGAAATACCTGGCTCCCCGGAAAAGTCGGTATAGATCGGAGGAAGGGCTGAAAAACATTGTCAAGAGCGGAGGACGATGTCTCTCTCTCTCTCTCTCTCTCTCTCTCTTGCATGTGGATCGGAGGCAACTGGCGCCCAGGAAAAGGTCAGTAGAATGGGGGAGGGCGAAAAACACTTTGAAGAGTTACCTGGATCGAGCGGGATGTGTATCATTAAAATGGAACGCATTTTAATTATAAAAAAAAAAAGAAATGTCAATGTGTGCATGAGCGTCACTACGCATCATGGCGGCTTAGAACTGTTATTGTAATTATTCTATTGTGCTTAATAATAAACCTAATTGTGCAGAGTCGTGGCCGTTTAATTCCAAAAACAATCACAATACATGGCGCAGTCAAAATTGTTAAGAACCAGTCAAACAGAATGATGGCGGCTTTCAATCTTCCAGAAAAGTTAAACGTTTCCTCTGGAAATTTATCGGACAGTTGGAAGGCGTTCGAGCAATCATTAAGTATATATTTAGTGGCTTCAGGGCTTGAAAATGCAAGTGAAGAAAGAAAGATAGCAATTCTGCTAAATGTGATCGGGGAAGAAGGGCTCAAAATTTTCAACAATTTTACCCTGACCGAAGAACAAAAGAAGAAATTCGAGACTGTGATTGATACGTTTAGAACATACTGTGAGCCCAAAAAGAACATATTGCATTCTAGGTTTCTGTTTTATAGCAGGAAGCAGGAACAGGGTGAACCATTTGATAATTTTTTAACAGACATAAAAAGGCTGGCTAAGGGTTGCAAATTTAAATCGGATGACGAAGCGGTACGAGACCGACTAGTTTTCGGAACCAATGATGACGATATTCAAAAGCAGTTAATTATAGCCGGAGACGCTGAGCTTGAAATTGTTATAACTAAGTTACGTTTAGCTGAAATAGGAAGACAGCAAGCGGCAGAGGTACAAGGAAAGACTATTGAAGTAGACAAGATTGCAGCAAAATCAGATGTGAAAGTAATAAAATGTCATTGGTGTGGGCAACAGCATGAACGGAAACTGGAAAAATGCCCAGCTCGGGGAAAGACATGTACCAAATGTAACAAATTAAATCATTTTTCTAGTGTTTGCCGAAGCAGATTTGTAAAAGTTGTATCAAGAGAGATGGAGCCAGAAGATGAGGACAGTGAATTCTACTGTGGCAGTGTTCAGAAGGTATGTTCAACAGACTGGACGCAATCTTTATTGTTGGAGAGCACCAAGAGTTGTAAGTTCAAGTTAGATACAGGGTCGGATGTGAACTTAATTCCCATGTCAGTCTATATGTTGCTGAAAGGAAGAAAAAAATTGCCTTTAGAAAAATGTAAATTTAGATTACAGGCTTATAACAAGACTGGAATAAAAGTATTTGGGACTGTGATGTTAGATGTCAAAGTAAAAACAAAGTCATATTTTTTAAATTTTATTGTGACTGACTCACAATTCCAGCCTACTCTTGGAAAAGATGCTTGTCAGATTCTGGGTTTAGTTGAAAGAAAGTTCATAAATAATATTGACTTGGAAAATTGTGCTATTGCAGGTGACATTGAAAAACAAAGAATAGTTGGCGAGTATCAGGATGTATTCACTGGTACTGGGAAGTTCCCGAAGGAATATAAAATATTATTGAAAGATGGTTCTGAACCAGTGTCCAAACCTCCACATCGAATTCCGATTAAGCTAAAAGAGAAATTGAAATTAGAGTTAGATCGTTTATGTGAGAAAGGAATAATTTCAAAGTCAGATGAAGGTTCTGAATGGATAAATCGAATAGTCATTGTAGAGAAAGATGAACAATCAATCCGTGTCTGTTTAGATCCACGCGATTTAAATAAATGTATTCTCAAGAAGTATTTTGAAATACCAACAATAAATGATCTTAAAACTAAAATTTGTGATTCAAAATTCTTTTCAGTACTTGACTTGAAAGAGTCATTTTGGCAGATAGGCTTATCAGAGAATAGCAAAAAGATTTGTACTTTCTCAACAGTATTTGGAACTTACCATTTTAATGTGTTACCATTTGGTCTTGATGTCTCAGCTGAAGTCTTTCAGGAAAATTGTGAATCATGTTTCAAGGATATTGATAATATTTTCATTTACATAGATGATTTTTTAATACATGGCAAAACAAAAGAAGAACATGATACTGCCTTATTTAATGTATTGAAACGAGCCCGTGAGTTAAATATTAAATTTAATTTAAAAAAGTTTCAATATATGCCTGAAGTTGACAAATATTTTGGTCATGAGATAGTTAATGGTTGTTTGATGCCAGACAAGGATAAAATAAAAGCAATTAGGGACTATGATTCTCCACATGATAAACAAATCCCCCTTCCCCCCGGACCGCCACTGTGTTTAGACGTGCAAAGTGCCCGTAATTTATTGTATTAAAAATAAAAAACTAACATTTAAAACCATTTAAATCCAGTGAATTAATAGGAGTTCATCAGATTAAGGCGGCTACCTACACTAAGAAGTTCCCCGAGTGAAGTGCTTATGAGTTCTGGGATCCTGGTACAAACGTGCGTATTACATCGAATCAGCGCGCGCGCAGTGTCTGCTTTGCCGTTATTGGTCGAGTTAATTCCCGCCAAACGCTCGTATTGCTCTAGCCGCGGGCGCAGTCAACCGCACCTGACACAACTGATTGGCGGCGCTATTTTATAGTCCACTGCTATCTCGCTTACTCGTGCGCCTGTCTACTTCCTACTGTATTCTGGTAGCCTGGTACTACGGAAACGATTTCATGGCGGATGTTCTTCTTGTGGAAAGCTGACTGACATTTTGACAGTGTCCTGGCGCATTTATCTGTAGATTGGCAGGTTTGAAGCTCACGCAATCTTATGATCGCCTAGTTCTGCAAATTTAATAACCCCTCGGACTTATTACGAGAGTAAGATACATTTGTTTGACTATACAAGACCTACGCATGTATGATCGCCTAGTACTCAACATAAGTAAACAACAACAGAATAGAATATTCTATATATTGTTTAGACCTTGAAGTTTTGTTCCGATTGTCTACTTAATTATCTGTTGCTTGCGTGTGATTGCCATTTACAATTTAAAGTAACCCCCTACAAGTTCATGTTATCCTGGTAACTATACAAACTGTACACCCAGATTGGTCATAGAAAGGTCGCTACTTAGATAGACTTATAAGTACACTACAAAACTACGTCCATTAAATAAAATAGACGTTATGTCAAAGATTGCTAGATCTCCACCTGGAGGTAAACATCACACAACGCGGGGTTCTGAAGAGACTAATAGACCCGATGATTCATCATCGTACCCGGTGACTCAGCGTTCCAAACGCCCACGGTCTTCCCCGGATAAAAACGCTCAGCCCATAGATCTGCAAAAAATGCTCTTGGAAATGCAGGAAAGCCAAAACACCATACTTAACAAATTAGCGGCTGACATGACAGAAATAAAATCTCAAAATTCTGAGATTAAAAAAACAAACCAAGAAATCGAGAAAGCGCTGGATTTCCTCAGCGCCCAGTATGAGGATATGCGAAACCACGTACAAACCTTGGAAAAGGACAGAAAAGATCAACAGGCACAAATATGTTCCTTGGAAGCCAAGGTCGAGGAGTTGCAACAGAAAATATTAGCCTCGACAATTGAAATTAGAAACGTGCCCATCAAGAAAGACCCGGAAAGCATCTCAAATCTACCCCAAGTGGTAATTAATACGTGTAAAGCACTCAATGTAAACATCGAAGAAAAGGACATTAAAGATGTCTACCTACTCTCAGGCAAGAAGAGCACTTCCACAATTGTCACGGAGTTTGTGAGAACTACGGTACAAAAGGCCGTCATAAAGAGTGCCAAAAGTTTCAACAGGCAAAACGAAGAGAATAGATTTAACTCTAAAATCATGGGCATGCAGGGTGACCCAGTACCTGTATATATTTCTGAGGCACTTACCTCCAAAGGACGACGACTGCTATATCTAGCAAGGGAGTTTAAAAAAGAGGAAGGTTACAAGCATTGCTGGACCAGCAATGGAAAAATATTTTTGAAAAAAACAGATACGTCGGAGTACATCGAGGTCAAGAACGAAGCTCAGTTGAAAGGTCTTAAAAAAACACAATGACTAGACACAGAACATCTGGAACCTAACTCTACTATAATTGTTTTTGTAACGGTACTTAAACTTATGAATGTAACAAACACTTTATTCATGCATTCTACACTCAAACACAACATTCACAATACTATCACACATTGCCATGCACACTATTTTTCCCACGTCCAGTCTTATCCCAATAACTCAACCATAAGCAAACACATCCACATCCATGCCAAATATATATATATATAAACCATATAATGTCAACACACACTCGGTCAAACTATAATAACATTAAAATTCGATTGTGATAATAACTCAAAATTAATAAATAATGTTGATCAAATAAGCCCCGGTGACTCATTCTTGTGTGCTCCTGAAGATTGTAAATCTATCTTTAAATCGGATAACAGTGACAACAGCCTTATAATTGCATCACAAAACATCAGAAGTATTTATCGCAATTTTGCCGAATTTGAAACTCAAATTCAAAGGACTGCTATCGAGTGTCAGATTTACATACTTACAGAAACGTGGACAAATAAGAACAACCATTTACCCTCATTAGCTGGTTATAACTCCCACTCCTCTAAAAACAACTTCAACCAAAATGATGGTATCGTGATTTACTCTAAAAATGATTTAAATTGCGTTGTTGACGAATGCACACTAATCGACGCTACATGCCTTACATTAAAAATTAGTAGTGAGTGTATCATAATTTGTATTTATAGGTCTCCATCTCATAGGAACATCGATCCATTTATAAACTCACTTGACAGTCTTCTAACATCCTTAAATAAGTACAAAAACTTAGTAATAATGGGCGACATAAATATTGACATTAAAAATACTGATGATGCAAGAAACTCCGGTGATTACCTAAACCTATTAGCAACCCACGGCATTCTCCCGGGACATACGCATCCTACTAGGGGTAACAACTGCTTAGATCACGCTATGGTCAAGACAGTGCTTCCCGTTGTTACCGTCGTCTTCGACTCCCCTTTGACTGATCACTCAGCTGTACTTATTAAACTCAACCTAAAACTAAAACATAAACAAGATTTTTGCTACAATACTAAGAAAATAGGTTATGTATCCATTAAATCTGCAGTAGAAAATACAAAATTTGATCATATCCTAAATAGCAACGATGCGGATTGGTCAGCCAACGAGTTAGTTCGTATAATGTCAAATATAATCATGAAAAATTCCCTCAAAGTAGTTACACCCAAAAAGCTTCTATGCCTTAAACCGTGGATAACCCCAGGTTTAGTCCGCTGTATAAAAAACCGTGACAGGATGCACATGAAAAGTAAAAAAGACCCCAACAATGTCATCTTAAACATAACTTATAACCGTTACAAAAATTATTGTAATAACTTATTAAAACGATTAAAAAGAGTTTACGAACAAAATGAGCTTCAAAAGCATGCAAAAAACCCTAAAATGACGTGGAAAATTATTCGAAATTTAACTAACACTAATAAGAAATCACAAACAAATCGAGATCTTCTATACTCTGATACATCTCCCGGAAGTGCTGTTAAATCTGTAAATAATTACTTTGTAGGTATAGGAAGAGACCTGGCTAAAAAAATTGAATCTTCACCATACCCAAAATTCCATGATCTGAGCACCATGATCAATAATCTCCAACCTGTAAATTCCATGGCTATGGTAGGGACAACAAATGTAGAAATTGAGCGTCTTATCTTGAGTTTAAACAATGAATGTGCCACTGGATATGATAACATATCTAATAGAATCTTGAAAATGACGAAAGATTTTATTGTACCACCGTTAACACATATCATAAATCTATGTCTTCATTCCGGCGTCTTTCCTAGCGTCTTTAAAAGATCTATAATTCATCCCATCTATAAGGCGGGGGACAGAGGCTGTGTCGCAAACTATCGCCCGATATCCGTATTGTCAGCTCTTTCCAAAATAACAGAAAAAGTCATAAATAAGCGTCTATTAGACTACTTGAACAAAGAAAATATACTTTCGCATAATCAATATGGATTCAGAAGCGGTATATCAACAAGAGATGCCGTATCGGCTTTGACTGAACTCGTCGCTGAGAAGCTTGATAAATGTTACAAGTGCGTTGGTGTATTCTTAGATTTGGCCAAAGCATTTGACACAGTCTCTGTTCCAATCCTTCTGAACAAGATGGAAAATATCGGGATAAGAGGTCAAGTCCTACAGCTCTTCAAAGACTACCTAAGTGACCGAACACAAAAGGTAATGATAGGAGAGTACTGCAGCACTGAAGAGACTGTTTCCTATGGAGTACCCCAGGGCAGTGTTTTGGGACCTAGCCTCTTTCTCATTTATATAAATGAACTGTGCAACCTAAAAGTTGACCAAATGGAAACATTCGCTTTTGCTGATGATACTGCTTTGATATTTTATGCTAAAACGTGGGAAGAGGTGAGGACCATTACTGAAAATAGTCTTCAAAAGGTATATCAATGGCTCAATCATAATTTGTTAACCTTAAATATGTCTAAAACTAAATATATTACTTTTGGTACTACAAAACGTTCAATCCCATCTGGTGAAACATTCAAAATACAAATACATAATTGCTCTAAAAATCCTAGTAAAAAACACTCCTGTGGATGCTACAATCTTACAAAAGCTGCTAATCTAAAATATTTAGGTGTTATTATAGATGAAACCCTATCATGGATACCACAAATTAACTTAATTTCAGAACGAATAAGAAAACTTATCTACGTTTTTAAAATACTGCGTCATGTAGCATATTCCAGCTTACTAAAGACCACATATTATGCATTAGCACAATCGATCTTGTCTTACTGCATCACGAGCTGGGGTGGAGCGAGGAAAACTCACCTCATCAAATGTGAACGAGCTCAGCGGTCTTTGCTAAAAGTAATGACCTTTAGATCTTTTCGCTACCCTACTGTTGATTTATATTCTGATTGTGATGTACTAAGTGTAAGGCAGATTTTTATTAAGGAGACCATCTTAGCTCAACATTTAAAACTACCCTTTACTCGTCACTCAGCACTTATTCGGAGAAAGGAACGGATTTGTCCCATACCCTCATATAGAACCACGTTTATTCGTAAGTTCCAATGCTTCCTCGGGCCACTCCTGTACAACAAAATAAACAAAGTCATTAATATATATCCTCTGACTAAAACAGAATGTAAAAATAAATTAACTGTTTGGCTAAAATCCAAAAATTATGATGATATTGAAAGTCTACTTATTAAAGTGGAATAATATGCATGTTTACATATACTCGTATATATATTTTCTACAAGTCGACACTAATATACACTTTCCCTCACACACGCACATACACACACACTCACACAAACTCTCTTTCTCACGCAAACATACGCAAAATAACCAACCATACTTACATTCACTAGAACTAATTAATGGTCTGCTTTTTAAAAATTAGGGAACAAGACTTAATTCTATCGTGGTGAAACTTTGACTATCATTGTATCCTTGTACTTAACCTACCGTCCAATCTGATTAAAATAATTACTTTTCTTATGTTTCATTTACATACATAGTTACATACATATATATTATATTAGTAGTACTAAATTTAAAACATTTCAATTAAGTCCAACTACTTAGTGCAATACAAACACTTCCTAGCCATGTATAAAATGTCACTGGAAGGAATCTAGCCTCTAAGACACAGGCTCGGCCTAGTTTAGATGCTAGAGTACATTAATCTTAAATGCATGTCTATGTCTACTCTAACTACATTAAGATCTAGTTTTAAGCACTCCATGTACTTTCTCTTGTGTACAATAAATTATTATTATTATTATTATTATTAAAGTTTACAAAGATTTTTGGGAATGGTGAACTATTTAAGAGATTTCATACCTAATTTAGCAGAACTTACCAGCCCATTGAGAGAACTTCTTAAGAAAAATGTAATATTTGATTGGGGCATTATTCATGAAAATAGTATCAATAAAATCAAAGACCTTTTAATTAGTCCACCAGTGTTGAGAAGCTTTGACCCCAAACAACCAGTGACTATCCAGACTGACAGTTCCAAAAATGCAATTGGTTGTGTACTGTTACAAAACAAGCAACCCGTGGCATTTGCTTCAAAAAGTTTAAGTAGAACAGAATGTGAGTATGGGCAAATAGATAAGGAATTTCTGGCCATTCTATTTGCCTGCAAGAAATTTCACTATTACATATATGGGCGGCATACTGTAGTTCAAACTGATCATCAGCCTCTTGTTGCCCTAATGAAAAAAGAGATTTATTGTATTGCATCCCAGAGACTAAGGAAGATAAGGTTAAAACTGAATATCTATGACATTGATGTGCAGTATGTTAAGGGCTCATTAATGTTGATTGCAGATGCATTAAGCAGAGCTTCGTCAAAAGCAGATTGTGATACTTTAGAAAAAACCTTAGATAGAGTAGTGCACACAGTAAATGTAAGTGATAGTTTTCTCTCTGACATTATAACAGCCACTCTAAAGGATGTAGTTCTGAATAAGTTAATAGAGTTTTATAACAATGGTTGGCCAGTTAGTATTGAAAAAGTACCAGATTTTGTGAAAGTTTACTGGAAATTGAAAAATGACATTTTTGTTGAAAACAATTTAGTGTATGTTAATCATAGGATAATAATTCCAATGTCTTTAAAGAAAACAGTTTTATCCAAGGTTCATTCCTCTCATTTTGGGATCACAAAAACGTTGGCAAGGTGTAAATCATTGTTTTTCTGGCCATCTATGAAAAATGATATTATTGTAGAACTAAGTACTTGTCAACTATGTGAAAAATACAGTGTCTAAGGAAACATTGATCATAGATGACATGCCATCACTTCCTTATGAGAAAATTGGCTGTGATTTTCTCAATTATGCAAATAATAACTATTTGATTGTAGCAGATTATTATTCCAAATGGTTTGATTTGTTTAAAGTGAACTCATTGACTGCTGGTACTGTTATTAATATATTAAAATCATTATTTGCCACACATGGAGTTCCCAAGGTTCTGAGAGCGGACAATATGCCATTTAATTCATTTGAATTTAACAAATTTGCCAAAGAATACCAATTTTCGGTTGTGACTTCTAGTCCACTATATCCAAAATCAAATGGCTTCATTGAACGGTATGTTGGTATTGTTAAAAACATGTTAAAAAAGTGCAAAGATAAAAGTTTAAATTTTGATTTAATGTTATTAGAATACAGAAATACTCCTGTTCTAAATTCACCTTATAGTCCATCCCAACTGCTACTGAGCCGTACCACAAGGTCCATATTACCCATACATAGTGAACTGCTTAAACCTAAAGTGGTTAAAGATTTTGATGTCTATCAAAACAAAAGGAACTTGTTAAATAAAACCAATTATGACAAAACCGCTAAAACCTTTAACTATAACTTTTATGTTGGTCAAAAAATAGTATATCTTAAAGATAACATATGGTTACCAGGAAGTATTGTAAGCTGTCATAGTTCTCCAAGGTCTTATATTATAAAAGATATGTATGGTTATACCTTCAGAAGAAACTCCTCTCAGATTAAGCCATCATTTACTTTTAGGGATCAACAGCAATGCCAAAATTGTCTTAGTTATGTACCTGAAGATACTGATGCTGCCAATCAGGCACCTGTAGCAATTGAGGAGTATAGTCATTCTGAAATGCCTGAGTCAGTGTTGGAGAACTGTGAAAGCAGACCTATTAGAGCTAGAAGACCTCCTTTATATTTAAGTGACTATGATACCTCTTCATAATATATTGGCAATTATTACTGTCTCTTTGAAAGGGAAGATGTATCATTAAAATGGAACGCATTTTAATTATAAAAAAAAAAGAAATGTCAATGTGTGCATGAGCGTCACTACGCATCATGGCGGCTTAGAACTGTTATTGTAATTATTCTATTGTGCTTAATAATAAACCTAATTGTGCAGAGTCGTGGCCGTTTAATTCCAAAAACAATCACAATACAGGATGGGCGATAGCTCTCCCTCATGCATGTGCCTCATGCACGCGATCTAGCGGGCGGAGCAAAACCTGGCGCCCAAGAAAAGTTGGTACAATGGGGACATGGCTGAAAAACATCGTAAAGATGGGGATGGAAAATGGCTCTCTCTAGTGCATGCTGGCGGAGCCGCGTGAGGCGCTGCTGCTCATTATGGGGAGGAAAAACTGGCGCCCAGTAAAAGGTCGGTAGAATGGGAGGAGGGCTGAAAAACGTCGTCAAGAGCGGGATGGGCTCTCTCGTGCATGTTAGATCGCGGGTAGAGAAAAACCTGGCGCCCAAGAAAAGTCGATATAGAATGGAGGGAGGGCTGAAAAACATTGCCATGAGCGGTGGACGATGGCTCTCTCTCTTGCTTGTTGGTTCGCGATTCGTGGGCAGTGAAAATCCTGCCGCCCTGGAAAAGGTCGGTAGAATGGGGGGAGGACTGCAAAACATCGTAAACAGCAGTATGGGTTATGGCTCTCTCTCGTGCATGTTGGATTGCGGGCAGAGAAAAACCTGGCGCCCAGGAAAAGTCGGTGCAGGGCTGAAAGATATCGTGAAGAGTTGACTGGATCGAGTGAGATGGAGGATTGCTCCGTCTTCGTGCATGTTGGATTAGCCGCGCGGGGCGCAGCTCATGCCTACTCATACTTGTATCATTTTATTTGCTTCTAGCTTCTGCCCGCGACTTCGTCCGCGTGGAATTCAGTTATCGCTTTCCCGCGGGAACTATGCTTTTTTTTCGGGATAAAATGTAGCCTATGTCCTTTGTCGGGACTCCAACTATCTTCATACCAAATTTCAACAAAATCCATCCAGTAGTTTTTACGTAATGCGCGGTCAAATAAACAGACAAACAGACAAACAAACAATTCTAAAAACTGTTGGAATGTATTCTGTTATTGATTCTAAGTATCCCCAGTCAACTTTTTTTTGAATATCTTCCATGTACACACTTTCGACCCTCTTTAGCTTTATTATATATGTATGTATGTATAGAAGATAGATAGATACCATGCCATTTACCAAGATTTTTCACTTATGTACCTACTATCATGGACCCTGTGAGGGTGCAGCAAGAAAACTGCACCATGAACTTATTAGTGAAGGTGGAGAAAGCAATGAATTAGACACGAGTAGATGCATTGAGAGGGTTAATTACACCAAATATAACCCTAGGTGTATCCGCAAGGATATCAAAATTTCAATATAAGACCTATGTACTGGTTTCGGCACGGATCTTGAGCGGGGAGCGAAAGTAGAGGGGATTTCTGCGCATGATTACCTACTGAAGTAACTGAAGGGCCAATAAGCGTGCGCGCACGACAAAGCTACCCTTGCGTCGCGCGCCCCTCTGCCGATGAGACCTTATTTTTGACTTCTGCGCATTGAAGGCCACCGCTCAAGTTCAGTGCCGATGCCTGTAAGTATAGTTAGGTACCTACATTTACTAAGGGCGGGTTGATTCAAACCGTCCGTTAAAGTTAACGTTATCGTTAAATATTTTACTATGGGACAAAATGACATTTCTGTATGGAATGACAGCTCGGCGGCCATATTTAACGATCAGGAGTCCGTCAACTATGCTTGAATCAACCCACCCTAAATGGATGCTCGTATTTTTGTCATCAGTCAAAACGGTCGTAAAGGTTTTCAATATTTACGGTTACAAGACTTTTTCAGGTCACGCAGGTGTCCTAGCACATTACCAAAGTACGAAAATATTGGAAGGCACGAGACTGTAAATGTCAATAAGATTCAAATGTTTTACAACATCGCAAAGCTGAAGAAGTATGATAAGTATGATAAATTAGTAACTTCTTGACGATATGCAATCAGTAAATCGACTTTCACTATCAACTCACTAATTCAGTACAGACAGGGTATAATCAAAATTATCTTCATAGTGATAAATAGAATTAATTGAAATTTATCTTTACAGATTAAAATATATAAGATCGATTACGTTTCAATTCCAGCTTAGGTTTCTGAATATCACAATTACAATAAGCCTGTTTTCTGCATTTAATGTGAAAATTGATTGATGAATAGAAAATTTATTAATGAATAGGAAAGTATGAGCACAATGAAGGTTCATTGACCCATTGGATACATAGCTATCGATCACGTGGATGTACAAAGTTTACGGCATCTACACTACAACATCAGTAGAAGACCCCGACATTCTGATATAGTTTCTACTCAAACAGCAGCAGGTGTTTGTTAAAATGGTATTTAATCAAGTTCTATCTAATCATATCTTATAATCATCCGCTTAATATTCGATAATTCGACAAAGAAAATTGAACATAATTTGGGAATATAGTGTATTTTCGCACGAGCTTTTAAGGCCTAACTATGTACCTACAGTTCATACAATAAATTAAAGTCGTAGTAGGTACATACATGTGAGGGTATTGTTCCATTTATAATAAGTACCAACATTTATCGACAATGTTGAAATCTGTCTCCTTTTACAGGGACAGAACTCTGGAGCCCTGCGCGTTGTCTGAGGAGGCCTATCTGTCCAGCGGCGGAGGCTCGCCGTGCGCGGGACTGTCCCGTGAGGAGCGCCGGCGCAGACGCCGCGCAACGCTCAAGTACCGCACCGCTCACGCCACGCGAGAACGCATCCGCGTCGAAGCCTTCAACGCTGCCTTCGGGTCCCTCCGCCGCCTCCTCCCAACCCTGCCCCCCGATAAAAAGCTCTCCAAAATAGAGATACTACGTCTTGCTATCTGTTACATCGCGTATTTGAACCATGTTCTAGACGCGTAAAATTTACTTTTAGTGTTAAGAAATTTCTAGTCGTTGCTTTTGATCTCGAATTTTGACTCTTGTGTTAAAGTGATATACCTTGTAATTATTTGTTTATAGTTTTGTCTTCCTTTATTGTAATCAAAGAAATAAATAGACGAAATAATGTTTACTTAATTTATTTTATTTACAATACAATTAACCTATTTAGAAAACGGTCTTCACAAGTCTCTATCTAAATTAAAGACATTCATTTTGTGATAAAAGTATAAGATCTTAATGCACAGGTAAACAGTGATTTCATGGATGAAAATATCGCGTTACCAGAAATTACTTTGATCGTAGGTTACTTAAGTAACTTAGTAACACTGGGAAGAATATCATTCCGTGTAGGAATCCTAGTACAACCAAACTAAAGAACATTCTGAAGAAGAAGACTTCAATGATTTCAGTGTAGGAGAAGGCAAGAACTATGATAGGTATGTTAGTGAACGTGATACCGGTGATGATAGTGGCACCGACTGATTTGATGGCGTCTTCAACTCTTTCCTCCGGCGGGGCGGCACTGGTGGCAAACGCATAGCCGATATGCGAACAGAACTCCACCGCTATACCAATAGACACTATCAAATTCACGCACGACACCGCATTGAGGGGAATGTTCCAGATGTACATGACACCCATCATATTGACAACCACCATGACAGAGGTGCACAAAACAGCGAAAGTCGTCAACACGTTAAAACCAGAGGCTACTAGATAAAGCACCATCGCACCAATAAGACAATAACCTAACGAACTAAACGTATCTACCCACATGGTTAGGTATTGCTCGAAATAAATGTAGAAAACTGAGTAAGGTACCACTTCGACATCCAGACCCGTGCGTTGTTTGATAGCAGCAGTTATATTTTCACTGACTTCGTAACCGTACTTGACGGCAGTTATGTAGTCGTGTGACGTAGCCAATGGGGCGTGATATGCCATGAAATTAGTGTCGTATATTGTGGCTCTACCCTCTGAATCTAATACGTAATTAACACCGGCAGAGTAACTAGCCAACCCACCCTTATTACATATCTCTGTAGGAGAATCTTGAAGGAAAAATGAAATGTACTTATTAAAATCCTCCGCTGAAACACGGAGTCCCATTGTAGTTTCGTCTCTTTTGATCTCGCAATATTGACATTCCGGAGAAATATCTGTACTCTGACAAAAACTACCGTCTGTCACGTTATATTTGCAACAAGCTCCGTATAAACTGGTCCAGTCAAAATAATCGTCTAACCAGGAATTTGAACTTCTTGCTATATAGGTTATGTCGGTATGCTGAGCCGCTAAAAATACTTGAGTATAAAGCGAATCGTCGTTGCATAACTGACCACCACAGACGACATTTTGATGTTCAATATCAGTGAAATTTAAACCGCCTTTAAGTATAAAGTAAACAGGTGGACCTAGTTTCAGGAGATGATTCACAGACTGCAAATATTTGTACACATATGAATCCTGTGGCAAAGACATTTCCTGATCTAGACCAACTTCTATCATTGGGACGAGGAATATGCTTGTTGATAACATTATAATAAAGACAACGGCAACTACAATCTTCACACGCCAATGAAGCAGAAACTTAGCGTACGGTTCCATCAGCTTCTGGGTCAGACTCATACGAGGAGTTTCAGAATGAAGGGGATCTTCATCATCAAGGATTTTCTTTTGGATGCAGCAGAAAATATCAAATCTGTTCTGAGATGCCCGTTTATAATCTAAAGATAAAAGAGCTACTACAGTTGTTATTTGAAATAGGAATAGAAACGCTAACGATATGCAGGCAAATACCGAGAATGTAACTACCGCTGGGAAATTGGTCAGAGTACCTACAGCAAAACATGTCACTTGAGTGATTGAGGAAACAAACATCGAGGGACCGACTTTCATCATCATTTTTGAGAACACGAAAATTCTCTTCTTATCAAAACTCATGTTGGGATCATAATCGTCATAAGATTTTAAATTCATTTCCACACTGTGCAAGGTGTTAACCATCAAAAAGACGTTATCTATACCTATAGATAGTACGAAGAATGGGATCACATTAATGGCCAACAATGTTAGAGTTATACCAGCATAGCCCATCACACCCATGGCGCAAACGATAGCGATAATTTCAATTACAATACTCCCCAGTGCTACCATTATCTTACTATCTACAAACCAAGTCTTGCAATACCGAACGTTTCCAAGTGATATTGTAACATATATGAACATGAGCAAATAACTGATAGCTATAGGGATAGCTTCTGCTTGAGATACTCGTTCAATCTCATCCTCTATGGATCTTTCAGCACCAAAAGAGACGTCGACGAAGTCAGCTTTCCAATTTTCAGAGTAGTCGTGCAATAAATCCAAAAACTGTTGTTCCCATTCAAGGACAGGTTCAAGTTCTGAAGCCAGGAGGAAGTTAGATATCGGAAAATTGAGCACTAAGGTGTCGGCGCTGAGGATATTATCTTCATATCCTCCAAAAGAAATCTCCGGTTCCGAGCCACCTCCCCAAGATGCCATACATTCGAAGGAATACATATTGTTTATACAGTTTTGAATTTGATTTAGATATGTTTCGTTGTTTATGTTTTGTCGGTTATTGCCCAGGTACACTGACGCCGACATGAACACGCACTGGTCGAGCCTCTGCTCACCGCCGCGCACGCGCAGTGGCGCGTAGCACACCTGCTCCAGAGTCACGCCGCCGTTGTCTCTCCCGATGTTAATTATAGCATCTTCTAGCTTAACCATTTCTTCAATAGCCTCTAATTTAAAAGCTGGTCCGTACGTAACATTGTCCACTGAGAATGAATCCAATCCTTGTATCTGAATGTATACTTGGGCAGCTCTATAAAACGGCCCAAATCTGGAATTGAAATAGTTCAACTCGGCCCGACTACGAGAATCAGGAGCAGACCAAAGTTCCAGGGGATTAGCTGTCAGGTTTAATCTAAAGACTCCGAATATCATGGCAAAGGCTAGCCATGACGTCAGCATTATGGTCAGCACAGCGTTATTGGCAGAAAATGCTCCTATTTTTGAAAACAACCATTTGAATAGTTGTTGCATTTTGTTCAACCGGGATTTATTTGGTTTTTGAGGTGATCTAGCAGTTTCATTGTTGCGGCTCCTGTTTAGTCGTTTATATTCCCTTACAGTCAAGATTGTGAAAATCGTAAAAAAGATAACGAAAGATATAATTCCAACGGAAAAAGCAGCACAATGCACTGAGACCACTGTGCACGTATCGGGAATGTAGGGCTCTGAGCCTGAAGGACATACGTCCCAGCAGTCGACGCAGCTGCAGGGGAAGTCTCCGTCACTGGTCTCGTTGCATGGCATGGCTCGGGCGTTCATGGAGTCCTCGGGAGTGGGCCATCTTAAGAAATTTACTTGAACGGGGGCGAGAGGGTTATTAGCAGTATCGCCAGTGAATCCGAACCAGGCGTCCGCATCGCAAACGGGCGCATTCCCGCACATGATGTTAATAGCCGGCATCCCGGTTTGCGGGACTATCACGCCAGAGCAAGAGGCGTGCGCGTCAATCATGAAGTCATTGAACACTCTGTAGTTGACCTCGACTACGTATGGCCTATCACTTCCTGTGGAATCTGTTTCAACCTCCACGAAGCGGTCTTGGTCCGGAGAACAGTTCATTTCACAAATCTGCCTCACAAAGTTTCGCAAGCACGTCGGACAGCGTCCCAGAACGCCCTCTGCCATCAACATACTATCTGCCATGCCACTTATTTGTACCACGTCGCAACATGTCAATATGTCATCGTCATCTTTTCTGTTCCCATCATCGTCATATAAGAGATATGGGCACCTTCTTTCCAGGATTTCTATTGTACTGTTCTTTTCCGATTCTGTAAGTCCGTCTAGGATGGGTAGGGCCGGTCCATCGTAAGCACAGTTTTTCGGGAAGCCGCCGAAGACGCCACATTCCTCTCGCATGCGACAATCCGCCCTGACGTCGGTCCACAGACAGAACAATATAGATATTACTAATAACAGCTTCATCTTTTCAGTCTATCGGACACTTTGTATCACAAACCACTCATTATTGTTCCCGACCTGTGGACACAGCCGCGGGGCGACCGCGCTTATTTCGTAAATGAGCAATGGCATTGAAATATAGTCCTAAAGTAATCTACATAGTCAACCCGATAACACTTATCAAAAATTAGTGCAGGTGGCTGATAAATAAAAATATCATTCATTACGACACCGAAATACGAATCCGCGGTACTAATAAGGGAGTCAAAACTTAATTAACTCGTGACTTATTAATGTATATTTTGTATTGTTTCTTATTTCTATGAGTTATTCCGGTGGTCAAAGTATGTATTGATTTGTTAAAAAATACGATCACCTCTACCTACTCTTAACTTAATTGCAGATCTAAATGCATAAATCGTCAAAAGTTCACACCCTCCATTGAGTAAGACCTTGTCCATGATTCCATCAATCAATCATTTATTTATTTGTAAAACATAGGTTACAATAGGCGGTAGGCGGTTTATAATAATAATCTTTATTTTCTTCTTCATCTTTAGTTTCAGCAGGCAATGTTTCTACTACACCAATTCGCTCGATACCAATCGTATTGGCACGTTTGGATGTTCGCAGGTGCAGATTACGGACTCCCCTGGGAGTCGGATCCTCTCCCCTCGCCCGGAACGGGCTGCCCATGCATTCGCCATGAGCCAATGATGTAAACACGGTACTAAACCGGAATAATTCAAGATTCGGTACTCCAAGATTATGTGCGTTGAGTTTTATAGTATCTGTGGTGACGACTTATATTTTATTCACTAAATAGGTAGGTGTACTGTAATATGCACAACAAATATACATGTAAATAATGACCGATACTCAACAGTCAATATTCAAAATTTTAGTTATTTAATTGTAGAGTCGATGCGAATGCGATATTCCAGAGATTTAAATCATTCAATAGTTTTTCCGTGTACGATTTTTTTCTCCTCTCTCCAATAACTTCCACGAACGAAGACATATTTCTTTGAGTGCTGCTGAACTTGAGGCACACAACGCTCGTGGTAGAAAGACAAAAGTGCTTTTATACGAGTAAGTAATCAGATCGTAATATGATTAGGGTGGTTGGGGGGCTCTCGCCACCGCGTGGCGGCTAGCTCGTTTCACGGCAATTATCGCATGACACAACTTTCGTGTGGATGGAGCAATAATAGTCTCGTTTTCTACGGCGAATGTTCCAAGACGCAGGCGTTAGTTGTGCTGTAGGCAATGTGAGCAATGTTGCCACTTGCCACCTCAATGCAAAGTTGAGTACACGGTTTTTATTTTATTTTAGGCATTTTAAATTGAAATTCCGTTCAGTGTCACATCGCATATCTCTTCAAGTCTCTCGAGCAGGAGCACTGTCTTAGATGGGTCATACACATTATTATGACATAAGATTAACCTATATACAAATCTTTCCTGTGGGACAGTCCAAAGTTAAGGAGTTTCAAGCCTAATTTTGTACATATTACATATCCTCAGCGGTCTGAGTGGCGAGCCTTTGTCCAGCAGTGGACGTCTTTTGGCTGAAATGATGATGATGTATCTATTTAGGTACTTTTATTCAGTTCAGTCCAACAATATAGGTAAGTACTACCACAGGGCAGACACGGCCTATAAAAGCAAGATTTCGAACACAATTCGAATGAAGTGTCAATGTATGCGTGAGATGACGTCTGTGTGCATGCGAGGACGTCTGTACACTTGTAAATGTGTGTGTACCAACTACGCGGGCCAGTGATCCACTTTCCATCTCCGGATGAAACAAATGACGGTAAGGGCGAATTGGGCGCGAGTTGCGCGCCGGCTAGATTCAAGCGGTTGATTCCGTGTCCGCATTCTGTATGTAGTACTATTAAATATTCTGTGGTACTACATCGACTGACTCAACAACAACGAAACCACCATGTACTTACCTAAGCAGTTAGCGCCCAATATTGTGAGTGTTAAGTCGGTGACAGGTCGCGTGCGCTCTAGATTGATGACCTTAATCGCTGTCCGGGGAAATCACTCGCCCCCGATGCTGGTGTAATTGATACAGGAACGGAGAGGACATTCTTCCAGTTCCCACACTATTACAAATTGATATGCATTAAATTCTGTTCATCCTCAATTGTCTTATTTGGTAATCGAAATTATAACCTCAAAATTCGTATTTTTATTACAATATTTGTGGCTATTTAAGCGTAAATAAAGGAATTTAACAGCAAATTTCACTCAATAGATGTCCCATATGTTGAATTAGATGATTTGATACAGTATAAACCTCTTTTATCCCAAAAAATAGCACTTTCAGGTTATAATTTTGTTTACCAAATAAGACAACAGAGTTTACATGTACCTACCTCATTTGTTTCTTTGCTTTTTGTTCGTCAAATCAAATCGACAACATGTAAGTAATCATGAAATGGTCTCAGTGGTTGAGGTGGTAGGGTACTCAACATAAATTATTATCCTTGCTTCCATACTAATATTATAAATGCGAAAGTAACTCTGTCTGACAATTTTTCTGTCTGTCTGACTTTCTGTCTGTCAGTATGTCTGTTACCTACATCTTCCACTTAATTCGCTGGACCGATTTAGAAGAAGGTATAAAGACGGTGGCTTGGTCCCGGCTTTTTGTCTTGAAAAAATGCATAACTCCCGCGCGAACACCAAATTCCATGCGGACGAATTCACGACTTCTGCTAGTTCTCTGAATAAATCCGACCGACACTGGTCCTACGAACCGGATCATTAGATAAGACGTGTATTAAGTCAAGCCTAAACAGTCAAGTGTTGCCATCTATGAAGACTAGTAGTTAGCGAGTAGAAGCATGACTAAGAACAAGCACACGCGCATTGTAGAACAGCATGGCAGTGACATCTAGTGGGCGCTAGCAGAACATTTCCCGAAATCGCTTCAAGTCGTGGAAAGTGACTAATACGACTACTCGCCAATAGAGAACGCTAGTAACCTGATTTATGAAACCTGCTGAAGGTAATGGGCGATAAAGGTGATGTATTCGACACGCCGAAGTACCGTTCTCCTTAGTCATAATAGAAAATATTTAATAGTACCTACTTGCAAACTTGGAACTTAAGGAACTTGGCACTGTTCACTGTGAAAACCCTAAATAGAGATGTCGTATATCATGGACTAATAAAACAATCTTCTGCTAGACTAGGTTACATATTTTTATTAAAGACTGGCCAAGTACACATTGGTATCGTATGTATTCATTTATGAAATAGAAACATCGCGAATTTTTACATGTACCTTCACCTAATATCACATCGCATGTGAACATGCGCTGTCAGACTGAATTCATACAACCCTTAATAAGCTCGTGGCTCACAAGCGTCCCAGATTGATTGAGATGGAACCATCGAGAAGTTCTTCAATGGAAACAATTGGCCACTAATACAGCGCGTACCTAAGTTCAATACAACAGCGGTACTTGTGCTTATCAACTGCCAAGAAAGGCAGAAAAAAAGAAAACATGGAGTTTGGTGGAATAGAACTTTAAAATAACAATGGGTAGGCTTTAAAGGGATAGAATAGATCAGCTACGCAGGAACAAGGGATAAAGAAATCATGATTTTGCGCTTTATAAGTAGTACTAGCTTTAACCCGCGGCTTCGCCCGCGCCGCTGCGGGCAGGCGCAGAATTTATTTTCTCCTGGAAACCTTTTGTTTCTTCCATAACTCCCAAAGATATTCATTTGAATTGCATGGTGTAAATGGCAATCATAAAGTCCATGAAATGCTTAAGGTAACTATTGTATTTAAAATGATTAATACTGTATCCCTCTAAAATAGCTTTCTTTCCAAATCACACTTTATATGGGACCATTTTTTTAGTAATTAAAATGGGTATAGTAAGCTATCCTTAGAAGATAGACCTATACCATCGCGGACTTTTTTGTAGACCTTAATAAGAGAAACAATACTTCCATACATTGTTGTGTTATACCTCAAAGGGGTTAGGCAGCGTTTTCGATGAAATCTCCCAGCCGGCTTGATTTTATCCGCCAACTTGAACTAACATCGTCGTATTTCATCGAATTTACAGAAAACTATAACAAAGTATATACTAAAACCTGCCTCAGCTCAGGAACCACTCTATCTGTTAGTGAAAACTGCATTAAAATCCGTTCAGTGGTTTTAGAGTTTATCGCGAACATCCAGACAGACAGACAGACAGTCAGACAGACAAAGTCTACACGGGCGAAGCCGCGGGCAACGGCTAGTTTAATTTAAATTCTAAATTGACACCGCTACGTGTTCCTGAGAAGTGATCCTATAAGGGGCTCCATTCTTTACTTTTGAGGTACGGAACCCTAACAAATACTATAAAATTAGAATTCTTATAAAATATTTTAAGTTAGCCTTTTAACGGAACATACCATGGAAGCAATTTTGAAAAAATCCTTCTTTAGTTGATGCCTACGTCATTAAAGGAATACGTGAGAAAATTTCAAGTTTCTAGCTCTAAGGGTTTGGCCTGTGCGTTTATTTAAAACTTTCATCCCCTATTTTTCCCTCTTAGGTGTTCAATTTTAGAAAACGCTGAAATACGTCTCTCATTATTTTGGCCGCACTCAATTCATACGAAATGTCATGCAAGTATGTTGAAGAAATTAAAAGTTTAATAAAAAAATTCTTCCCCTATTTCACCCTCTTGGGGTTTGAATTTTGAACAATCATTTCTTATTGGATGCCTACGTCATAAGAGGAATACGTGTGCGAAATTTCGAGTTTGTAGACCCCTTTGCGTTTATTTAAATTTTCATCCCCTATTTCACCCTCTTGTGGTTTGAATTTTGAACAATCATTTCTTATTGGATGCCTACGTCATAAGAGGAATACATGTGCTAAATTTTAAGTTTGTAGCCCGAAGGGCTTGGCCTGTGCGTTTATTTAAATCTTTCATCCCCTATTTTACCCTCTTAAGGGTTGAATTTTAGAAAACTCTGAATTAAGTTACTCATTATTTTTGCCGCAATCAATTCGTATGAAATTTCATGCAAATATGTCCAAGGAATAAAAAGTTTTATGAAAACTTTCATCCCTTATTTCACCCCCATGGGGGTTGAATTTTGAAAATTCCTTCCTTGGTGGATGCCAACGTCATAAGAGGAATATGTGTGCGAAATTTCAAGTTTCTAGCCCTAAGGGTCTGGCCTTTGCGTTTATCTAAAACTTTCACCCCCTAATTCACACCCTTGGGGGTTGAATTTTGAGAATTCCTTACTTGGTGGATTCCAACGTCGTAAGAGGAATACGTGTGCGAAATTTCGAGTTTGTAGCCCTAGGGGTGTGGCCTTTGCGTTTATCTAAAACTTTCACCCCCTAATTCACCCCCTTGGGGGTAGAATTTTGAAAAATCCTTTCTTAGTGGATGCCTACGTGTAATAGGAATACGTATGCGAAATTTCAAGTATGTAGAGCCCTAAGGGTCTGGCCTTTGCGTATATCTTAAATTTTCATCCCTTAATTCACACCCTTCGGGGTTGAATTTTGAAAATTCCTTCCTTGGTGGATGCCAACGTCGTAAGAGGAATACGTGTGCGAAATTTCGAGTTTGTAGCTCTAGGGGTGTGGCCTTTGCGTTTATCTAAAACTTTCACCCCCTATTTCACCCCCTTGGGGGTTGAATTTTGAAAAATCCTTCCTTAGTGGATGCTTACGTCATAAGAGGAATACGTGTGCGAAATTTCAAGTTTCTAGCTTTACGGGTTTGGCCTGGGCGTTTATACATCAGTCAGTCACCTTTGCCTTTTATATATACAGATTAATGACTACTAGAGCATAGTGCTAATAGCTTAAAAAATTAATAGTACATTACAGACTAAGGGCAGTGAATGCGCTAATGTTCCAGATCGCAGGTGTTTGTGACCCGAACCAAAGGTGAGAGCCATAAATATGCGATCTGGGGATTTACGAATTACCGCCCGTGGTTTGTCAAAACTTTTACGTCTTGCCTTGGACAGAAAGTGAAATTTTCTCCCCGAGTGACGTACGGATATGGAAGTTCTCTCTCCCTATGTTATGTTACGTTTCGAATACCCCTGCCTTATGGTCTGACATATCCAGCATACTACCTCCCAATAGGTTGATGACAATTATTCTCGTACATAAGTAAGTAAGACGTAGGTGACCTACAGTGAACAACAAGATCGTTAAGAAGCATTGCACTTGATTTTTATTGCCTATTCCCACTTCAAGTATATTAAAATCAGCTCGTCAGGTCTACACTGGTTCGGATCCTGCAAATGAAAGCATGAACGAATTGTAAATTATTTATTACAAGTTGGCCCGCAGTGAACTTCGTATCACCATGGATTCCCATACAAAGTTGTTATCCCGATTTTTTTCTTTCTAAACCTTCCCTGAATCACGGGGAATAAAACAAAAAAAATAAGCCAAATGAGTCCAGCAGTTCTCGAGCCTTAGCCAGACTAACACACGGCTTTTCATTTTTATACTATAAGACTAACTTCTGCCCGCGACTTCGTCCGCGTGGAATTCGATAATAGCATTCCCGCGGAAACTATGCGTTTTTTTTTCGGGATAAAAAGTAGCCTATATGTTGACCAGTGTTATAAACTACCCCCATGCCAAATTTTGTTGCAATCCGTTCAGTAGTTTTCGAGTTGAATCCCCATACATACATACATACAGACAATTTTTCTAAAAATCGTTATTTTGTATCCAATGTCGTTTATATAGTCCCCTCGTCTTGATAGTTTCTTTTAATTTTCAAGTTTCAAACGCGACTTCTTCAACAGACTTATTATTACATAACCTACCTGGAGTATTTTTGCTTAACACTAGAAACCGTCAGTGTTACTTCCGTAGTACCTATTAACAACTGGACAAATATTGACTTCTAATTTCATCAGAATCCGTTGAGGACGAACGCAACAAACTTACACGCAGAAATTTTTAAGGTTTTGTCAAATAATTACAAGTATCGTTAGGTGTTGGGGGCAAAAATACCGGTCAAATTCTTGCTTCGACGGCTCGTGTCCATTTGTGGACAAGGATAATCCTACACGTTGGATTCACGGACAACGGGATAAACAAAAGCTGTGCCAAGAACGAACGTGAACGTCACGACGCGTATTTAGGATGTAGATGTAGCGGGGACTAAAATATATCGGCACGCCCTGAAGCTATTATTCGAAGTCTTAAATAGCGATCTCCCTGATCCTGTCAAGTTGAACTTTAAATCTAGTTGCTTAAAGTTCACGCTATAGGTAACAGGGAGATCCCTATTTTAAGACTTCGAATATAGCCCCAATGTGAGTTAGCTATGCGGTTTGTGACATTTAGCATGCTTGCTTATGTTTAGACAGCTCAAACCCTCTCGTTGTGAGAAGAAAGAGGCTTGTGCCCAGCAGTGGGACGCAAATAGGCTGTCGTGGTGTTGGATGCTTTATGTTTACATGGTGGATAAATAGTTAAACACCTGTCATATCAGCGTAGGTACATCCATCCGGTTCGACCTACCGCCTCTCATGCAGAGGGTCGGGGGTTCGATTCCTGCTCGCACCTCTAAGTTTACTTACGTGCGAAATTCAATTTGAATTCACCACTGAGCTTTTCGGTGAAGGCAAACATCGTGAGGAAACCTGCACGTATCTGCGAAGTAATTCAAAGATGTGTGTGAAGTCCCCAATCCGCACTGGGCCCGCGTGGGGACTATAGCCCAAGCCCTCTCGTGATGAGAGGAGGCCTGTGCCCAGTGGTGGGACGTAAATAGGCTGTAGTAGTAGGTACATCCTAGCAATGCTGCGCCTCTTAGCATTGCTAGGAGCCTCAAGACTCTTGGGGGCCTCTTCATTCCTACAACTTTCTCATTCTACGTTTTTAACCGACTTGGAAAAAAGAAGGAGGTTCTCAATTATCAGAAGCGATAAATTAAGTATCCAATAGATATTAGCTACCTTATTTATGGTTTTCACTAAGTTTTTTTCCACTTTAGTTTACACAATTAATGACAATGTATAACTATTGAGCGTAGCGAGGTAGTAGCCCCCCCCCCCTCGATCTTGGTCTTCCCATACTAAATGCCCAAAAGTTATCAGCCCCCCTCCCCTGGAATATGTGCTTCCCTCCCCCCTGGGTGAGAATCTCGCTACGCCCATGACTATTACAAATAACTAATAGATACTACTTCAAAACTAGAACAAGGTATCTAACTTTTTTTTAAAGTTAGATACAGATTTACACAACTTAGAAGGCGCGTGGATTAAGCAATAATAGTCTCTGCGTCAACGGCTTAAGTGCTTCGCCACGCGCCTTCTAAGTTGTGTCGTGCTATACCTTCTTTTACAACCCGGTGAGAACAAGACAGCCAAACTAACTCGGCAGAAAGCATTTTTCAAGCTTTTTACTGTCACTTTAAAATAAATAAAACGATAAGTAATTATTATTTATTTTTAAATCCACATTATTTATCTTTTTTTCTAAAACATTTGTAACCTACTTAGATAATGTTTTTTTTTTGTTAATAAGAAATCAAAACGTAGTTTACAAATATAATTAAAAACACTAAAAGCACCAAGCCTTAACCGCTTAACTCATATTTATTTACGTCACACCAAGCCGAAAAGCGGGATTTACCGCTCTTGGGCGCTACGAAAAATCCCTCTTCACGGCCAGGTGGTGACGTAAAATCGTATACTAACCACGGGCGGTCGTAAAGAAATCCTCAGACCGCTAGATTATAGCCCTCGCCTCCGGCTCGGGCCTCAATTACCCGCGATCTGAGACTTTCTTTACTTGACCGCCCTAGGTGTGTAATGTACTATTGTATAAATTTCGAGAACGGATTTTTTCATATGATATTTTTAATACATAGTACACAATGCAGAAGAGTAATTAACTGTATTCCAATTAACGACAAAGTTCATCTATTTAATTAACTGATTTCACGTGTAATATGATCGTGGGTTAAGATGCTAACCCGAGCGGCAAGCCGCTATGGTGCGAGTGTATATTATAGCAATCTTACCTACAGTGTTGGAAGTATAAAATACATACTTAAATGTAATTACAGTTAATATTATAATTATTATAACCTCGAAAAATCGTGTTTTCATTATTTCCTGTGTACATATGAATATAGTAGTACTTCATAACCTATTCAATCGAAGTTCTGCCACTCAGTTTAGTTCGGCTGAATTATTCTATCTGGCGACATTCTCGGCTGGGAAAGGCTCCGAGTTTATAAACATGACTAAAAATATTTATTCCAATCTTGCGAATGCTTGTTCCGTCACAATGACACCGCTTATCAAAACTTTTAAAAATGTGCCATCTCTTTAATCCAATAGCTATACTTATTAAAAAAGGAAAAATGTGAATAAATAATTTCAATTTTAAATGTGCAGCAAAAAAGTTACTTACTTTTAGGAATATATACATACATGCTAACAATATCCGTGACATCGTCTGCGTTTACTAGGACAAAACATATCCTCATTAAAAAAAACGGTAACAACTTATGTCTTTATACCTATTTACTAGCAAAAGTAAACAGTCGTTGAAAATTTTTTAGGCAGCCACTCGCCGTTGCAGCGGAAGGCAAGATGCATTAAAAAAATCAATACTCTCCCAAGCTCCTATGAATTGAACCTATTATTTATTTATTTCCAGTTATCTATCGTATCAGTCATTAACCTCGAGCACGTGGCCGTAGTAAGGAAAGTATAGTATTTTGTTGGATTTGAAGCTGTAGCTCTGCACCAAGAAAACAAAATTCACCTCATTCAAGCTGTAGAGAAAGACAGCTAACAAAAATCATTTGGCCGACGACCGAGAAGTATACATAGCACAGAGCTATTCGTAAAATAGAACGTTCTCCGCTTCAAACGAAAGAGAACGACTTACGAGCGGCTTCGTTGGTGGAAGCAGTGTGAACCGGTTAGGTCAGAGCGTCTGCGTTGATTTCGTGCGAGCGAGACGCACTTATGCAACACCGTATAAGCTAAAGCGGTAATGGCGAAGGTTGCATGTTTAAGTGTGGAAATTTCCACTGTAGACCGATGCAGACAATGAAACTTGAACGAATGGAGGGGCATAGTGAAGTGATAAAATTAAACTTAACTCGATGAAAATATTTTTTTTTTGTAATTTTTAGCTCCTTATGTTAATAAACTCTATCATGTCTATATTAAAAACGTAAATTATCATTTATGATCATTTTAATTTTCTGAATAAATCATCTCATCACAATTCTTACTTGTTATTAAACACTGCATAAAATATACGTATAAAAACAATGAAATAGAAAAACTCAAGACTCTCAAAATGATAAACTCACTGACGTGCTTGAGTTCTACTTATATTAATTTTCAATTTATTACTAACTGGACTTCTAAAAGAAACTTTTATTAGGTAGGTATTTTAGTTTTCTTTCGTTTACTCTAAGTATCCAGACATCTTTACCTACAGCCTACTTCAAAATTGTAAAAAATCTAATTCTATGATCATTTGTGAAGTACTTTAGGAACACATCAAATGGTTAATAGACATTGTTTGAGTTGATTTTTAAGGACAAATTTTAATGACAGCATTTTTTCAAGTGGATTGTTAAAAGCGGCTGGAGTTTTAAACAGACAGAAAACCAAATACATATTTACAACCGCGGTGAGTTGAGGATGCCCACTTTTTGATGTCGATAAAGGTAAATAAAAACCATCGATATCGATATTCAAACGACCTTAAAGCGCTGCAACTCTAGCTCCCCTATCGCCGTGGTCGTTGCCGTCTCGCCAATCTCGCTTGCATAATTATTTTTAACGGTCGGCCTACGTGGGCAGCCTAGTGCCGACTTATCGGCAAAAATGCAACCTAATCTATTACTAAACGCAACAAAACTACGAGTATATTTGAAACATCACGTCACTAATTTTCCTTTATGGAAAAATCCCATTTTTATCTCGAGATTCTGAAATTAATAAGTAATTCATTAGCACGTGTTACAACATATCGAAGTATGATTGAATAGATTGATCGTATTGAAATAAATACCACCTTACGCACAACAAAATGGAGGACGTTAGGAGATGCATGGAGAGGCTATCAAAGACTTTTAACTCAGCCAAAAGATGGCGCTAAGTTACTTGTTCTGGGCGATTGTTCTTTGAAGTCCTAAATCATTTTGAAGTAACATTTTTAAGAAAAAATATTTTAATGTATACTCGTATTATTATGAAGAAGAAATTCAAAATAGAATTTAAAGTCCTTCTACTCCATTTTTATAATTAAAAAATGTTGCGTAACAATTTGGCAATGACAGATACCTGCTTGAGTATTATTTTTACACATTTGAGAGTGTTAGGCTGAATTTTATTTCTATATTTTTTTAATTATAAATATTATAAACGAATAAATAAAAAATATTAAAAACAAGCTGAAGCAAAAGTTATTTCATAATAACAATCGTCTGTAAAGTGACAATACAATATAGTTTTTTTACCTGTCTCAAAAACTCACATTGTCTGATTGTAGGGAAACCCCACAACCCACAAAAACATAAGGAGATGTTTTGTACGTAAGTGAAAGGTTAAGTAGGCATCATTTCATCGCCAATATTGTTATTTTGCATGTTGCATGTGCTACAAAATATGCAATTAAAATGTTCTCACGATATGTATGCTATATACGTGGTTATTGCGTCAGACAATAAAAAAACGAATGAGTACTGATATGGTAAGGGATTATATTTAATTCAAACTAGGCATATTCTTGTTGCGTATTTTCTCACGATCGATCCTGGCCGACATGAAGTTTTGTAATTAACTCTTGCCCTTATTCGCTATTAAATTTTATTAAATTGATAATTTTTTCGGCCGGATTGGTCCAGTTGGTAGTGATCCTGCCTTCTGTTCCGACAGTCGCGGGTTCAAGTCCCGCTCGGGGCAAACTTTGTGTGATGAGCACGAATGTTTGTACTCGAGTCATGGATGTTAGTATTTATATATTATGTATATATTTCTCTATATAAGTATTTATATCGTTGTCTAGCATCCATAGTACAAGCTTTGCTTAGTTTGGGGCTAGGTCAATATGTATGAAATGTCCCAAGATATTTATTTAGGTATTTATTTTATTTATTTCGACCCGATTGCCAAAAAATCGTCAAAACAGTTTCCACCGCAACAGCCTATTTAAACGTCCCACTGCTTGTCACAGGCCTCCTCTCATGGCGAAACGAAAGGTATAGTCCCCACGCGAGCCCAGTGCGGATTGGGGAGTTCACACATATCGTGCGTGCAGGTTTCCTCACGATGCTTTCCTTCACCGAAAAGCTCAGCCGTAAATTCAAATTGAATTTGAAGTGAACTCAGACGAGCCAGCCAGATTCGAACCCTACGATCGGTGGGTGGAGGTCGAACCACTAGGCCACAGCGGTTTTTTTTTTAAATTGTTTCAGTTGTATTTTAATGATAAAATGCATCTGATATACAGAGGCTATTTACATATTTAAGCTATATTTAGCATGCGCGTGATTATGTATACATACATGTATACTGAGTCACTTTACACGTAGTAATTGTAAATATTATGTGCTAGGTACGCGAAATCGCTTTATTATAGTTACTAGCTGTTGCCCGCGACTTCGTACGCGCGTAAACATTAAAATGTAAATATCCCATTTTTTCCTGTCTCCAGGGGATTTTTGGGAATTCCTCTCAAAGTGCTCCCCTACACTCCTTAAGGAACCTACATGCCAAATTTCAGTTATCTACAGGTGGTTTGGCCTGTGCGTTGATACATCAGTCAATCATTTGCCATTTAGGCTGGGCGCATACCTACCTACGTTAGGTTTCCGATTGCAGTTTTCATATTAGGAATTCAGATTTGGAAACCGAATGGCGCACTTTTTATACAAAAGGTTCAACATGGCGCACACGTTCTGACTTTTTCCGTATCTACGGAAAAATAACCTAATGACGTCACTCATTCGATTCGAAAGGCTGGGCGCAAACGTTAGGTTTCCGAATGCGGTTTTCAGATTAGGAATTCAGATTCGTAAGCCGAAAGGCACTCTTTTCATACAAAATGTTCAACATGGCGCACAAGTTCTGACTTTTTCTGCAAAAAAAACTACTGAAAAAAAAACCTAATGACGTCACCCATTCGGTTCGGAAAGTCTGCCGCGCGTTCGGTTCGGAGGGACGGAAAAAAATCTAATGACGTCACTCCGAACGCACCGTTCCCATACATTTTGTTTGAACCACCGCGCATGTTCGGAAATTTTCAGATCAGGAGAGTTCGAATCGCGTCAACGATGTTCAGTGTAGATGTGTATTTTTCTGTTAACGGTTTGTTCTACACGTTTGCATCAATTCGTCGTCGTCGTCCAAAACGCGTTTCTACGAAAGCGGACCTCTACGCACTGGCGGCAAGAAACCTAAGGCTGTTTTCACACCTCCGCCGCGGATTCGAAACAACGGTACCGCTGAACATTTGCCATCGTTTGTCCTTATACACATCTTTCACGCCGTTCACATCTCCGCCGCGGAACTGAAATAGCGGTTTGAACGCGGAGATGTGACCGGCGTCAAGGATGTGTATAATGGACAAACGATCGCAAATGTTCAGCGGTACCGCTGTTTCGAATCCGCGGCAGAGGAGCGAAAGTTTATTCTTATTTAGAACCATTAAAAAAGCAAAAGCTATCAATTAAATAAACTTACTGCGCTGGTAAATTCATTTCTGTTAAATTCATTTAAAAGTGACGTGTAAAAGTGCCCAGATGTGGCCTATTTGCTGAATAAATATTTTCATTTTCATTTTCATTTTCAATTCGTCATCGTCGTCCAAAGCTGGGCGCATACGTTAGGTTTCCGAATGCGGTTTTTAGATTAGAAATTCAGATTTAGAAACCGAACGGCACTCTTTTCATACAAACTGTTCAACATGACAACAAAAAACTTAATGACGTCACCCATTCGGTTCGAAAAGTCTGCCAAGCGTGACGGGTTTCCAGGTTTCCACGGCTGCGTTCCGAATCACGCTCAGAGCGCTCACAGCACCTTGCATCCTTCTTTCTCTTTTAAGTCTGCTCCAAGAGGAAAAAGGATGCAAGGAGCTGTGATCGCTCTGAGCGCGATTCGGTACGCAGCCCATGAAAGCGGACTTCTACGTTCTGACGGGAACAAACCTAATGAAATAAACCGAACACCTGCGCTAGGCGTTCGGAATTCCGAGTCACAATCCCCAATGTGAAAACCGCATTCGGAAACCTGACGTATGCGCCCAGTCTAACGCGCCCTTCCCATACATTTCGTTTGAACCACCGCACACGTTGGTCGGAAATTTTCAGATCAGAAGTGTCCGAATCACGCCAACGCTTTTTAGTGTAGACGTGTATTTTTTACTAACGGTCTGTTCTACACGTTTGCAAAATGTGCGGACCCGGTCCGAAACGCGTTACCACGAAAGCGGACCTCTACGTACTGGCGGAAAAAAAAACTAATGAAAAAAACCGAACCTCTACGCTAGGCGTTCGGAATTCATAGTCAAAATTCCTAATCTGAAAACCGCATTCAGAAACCTAACATATGCGCCCAGCCTTATATCATACATAAACTACAACATACTACATAGTATAAAACAAAGTCGCTTCCTGCTGTCTGTCCCTATGTTAGATCTTTAAAAATACGCAACGGATTTTGATGCGGTTTTTTAATAGATAGAGTGATTCAAGAGAAAGGTTTTAGTATATAATTTGTTAGGTATAGTTTAACGTTCAATTCCCACGGGAACGCTATAACCGAATTCCACGCGGACGAAGTCACGGGCAGAAACTGCTAGGTTCATAATAAAACAACAACTTTGACTTAATATTAAGACGCGTTTCAGAAACCTGCTTAGAGGTTTATATAAAAAAAAGTGTATTTTTTTTGTAAAATAATAAATTAAAAAAAAAAAATATATGAAACGCATTCATTCAATATGGCGAGGTTTGCCAAATTCCCGGTCAGGCTTTAGACGTACTCCTTTCTTTTTGATTTATTCTTGATTCTGAACAATGCCTGGTTGAAATTGTGAAGTTCACTATACGATATAGCTTATCGGATAGGCTGTCGGTGATTGATTGAAGTCGGTTTTTTCAGCTGCATTGTCCAAACATGGATACAACGGGACGAAAATGTCAATGTAGTCTTTGAAACTGATGCCAAAATCATACACGTGCTATCATATTTTGAGGAACACTCTCATTTTTTCATGGATCCCATCATCAACAAAACTCAACCAAATTCAAAAGAGACCACCTTGGAAGTACCACATTTCGAATAAAAAAAGAATCATCGAAATCGGTTAATAATTAACGAAACGGTCATACATAAAAAAAACAGTCAAATGCAGGTCAGACTCGCATATGTAGGCTTCCGTACCACTGGGCGATATTTTAGAACTATTGATAGGTAAACAGACTATCTATAGGTACCTACGCACTACAATTTTTCAATAATTATGTAGTTCCAGTCATTAGTTACTTACTATATACTTCCATGTAAGCAATGCATATAAGTATAACACGATGATTGTTAACACGTCTCTCACGGTGAAATATTAATAATCCTTGTTCTTTTTTATTGTGCTGGCCACGGCTGGTACTGGCCAGTATGCCCGACACGGGACAAATAAGATTCTATAAAAGAAAGCATAAAACCTCTTTCCTGACTGTTGAGCTGAGGAAATTAAAATGTACTGCTACAACAACATTCGAAATTTGAATAGGTACGATTTGCATTCTATTTTTCAAAATCAGTACAAATACATGCCTTATTTCATTGCAACAAACATCGAGCGTGTTGGCTTAGTGGCAAATTTTGTGGAAACTTGATCCAGAGTCCGCGGATCGATCCCGGTTATTCCTATCAGACTTTTTTACTTTTTGTTGTTTTTTTTTAGAGATTTTTTTATATATTTTCCTTTGATTTGATTGTTTTAGAGTCAAACGATTATATTTTAGAAAAATGAAAACGATTAATATTGTTTTTATAATACTTTGAGGTTTGAGACGTTCCGGTCATACATCATACGTAAGTATCTATCTACATTATAGCGCCCGCCATCTGTGGTGAGAAATCAATTTTGGTAAAACTTTCATACCTTATTACTTAAATTGTGTAACGAATATCCAAAAAAGCTGTATACTGTTTTGAGAATACTTTATACAGTATCCAATTCTTAAAGTAATACAACAAAATAATGAATAGTGTCGCTAGTAAGAGCATTTTGGTATGCAATATTTTTAACCTTTTTTATTAAAGTATTGATTAAAATATGCTTTAATGAAAAATTCCTCGGACAGGTATTTATTTCTTTCTTTTTTAGAGTACTTTTGCCGAGTTTCATGATTGTAAGTCAACGCGTTATGTTTTTTTCATACAAACTTCTCCCCTCCTTTTTACCCTCTTCTGGTCAAAAGGTTAAGATTTTTTTAATCCTATGTTCTATTCTGGACTTGTCTTAACACGACTGTAAAAACCATATTTCAATTGGATCAGTAGTTTTCATGTGATGCCGGTTCAAACATACAAACAAACAAACAAACAAACAAACAAACAAACAGACAAAAATTTTTTAAAGTACCAAATCGCTTTCGGTTACTTATTTTAAACCTCCCTAGTTAGTTTTTTTGTAAATATATTCAATGTACAGATTTTTTGGTCTCTACAACTTTATTATATGTATAGATAACCTAGTACAATATGACTTATATGACTTGAATAAACACGTTGTCAGTAACCGTAAACTCACCAAGCACCTGTGTCAACTCCGCCTGCTTTAGTAGCCTGCACATACAATCGAAGCAAATAAGGACTTTTACAGACTATAAAAATGAAAATTTAATTATTTATTCAGCAAATTTGGACACTTACGGCCACTTTACACGTCAGAAAATGTAACGAATCTACCAACGCCTCGCTGCCCATGCATACTCGTAGGTGAGAACAAAATGACCTAACAAACTCAATATGGAAAGAAACTATCGACTGAAAGCTTTTTTCAAAATTACAATTTCACAAAAAAATTACATACCTAATTTTTATACGTGGTAAAGGGGTATTTTTATCAAATTCCAGGTAAGCAAATCATTGTCTAAAACCATGTAGATAAGTATTGTACTACCGTAAAAAAAAACACAATTATATCTATAGTAGGGGAGAGGGGGGCAGCTATCACTGGAGGCAGCTTAGAACAAATGCGTTCAAAGAAGTATTTTTAGTGCGATTATGGTCCAAATCCATTTTTTGTGCTCGCAACACTGACCCACACAACTGTCACTTGACAGATTTGACGTTTGACAGAACATGAACGAAACAGTAGCATATTTTGATTTCGATGTCAACTGTTAGCGGTTTTGCTTCCCGTGTCTAAGGATTTTCAGGCTGTATTTGAAGGAAGCGGTAAGTGAAACTTAATTTATTCGATAGTACAATGAATTAGCTTTAGTTACGAAGAATAAACAATCAGAATTTGCAATTGTTTTGGAAGATATCGATGTTTATTTTTTTAAATAGGTATTGGGGTAGTTTTGAAAAAAAAATAGGAGGCAGTTTTGATTAGCAATCTGTTCAAAACTACCCCGGTCATAAGAAATGTTCATATCGCCCCGATATAAACTGACATGTAGGTACGTAAACTCAAAATAATATTATCTTAGTTATTTTAGTATACGCTCATAACGCATTTACCTGAATTAATTGGTCAAGCAAATCACGTCAGTAGAAAAGGGCGCGAAATTCCTATGGGAGGATATCCCTTCGCGCCTACACTTTTCAAATTTGCCGCCTTTTTTACTGACAAGATTTGCTTGAACGAGTATGGTAGTCGATTCTATTGTCTATTTTTCTCTCGTTTTATATGATAAAATGAAAATTCTAATTATTATTTTTTTATATATTTTTATTTAACTACAACTACAACATAATAAATACTGAATCACTATCCCCTGTTACATTGTTGGGGTAGTTTTGAACAATAGTGTGTGCAAAACTGCCTCAAGGTAACCTCCTGAGGCACCTTTGAACACTACAAAAACATTTCTGGTCAAACCTACCCCCTCAGAGTTATAACTGCAAATTATACGAGTAAAATGTTAATACGACCATTTCTAGTGACTAACTGTACTAAGTACAGGAAAAAAAAAACACGTATATCTCGATATTGTTGCCTTAAAATCCAGATTTCAAATCTGCCCCAAGTAAATTCAAAGCTACCCACGCTTGGGGCAGTATTGAACATTATTCCTTGAGTTGCAAAATTCTGAATTGTACCTTTGTCTTTAGCTTTGGACATGTGCAAATGCATTAATTACATAGGTTAATAACATACGTTGTTGTGTAGAGGCTTAAAACTGGTTTTTATGGGTAATATTTTGAAATACGTCAAGGAGTGTAAAAAGTGTACCAGGCTGCCACCCTCTCCCCTACCTATTGGTAACTAGTCACTTGTCTAACAATTTTTTTGTCGATTAGAGCAGCAGTAAATAACTATTTTCAAGTTCATTTTTATCTTGGCGGTTTGGTGTGGCAAAGGTCGCAGGAATCCGGTGGATGCGAATGGCACAGGACCGGTCTGAGTGGCGAGCGTTGTGATTGGCCCATATCCTGCATATCCAACATATACGTCTTTCAGTGGTTTCGACTTGATGTTGATGTTGAGGAAGCTGTGGTAGCCTAGTGGTTTGACCTACCGCCTCTCATGCAGAGGGTCGGAGGTCCGAACCCGGTTCGCACCTCTGAAAATTATTTACGTGCGAAATTCAATTTGATCTTACCATTCAGCTTTTCGGTGAAGGAAAACATCGTGAGGAAACCTGCACGCATCTGCGAGTCAAGGATGTGTGTGTAGTCCCCAATCCGCATTGGGCCCGCGTGGGGACTATAGCACAAACCCTCACATGATGAGAGAAGGCCTGTGCCCTTGCAGCAGTGGGCCGTAAATAGGCTGTTGTGGACGTTGATGAATAGGGTGATGGATATTGATGAATAATGAATGTATCAATTTCCCTTTAACTTTGTATGGCAGTCTACAATGGCGGCAAGAACGCTATCGTAAAACAAACATGACTTAACGACTTAGCACTGAGTAGTTTGCACTGCGTTATCAAGTCTGTGTGGGGCAATGTAAGCAGATTTGCGCAGGTAAGGGATAAATAGCCTTGGGGAAACACCGCCGCGCTCATTACCTAGGAGGCTAGGAACGATAACTGGATCAGAGGCTCTATTCGAAACGTTACATAGGGAAAAGGTGCTCGCATTGCACTGTTGTGTTCGCCGGTGAAATTTCTGGCAAAGAGGCATTCCATCTTAGGCCTCAGGGTAGGCAATGCACTCGAGATCTTATGGTTTCTTGGGGGATCTAAGGATTTCGGTGTCCATGGGCCGTAGTGACCACTTGCCATCAGGGGGGCTGTGCGCTCGTTTGTCTATACCATCGACGTAAAAAAAGAAGGAAATTCCCAATCCCTACCGTCAAAGCGTCACGGCGCTTAGTTCGGTTTGTAAGTTCGGTTTCAACGCTTTGATGGTAGGATAGGGAGTTTCTCTTTCTCTATCCTATGTAACGTTTCGAATAGTACCCCAGATCATAGAATAGTACGGGGTCAAGCAAAACGTTGTGACGATATTCTACCCACAGTATCAGCTATCGATTCAAAGCATGTATTTAGGTTTTTATTTTTTTAGAGTCGGTAAAAAAAAATGGCTTGACGTTTTACTTGACCCTATACATATATAATATATTCAGTTGTCTGTGATCACTGATCTGATTGATAAAAGAAAACAGAAGCCTACTTCTCCTCTATCTGCTTCCACCAACACCACCACATACAAATACATATAATATGATGATGATGAATGACATCCTGAATTCCCGACCGATTTCAGCCACAGCGACTGCAAACACTGGCTTTTTAATTGTAAGGCGCGCATCAGTCTCCCGAAAATGTCCTATATTTAAAGGGATCAGAATTCCTTGCACACTACCGTATTCCATAATATCCTCGACAGTTCCACAGAATATTTAATAGTACTACATACAGAATGGCCACGGAATCACCAACCTGAATCTAGCCGGCGGGCGTGCAACTCGCGCCCAACTCGCCCTTATTGTCATTTGTTTCATCCGGAGATGGAGAGTGAATCATTGGCCCGCGTACTAATACACATACATTTACAAGTGTACAGACGTCCGAATTGATACTTCATTCGAATTGTGTTCGAAATCGTCCGCCCTGTGACAGTTCAGTTACTCTCGAAGAAGTTTTAAATGCAGATATAGGAAGCATTTTTATTAACTTTTCTGATTCATTGTGTTCTTGTATCTCTAGTCTTGCGTTCTCGCAATCATCCGTATAGTTGGAACGTCACTATTGCTCTATCGGACTTGCCTCGTGTGCTCTGTTCACCCCATTATATTTATAAAATGGTCAGGGAGTTAAAAAAAGTAGAAGGAACCTCGAATTTTCTATGATTGATTAGGTTACATTGACCTAAATAACACATGGACGAATAGTGCCTAACAGAATATGTCAAAAAATATGGAGCAAACTGACATTAGAAAATACGTTCCAATATGCTAATAACGCCTCTTTATAATATGTGTCAAGATAAATATTTTATACAAAAGTAAACCCAGAGCGCCAGTTTTGACGGGCCATTTTTCTTCGGCTGCAAGCAACTCGCAATCGAGTCCTTACTTATAATAGATAAATGTTAGGGATTTAATTTAAAAGGATCAAATACAAATGATGTTTTTTTTTTACTTCCGGCATGAGTTTGAGTAACTTAATTTGCGACATAAATAACAATAAGTTTATTTATGGCATTAGTCTCAAACGAGCACACAGTCATGGGCCTCCTGCAGGTAAGTGGTCACTGTGCCGTTACCAACCCGAGGACTACAGAATGCCTCTATTAGCATAGAGGCAAGCTGTATTTTTAGGGTTCCGAACCTCAAGAGGTAAAAACGGAACCCTTATAGGATCACTCGTGTGTCTGTCCGTCCGTCTGTCACAGTCGATTTTCTCCGAAACTACTGGACCGATTAAGTTGAAATTTGGTACGTAAGTATATGTAAGTTTGTGACCCAAAGACGGACGTGTAACGAAAATAAATGAATTTTAAAGACCCCATTTTTGGGAACTAAATTTGAAATAATATTAATGAAGTTTTTCAAACTATATCGTGTGACATATCAAATTGAAAGTACTTCTTATGAGGTGCTCAAATATATTTTTTTATTTCTTTTTTGGTCAATACTTTTCGAGTTATTTAAGAAAATAGGCGAAAAATTACCATTCCCCGCCCCCTTATCTCCGAAACTACTGGAATCAAAATTTTGGAAAAAAATACCGAGGGTAGTTATTGAGCTATAGATTACAGGAAAATATTAAGAGTCCAAGGTATTTGAAATCTATCATATAAAAGAGCTTATCCTGTGAAACGGTTTGAAAATGTCGTCATTGAAAATAATCAAGGGTCGGAACCCTATCCACGCGAGTTTAACTCGCTTCTTGGCCGGTTTTTTTTTTTTAAATACAAACGACACTGCCTTAATTTTGATGGTAATTGCTTTAATCGCACCTATATATTCAACATATCTCATCTCATTTATGCAAATATATAATCAAATATGTTGGAAAGTTTGACCCACTCTACATTACATTATGCGTTTCATAATAGAGTCGATATTTCCACAACACATTTTGTATCGATCGAGACAGCTTTTGTTTATCACTTGCGCCGGCGCCGGCGACCTTGCGACGACCATGACCCAGACCTTAAGGGACCTTGCTGCTCGACAATATTGCAGAACAGTGCAACAACCAGTTGCATTTAAAGTGAAGTCAATATTTTTACCGGCTTCGCCTCTGCCTGGCGCTGGGTTATATTTTTCGAATTTTTGCATTTATACGTGTAGGTGTGGACGGGCTATGTAGCCCGCAAACAGGACTCAGGGCGGTTGTTAGATGGAGTGGAGACCTTGAGGGGAGAAACGCCCCCCCAGGAAGACCACAGATGCGGTGGCGTGACGATTTCAAAACAGTTGTTGGGTCGAACTGGATACTGGAGGAAACTAAAGGAGGCCTACACCGAAAAGGGCTAGCAAGAAGAAGAAGAGATGTAGAGGTATTTCTATGGCATCTTATGTAGCCTCCGTGGTAGCCGTGATTTGACCTACCGCTTCTTATGCAGATAGTGGGTTCAAATCCGGCTCGCACCCCTGATTTTACTTATGTCCGATGCGAAATTCAATTTAAATTTACCACTGAGCCTTTCGGTAAAGGGAAGCTGCACGCATCTGCGAAGTCATTCAAGGATGTATCTGTAGTCTCTGGTACGCACTGGGCCCTCGTGGGGACTATAGCCCAACATAGACCAACTACTACTCAGCCTATTTGCGTCCCACTGCTGGGCACAGACCTCCCCTCATCATGAGAGGGTTTGTGCTATAGTCCCCACGCGGGCCCAGTGCGGATTGGGTACTTCACACACATCTTTGAATTACTTCGCATATGCGTGCAGGTTTCCTCACGATGTTTTCCTTCACCGAAAAGCTCATGGTAAATTCAAATTGAATTTTGTACGTAAGTTAACTTAGAGGTGCGAGCCGGAATCGAACCCCCGACCCTCGGCATGAGGTAGGTCGAACCACTAGGCCACCACGGCTTTTTTTTTCCCAAACCCTCTCGTAATGAGAGGAGGCTGTGCCCAGCAGTGGGACGCAAATAGGCTGTCGTGGTGGTGGTGGTGGCTATGTAGCCTTCAGATTAAAATCCGTTGCCCGTTGAGAAATTATATCCTTTAGAATTCTAAAGGAAATCCGTTCTTTTGTTATGGATCCGAAAGTTAATCTCTGGGGATGGATGTTTACACTTACAGCATTCTTGTCTTAATAACTAAAGAACGAATTTCAAAAATTTGTATTAGTAGCTATATAAATAAAGAATACATGAGAACACCACGTGAGAGTAAAGGGATCCGGATTTCGTACAATACCCCCACCACCCCAACTGCCTATTTAAGTCCCACTTCTGGGCACAGGCCTCCTTTAACTCTCATCACGAGAGGGTTTGGGCTTCGTACAATAAATGACACATAATTATAGATGAGGGAAGCGGACAACCGCCCTAAATGGAGAGAGATGGAGAGGCGTATGCCCAACGGTGGGCGAATACACGCTGATGAAGAAGAATTATAGAGCATTTTATGCAATATAGTTGTATATAGAAGAGGTCAAAAAAGGCGAGTGGCAGTTTATCTACACTCAACAGCAATGAAAAATGGTCAGTTTGTATAGGATTTCCCATACCAAGTGACCCGTTTTCATTGCTGTTGAGTGTATTATGCTCAGTTGAAAATAGTTAAACGTGTTAAAACAGAGTTTTCTCAGATATGAGACAGCTAGATCGATCCTATAATCCAAATTTCATCCAAATCGTTAGAACCGTTTCTGAGATCGTTTGCATGAATAAATAAACATACTTAAGATGAAATAATATATAAGCACAGTATTTATTGTACCGGTTACGTTAACCCAATTACATATAGCATTTTCCTGGAAGACTGTATGCAGAAATAGCCTTGAAGCAACGCATAATTGGTTTGGTGTTTACTATATTTATCACACTGCAGTTTCCTTGCAGCCGCATACATTAGAGATCTTCTACTATCTAAAGTCCCGCGCCTTCACGTTTCAAAACGCTTCAATTTTTATTATTATTATTTAAAAAGCACCACCAACACTCTCAACGCATAGTCGACGGCTGTCTCAGCTCGCACACATGTGTTGAGAGTGTTGGTGGTGCTTTTTAAATACATTGAAGCGTTTTGAAATGTAAATTAGTCATACTTATTACGGTCCATTTTTGGCAATATACCGCACTTTAGGAAAAAAGCAAGCCGCTTTGCACAGTGATAGTAGGGACCAAAATAAGCGATTTGATCCGAGGCACCCTCTGATTCGACCCTTAGGAACAGAGATGGCGCCACTTGTTCAAAATTTTATTTAAAAATTTCTAAAACCTGAACGGATTGTCCGATCTTGACGATTAAGATGTCAATCGAAAGAAAATGAATAGTTATATTATAAAAAAAATAATGAAGTGCTAAAAAAATATGATAAATACCAGAAAAACCTGCATGATTGAAAAAAAAAATTTAGTTTTTTCGTTTTTTTTGTAATTTTATGAAAAAAATGTATGAAACTTGTACATTTTTATATATCTATTATATTGCGCAATTCATTGAGCACTTATTACAAAAAACCGCACATCAATATCTTATATAGTTCCGAAGTTATTAAACAATACACTACACGGTGTCAGTGCGGTGCTGCCGCCATACGTGCAATTTCGATACCTTACCTTGCCTGCCCGAAGTGCTCAAGGCCCTTTTTGTTCAAAATTTGCTATATGGGATAATGGTACGTCGTATTTGTCAAACAATTAATTTAATATTTTTATTAGGTATCTTATTTAAGCTGCGGTGGCCTAGTGGTTCGACCTCCGCCTCGCATGTAGAGGGTCGGAATTTCGAATCCGGCTCGCACCTCTAAGTTTACTTATGTGCGAAATTAAGTTTGAATGTACCACTGAGCTTTTCTGTGAAGGATAACATCCTGAGAAAACCTGTACGCATCTGCGAAGGATGTATGTGAAGTCCCCAATCCCCACTGGGCCCGCGTGGGGACTGGACTATGGCCCAAACCCTCTCATGATGAGAGGAGGCCTGTGCCCAGCAGTGGGCCGTTAATAGGCTGTTGTGGTGGTGGTAGTGGCATTATCTTATTCATTCTTCCTCTTCAACGCTGGTCTTCCTGAAAATGAAATCGCTATGAAATATAGCATATGTTATGTCTGAAACGCTGCAGGAATTACAACAGATATTGGACGACCTAGCTCATTCATCCCAGCGCATTGGTCTCCGGATGAACTTGGTTAAAACCAAGGTCATGTTCAACGAGCACGTTGATCCGGGACCGGTCTCCGTAGATGGGATCTCTCTTGAGGTTGTTTCGGAATATGCTTACCTAGGCCAAATCAACTTCAAGAAAGAAATCAAGACAAGAATTCGAATGGGCTAGGCAGCATTTGGGAAACTTCGGCGAGTCTTCTCAGCGTCAATACCACAAAACTTGAAGACTAAATTCTTCAATCAGTGCGTCCTACCGGTAATGAAATATGGAGCCGAAACGTGGACACTCACGGTCCGCCTGGTCCACCATCAACTAAAGGTTGCTCAGCGAGCTACGGAAAGGGCGATGCTTGGTTTATTTCAAAGGGATCGAATCTGGAACGAAGTAATTCGGTAGAGAACCAAAATTACAGACATAGCCCAAAGAATTAGCAAGCTAAAGTGGTATGGTCCAGTCACCTTTGCCGAAGTACCGACGAACGCTGGAGCAGACGAGTTCTCGAGTGGAGACCACGAATCGGCAAAAGAAGCGTAGGACGCCCTGTGGCTACTGGCTAGATGGAGAGATAATTTTCGCAGGGTTGGTGGCAGAAACTGGAAGCTAATAGCTGAATACAGAGATAACTGGCAACCAATGGGAGAGGCCTATGCCCAGCAGTGGACTGATGCACGCTGATGATGATGAAATATAGCATTACTATGATCATTAGGATTTCTGAATCTGTATTTTACTTTGGCATTTGGCCTTTGCATGTTTTGCACTGTAATGTATTAAATTTGAATCAATTAATCCCAAGTCCGTCTTATTGGGGATGGACAGACGTTGAAGGAAAATGGACTCCTCAATAGTTGAAGTTTACTCCAATTTGGCCATAATTAAGCCTCCTCGACTATTGTGGGTGGATGCAAGTCAGTTGGGCTGTGACACAATGCGTTGTGGCTGCCGACGCGTTGACCTACCTTGCATCCACTAACCACACCACAACACAACAGCCCATTGACGTCCCACAACTGGGAAGAGGCCTCTCATCACGAGAGTGTTTAGGCTATATTTCCCACGCGGGTCCAGTGGAGACTCTACCTTGCACGTTACAGTGCAAAACATGCAAAGGCCAAATGCGAAAATAAAATACAGATTCAGAAATCCTAATGATCATAGTAATGCTATATTTCATCATCATCAGCGTGCATCAGTCCACTGCTGGGCATAGGCCTCTCCCATTGGTTGCCACATAGCTCTGTATTCAGCTATTAGCTTCCAGTTTCTGCCACCAACCCTGCGAAAATTATCTCTCCATCTAGCCAGTAGCCACAGGGCGTCCTACGCTTCTTTTGCCGATTCGTGGTCTCCACTCGAGAACTCGTCTGCTCCAGCGTTCGTCGGTACTTCGGCAAAGGTGACTGGACCATACCACTTTAGCTTGCTAATACTTTGGGCTATGTCTGTAATTTTGGTTCTCTACCGAATTACTTCGTTCCAGATTCGATCCCTTAGAGATAAACCAAGCATCGCCCTTTCCATAGCTCGCTGAGCAACCTTTAGTTGATGGTGGACCAGGCGGACCGTGAGTGTCCACGTTTCGGCTCCGTATTTCATTACCGGTAGGACGCACTGATTGAAGAATTTAGTCTTCAAGTTTTGTGGTATTGACGCTGAGAAGACTCGCCGAAGTTTCCCAAATGCTGCCCAGCCCATTCGAATTCTTGTCTTGATTTCTTTCTTGAAGTTGATTTGGCCTAGGTAAGCATATTCCGAAACAACCTCAAGAGAGATCCCATCTACGGAGACCGGTCCCGGATCAACGTGCTCGTTGAACATGACCTTGGTTTTAACCAAGTTCATCCGGAGACCAATGCGCTGGGATGAATGAGCTAGGTCGTCCAATATCTGTTGTAATTCCTGCAGCGTTTCAGACATAACATATGCTATATTTCATAGCGATTTCATTTTCAGGAAGACCAGCGTTGAAGAGGAAGAATGAATAAGATAATGCCACTACCACCACCACAACAGCCTATTAACGGCCCACTGCTGGGCACAGGCCTCCTCTCATCATGAGAGGGTTTGGGCCATAGTCCAGTCCCCACGCGGGCCCAGTGGGGATTGGGGACTTCACATACATCCTTCGCAGATGCGTACAGGTTTTCTCAGGATGTTATCCTTCACAGAAAAGCTCAGTGGTACATTCAAACTTAATTTCGCACATAAGTAAACTTAGAGGTGCGAGCCGGATTCGAAATTCCGACCCTCTACATGCGAGGCGGAGGTCGAACCACTAGGCCACCGCAGCTTAAATAAGATACCTAATAAAAATATTAAATTAATTGTTTGACAAATACGACGTACCATTATCCCATATAGCAAATTTTGAACAAAAAGGGCCTTGAGCACTTCGGGCAGGCAAGGTAAGGTATCGAAATTGCACGTATGGCGGCAGCACCGCACTGACACCGTGTAGTGTATTGTTTAATAACTTCGGAACTATATAAGATATTGATGTGCGGTTTTTTGTAATAAGTGCTCAATAAATTGCGCAATATAATAGATATATAAAAATGTACAAGTTTCATACATTTTTTTCATAAAATTACAAAAAAACGAAAAAACTAAATATCTTTTTCAATCATGCAGGTTTTTCTGGTATTTATCATATTTTTTTAGCACTTCATTATTTTTTTTATAATAGAACAATTCATTTCCTTTCGATTGACATCTTAATCGTCAAGATCAGACAATTCGTTCAGGTTTTAGAAATTTTTAAATAAAATTTTGAACAAGTGGCGCCATCTCTGTTCCTAAGGGTCGAATCAGAGGGTGCCTCGGATCAAATCGCTTATTTTGGTCCCTACTATCACTGTGCAAAGCGGCTTGCTTTTTTCCTAAAGTGCGGTATTTTGACCGTAATAAGTATGACTAAAAGGCGCGGGACTTTAGATAGTAGAAGATCTCTACCATCTGTGCCGGTTAATTTATATATCTTTCTATGCATCTTTGTTTACATCTAATACACATTTACTCCATACATTTATGCTTCATTCTCAATTAGAAAAATCTAAAACAAGAACTGCTCTACTTCTGGCGGATACATACTGATGAAAGGATAAACAAATGTCCGACTTACTTGCTTAACTTTTTAATTATACTTTTCATATTAGTTTGACTTTGACTACTTTATTAAAAGGTAACAAATGTTAAGTAATACTTGGTTTAAAAAAACTGATGTTGTTTTATATTTTTACATCACCCTTGGCCATAAAGTGGGATTTTCTGCCCGCTAAGCGGAGCCCCTATTTTAAGACCTATCCCTATTTTAAGACTTCGAAACATAGACATATCTGATACTTCGTAGGACCCGGCCTAACTTAGATACATGTCATGTTTCCCCACTTCATTGGTGTCCAATCCAAAGTTAAACTTATATCGTGACACTAAAGCTGGGTCACATTTTTTCAACAACGAGACGAGTTTTTAGATACTGAGAAACAGTTTCGAAAAAAGTTTTTTTAAAAACGCTTATTGTCACGCACGCTCGGTGACAGAACTTTGGATTGGACACCGTGGAAGTGGGGACATATAACGTGTTCGTTAGACCGGGTCTATATTATTTACGTCTATGCTTCGAAATGGGTCCTGTTTCTTTTTTTAAAGATAATGAGATTAAGTTGCTGTTAATTAATCCAGCCTTAATCTTTACATACAGCTCCAAGACTCATTCAACCTTATGAGAAAGCGTTTACGTATAACGCTCTTGAGTCATAGTAGATATATACTCGTAGATATTATTAGTCAGTCATGTGATTCTATTTCAGTCATTACCGCCGTCATCTTTAAGGAGAGAACGAATGACGTGGGATCATGAAACTTGTTTTCTTGTCCCAATTACGGTGGGAACACGCAATAAAGATAACATTTCATAACAGAAACTTTAAATTGGTTTTAAATAGATAGCGGACAAATTTTAGATTAGATGCCAAATCTTTTGTTATGTTTTGGATAGGAGCAACTACTTACTGTGTATGTTGCTAATAACTGTAATGTTTTAAATACGAAACACCGTGGGACTTTTTTTTTTTTTATTCATTTATTCAAATCTTAAAAATAGCATGCTTACAAAAACCTACATCGAGCGAAAACCGCGCGCGATTTATCTGTCGCTGTTGTCGTTCGCTTACAAGCGTTTATATTATTCTTATATATTTACTGATTTATTTAATTGCAGTGTACACACATCACGGCTTAATACGGCGGTCGGGGGTTCGGTCCCGGCTCACACCTCTAGTTTACTTATGTGCGAAATTCAATTTGAATTTACCACTGAGATTTTCGGTGAAGGAAAACATCGTGAAGAAACCTGCACTCACCTGCGAAGTAATTCAAAGATGTGTGTGAAGTGCCCAATCCGCACTGGGCCCGCGTGGGGACTATAGCACAACCCTCTCGTGATGAGAGGAGGCCTGTGCCCAGCAGTGGGACGCAAATAAGCTGAAGTAGTAGTAGTAGTACAGTCAGCAGCAGAAGTAGATAAGCTGTCCAGGTGTTCAAATGACGTACACACGACCTTATTCTTAAGACATTAAGGTCGTGTGTAGGTCATTTTGAACACCTGGACAGCTTATCTACTTCTGCTGCTGACTGTACACACATCAAACCGAGGTAGCCTATACAGGGTGGAAAGATCGAATGCCACATGGATGGCAACTACCTTAAATATTGTAAATAGCACATTTTGTGTAAGGGAGACTTTCCTTTGTTTTTAAAAACAATAAATACTGCATTTAAGGACTAAACTTTAATTTTTCGTTTACAATTTTCATGGCCTTCCGTTATTCTGATTGTATTTGTTATTTAGAGAAAATGAACCTTATCAGTAACCCTTTCAATCTGCATCATAAAATACAGCACATTATTTTTTGTCACATTTGACCGGTTCGAGTCCCGACTGAGGCAAGCGATTTTTCATAAATCCTTAAATGCAGTATTTATTGTTTTTAAAAACAAAGGAAAGTCTCCCTTACACAAAATGTGCTATTTACAATATTTAAGGTAGTTGCCATCCATGTGGCATTCGATCTTTCCACTCTGTATAGTGGTTTGACCTACTGCCTCTCATGCTCAGGGGGTACACTGGGCCGCCCAATCTGGGCCAGGGTGGTGACTATAGCCCAAGACCTCTCGCGATGAGAGCAGGCCTATGGCCTATGTATAGCGGTGGGGTGAAAATTTACCATTGTCGTGTGTGCTGTGGTATATACAAAAACTGCTGTAAAATTACCACTAAAATTCGTTTAGAAAAATTCGAAATAGCTGTAGCTGACCCACCGCCTTTAATAAAGAGGATGTTTAAGTTTTTAGGGTTCCGAAGTCCACAAGGAACCCTTATAGTTTCACCATGTCCGTCCGTTCGTCCGTCCGTCCGTCCGTCCGTCTGTCCGCAGTATTGGTCGGAGATGCTTAGTTCTAGAAAGCTGTAATTTGGCATGAATATACATATTAGTTACGCTGACAAAGTGGTACAATAAAATTTTGAAATATATATTTTTATAGGGTTCTGGCGTGCCCCATGGTACGGCATATCGTTGAATAGGTCTTGAAAAAATATTGTCGGTTTGTTAAAACCATTTTTTTATTAAGTTATGCGTTTGTGAAATATTAAGCTTTAAAGTGCTATTTTTTGTTAGAGTCACGTGTCCCCCCCCCCCCCTGCCAGTTAAATGGTGGTATTTGGATGGCTGAAAAAAATCACGGTTGTGGCATAGGTATATAACGTAGTTGAAAGGAAAACTATCACAGTAGGCTTTACAAACTTACGAGTCATAGTCGACCAACTTATGAAATGATTAAAAAACCAATGATTTTTCTCGAGCGGCAGGGGCGTCGGGCGGACACGTCATACCACAGGCTAGCTATGGGCGTCCTCATCTTCGGAACCCTATACTTTGCGCGTGGCCCGACACGCACTTGGCCGGTTTTTATTGTAGTTATTTTTGCATGTTTATTGAACTTTATATACTTACAAAAGGTATACTTATGCATGTGTTTTCTTACTCCGCAGACAGATGAGTCACAGTAGAAGCAGAAGGTCACCAGACTCATATCATAAGTCATAACATAACAAACTAAGACGAATGTAACAATACCTCGCAAGCTAAAATCCATCAAGCCATTTAGGCTACACAGCGTGCCCAAGAAATATACATACATACATACATTCACTCGAAAAACATAACCCTCCTTCTGGCGCAGTCGGGTAAAAAACTCGCTTAAAACATTGATCCTAAAATAAGTAATAAATTAAACTAGTGTAAAAATCGTACACGAGTGATCAAGAGATCGCCGGTCACGGGGTCATTGAACCCATTTGCTTTCTATTTCGCAGCAGTTACGATACTTTACGATCTTCGTTTTTTAACTAGCGCTTATACTGAAAACGTTTTTATTTTAAATATTGCTATTCTAACATCTCTTCAAACTTTAAAGGTTTTTCCATAGAAAAGACATAGGTAAACGCGCGATTAAGAGGACACGCTAGTGGTCATTTTTCCATACAAACGTTCTCGACATATTCCTCCCTGGATTTTGATCGTAGATCAATGATTTTTTGAAATAAGATCAATTTCGTCAGTATCTGTGTCGGTACGATTGCTTTTAGTGATATTTTTGTTGAAAAAAGAACTAGGTGACTCCAAACAGTGCTGAAAACGGCCCGATTGAATAGGCCGCAAAGAAATGCCTGGTATACAAAAACCACAATAATAAACGCAAAAATCAAAACGGTCCGTCCGACACAGATAATTTCCTTCTCAGCCAGTTCCCAAAATTTCATTACGATTGGTTTAATTTTGGAGGAGGAAAATGTCGAGAACGAAACCTCGATTTCTGAGTTTTTTACGTCGGATTTTTCGACGGAGCTGCAGTTGTCCTTATCGCACCTTTTGTCGCTCCGCCCGCGCCTAATTTGAAAATTCTCAAATCTGAAAAGGGGCTCAGCTCACGTATCCTCTTAAATAGAATCGCTTTATTTTAGTAGATAGTAAAATTTTTAATTAATAATAAAATTAAACATGTAAATACACAATAAATATGCTTATTAGATGTAGGTATGTATCTAAAAACTTTATTGTCTCTCCCAAGAACTCTTTATCTTGATATATAATCAAAAATTCACAATAATAAAATATAGGTACCTAATGACAATTTACTCTAAACTCTTCCACCCCGTCAGAAAACCATTATCTTTTTAAAAAATCTTAACTCCCTCTTTCCATCCATTATAAGGACAGACGCCTTGAAAGTGATACTGTATAGGGTACCTTACCTTAATTAGCTATTAATAAAAGAAAATCCATTAGTGACCTTAGACACGACGTCAAAACACCATTATCATGAAAGCTTAGTAACTTATACTTACCTACACTTATTACTTACTTGAACATTTTTCTTAAATGAGTACCTATATACCTACCTACTCTAGATTTATCATTCACTACCTTCTTCGTCCGCGTGGAATTCGGAAATAGCGTTCCCGCGGGAACTATGACTTTTTCCGGGATATAAAGTAGCCTATATATTGACCCGTGTTATAAACTACCCCCATACCAAATGTTGTTGCAATCCGTTCAGTAGTTTTCGAGTTAAATCCATACATACATACATACAGACATTTTTTCTAAAAAAACAAATCGTTATTTTGTGTTTAGTATCGTTTATAACAGTCCCCTCGACTTGATAGTTCCTTTTAATTTTCAAGTTTCAGACGCGACTTCTTCTAAAGACTTACCTACGAGGGTGGTTTGATAAGTCAGTGACTTTTTGCAGAAAAAATTTTTTTTTTCACCTTTTTAAATTTTATTTCTCTACATAATCTCCTTTCAACTCCATACACTTCATCCAACGATGTTCCAGATTTTTCAACCCCTCCAAAAAATATTTTTTGTCAATTTCTGAAAAATATGCTTCAGTTTCAGCTATGACTTCCTCATTTGATGAAAATCTTTTCCCACCAAGCCATTTCTTTCTTGTTTGGGAATAAAAAAAAATCACATGGGGCCAAATCCGGAGAATAAGATGGGTGGGGCAGTATTACGTAACGCAATTCTACTAATTTGGCTGTTGCGACTGCCGACGAGTGTGCAGGGGCATTGTCGTGGTGAAAAAGGATTTTCTTCTTTGCCAGATGTGGCCGTTTTTTCACAACTTCTGCGTTGAATTTTTCCAACAATGTAGCATAATAAGGGCCATTTATTGTTTTACCTTTCTCCAAATAATCTATATAAATAACCCCTTGGCTGTCCCAAAAAACAGTGGCCATTACCTTTCCTGCCGAATTAACGGTTTTCGCTTTCTTTGGGGCCCGTTCGTTAGCAGAAGTCCACTGTTTTGAATTGGGATTACGCTTGAATTTGGCTAAGCATTGCTCGGAAGTTGTTTCACGAAGTCGTTTTTGATCGGCTGTCAGCAAACGCGGCACCCATCTTGCGGAAAGCTTTTTCATATTCAAAATATTATGCAAGATATGAAAAACTCGTTCAGATGAAATGTGTACAGTCTCAGCTATCTCACGAATCTTAACTCGACGGTCATCCAAAACAATATCGTGAACTTTATTCACGACATCATCAGTGGTGACTTCAATTGGCCTACCAGAGCGTTCTGCGTCATTGGTAGTGGCACGCCCAGAACGAAATTCTGTAAACCACTTATGTACCATTCCATGAGAAGGAGCAGATTCCCCATAATATTTTTTTAAACAGTTTTCAGTCTCTTTAATAGTTTTTCCACGTAAAAAATAATGTTTAATTAACACACGAAATTCGCTTTTCTCCATTTTCCAACAATTTTCCGACCGTATTCGACATATGCCTCAATAACTTTTTTATTTTCCCACCTTTAAAAAAAAAAAAACTGCCAGCTACCAAGGAGATCAGGATTGTAATTAAAAAGTTTATATGTTAAAATGGTTTTTGTTTTACTTAAAGTCACTGACTTATCAAACCGCCCTCGTATTATTAGTATAGATTTTCAAGTTTCAGACGCGACTTCTTCTACAGACTTATTATTATTATAGATGTTGTGAAGTTGATCTCTTGCCGTCGTTATCCGTCGGAGTCGCGCGACCTTCATAAAAACGTCGCTCCATAACTCACTCGTCACTCAACTCAACCAATGCTGAGCTGTCAATGTCTCCGATCGATCGCTGCTGCTTGCGGCCGACATGAGTTTTATCACTTTTATCGATATTTTGTGCCTTTACTTGCTATTTATAAAAAAATCTAAAAAAATGATTTCCAATACGCGGGCTCAAATTATTATTTTGGTAAACATAAATATGAAGTACTTAAAGGAAAATAATATCGATAAAAATCATGTCGGCTGCAAGCCGCAGCAATCTATTCTCTAAGAGATTGGACCACTCAAATGTCTGTTATTCTTATTCAAGGTCTCATCTCATTCAATGGAAATAAAAACCTTGAAAATGGTCTAGACGTAGTATAAGCACGACAGAAATTAGAAGGCGAGCGGATTAAGAAATAATGAACTCTATATCAACGGCTTAAGGCCGTTCATAGACCCAGCTCAGCCGTCACTGTCACTCGTGGGACGAGTGAAAGAGAAAGCGCTACGCACAGAACGCCCGATTTAGTTAGTATTTAACGCGTTTTAATTTCTATACCTAAAAATACCGTCTAAAAAAACCGGCCAAGTGCGTGTCGGGCCACGCGCAAATTATAGGGTTCCGAAGTTGACGATGCCCACAGTACCTTTCTAAGACTTATTAGCATCTAGCTAGCCTGTGGTATGACGTGCCCGCCCGACGCCCCTGCCGCTCGAGAAAAATCATTGGTTTTTTAATCATTTCATAAGTCGACTAATGACTCGTAAATTTGTACAGCCTACTTAGCTGTGATAGTTTTCCTTTCAACTACGTTATATACGCCACAACCGTGATTTTTTTCAGCCATCCAAATACCACCATTTAGCTGGCAGGGGGGGGGGACACGTGACTCTAACAAAAAATAGCAGTTTAAAGCTTAATATTTGACAAACGCATCACTTAATCGAAAAATGGTTTTAACAAACCCACAATATTTTTTCAAGACCTATTCAACGATATGCCACAACATGGGGTACGCAAGAAAAAAAATTACATCCCCGCTTTACCAGTAGGGGAGGTACCCTATAAAAAAAAATATTTCAAAATTTTATTGTACCACTTTGTCACCGTAACTAATATGTATATTCATGCCAAATTACAGCTTTCTAGAACTAAGCATCTCCGAGCAATAGTGCGGACAGACGGACGGACATGGCGAAACTATAAGGGTTCCTAGTGGACTTCGGAACCCTAAAAATGGCATTTATAAAGCTGTCGATGTATGCATATAATATGGATATTTTTTGTGTTATAATTAGTTTTACACTGTTTGATATAATAAACTGGAGTAAATTTGGATTAGCGGTCCGAGTTAGAGGTTACTTTGGAATTAAATTGTATCGAGCGAAGTTTCGTGAAACGTGTATCGAAAGCTGTCAATGTAAGGATGATATAATCAAATATAACATATGTTTTTCTCATATGTATAGGTATGATCACTTAAGAGTTCCCAGACGCAGAGCGTTTCTCAACTTTTCATACAAACGTAGTTTCGCTTTTATTCCCAAATAACTATACATCTTAACTGATCAACTCGAAACTTGGTACGCATAATAAAATCATTATTATGAGTGTCCGAAATTTGTAAAAGTCGTGGTATAATAAAACACAATTAAATTACAACCAAAAAAACTAAATTTTGAAGTTTGTATGGAGGAAACTAAAATGCTCCTAGTTTCTTTGTTATTCAATTTATTACAATCAAAGTGTATTTTGGACACTGATATCTCTGCTACACTATTACTTGTAAAATGTGGTGCTTATCTGATTAGTAGTTTGCGAAATAAAACGTAACTACTTACGTTTGAATGGAGAATGGAGTGTACTCGTACAGGGGACTCTTAATCCTTACAAAAAACTGCGTCCTTGTTTTTATAAAGAACCTGTTTTGGCATAAATTGTGTTCTGACTTCTTTTTTCACTCCAAGTTCGAAACACTACTAATATTATGTAGGTATTTTACTCATCATCATCATTTCAGCCGAAAGAAGCCCACTGCTGAACATAGGCCTCCCCCAAGGCGCGCCACTCAGACCGGACCTGTGCCACTCGCATCCACCGCGTTCCCGCGACCTTTACAAAGTCGTCACTCCATCTTTTTGGAGGGTTACGGACAGCTCGTCTACCGGTTCGCGGTTGCCACTCCAGAACTTTCCGGTCGGTCATGTCGGTGACCCTAGTCCTACTTCGGATATCCTCATATTATTCTTGTATTTTACCAATAAGTACCTATTTGCGATTCGGCGGTAGGTATACCTAGGTACCTACGTGTCACTCGACTCATTGGAACGCGCGAACGAATCAAATCCTTAGTCATCACAAAATCAGCATATGGACGATTGTGACGATATAGAACTACGGAATCCTAGATAAATTAGTAGGTAGGTATTTCATAATCCGTTGTAAATGATAAATTGACAATATAATCAAGCAAATAATCAATTTCCTGAAACTGTATTGTTTATCCATTTTGAGTCTTAAAGAGATAAAAATAAAGTTTAAAAGTCGGATTATTCGATTCGGTAGGTTTTTTTTTGGTGTTTTTTTTTTTATTAGGACTGCTATGTTGGACTTAGATATATGTATATAGTTAATCTCATCACACATTTAACGTCAAATTCAAAAAGTGGGCCACATTTATCTATGCTAATAATAAGTTTGTTGAAGAAGTCGCGTCTGTGACAAAATAATGCTTTTTAAGCATTATTAGCTTTATAAGCATTATTTTGTGTTCAGTATTGCTCATATGGTCCTCCTGACTTGATAGTTTCTTTTAATTTTCAATTCACCAAAAAAAATGTTTTTTATGTCTATGTTTAATTAATGTCCGGATTTCGAAAACTACTGGACGGATTGCTAAATTTGGTATCCCTTTATAACGCTGGTCAACATATACTTTTTATCCCGGTAAAACACCATTACCGAGTTCCACGCGGGCGAAGTCGCGGGCAAACGCTAGTGCTTGCTATATTTATTTTATTCTTACTTTTATACCAGAGTCTGTGGAAGTTAGTACATTAATTATTAAATCTAAACATTATACGGAGGCAACGTCTTTTTCCGGGAAAATGTTTGTGTAAACTCTAAAAACATACCTATTCCACCCACGGATTATAAACAAAGCATTAATTTTAACCGAATCTGTTAAATAAACGGTAGCGCATGACCGAGAAGTATGTAATTGGTGAAATCGGTATAAGTAAATCACCATTCGTAGGAGATTCAATGAAGACGATAACATATTAACCAACTATGACAGACCTCCCACCCTCCTTCACTCTCCAGCAATGAAGGCTTTTCAGCTCTCTTTCAAGGACCAACAAATTCTGGACATAGGAGCTCTGACGATCGAACCTTATGAATACCGGTTGTGGTCAGATCGAACGAGACACCACTTGTTCGTATTGAACTAATTGAAGTTTCTAGAACTTTACAGAGCTTCCTTGTTCCATTATCAATTTATCATATTTCATATCTCTATGACGTACCTACCTACATACGGAACAGAATAATTATAAGAGGTCAGGGAGGCAGCTATTTTAGGGTAAATCAATACAAATAAAGGCCTTCGTAACATGAATACTGCATGAAAACCGCAGAAGGTAATTGGGACAAGGACTCGGTTGGACATTAAAAGTGATAGGCCGCTGCACGGAATCGATAACTTCAATGTACCTAACTGACACTCTTATCGCCGTACTAAGAATTTTCAGACTGAAATGTTGCTTATCAACGAATTTTCCAAGTATTAATCAAGGTTGTCACAGTACCTTGGTCTATTAATCCGTAGTCTACCGATGACGCGAATTCGCGTCCAGCGGACTTACTTTAATAACTAAGTAACTAAGTTTATTTTACATTAACTTTTTGTATATAACCGGTAGACAACTGGACCGTTTTAGTTGCTAAAAAGATACACATGACATTCAATGTGTTCGGGATTAGACTCGCTGAATTCCTCGTGTGTTGTTTATGTTGCTCTCATTGCCAGCACGAAATGCGAATGTAGACGTCTACCAGCTGTAATTGGTCCCTGACATTGGGCCAATATTCCCCGATTTGTTTACGTTTTTCATTTTACCCGGGGGATGGTGGGCTCAAGACGTTTTGGCTGTTGAGGCGCCATGAAAATATACACAAACTCACGTCACACGGTTTATTTTTATACTCGAAATTCGCTAATGGCTTAGGAAGCGGGTGCTGCCAAGAAGCGAGACGCCGGATCGGTTTAAATTCGCTAGATACGTGTGGACACGTCAGATTTGATTCAGTGCTCAAATATTTCACACTAAAACTCCGGAAATTGTGAAAATAGGTCAGGATTACAGCTACAACTATTTAAAGTACAAACAAAACGTCGTTTTTTTACGTGATAACTTCTTTCTTATACATTCATGAACGCCGGCTGCGCCCATGAAAAAACATGACGCAATAGGGATGACGACAGGGTGAAGAAATCGAAATTCTAATTAGTCCGTCAGTCAGGTAATAAAAAAATATTAGACACGTATTTTTTGTTTTATCAAATTAAAAAAGAATGACTAAGTTAAAACGCATTAAAATTGGAGATTGGGGGCTAACTGCGTCACCGTTAGGTATAAATCGTTCCTAACCGTGACATCCGCGACATTTCAACTCAATATATCTACGTATAAGTTTGATTACGTGAAAAAATAAAAAATACGTGTTTAATACTTTTCAATAATCTTCCTGATAGACTAAGAAAAAAAAAGTTGTCGTCATCCCTATAGTAGCGTAGCGTTGTAGCGTTATAATTATCGTTAGTAAACCGACTTTTTATGTAGTTTGTTAATGAGATGTTTTTAGCTGGTCTCTTATTGTTATACATATCCTTCTGGTTTTTTTACTAAGAAGTACCTACTGGGTTGATACGTTCTCCGTTTTAAATGGGTTACAAGGTTTTTTTTTCTATCAAATTTTGTCTTTATTGCCTCCACAAACTCCATGGAATGAACATATGAATCGAACTAGGTACCTGCTGGATTTTGTACCAAAATAATATACAGAGGGCGTACAAGGAATAGCGTACCTATCACCTATCCATTTAAAAAATACCTAATGGCGTCGCTTATCCTTATCGCAGCACCTTTCCATGCTTCTATCGCCTTATTATTATACTATAGCAGTCAGCGGCTGCACCCTCTAATGCCTTGTCACAATGATTTGTAAAATTAGAGTGGTTTGGTTTGGGTATGTCACTGATTACGACAAGGTACCTACTAAAGCGCCAAGCTACTTTCAATGGGGAGATAGCGCGTCCCTCGGCCGGTAATCCGCCCTTGACTGTGTGACCCAAATCGGCAGGCCAAGGATGCGTGCCTTCCGAGTTTCGATAGGGTCTGGCACGTACCCAGGCTAAAAGAATACGATGAAGGACGATTCAAGGATGATTCTATTATTAGCTGTGCAGCGCATATTGCGTTTTAATTTAATTCGATAATAAGTACCTAACAATCGCATTGGCCACTCTTGGAAGTATTTTATTAAAACTAGGTAATGTGAAAGTTGTTTCAAGTCATGTACAGTTGAGTGCAGTGATTTAGCTACTAAGTTATTGTTAGGGATATTTACGAATCAAAGAGATGATGCTCATATGCATAAACAATGTGCATAATAACTATGTGGTCCAGTCCAGTCATGCTCTTTAGTTTCCGTTGCCGTGACTTAGTGTTCATGGTAATATTACAAGTCAATCAACAATGCAACAGTTTTTCTTCATTAATTCCGAAAATGGCGGTAACCATACAAATGTGCTAATAGGCCAAGCCCAGTTTTGTACATTACGAGTGTAGCACTATGTGCGTACATGATAGGTAATTTACGTATACCTACCGACCCATTCAAGGAACAGTGAAGCCATCAAGCTCAAGTAAACCTGCTTCTTTATGAAACGAAGGAAAGGAAATATTCAATTCTTACTACTCTTTCAAATGCAATACGTTAAACGTTTATCCTTTTAAGTAGTCTTGACGTTTGGACTGTTAGTGCTTTTAGTAATAAAATACAGGGGGACCTATTTTGGTTTTCAGTAATAGGAAGTCCCTTAGGAAGCCTTCTTCTTTCTTGGTGCCTATAGTCATTATAGAACGGTCCTTCCACTGAATAACTCGATGCTCCACCACGCCGCTTGCTTTTACCTTCATGACGACGTTGAGAATGTTGAGTTATTTAAAGAACTTACTAAGTACCTTTGAGAGTTCGACCAACACATGAACTCGTATGATGTCAACACGATTATCTAATAAGTATCTACATAGTATCGGCGACCGACCTATGTTCGGCTGAAAATAGCTAATAAGTGACGAGTTTTCCTAGATATGAGACCTAACCTAACTAGGGCGTTTATCAAACCAATACGGGGTCAAGCAAAACGCTGTGACGATATTTTACCCACAGAATCAGCTATCGATTCTAAACATGTTGATGGTTCAATGATTCAGGTATCGCTCACACCATCAATCCCATACTGGGCCATACTTTTTTTCATTTTTTTAAACCAACTCAAGAAAATATAAAAAACTAAAAAAGACATGCTTAGAATCGATAGCTGATTCTGTGGGTAAAATACCTATCGTCACAATTTTGCTTGATATTGCAAATGTTGTCCAAATCGTTTCGGAGATCGTTTGTATAAATAAATGCTTAACTAAATATAGCGCGTTTAAAGTATAGGTACAAGATTTCGCTACAACAGTGGATCTAGATTTATTCGAACCGATGTAGAAATCAAGAGCCTTATTCGAGTTTTTAAATAGGGATATGGGATTTGCCATACCACTAAATAAAGAACGCCCTAATTATCGAAGATTCTATTGAAATATTGTTCTAATGGATTCCTTATAAGTGTGATTTGGAAAGTTATTTTGTCGGTTTAATTACACCCCCCAGTGCTAACAATCCAAATTAATTCCTAACTTTCCATCGACTTTGTAATCCAATATACTTACCCAGAGCTTTAACAGGTCTCTAGAGGATGTTTGTTTAGTCTACGCGATACTAAAGAGCCAATTGGAATCAATTGCCATGAGATATAAAGCCATTCATTTCTTATTCAGACTTAACTGAACAACGCCTACCTGAAATCTTAAGTAAGCAACGAGTTGTAATTAAATATTTAATTGCTTTCTGTCTTGTTCGCTATTCAAACGAAACAGGGTACCTAATTAGTTTTTTTTATAAAAGTAAGTAATTACCTACCTATTTATGTATAGAGTGAAATAAGTACGATAGTACCTACCTAGTGTGAAGTTTGATCTATTAGGTACTTAGTTTTATATTGTAATAAACCCAAGTTTTTTAAATAGGTACGTTTTGACATAGTAAAAATTTGTGGATTCATTTTAATTGTGATTGATATGTGTTCTTTGTTATTAATCTTGGTAGAATAAATGTGGAATTTCCTACACGTAATTATTCATACGACGTTCTGGTTTTCCTTTTAAAAACGTAACGAAGATTGATTAGGTACCTACATGCATTCTTATTAGATTACATGTAAAGATTACTCATTGTAAGTTTTCATTACTAATAGAGTTTCATAACAATGCAAATCCACAGAAAACATTCATTTAAATAGTCACTGTCATTGTTCTTGGAAGAGATATATTGGAACGACTCGTAAAGTTCCATTGGTTTATAGCTGCAATGCCGTTATGAACCGAAAATTAATTAGTGCTAGGTGCAATAATCATCATCATTTAAAACGAAAGACCTCCAATACTGAAATAGACCAGGCGTACACTAAAAAGGTATCAGGTATCGCTCACATCATTATCTAAACCCATACATACTGGGCCATACATTTTTTTTTACCAAGTTGAAAAAAAATTAAAATCTCAAAAAGTTTCTTAAAATTGATAGCTGATTCCGTGGGTAAAATATCGTCACAACGTTTTGCTTTACTCCGTATAAATTTTAAACATTGTATACCCAAATTATTGCATTGCTGTTTCAGATTTGGGAAGGACTGCAGCGTTAGCAGGAGGTGGGAATCAGAGGTCGAGAGGCTATATCATAGAGGTCATATAGGGAGGCTAGTATCGATCCTGTCCTCTGACGTCACTCGTTGTGACGTTACAGTGCTAGTTGTAGGGACTGCCAATGTACCCGGGACTTTCTTTTAAGGAACACGACTGAAATAAACAGGCTTTTAAAATCGAAGAAAGGAAGGGACAATAGAAACATTCAACTTTTAATTCACATTACAATAGTTAAAAGAAAGAAAAGTAAACAGGTAATTTGATGGTTCCCTGCTCAAACCCGTAAGAAAAAAATGGAATTTGAATTTGTCATAGACTCATAGAACATTGAAAGTTCATATAAAACAAAGTATCTCGAGTATTTGGTTTGAGCAGGGAACCCTTTGCTTGTTCTCGAAATATTATAGCTAACGAGAAAGTGATAGATATTTCACTAACAGTTAGGATTCTATCCCGTATAAGTCCATCGTCAAGAGGAATAAGTCCCCTTTATGTTTCAAGCTAAGTGGGTAAGTAAGTAAACTAACTGCCCGTAGGATTCCGTACGAACGAACAACGTAATTTCATGGAAACTTTACAGTATGACAGCTCAAACAAAGTCATCCGTCACTCGTATGCCGCGTCCTTTTGGTATGACTAACCTATAAAATTCCGCCATAGGAAAGGAAAAGAAAGACAAAGAAAGACCAAGTTTAGGAAAATTAATAACGGAAAAACAATGTTTTCATGCGACCTGATAACTAGGTATAAATGATTTAGCGGGTTGGTGCCACAAATAAGAAATATCCTCACGAATCCGCTCTATTAACACTTGTTTGCAAATCAGTTTTATGGATCTGTGTTAATCAGTGTCTGGCTGTCTGCTATACGGTGTTTGTATTTTTGTGAAGAAGGTTAGACATGTTAATAGATGTTAAATACTTGTGGGGACGCCTGTTCTTTGATGCTGATGCTGGTTTCCATATCCTGGCGGTGCTGGTTATGTAACCTACTTTGGTACTGGCGGAATGCAAAGCACTGATGATATTAGAGTTTGGCTATAGATAGCTGTCAACCATCTAACGAACGTCACGGTGTGGCTTGTCATTGAAAATTGAGAGAGAACAGTTCAGGAGAAGATCCTATCTACAGGCTAACTCCAGTCCAGGCATCACGTGCTTTACAGATCGCTCCATGAGTGCCACATAATCTCCCCAGCCCATTCCCAGGACGCCCGTACAACCTACGATGAAAGGCTCTTAAAGCTGCGGATCTCGGCCATGTGTCGACATACTTGTTTCCCCCCTCATAAATAACTAATTTGATTAGGTACCTAGAGGAACTTAACCCTCTATGCGTTTGATTAACTTAGGTATATCGTGGTTTTATCAAACCGCGGTTACAATACCTACAATAGGATTGATCACATATTCCTTTTTTTTCCATGAAATGCAGTATCACTTCAAATGGAAATTTGAAAAGATGCAATATGTGCTCAATCCTATACTAATCGGTTTGATAATATGTGCTCAACAATGTCCACAAAATGATCCTCCTTACGTTACCATAAAATATTTCCAAAGTTGGAGAATAACTATAGTTGACCAAACTTTTCTAATTCACAGGCCCTTATAGAAGTTGATTCGTCGATTCGTCACGCGATAAATGCAGCCTTACAAGTGCTTATCGTATGGAATTTTCCACAAATAAAATTCGCAATGTGACTCAACAATCGTGCCGCGCAGTGTATGCAACCTTCTGTTGACATGCGATACAACGTGCAACGTTACAAGACTGGAATAACCCAGGGTTCAACAAAATCCGACATAATTTGGAACTTAATGGTATATAACTATAAACTTTTGTAAACATATACTTACCTAAAAAAATTGATAAGTAAAAAATTAAAGGGTAAATGAATGAACGAAGACTGAAAATTATGCTATTTTATTTTTTCTGACTGATACTTTTGTACCACAGAGTTAACAATACTGATCTTATTGACAAAGAACTAGCTGAATCGTTTCGACAAATATACGAAACGAAGCTATTGAAGTTTTGAGCATAACAAACCGTCTTGCATTATGCAGAGATAAAATAAAACAGTTTAGCATTCAATGGATAGAATGTGAATATCTAACTCTAGATTGTTAAACAAATTTGAAGGAGTAAGTAGGTTTATTTATGAGATAAATGAGTACGCGGGGATCGTCGATAGACCATTTGCTATTAGTTGTAATCATTTACAAACCATTACGATTACCTATTAAAAGATTAACTCGAATTTCAGGCCGGATGACGGAGTGACATGCTTGTAAACATTCCTAAACCTAAATTTATTAATTACTAGTTGGCCCGGGGAACTTCGTATCACCCGTAGTCGATTCTTTTTTTAGCTGTTCCGTTTTGACTTTTCCCGATTTTTTTTCTTTCTAAATCTTCCCTGAATCACAGAGAAAACAAAACAAAATAATCAGCCTAATCGGTCCAGCAGTTCTCGTGCCTTAACCAGACTAACACACGGCGATTCATTTTTATATATAAGAAGATAAGAAGAAGAAGATAAGAAGATTTCGGATGCCTTCCTAAACGAATCTAAGTCTGCATCTAAATAGTATGTTAGGATAGTTGGTTGATCAGAATGTCATGAAACTAAAATTAGCTACAGCAAATGTCGCAGTAGACATTAAAATTGCATACCGAAACTTGACTGCCCACGACGTCAAGTTACGGCACAAAATAATCGACGTTCGACAAACACGTCCCAAATGCATGCGCCAAAACATCCATGTCACATGTGTGTCAGCGTGTTAAGCACGTGCTAGGTCTTGACCGTGTAATTCAAGAATCACTATAATACCTAAACTAGGTAATCTATAAATTACGATGGCGGTCAATGAAGGCAATTTCAGGAACGCGGCCTTGGCTCTCACTAGACAATGCATTTCTGCATATACCTATATACCTACCCTATTATATATTGTATAAGTACTCGTAATAGTAGTCTATTTCACGGAACACGTGCCAGATAGCTTCCTAACAAAAGGATGGATCTGGTTGAGATTATGCACAACCAAAGCAAGCAAACCAAGAATATACTAGGTATAAACATACGATGTTGGCAATATGTATGTGTTGGTGCCAAATCTTCCATTGGTTTTTTTTCTTTCTTAAAGACGTTATTTTTGTTTTACTGTTCATTAGTCCATTCAAGCCACACCTGAGGTTCTAAATAAGAAGTGTCTAAAGTCAAATATTATTTTGTGCTAACTAGGAAGCTCTACATACTTCTACTCTACTTAGGGTTGCCAGATGGCCGGGATTTAGCGGGATTCTCCCGAATTTTATTGTGGCCTCCCGACTCCCGACAAAATAATAAATCTCCCGAAAAACTACTTCTGTTAATAAAACAATAATCTTCAAGTTCTTAATTGTGATCAAGCGAAACATTTCTCCGTTCCGCGTCGTCTCAATTTTGTGGAAAATTTATAAGTCTTCTTTAATAGGAAAAGTTTTTCCGGCTAAAAAAGTTAGGTACTTTTATTAAAGTTTGAACCTTCCGCGTGGTTTTAATCTTATTAGGTTTTTTTTGTTTCTCCCGACCGAGGTCCCAAAATCCCGAAATTTTTTTTATTTCTCCCGATAATAGGGTCACTACATCTGGCGACCCTAACTCTACTATACTGTTAAATTAAATGAAGTTTCTTACGATAATCTTTATTGATAGAATTTAAAACCAGACTTTTGGGTTACCATATCCAGTGCACCTACAAATAGCTACCTAGTGTTGCCAAAATAATACCAAAATGCTTCCTAGTGTTGATTAGGCACCTACCTATCGCCATGGTTTATCATGGTATCATCGGAATGTCAAGTGATTAATCTAGTTAGGAGTGGATTACTATAGTAAATCGTTTGGCGCCAGACCGTTATTATCCTGTGTTATTATCAGCATAATAGGTACGTGTCAAGGCGGTAGTATCAATGATTGATGAGATTAGATACAATATCGCTTTTTTTCATTTTCACTTATATCCATCATAAGACGCCTTTGTTTGTAAACATTCTAATGCTTAAGATCCCTAAGTAAATGGCCTTTTTCTGGCCAAGTTATGTTCAAAATTATCGTCATAAATTATCCCAGCTGAAAGATGTCATCTGCTTCATATTTTTTTCCACCAAGGTTAGCGACTCGAACGAATTCCTAAATCACTAAATATGTACCTATTCCTATAAAGTTCCCCGCTGCGTCTTTCTGTCTATCTAGGTACTAGCGATATTCTCAAAAAGTACTGAACGGATTGTCATGCGGTTTCCACTAATAGATAGACGGGTTCGTGAGGAAGGTTTTGGTGTAGGTATAATTTGTCTAACTACTACACATGCGGCTCAGTGTACGGAATTTAACGTAAAGAGTCATTGTAAGTAATTACCTGAGTATATGTACATTTTTTGCGTGTAATTTTGTTAATTTGAAAATACTGGCTAACTATAATTAGAAGTAATTAGGTGTTATTCACTGTTCTTACATATTTTTCCACTCCACGTAAGTAAGTACCTATGTAATTTTAGAATCAAGTCGCTCTATTATATTCAATGACTTAATAAGGCTCTAGGTATCAGTAACATAGTAAGTATTTAGCAGCTATTGATAGGTAGGCACTATTTAATTTATTAATTATTCTTATATCTAACTAATTAACTAAGTACATGGTTTAAACAAGAAAAATGTACGTCGTAATCGTAACATGCGCAGTAGATAGATTCTCCATCTAGATAACTAGATATTTATTTAACGCCATAATCATAACATATCGGACATCTCATCTATCAATGGATTTTCTTCAAAACAATCGACTTCTGCATAAAAAATAAAATCTTTCTTCCTCGTGCTAAGGAGATATACTGTACTAGCTATGTACAGGGAGTAGAGCAAATTTCAGTCAAGCAGCAATGTCATCTTTACTCTTTTGGTAATTTAGCTTTAAAGCTTAGCTACCTCGCATATCTTAAAGTGGAACCACAGCCTTCCGGTTATGTTTGTGTACGAAGAGCCAAGTTAGTGGACCGTGATGTCTTCTATTATCATTCGTAATTGCCAATTCAGGTATCCAGCCAATTATGTGGTTAACCAATTTTAATCTACTTCCTCTAGCACGAAGGTCATCCTTCAAGGATGAGTGCAGGCTATTGACTTGTGTTGTACCGCAGTTGGTTTCCTGGGCCACTGTACGACAAATAAATTTAACTTTTTTTATTGTTGTAAACAGCGGAAGCATAGGTAAATAGCTCACCTGGTGGAAAGAACTTACTCTCTTTGGACATAAACCTAAAAATAAATAGTCTGCTTATTCCTGAATAAGTCGTCAGTTAATTCAAGTCGCAGAATTCCAAAGTCAGATCTAAATTTCCATCGATATTGTTTAAACAATATCGCATTAAATAAAATTTTGAATAATGTCAATTTTGAACTTGAAACATATCTAATATCCATACTAATCCAAATTAATATTAAGTATAGGTCAGTTTGTTTGAGAATGAGAATGAGATATATTTATTTCAAAATTCCAATTCAATTTGTTTGTTTGTCCTTCCTTCACGTCGAAACAACTGGACCGATTTAGATGTTTGGTAGGTATGTAAATATTTTCTGAGACCCTGAATAACATAGAATATCCCGATATTTCTACGAGAACTTGTTTTCTCTAAGGGTCGAACAGTTTTTTCAATTTTTCTATATATAATATAATCACCAACGCTTATTGTTTGATGTGACGATGAAGTGAGTAAACAGTGTGTCATAATCTAATTTCAGAAATACCGAATGCATGAGGATGAAAACATCATAAAAATAGCTGTTTATTACATTTTTTATGGCACCTTTCATCCATAATAGCCGCTATATTTTGCAACGATGTGATAACAATAGGCTCACACATAGCCGACTGACACTATCTATTATATCATTGACGTCAGAACTTTAAGGACTATAGCTCTCTCGAAGCCTGTGACGTCTATGATCAGCGTCAAGCTGATAATAGTAGGTTTTTTATACCTACGCATATATAGGACCTATAGCTTCTCATCATCATCATCATCATTTCAGCCAAAAGACGTCCACTGCTGGACATAGGCCTCCCCCAAGGCTCGCCACTCAGACCATTCCTGTGCTACTTGCTTCCACCGGTTTCCCACGACCTTTACGAGGTCGTCGCTCCATCTTGTTGGAGGCCTACCGACAGCTCGTCTCCCGGTTCGCGGGCGCCACTCGAGAACTTTCCGGCCCCATCGGCCATCCGTCCTGCGAGCAATGTGCCCCGCCCACTGCCACTTAAAGCTCGCAATTCTTCGGGCTATGTCGGTGACCCTAGTTCTACTGCGGATATCCTCATTTCTGATTCTATCACGCAGAGAAACTCCGAGCATAGCCCTCTCCATTGCCCTCTGAGTGATTTTGAGCCTTCTTATGAGGCCCATCGTAAGCGCCCACGTCTCGGAACCATAAGTCATCACTCTGGCAACACACACTGGTCTATAGCTTCTGCCCGCATGGAATTCGGCTATCGCGTTCCCGCCCGCCACATTTATGCGTTTTTCCGGGAAAAAATGCTTATGTCCTTCCCCGAGCCTCCAACTATCTCCATACCAAATTTCATCGAAACCGGTCCAGCGATTTAAGGGTGAAGAAGTATCAGACAGACAGACAGTTACTTTCGCATGTATCATATTAGTAGTATTATGGATATACTTATTTACGTATTTAATATACGCAGGTATAGTGTATAGTTTCAGAGTTATTTATAGCCTGGTTCTGTATTAATTACAACGGTCTGTTTACAAGCGGGTGAGTTCATGCGTGAAGAAAATCACGTGTTTTGACAGCCCAGCCCACTGTTGTCATATCATATTACGTACTAAAATAAGTGTTGGTATAAAGCTGATATAAAGAGTATTTTCCGATAATTTCCCATCACAGTCTGTGAAAAGTTCATGAACGAACCTGAAAGAAAGAAAAAATCCCTTAAAAACCGTTTAACCTGAACTATGGAACCATGAGACCTTAGAAGAAATTACAAATGTAAAAGCGAAACTAAAATATATCAGTACAGGTTAACACAACTTAGAAGGCGCGTGGATTAAACAATAATAGGCTCTGCGTCAACGGCTTAAGTGCTTCGCCACGCGTCTTCTAAGTTGTGTCGTGCTACCTGAGCCGCGCATTTGATCTGGTGAATTATGATATTCTCTGGAGAAAACTGCGCGGCTTAGGAGCTCCTGAGGAACTGGTCAGAGTGTTCGAGCACTGGTACGGAAACCAAACCAACTGTGTGAAGTGGGGCGACGCGACATCTAATTGCTTCAAATTAGAATGCGGTGTACGCCAAGGTGGGCTTAGGTGGGGTCCGGAGAACCTCTTCAACCTCTATGTCAACGACTTGATGGTGAGGTTGAGGAACACCAAAATTGGATGTCACCTAGGTAACGTTTGTGTTAATAGTATCAGCTACGCAGACGATATGGTGTTGCTCAGCCCTTCCATCAAGGCCCTTAGTGAGCTGATCTCAGTCTGTGAAAATTATATAAATTCTCACGGACTCGTAGGTATACAACGTAGCGAAAACGGAGTTGTTGATTTTTAGGGCGGGAAGAGGTCCGGACAAAGAACCCACGGTGAAGTTGAATGGAGAAACCGTCAGTGTTGTGCAGAAATTCAAATACCTTGGCCACATACTGACTGAGGACTTAAAGGACGACCAGGATATGGAGCGCGAGAGACGAGCCCTGGCGGTTCGGGGCAACATGATAGCCCGCAAATTTGCTGGGTGTAGTGATAGAGTCAAAGTGACGCTGTTTAATGCCTATTGTCTCTCTTTCTACACCTGCCATTTGTGGGTGAGGCACACCAGAAAATCGTACAGCACCATCAGGGTGCAATATAATGATATATTTCGCGTCTTGATGGGGCTGCCGAGATTCTGCAGTGCCTCCACCATGTTCGCGGAAGCGGAAGTCCCCGACTTCTTCGCAGTCATGCGTGTGCGCATTGCATCGTGCTGGGACAGGTTACGTCGCTCTCGTAATAGTATCCTAAGAGCCGTTTACAGCGATATGAGAAGTCCAATCTTCAAATATTGGCTGTCTGTGCACAAAAGCGAAAACCACAAGTAGGTAGTGTGTAACAATCATAATTTAATTATGCTGTGACCTGTGTAATAGCCTTAATTTTACTGATTTTAATTTTTACTTGTTGTATTTTATTGTGCTTTTAATATTATGGGTGCTAATGCCTGAAAATAAACGCTTTTATTATTATTATTATTATTATTATACCTAGTACAGTCGAGTTCGCTAATATACCTATACACAATTTTGCACCTTACCACGTTGTAATAAGGTCCAAAAGTGTACACATATTAATGAACTCGACTGTACCTACCTACCTACAACCACCCTACAACCTAGTTAAGTTACCTATCTAACTACCCCAAGACGTGTATCTATCTTCCATCTGGGGCAGACAGGTAAACAGATCGTAACTTCAGTTCCACATAACGAAGCTCCAGATATCCTCTATTTTTAACTGAAGCAGCCTTATCCAGAACTGACACAGCGACCTGTCGTGAACTCCACCAATCGATATCAGTGGGAAAGTCTAGGATAGTATAGCAGAAAGCAGAACACGACTTAGAAGGCGCGCGGCGAAGCACTTAAGCCGTTGACGCAGAGTCTGTTATTGCTTAATCCGCGCGCCTTCTAAGTTGTGTCGTGCTATACCTATAACACATACAGGTACCTACTTATACTATCTCGCTAAATAGGAAGATAGTGTGTTTTATTTAGTGATAAGCTTCCCTTCCCTATGCCTATGTATCGTTTCAAAAAGAACCCAGTATAAATGGTAGAAGCACTGGCCGCAAATACCTATTACAGAGATCTCTTACATCAACCACGTGTCAAGGCTGATATATATAAGAGAAATGCTTATAACATGTGCATTATAATTTACAATCATCTGCCAGTAGAGTTAAAAGCCTTAGACGGAGTAAAATTCAAACAAACCCTGAGAAGATTTCTACTAGATAATTGTTTTTATACTGTTAAAGAATTCATGGTTCATAATTAAATTAATCTTTTCAATTGAATAATATTGTAATGAACATTTTCTTTTCTAAATATTTTCATCATAATTAATAGGTATATAATAATTATAATGATTATTGCTATTAATGTATAAAAATTAAAATAATTCAATCTTTACCTAAATATTTGCATGCTGTTTGAAACAGCTGATTAAGGCGAACTAACATTTAATTTAAGACCTGTAAATTAACCCTTTTTCAGCAAATTAATATTATCTTATCTTATCTTATCTACAGTGACTCAATGACTGTTTGTAAGTAGGTAAGTAAGTAAATAACACTTTATCTCTTCTTTCTTCCAGTCAACCTTTGAGCACTGCTTTGCTGTTTGTAAACTGGGGCTATATTACTATAAGCCCTGGGGCCTCATTCCGGACGCAAAAGGGAGCTTTAGAGAACGTCAAAAAGTCACGACGCTCATATTGAACTTTAAGTTCACTTCCCAATGTAGCGTGACAGTATATAAATATAAAGACCTGGTTTGATATTCTGTTATTTCTTTTTAATAAATTAAGACGTTGACTAGCCCAATGCGATGATTTAAAACCTTAAGTCACATCGATATTTAACTGCTAATCTCGCTTATTCATTTTCTGGATTAAGATACCTTCCAAGGTCCAGAACTTAGATTAGGTATCATAATTTACTTGATATTCATTATCATTGCTTAATAAGTACATATGGTATAAGTGAAGTTAAACAAAAGCCTGCAATAAAAATATAGCGAGTTGAAACATCAGCTGTGATCAATCAACTTCAATAGGCCAATCACAGTCGGATTGGGTGCGATCCGGTTATAACTGGTAATTGTTATTGTGCAGCGCTCGCGAACCGGTGCCGTGGTCGAGAACTAACCGGAAATTAAACTCAGTGCATCGTGGTGTGTGAGTACTACGAGAATGGCTAAAAATCTAAGTTAGGTTCAGGACAAGAAAAAAGAAATAAGCAATCGCAGTACCTACAGCTGCACGGCTCGCAGGCGATGTGACAGGTTTTACGAGAACTAAATTTAATGATATACAGTACATAGGCTACATTCGAAGTCTTATCTCCCTGTTCCCCAATAATAGAATCGCTCACGCCTCGAGTGAACTTTAAGCAGCTAGATGTAAGTTCAACTTGACGCGTGAGCGATCCCACAGGTAACAGGAGATCCCTATTTAAGACTTCGAATATAGGCCCCGGACGAGCCTCACGAGCCGCAGACGAACTGCAGACACGAGCCTCAGGCCGCAGCGCAGACGCATTCGTTGGTTGTGTTGTGACCCGTAGCAATACCATGACTGTACAGAAGCTGTTCAGTGACCGTACTCGCTAGCGACTACGTAAGCGATTTGTATGAATAATGGTACAGCGCCCCTGGCGGTCACTCGTTGAACTAAAATTCTTCATACAAATCGTTTACGTAGTCCCTGGCGAGTACGGTCACTGTAAACTCATGGTAGTGCTACCGAGTTTAAATCGTTGGGCATGGAATTGTACCCACCTACCTAACCTTGAAAGTCGTTCGTGTCATATTTACCTACAAAGAGTGCAACAAAAATTTATTTTGAACAAGATTTTATCGTGTTATATAAATAAACTTATAGGTACCTAGTACGAATAAATACTACTGCCAATATGAGATGTAGTTTATTCACAATATGAGCTCTCCTTCGAGGTTCCTCTCGGCCGTGACCCACAGCTATGATCAAGGTCAAGTTATTTTAGTCACCAAATTATACTTCCTGGTATCCTATCATACATGTGATAGGTACTACTACTACTACTACTACAGCCTATTTGCGTCCCACTGCTGGGCACAGGCCTCCTCTCATCACGAGAGGGTTTGGGCTATAGTCCCCACGCGGGCCCAGTGCGGATTGGGGACTTCACAAACATCTTTGAATTACTTCGCAGATGCGTGCAGGTTTCCTCACGATGTTTTCCTTCACCGAGAAGCTCAGTGGTAAATTCAAATTGAATTTCGCACATAAGTAAATAATTTCAAAGGTGCAAGCAAGTGCGAACTGGATTCGAACCGCCGACCCTCTGCATAAGAGGCGGTAGGTCAAACTACTAGGCTACCATGCGGCTGCACATTCAATTAATAGTACATTACAGACCTAGGGTGGTGAATTCGTAAATGTCCCATATCGCAGGTTTCTGTGGCCCGAACCGAAGGTGAGGGCCATAAATATGCGATCTGGGGCTTTACGAATTACCGCCCGTGGTTTGTCAAAAGTTTTGCGTCTTGCCTTGGCCAGGAAGTGAGATTTTCTCTCCGCGTAGCGGGCAGAAAATCTCACTTTATGGCCAAGGGTGATGTAAAGAAATAAATATTTGACTTCTAGTAAGTATACAACGTGTAACACAACCCCCTGAAAAGGTTACCCCTGTAATAGGGTAACATAATTAAATTACTCTTGTACCTACAAAGAATCCATACATATGCAGCAGTGAAAGTCATCCTAAGCAAACGAGAAACAAAAAAGAATTTTATTAATATTTAAATCAATGTTTTTTCATGTAATATTGAGATGTAGGAATAAAAATAGTAACATGACTTCTTATTTCTTTCAAAGACTGAAACTGACTTACCTAGGTTCCTATCAAGTTTCATTTCCATATCGACGTAGCTATCATAGATAAAAAATCAGTCAAATGCGGAATCGCTTATGTAGGGTTCCGTACAACTAAGCGTCTCTATGTGATCCCTATGCACAGTTGGTGAAAAAAAAAACAATTTAATCACAACACTAAGTACCTTATGACCCTATCAGGCAGGGTCGAAGCCGAACAAGATTTTATTAGAAGATAGGAGAAAATTCACATATCGGAATTGGGAATCATCGTCTGTATAGAATTTATTAATTCATCATAATCATAACTATGTACTATTTTTTTTTAACTAAACATACTTCTTTAGCTAGAAGAAGAAGAAGCAGCGACATCGATGAGGCCATTAGAAAAAAAAACACTGGCAACATGGAACTATTTAGTCATATCATGGACTTGAATGAATATACAAAAAATATTCGAAATTTGAATTAGACTTTTGTTCTATTCGTTCTAACTATGGAACATATAGATACCTAATTTCGCCAGCGTAATAAGTGCTCAAAAATTGTATTGTTTAATGTACGTAAAGAGCGACGTTCGAAAAAATACGTAACACTCCTGTGTTAAAAACCGCATTGGGAATAAACTTATTGACTGTTTCAGTATTTGTTCTCATGGATTTAATTTAATAATGCGTATTTTGTGAAAATTTCAGGTGTCTACCTATTTCCGTTAAAGAGATAGAGCCCTGTGACAGACAGACGGACGGACGGACGGACATCGGAGGCATATTAATAGGGTTCCGTTTATCACCCTTTGGGTACGGAACCCAAAAAAGAAAATAAAAAGATATACGGGGTCAAGCAAAACGTTGTGACGATATTTTAACCACAATATCAGTAATCGATTCTAAGCAGGTTTTTTAAGTTTTAACTTTTTTCGAATTGGTAAAAAAAAAATGTGAAAATTCACACCATCAATCCCATACTGGGCCATACATAGGTATTTTGTTTTCCGAACTCGAAAAAAATAAAAAAAACACGCTTAGCATCGATAATAACTGATACTGTGGTTAAAATAAAATATCGTCATATTAACGTTTGCTTAACCCTATAGGACGCACTAACGTCCTTTAAAATTCTTGGATATACGAACCAGCAGGCCCATTGCTTTTGGCCACTTGGTCAACACGAGTGGCGAACAAATGGCATTTGTTATGCAGAAGCGTGCTGTTCGCGCGATCGCTGGCGTACCGGACGATGTATCTGCCAGAGAATACTTCGCTAAGTACCAAATAATGACTCTCCCTGGCATGGTTATTTACCAAATGGCGATATTTGTTCACACACATTTAGATCTTTTCAAGAGACAGGGGATAATTGCTAGTCACCCGTTAAGGAGTAATCGTCACAAAGATCGCCTCGTAACACCGTTTCATAAACTGGTGAAGTCTAAACAGAGTGTATACGTAACTGGTCCCGCCGTATACAACCGCCTGCCGGCATCAATCAGAGACGCACCTGCCACATGCTCGTTTAAAATTAAGTTAAAAACGTGGCTTATAAATAAAGTATTCTACAGTATTGGTGAACTTATGGAATCACCAATGGTACCTACTATAGCACTGTGTGATACTGATAATAGAATAATAGCTAGTAAAATGTATTATATTTAAGTCTAGTCATACTCATACCTAAATGTTGAAACCTAAGAAATAATCAATAATTGTAATAACTCATATGAATATGGATTGTAAATAACTTTATAAATAATGTACTTAATTGACTTTTAACTATTGTTAATAATAAAATTTTCATTTTCATTTTCATTTTCAAACATACTCATGTAGAAAAATTACTGACTGGTCGGTCTTGGGCATCGCAAACCAATGACCAAACGCAATACCACAGCGGGCCTAAGCCTGCATGGGTTTACATCACGAAGTAAATGTTCGTTAAATATATGCCGAGCTGTCATTCCGATTCCATACAGAAACGTCAATTTCTCCATAATGAAAACTACTACAGCCTATTTGCGTCCCACTGCTGGGCACAGGCGCCTCCTCTCATCACAAGAGGGTTTGGGCGATAGTCCCCAACCCTCTTTTAATTTAAGTTTAATTTTAAGTTTAGCACGACGCAACTTAGAACGCGCGCGGCGGAGCCCTTAATCCGTTGATGCAAAATCTAATATTATTGCTTAGGGCCGTTTCCATACCCAACCCAGCTCAGCCGCCACTGTCACTCGTGCAACGAGTGAAAGAGAAAGCGCTATGTACAGAACGCCCGATTTAGTTAGTATTTAACGCGTTTCAAGGTTGTGTGTGAAGTCCCCAATCCGCACTGGGCCCGCGTGGGGACTATAGCCCAACCCTCTCGTGATAAGAGGAGGCCTGTGCCCAGCAGTGGGCCGTAAATAGGCTGTTGTAGTAGTAACGCGTTTTAATTTCTATAAAAATACCGTCTAAAACATGGCATTTATAAAGCTGTCAATGTATGCATATAATATGGATAATATTTCGGTTATATTTAGTTTTACACTGTTTGATATAATAAACTGGAGTAAAGTTGGATTAAAGGTCCGAGTTAGAGGTTACTTTAGAATTAAATTGTATAGAGCGAAGTTTTGTGAAACGTGTAATGAAAGCTGTCAATGTAAGGATGATATAATCATATAACTATTTTTTTCATATTTTTAACATTTAACATTTCTTAGAAAAGTATGATCTTACATGAGCAATTTGACGATGCTGGGTCAGGGAACTTGGGGGAGGCCTATGTCCAGCAGTGGACGTCTATCGGCTGAAATGATGGGTCAGGGAACGGCATTAATCCACGCGCCTTCTAAGGTCCGGTTCCTATATCCACGAAACGCCTCGTTTTGCCTACGGACGGTTGATTTTTGACATTTGTTCCATAGAGAATCTGTCAAATTTTAACCGTCCGTAGGCAAAACGAGGCGTTGTTTGGATATAGGAACCGGGCGTAAGTTGAGTCGAGTGACGAACTACCACCTGGCTGATAGGTATTAGGTATAGGTAGGTCGTTCGCAGCCGAACTTTTTTGTAACACGACATGTTGTTTTTCCGTGCAGTATTATCTTCATGTATAGGTAAGGTAAGGTATATAGATAGTATGATTTAGGCTGACTATTGCATCATGCGTCCTATGGAAAATTCCTATCGAAATTATCGATGCATTTGGGTTAAGTAGGTACGTGAGAGTTCGCCACGTCAACAGATTTCAGATTAGGAAACACCGTCACCTTAATGTAAGTAAGTATAAAGAACAGATAGGTAATTTACCTAATAATTTATCTTATCTCTGATAACTACTGCATGCGTTCTAATTTATTGCGTTATTTATTTCGCTATCAGTCAGACAGTCATTCAGCGAAATGGGGCTTACTTAAATTTCGTTTGACGTCACCGATTTTCACCACGTAGGTAATGAATTAATGATGTTCTTTTCTCTCTTCCATGCTTTTTTATTCCAGGTGTGGAATTACGTTTGGTAATTGAATTGTGATACCGAAGATGACCAGCAGCGGCATTACGTTTGGCCATCCGGTTGCGATGCAGATTACGACTGTCAAAAATAGTAGTAGAGGTGCATGAAGTAGTTTTTCTATACGACATTGAATCTTATGCGATCGACTCGTATTGAAAAACTACCGGTCGTAATCCGCATTGCAAACGGATGGCCAAACGTAATGCAAACGATCGCTTCTCGAACCAAGTGGCTAAAAGCTTCGAATATAGACCCTGCGAGTTCATTGGAACTCGCAGGGTCTATATTCGAAGCTTTAAATAGGGATCTCGCTGTTCCCTACAGGTCGCGTGAACTTTAAGCAGCTAGATTTAAAGTTCAACTTGACGCGTGAGCGATATATTTAAGAATTTGAATATAGGCCCACGTCTACATTGTAGCATCTTCGGCAACATACATTTGGTATTCCTTTATTTCATGTTTATATTACCAAAGTTTGAACTTTGTTAAAAATTTCATGAGTAATTTGGTGAGGTAATAGAAAAATAATTAGTTTATTTTTCTATGGCGAGGTTAACAATCAAAGAGGTATGTTTAAGACAAAGCTCTATATTTTAATCCAGACACTGCTTGCGAACATACAATTTATTTGTAGACATTCAATATAATATTTGCTTATCAGAAACCAGTTAAACATTGACAATACTTACATTAGTTTAAATAGGAAAAGGCAAATATCAAAAATGACGTAAATTCTCAAAGGTAAAATCGTATTTCGCGATTATAATGCTCTTAAACCTTTGACAATGTGGCAAGTTCCAAAATGGCAGTTTTTAACAGGAACTTAAATAATTTTCAAATATCTAGCCTCATACTAGAGACTTCAGGGTTGTCCAAAATAGATTTTTTTAAAGTACCTAGAAACTATTCACGTAATTTTGTGAGCTGGAGCTCTAAAATTGATTTAGATATGTTAAATTTATTTTTTTCTATGTAGGCTTTGACAAATTCCTTAGCGTGCCTGACTCAGTTTTACTGATATATATATCCGAATCACATTATCAATATTATAGAGATTTAATAGAATACTGGTCCGATTGCAGTCGTGCCGACGAAATACACAATCATTATTAACATCACGTAAACTCATGCTCATTCCATAACATAAATACTAAAATAAATGGACCGCCCGCCCCCAAGTCAACAAACTAATTTTATATTATTATAATTCTCACTGTCTATTGGCGACTAACTTGAACTGCCTAGATTCAACAATATCGACAGTTATCATTCATATTATATAAGTATTTTATACAATAATAAGGTACTCTTTCATTAATGTCGTAAAGTATTTTATATAAAAATTATTCACTTTTTTGTTATTTTGAAAAGTCGATGCTCATATAAGTACTAATTTCTCAAAACGTTGTCAGCGAGATAAGATTCCTACCTGATTCGACAGTCATACTTCGGGGTCTGCTTTAAATAAAAATCTAGACGAGACACGACGCTTTTGCTTACGATACAAACGGTTGTGACAACCCTACCGACTTTACCCTGTCAGGTAGGCGACGCTGCGCCGAGTACAAACACCGCGAGTGCAATACTGCTTGAATAAATAACCGCAAAAAGACAAACTTACAAACAACAAATCACAGATAGCATGCTGAAACTGCCACAGATACTCGTAATACACACTACAAGGCCGGGTACCTATCTCATAGCCCGGCCGCACCTAACCCTAGCACAGTCTTAAATCCATTCATCAAAACAGCCCTGTTACGTTACAATTACATTACAATACAACCTAATACTGTCCGTCCTCAGAACATAATCATGATTAATAACTTACTCTAATGTCAGAATGACAAATTCGCAAATGAACATGCAAGTGTACAGTTTCCTCAGGCATCAAGTGAACGCTAGATGGTTAACTGAATGTTGGTTACAAGTTACAAGATACAATGGTTGAACCTGTGCTCAGTTTATAAAATTAAGATCAACATTTCCCGCAAAAGAACACAACTGCTCTGAATTACCAAGTATTTAATTTGAAATTTTCTTTTTGTTTATTAAAAATCTTCATTAAAGAAAATTGAAAATGATAAACATTAAAGTGCCTAATGAAAATATTGTTCACGATAAACTTAACAGACTTTACTATAGTTGTGTTCTCATCACAAGCGGGGAAGCTTGGAGTACCTAGGTATTATTGCGAACACTTTCGTGGAGGTTTCTAGAAACTGTTAGTAGCACATTCAAACATTACTCAGCTGTCTCTGGCTCGTACATATCACAGATTGTGTGCCGGCGGGGGCGCTCACAGGTAGGGCACGCAGGCGGCGCACCGGGAGCGCCGGGCCGGGGACTCGGCGCGGGCCCTGCACACAAGCACGGGTTAACTCAAGACCGCCTCTGGTCCGAGTCGGCGCGGCCGAGCGCCCGCTTCAGCTTCTCGACCAACCTGCTGTGGAACTTGTCGGTCTCCCTCGCCGGCGGGCTAGCCGAGCCCTTGCTGGGGCTGTCGTGGGCCCGCAGAGACGCTCTGGAAGGCGGCGCGCGCGTGTACGACAGCGAGCGCATAGCCGGCGCCGAGCGGTGCGGACTCAGCGTCGCCGAGCTCCGGGGAGACAGCGCCGGCCCCTCCGACCGCGACTCCGACACCTTCCGCACCCGGCCGGAAACCTTCTCCGTATTCTCCGAAGTCCGCCGCGACCGCTGAGAGTTGTAAATATCCCAGTCGTTCTTCATCACCGGCATCATAAACGCCATCTCGGCGGTGACAATAGCTCCTCGGCTTCGTTTTTGTTAGATTACAAGTTGCGCTGCAACGAAATCGCCGATCGCGGAAAGTTACGCGGATCGATAGCGCTAGACTGTCGATGCACTCGCTTCGCCTTTTTTACGGCAATTTGATCCTTATTAAATGAAAACTAAGGAATATTTCAAGTTTATTGATCTTAATTGAAGGTTGAACAGTGGAAAAGCCGGCTTTCACTTCAATGTCACATACACTGCGCCGGTCAGGATCAGGTGTTGACCCTAGGACGATTTACTGCAGAATGAAGTATTCGTGAAAACAAACCCTGATATATGGAAAATGATGGCGCCTCTGTCGCGACGGAGACTATTGGAAACTATTTAATTGAAACAAGAAGTACATTGTTTTACGAGGAGCTACTACTTGAATACTTGCCGAAATGTGCTAAAAACTCGTGATGGAAATTTACCTTTGTTATCCTGACTGTTATTTACCACAAATTGTACGAAACCACTAACAAAACCACATAGCAAGGCTTTGTTGAGCTGCTACTCGACGACAGATGGCGCTATTACAGCGCCATCTACCATCGTATTAGTGCACATGGGTGTTTGAACAAAGCTCGACTAATTTTTACGTGGCTTAGCGAGTGCACCATTTGTCTACTTCTTTACTTGTCCGTTAGATGTCACTAGTAGAAGAAAACCGAAAAAAACGGGGGTAGATTCCATGACTCTGATCATGGAATATTCCCCCGTTTTTTCGGTTTAATAGATAATGAATAAAACAAGAAAATAATATACAACTATATTTAGTAAAAATTAAGACCATGATCAGATCAAATAACAGATTCACGTTTATATGTACATTCAAAAAAGTCACATACAACTCAACATAGCTTTCATAATCAAAAAACATAGCTTTCTTTGAACTGGTTTGAACAACATTAACCACAATAACATCAAAACAACGCTAGAAGAAATAAAGTCTAGTCTAGTGTACAATGAGAAGCGTTTCAAGCTAGAGTTAATTATACATCATTATTAATAGGTACAAATAATAATAGCGCACTAAGTATTCTGCTAGATTCTAGAACAATAAGCTAAGAATAATATGCAGTCTCCCGCACACTGAACCGGCCTCTTCATGTTACAAATAAATAATACGTAACTGTAAACATTATTTTGCAACTTCAAAAGTACTTTCCATTAAGTAAACGTCGAACTACCCGCACTTGGTTTTTATTAATGTCAGATGTATGTGTGTAGTGTGTTTAATATGAGTGTGTATCGCGAAAGTTTGAGACAATGTAGTGTGTTTGTTTGTCCTTCCTTCACGTCGCAACGATTGGACCGATTTGGATGAAATTTGGTATGGAGATAGTTGGAGACCCCGCGAATAATATAGGACTTTTTATCCCGATATTTCCACGGGAACGGGTTTTACACGGGCTAAACCAGTTTTTCAATACTTCTATAACTATAACCACCTATATGTATTGTATAGTATCATCGGGTACGCAAATTCTAAGTCTACGCGGGACAAAGTCGCGAGCAATATTTAATATTTTGATCATTGAACTTAAATGAGAAAAATTTAAAAAATAAAACTATTCAAAATGAGGCCAGGACGTTGAGTGTGTGTTAAGGTGGGCATAAAATAACACATTTCACAATTAGTAGGTATTCAAAATACTTCGCGCTAACATATTAAAATTAAAACTAAGCACACTAAAACTGTGCAATATTCAAAAATCTTATTGTTTGACTTCACAATGTGGCACTTTACCGTTTTAAAGCCCCGTGGGGTGCTTTTTGCAACAACATTAGTTACTTATTAAAATACATGCAACATATTTATAACATTAACAACCTAGATTAGACCGCTGAGAACGAAATTAACTGTTCATGATTTTCATTTAACCATCAAAAATATAATCTCGTAATTTTCATTCCATTTTGCCTGCCACTGACAACTATGATCATTTCTAATGTTAGAAATGCCAAACTAGCTTTCTCAGCCTGCTTGTTGCATCTTCGATTTAGATGAAATTTGGCATTGAGATAGTTTTATTCCCGGGGACATTGGCTGGCATGGGTTACCTACTTTTTATACCGGTAAAAAGCACAGCCCTAGTCCCGCGGGAACTCTATACTCGAAAGTCGCGGGCTAGTCTGTTAATAAAAGTACCTGAAAGTACCTTTAACCATCCGCATGAAGTTTAAATCAGCTTTGCCTTGGCAACATTCACCGGCAGATTTAGCCGGTGGAGACGATGCTGGAATTCTGCTCCTCCTTCGTTTTAGGGTCGTAATACTCATTTAAATTGACCATAGTGAGCAGTTCCGCCAAATGCCTCTGGTATCCGCACTCCATTAGCTTATTTACGACCTTGTGTAAGTACTTGACGAGTTTCTCGAAGAGGTGAAACAGTTCCTCGAGCTGAGTGAAGTTTGAGTGTGTGAACTGACCGTCCGCTTCCTTTTGATGCCATTTGCTGAAATTGAACAATGAATATTGTTTATTGGAGTCTTGACAAGCTCAGTAAAAAAAAACTAATTACATAATTAACAAATAGTACGAATTTAAAAGTCGCGTCTGTAAATTGAAAATGAAAACAACGATAAAATCCGGGTACTGTACAGTGTATTTTTTTTTTGATTACGGGGTAAATCAGAATGTATAGGAGATAGAGGAAACATTAGGTTTTTTTTTTTTGTAAAATAAATTTGGCATTTGGTAATCAGTATTTCGGATCACGAGGACGTTTCATCCAGTACCTATATAAAACGTCATAACAAAATCTACTAGAAAATGAATAATACGTAAACGAATCTCACCTCGCTTTGAGTACTCTGCTAAACTTCAATATGACCGTAAATATATCGTTCAAGAGTTTCATGACGGGGGTCGATCTGTTGTTTAACAAACACCTGAACAGAACCTTCTTTATGTAGACGACATGGCATTCATACAAGTCGTCTAGGGTTCGCGCCTTTGTAAGGTCGTTTTCGAATTCGTTCCAAGATGTTAGAATGCAAGTGGTCACTATGTAGTTGTCCAATGCGCGTACAAGGGACGCCATAATATGCCTGTATATTTGTATAGATAAGTACTGCGGTGAACGGAGGAGCTTCCGAGATTGTTCCTTCGAAACTTTTACTGCCAACTTCAATTCCTGTAAACGAATTATTCCATGTTGATTATTATTATACAAGATATCCATTTGGCTTGTGTGTGTAACTGACACACATTTATCAGCTGCAAACAGCTTTACCGAATAAAAAAAAAGTTACATAAAGGCATCGTCCAGGCACGGACGGAACTTGAGTAGTGGCGTGCGGAAGTCGAATATAAGGTCTCATCGCCAGAGGGGCGCGGGACGCAGCGGGTGCTATGGCCTGCGTGCACGCTTATTGATCCTTCAGTCGTATACATGCGCAGAAATCCCCTCTACTTTCACCGACCTCTCAAGATCTGTTCCGAGACCTGTACGATCGTTACAATCTTGAAAGAATTTAAAATAGTAAGAGAAAAACTTACCATGAAATCTTCACTAAGCACCCAGAATATCCTTCTCATTTTGATCAAAAACTGGAACACCTTGGCGTACCTCAGCAGTGCCTCTTGCGACACTATGATATTCAGCGGCCAAGACACTGTGTAAGTCAGCGACAAGCACTGAAGCACGTCTGGGGAACTGTGCTGAAAACTCAAAGGCGACTCCGTGATCGTGAATGAGAGATTATCGGAGAATTTGTTGACATCTGCAAAGATAAATAATAAATAGGTAGTTTAAAAAAAATACTAAAACAACGCTTTGACTTTTCCATGTCCACCTCGGAGCTCCATCATCAGATTAGCTCAATGGTACCATATCATTGCATCGTCCGTCAATATACATATACTTGGCAAGTTTCATTGGGATTCGATAACTGGAAAAGGGTGATATTACCTGCAAGATTTGTTTACATAGTTCGTGTGTTAGTTATATTTGTTAGACGACAATAAAAGCGTTGTAAAAACAAAACACAGTCATAAGATTGATGGAGAACGAAATCGATTAGGAACGAAATTCATAATAGATGTTTACGTTATTTTTAAAGTGGCATTAGGGGGCAAATCACACACAGAAAAATAAACCGTTGAGGCTATAAATTTCTTGTATATCGGTTGCGTACAGAAAGAGAACAAAGATAAAGCGATGACTTGGTAAAGTTAGAAAGAATCTTAACGATTTGGATGGCAGGATGTTTAGAAAATCATGAAGATGTACAGCAATTAACATGTTTCTGCTAACATGATGATGATAATGACATTTGTTCTAGAGAATAACAACTGCATAATAAAGACTTACGTGCAATCGAAGATCCTAGCGCCTTGTCCAAGATATTGTGTAGCGTGGCAAAGTTCAACAGCTCTTGTGGACTCAGCGTTTTCGTCAGCTTCGAAAACAGATTCCTGCATATGCTATTCGAAAACTCTCCGTCCATTAGAAAGAAGTAATCTTTCAAACTCCTTAAATGCTCATACATGTCGAGGTTGACAAGAAAATATGTCAACATGGTATTATTCACGACTTCTAATTGATATGTAAGCGGGAGCATAACCGATCTTTGAAGGCAAGCCGTCAGAGTGGCTATATTGTCGCAAGAAATTTCAACCTCATCTTCGTCTGTGCCAAAATGCGACGCAAATATATTGGTGTAAGGCTTTTTCTTCACCTCCTCCATAATAACCGCTGGATGTGTGTAGCAGGAAACTGTACCTTCCAAATACATTTTGCTACTGAAGTAGTCTTTACTATAACTTTTCATTAATTTAACACCGAACGGATCGAACTCTACCAAGCTATACGTTCCTTGTATTAGATTGATTGATGTATGCTTCGGTTTCAGATAATTAGATTTACAAACAGTATCATATTTCGGGGAATCCCCGGACCCGTCACCAGTTTCAATGTTCTCTTGTTCAATTTCGGTTGCTTCGTCTACTATCAACGAGAAATCGAAACCACTTGAGGTTAGATATTCTTTTTCATTGTTAGCTTTGGTTGACTCTAGGTCCTTACTGCACTCACTGCGGGGAGTAAATACGTCACCCGTGACTCCATCTAGAGGGATATCAGCCGTTGTAGGGGTTTCTAAATCCAGCTGAAAACAAGAAACAGGAATCGGTCTTTTACTATCTATACTAATAATAAGTCTATAGAAGTCGCGACTGAAACTTGAAAATTAAAAGAAACCATCAAGTCGAGGGGACTATATAAACGATTTTTAGAAAACTACTGGACGGATTGCAACAAAAGTTTATAATTATAACACTGGTCAACATATAGGCTACTTTTTGTGCCGGAAAAATGCATAGTTCCCGTCCCGTGGGAACGCTTTTCCGAATTCCATGCGACGAAGTAAATAAATAAATCTAATATATAAAATTCTCGTGTCACAGTGTTTGTAACCAAACTCCTCCGAAACGGCTCGACTGATTTTTATGAAATTTGGTGTGTATGTTCAGTAGGTCTGAGAATAAGGCCTAAGCTATTTTTCATACCCAAAAAAAATCTAAGGCGGTACGAAGTCCGCGGGGTCAGCCAGTAAATAAATAAATATGTAGACTTAGGCCCGGTTCCTATATCCACGAAACGCCTCGTTTTGCCTACGGACGGTTGATTTTTGACATTTGTTCCATAGAGAATCTGTCAAATTTTAACCGTCCGTAGGCAAAACGAGGCGTTTTTTGGATATAGGAACCGGGCGATAGAATACTAACCTGTGGAAATAATTCTCCCGGCGTCAAAGCATTTGGCGTTGTGACATTGTAATTAGCCATAGATGATTCACTGTAAGGCTTCAAATTCAAAGTTAAACCGGCCCTCTCTTTTCTATTCTCACGCTTAGGACTCGAAAAAGGTTCGGTTTGACTATGTGTCTCTAAATCTGAACCTAACATCTTTTGTCTATTCCTAACGGCTTCTTCCTGAGCGAAATTTGCTGGATCATTCTTTTTCGCAACTTCGATTGGTAGATTGTATTCGACACCCAAAACCTTTTGCTTGTTTAACAATGCTTCTCTCTGCGCGTCTGTTCTCGGTTCGGATGCGATTTGCTTTTCTATAGGTTTTATCATTTCCACTTCAGCACCGAGCACCTTCATTTTATTCCGTTTCGCTTGAGCAAATGGCGTGTCAATATTATTATCCTCGTCAATCGACTCTATGTTAAATCGAGGCACTTTAACAGGATTGTTTTCTCTATCTATCTGTCCAAACTCGTGTGCCATTACTTTTTGCTTATTTTTCAAAGCTTCTTCCCTCATCTTTAAGAACTGCTGATTATCATAGACTTCGTCTAAATTTCGCCCGATGACGTCACTCGAAGTTTTTTCTTTCGCATCTTTGGTAATCTGACTGGTAACAGGTGTTACAACATTGCCTTGGGCGTCAAGCGGCTTTTCATTATCACACTCAGTGTCTTCAGTCTTTCCAACACCGAAAATGCTTTTCGCGGCGTTGCATATGGCACTGAAGACGTCACTAGAACCCTGGGCTTTGTCTTTGTTCATTTCGAACTCGGACCCACGTATATTCGGTTCCGTTTGCGTTAGATCAGTCATGGCTATTGAGGATGTTGATTCTGTCATTTGTTTGCAGACTCCACTCTCATCATCAGCAGTTTCAACTGGTAATGGATCATCAACATTGTCACGTTCGTCTTTCTCAATGATCTTGACTAAATGCTCGACGAGTGGTTTGGCCTCGTTCTGTTGGTGTTGTAACTCCAGTTTCTCTCTCTTCAGGTTCCGTTCCTCGGTGGAAAGCAGCTGCATCCTGGATCGATCCAGCTGCAGCCGTCTGATCTTCCATTCCGTGTGAATTTTGCTCTTTTCCACTTCCATGTTGAGCTTTGAATAGTACTCCATTATATTGTTTCTGCAAAGAGTATTACGACAATTTTGTAAAAGTTTTTCGAGAAAAAAACTTTCATTTTGTAGTTGAAATAATCTTAAAGTACATTATTTTGTACCAGCCGTGCCCTTGGTTTCGCTCTGCTACTACTGCTACTACTACTACAGCCTATTTGTGTCCCACTGCTGGGCACAGGCCTCCTCTCATCACGAGAGAGTTTGGGCTATAGTCCCCACGCGGCCCCAGTGCAGATTGGGGACTTCACACACATCTTTGAATTGCTTCGCAGATGCGTGCAGGTTTCCTCACGATGTTTCCCTTCACCGAAAAGCTCAGTGGTAAATTCAAATTGAACATTCGCATTCGCTTTTCACTGGTTTTGGCGGGCTACGTGATATAAATTATAATTTCTTTAATTTACCTGTTGAAAAGTGATCTCCTTCGTGAAATTATCGCAAATATGGATTATTTGGCGATCAATGTGAACGCTTTGAAAAAAAAAAATTTTTTCCTAATAAAACTGAACTGCACAACATTGCGGCATAGCTACTCGATACGATGATAGTTATTTATAATTTATAAGCTTAATGAGATTCAAGATTTAAAACTTTGTTTCGGCGCCGATCTTATAGAGTCGCCTTTGACAGCTATACCTCTGGACCTTAGTCTACAGTGACGCCAACTGGTGAGCAAAGAAACGATAGTCCCCATTATTTTCATGCTACAATTGATTTGACAAATTGAACTTTTCGTAAATTTTCGAACACATTTTATTTTTATCCTGGTTTTGAGTTTGAACTGAAAAAAAAACTCATACACTACCTTTCGTCATCGCACAACTTGGCGTCGACGTCATCTGATGCCTTCTCAGCTTCCTGCTCCAACCGGAAGCGGTTTCTCTCTCGTTCTCTCATCCTAGACTTGGCGGCTTTGGTTTCCGCCATAGCGGCCTGTAGCACCTTCAAAGAATGCTGTTTCTCGGCAATTATTAATTGCGCTAAACGCTTCCGTTCCGCTAGAAAGATATATATGTACATGAAACTTAGGTGATAATCATAACAACAAAATATACTGTTCCATCCATACTAATATTATAAATCACGAACAGACAGCGCGTACGGTACACGTCCATCCTCCAGCGACCTCATCTAACGCACTACTACTACTACTACAGCCTATTTGCGTCCCACTGCTGGGCACAGGCCTCCCCTCATCATGAGAGGGTTTGGGCTATAGTCCCCGCGCGGGCCCAGTGCGGATTGGGGACTTCACACACATCTTTGAATTGCTTCGCAGATGCGTGCAGGTTTCCTCACGATGTTTTCCTTCACCGAAACGCTCATGGTGAATTCAAATTGAATTTCGCACGTAAGTAAACTTAGAGGTGCGAGCCGGAATCGAGCCCTCGACCCTCGGCATGAGAGGCGGTAGGTCGAACCACTAGGCCACCACGGCTTTTTTTCTAACGCACACTCACCGAGAATCTTCTCCATGGTCTCGGCCTGCTTGAGCGCCGCCAGCTCGGCGCAGGCCTTCCGCTCGGCCTCGCGCTTGAGCCGTGTCTGGCGGAACGTGACGGGCCCGCCGCTCACGAACAGACATCGCGTGCGGTACACGTCGAGCAAGCGCTGCTGCCGCTCTAGAGCGGTAAAACTCGAGCAGCACTTTATCGACGGGTGGTTGGACGAGATTAGTAAGACAAGCGGGTCCTGTAACGGGATTGCAGATCTTGTTAGACCAGGGGCTCTATTCGAAACGTCACATAGAGGAGCGTCACGACGTTGAAACCGAACTTTAAATAGCTAGATTTAAAGTTCAATTTGAGCGACGTGACGCTTTGACGCCGTGACGGATATGGATTTTCTCTTTCCCTATGAGACTTTTCGAATAGAGCCCAACCTAATGCTCGCTATTATTGCTAGAACAATCAAGATCAGGAAGTCATTCTCATCATCATCATCATCATATCAGCCGATAGACGTCCACTGCTGGACATACGCTCCCCCAGGGCTCGCCACTCCGACCGGTCCTGTGCCGCTCGAATCCACCGAATTCCCACGACCTTCATCAGGTCATCGCTCCACCTTGATGGAGGCCTCTATCAAGTTGTTGTGTGTTGTCTATACCAATAATAAGTCTGTAGAATAGAAGCAACTGTAACTTGAAAATTTACAAACGATAAGTGCCAAATAACTTTTTCACCTCACTGGCTCGAAAGTGGTCGTTTTGCAGCTTGATATCCGAGCGCAAAAGTTGTTTTTATCCGCTAGCGTGGAAAGTGTTTTTGAAATTCGAACGACGCATGACGCCACTGTCACAATAAAAAAACAACGATACGTTCTGAAACGCAATTCGTCGTGAGAGTTTTATTAAAATAAAGGTTCAATTTACTTAATATCATCATTAATAAAATTATATTAATAATACACCGTTTCAGATGTATTTCATTATTTCACTATGTTTTATCACAAAAATACTTAAATATGTGTATATTTTAACTGTATTCAATGAATAATTGAATCTTGAAGTACGAGTAAGAGTGATTTGGAACGCAACCTTCGGAAAAAAAACATGAAAAAAAAAATAAAAAAAGTTTTAGATTGCTGGTTTTGTAATTTAGAATACCTATACGAAGTAATAAAGAAAATATGAGCGATTCTAGCGATGAAGATACGAATTTAACTCCTCCAGAGTTAGCACAAACTGTACGTGACGCCGAACTAAGTCTTCTTCCCGAAAAATCGCGCGTGAGGTGAAAAGTTTTGTGTTGCGCTCAGCAGCAAAGTCGTTTGCTGTCTCGTGCCTTGAAACCCTCGTTACACTCAGGATTCTATATTTGAACCACTCGCTTCGCTCGTGGTTGAATCCTTCGTTCACTCGGGTCTCAATCACGCACTCACAGCAAACAACAACTTTGCAGCCTTGCATAACAAATAACTATAATTTTTTACCAACAACACCAATTTGTACTTACGTTAGGGTTACACAGCTTAAGCAGCCTCAGCGATTTGCCACAGAGTAGAATCAGCTTGGCCAGTACCCTCAAGAACTCAGGGACGGCTACGCTCTGCGTTATATGGAACCCTTTGTCCCAGTACCGTTTAGAGCGGCTGTTCACGTACTGAGTGTCCTTTCTTATGAAGAATTCGTTGTACCAGTCGTCGAGTTCGCCTTCGAATATGAATCGTTCGATGAATCTGTTAAAAATATTGAACGCTTTCAATGTGATGTGGCTAAAAAATGCTTTCAGCGCCCACGTCTCTGATTCTCATATAAAATTGACTCCCCTAGGAGACTCCCGGCACTGATGTTCAAGCTAATATTTTAATATTACCTGAAATAGACTTTGCAGATGGAAATCAGCGAATTGAACATCGTGACAGCAGTTTTTTTGTGCGTTACGAGGGATATTTCGTTGAACAAATACGACATCAACTCGGCTCCGTGAGGAATCGTCGTTTTAGAGTCTGAAAGCGAAAACCATTCATTAAACTGTGATTTTAGTGGATGTATTATAATATAAATATAAGCGTTCCAATCATTGAATGCAAGCGAAGATTGTAGAATAAAGACCCCCGCTGCATCTGTCTGTTCGCGTAAACTCAAAAAAAATACTGAACGCGTTCATGCAGTTTTCGCCAACCAAAGACTGTGATTCAAGAGGAACGTTTAGGTGCATAATGCGTAACTCTCCTACCCATTCTAAGCTAGTAATTAATATAATATGTACCTTGATTAATCATTTTGTACATGGACGCGATGCTCTCTATCTCGTACTTCAAAGGTTCCATGTGGTAAAGAATCTGCAGCAGAGTAGGCAGGAAGCTCACGTTTTTATCCGCAGTACATTCCTCGAAAATATCTGTTGCAGCCAAGCGGAACCTCAGAAGATATCTCCTTACTATCTCTCTTGCTGCCTGAAAGTAGCACAGATATAATGATAATGGGGTAAAGGGCTGTTCTGTTCGAATTTTGAAACCTTATTGTATTGTACCAATTCAAGTTATCCTTATGTCGGATTGAATCACAAGATTTTTATTTCGATTTTCTGAATAGGATAAACACCTTGAAAAGTTCTTTTAAAATTTTCATTTACCGTTTTCGGGCTCAAAAGCTACCCGCCATGTTGGCTTGGTCTGTGACGTCACTAGGATAGTAAATATAAGTACATAGTAACCAAACAAGTGAAGTAAAAACTTAAAACGGTTACTTGTAACGCTTTGTTTACAGTCGAAGTGACGTCACAGCAGCTAACAATATGGCGCCTATCGTTTTGGGACAGATTACGAAACATTTTATAAATGTAATTATAAAATTATTTATGCATTTTTATGATTAAAAGTCGATGTTTTGGGTAGCATTTTTATATAATCGATCATAAATCAGTACTTCCCGATTTTTCCTTGACCTATTGAGGACATCCGCAGTAGAACTAGGGTCACCGACACAGCCCGAAGAATTGCGAATTCACTTGACGCGCCGCCAGACACCCCGTGCGTCGCGTCACCGAAAGATATCCCTCAGCAGTCAGCAGTGTCTTAAGGCTAAAATGACGAGGTAACACTGGTAAGTAGTAAGTCAAACGATTACCTCATAAACGAGTCCCTTAGTGCGAAAATGATCGTCCACGGAATGATTGAACGCAAACTGGTACAGCCGCTTGTAGTAAGTGCCGATCAGAAGCAAATCTGTAACGTAGCCCTTTATGTGCGACGTGGATATCCCTTCCAAGGCCAAGTTCTCCTTTAAGTAAAAGCAGTTGAAGTCCTGGCTGAAAGGGAACGAACTTGTCTCTATGCCACCTGCAAAAAAAAGATGAGGTTTATTATACACTAGCTTCTGCCCGCGACTTGGTCCGCGTAGGATTAGGTTTGAGCCCTGCGGGAACTATGCGTTTTTACGGAATAAAAAGTAGCCTTATAAATAATTAAGTCCTTCCTTCACTCCCACTATCTCCATACCAAATATCATGTAAATCGGTCCAGCGGTTCAAGCCACACAGACAGAGTTACTTTTAGTATAGATTTTGTACCATTTCACGTCTCTACTGAATCGAAATTTCTAATGAAATTTTGAAGACGTTTTGCAGGCGTATGATAAAGAAGGTAGGGCTAGGCGGGGTAATAATGAGACAGGGGTAAATTTAAGACAATGAAAATACTCATACCAACTTTAAATTAAAATCATAAGTATCATAACATAGCAGAAAACCATTTTCTGTAAATGAAAAAATTAATGAGAAATGCTTTTACATGTATTGTATAAGCATGTGTAATCTTATGTTTTAAAATTACCCCGTCTCATATTACCCCGCCTGTCCCTATGCTTAAATAGAAGTGGTCTCTGCCTACCAGACAGAAAGGGAAACAGTCATGAGCTTATATATATAAAGCTGCATCAACTTACTAATCAGGTACATAATGTGTCGAATGAACTGTTTCTCTGGGACAATGTCGAGATCACACAGCTGACCACCGTACACGCGTCGCCACAGACCGACCTCCCTCGACGACGTCGCTATTAGCCGTCGTTGCGTCACTAACGGCATTTTCGCTAAAAAATACAATTTATTGACTTTTTTTTTACGGTTATTTACATTACATATACTTAGCGGCAGACATGGGCGTAGCGAGGTTCTCACCCAGGGGGGGGGGGGGGGGGCAGGCACATATTCCAGTTTAATGAGACTTTAGAAACACTTAATCCTAAGTTGATTCCGCTGTTTCTACTTAGTAAATGTCAAGGTTTGTGTACAGATAGGACCATGTGAGAGCTGTTACAGCATACTTCGTATTTCTGAATGCATCTTGATTTAATGTCTATGGTTTAGAAGCTATCTGTGACAATGGCTTATTATTAGGAAATGATAATGTTAACGGCTTGTAATTAATATTGTGTTGGATATGTTTAGTTAGCTACTTCATGTAAATATAAATAAACCTGTTACACTGTGTATCATTGTGTTATTATCACCACAAAATACTTCGTTTAAAAATAAATATTTCGTTATTTGTAATAATTAAATGGACTTACAAACCACCTCCCATATATCCGCAGGCAAGTCCTTATCAACCTGACTAGCCAATTCCCAGATGTCTAGTTCTCTATTCTCTCCACTTTTAGCCCTGAATACCTCCTTTACATCCGGCATTGTATCAGTGCTGGCTAGTGATATCTAAAAATTTGAAGAAAACATTTAAATAAATAAAAAAGACAAATAAACCACATACATATGCAGTACATATTTAGACACTGAAGATTCGGTAATCAATTTAAATTTTTGGACTACAGTCTATTATTCCTTAACTTATGGAAAAATATTTGGAGAGTAATGTATTGTTAATTTTATGAATTCTGCATTTATTCTAAGTTTTTCAAATATTGAAACAAAATAACAAATACATAGTCTCAAACTTTCACGATACACACTCATATTAAACACACTATTAACGGGACTTACGTTACGCAATTAAGTCCCGTTAATAGTGTGTTTAATAAAAATAACAAATTATAAATAAACAAGTGCGTGTCGGGCCACGCGCAAAGTATAGGGTTCCGAAGTTGACGATGCCCACAGTACCTTTCTAAGACTTATTAGCATCTAGCTAGCCTGTGGTATGACGTGCCCGCCCGACGCCCCTGCCGCTCGAGAAAAATCATTGGTATTTTAATCATTTCATAAGTTGGTCGACTATTACTCGTAAGTTTGTACAGCCTACTTAGCTGTGATAGTTTTCCTTTCAACTACGTTATATATGCCACAACCGTGATTTTTTTCAGCCATCCAAATACCACCATTTAGCTGGCAGGGGGGGGGGACACGTGACTCTAACAAAAAATAGCACTTTAAAGCTTAATATTTCAGAAACGCATCACTGAATCAAAAAATGGTTTTGACAAACCCACAATATTTTTTGAAGACCTAATCAACGATATGCCGCACCATGGGGTACGCAAGAAAAAAAAATTACATCCCCACTTTACGAGTAAGGGAGGTACCCTTTAAAAAAATATATTGCAAAATTTTATTGTACCACTTTGTCAGCGTAACTAATATGTATATTCATGCCAAATTACAGCTTTCTAGAACTAAGCATTTCCGAGCAATAGTGCGGACAGACGGACGGACGGACATGGCGAAACTATAAGGGTTCCTTGTGGACTTCGGAACCCTAAAAACTATACCTACTTTGACATTGGTTTTTTCCAAGACCTTAATAGGTATCTGCAAATCCCTTTGTCCCGTCAGTCGAGGGTAGTTCAGTATGTTGGATTCAGAATATGGGGATATGTGCGAGGATGCCATGGAAGATATTGACATAGGACTGAGAAATGTTTTAATGTCTGCACCCATTACCAACCGAGTATTAGAGTGTGCTGAAGCAACTGAAAAAGAAAAAGAATCATAGAATAAAAGGATAATAAACAACACATGACAAAAACCTCCTTTCATCAAAAAGAGGGGATGCACTCCCAGGGCAGATGCCAAACTACGAGGCACCACAGCTGCAATAGGTACAAGTAACTTACAAGATGAATCAAAACTCTGCACTGTGTAGTTTGTAAGAGATTTTTCCCCTTCTAAGAATTTTACTTCACGTCTTAATGAGAATGGCAATTCAAAGACATGAGAAGGATAGTAGTGGTAGGGCTCCGGCGATCCAAAGGACTCTTGTTGGGGCTTTGGAAGCATTTCATCAAGCCTCCCAAAAGTAAACGGATTCTGTAAGAAAGTAAAAGTTTATAATCTGAGCAAAAAGAAATTTTCAACTATTGTCACCCGAGCAAAGCTCAGTTGCCTCAGCTACTGACTATTTTACCACAATTGTTAACTTGAAATTGACAAATATTGTAATAGAAATATTAACTGACAATTTCAGGCCTACCTTGAAGATCTCTTCAGAAAAATCAACTTTTACAGCATTCTTCAGACTGATTAGTAATCTCAGTACATTGTACACATTATCTTTTTCTTCTCCAAAGTCTGTGTTTCTTATTTTACTTATAGTTTTCTTTAACTCAACTGCTTTTGTATGTTCTGCGACATTCCTCACGCCTTGTTGGCATACAAAGTAATACGACCATAAATCAGCTATTGGTTCTATCTTGGATTCAGGCGTCTTTACAGTACTCTTTTTTAAAATTATGCCGTAGGAATGTGATCTCATCTTAGCGATTAGTTGTTTTTCTGTAAGTTTACTCTGTCTAGAGTACTGAGAGGCTGTCCTTGTGCATAGTTCGGTAAGGAGCTCATAAACTCCATCATCTTTTCGGCCTACAGATGCCATGTCGTTAACTGATGAACAACAATCAAATCGTTCACAATAAAATTATGTGTAACTGGTCACCTGTTATGACCATATGCACAACTGAATGCCTATATTTCTCTGGCATACTGATTTCCAAACAAAACAATTCAAGTTTCAACAATCCATTTCCATCCGATCCGAACCCAACACGCAAAGCTTGACGTTGACACCTGGCAATGACAGTCGTGACAGTTGGATGGAAGTAGTATAATTAATAACTGTAACTACCTCTGTAACCAAAGTATGTGCCGGCTGTGCGGGGTAAGGTCGTAAAAAGCTTCTACCTCTCTTTTTCCAACCGCATCAAGAGAGATAAGGACAAAAAGCTACGGGTGAAAATTTAGGCATGTTTTTTAAATTGTGAACAAAAACGACCGTCAAGTCTTTATTGTTTCGGTTTCGAAACATTACTCGCTTCACATGTTCTTATATACTTATTACTTCCATGGTTGAAACTATTCAAGGTAAGGAAATTTTTGAAACAATTTTGTTTTTGAACATTTTAAGCAGTAACTGGAAAATTTTAATGGAAAAAAACACGCTCAGAGCGCTCATAGCACCTTGCATCTTTTTTTCTCTTAGAAGTAGACTTAAAGAGGAAATAGGATGCAAGGTGCTGTGAGCGGTCTGAGCGCGTTTCGGAACGCAGCCTTTATCTCTTCGTTTTCGCTGTCAAATTCGTGAATTTATGAATATAACCTCAAAGTGTGTTAAATTTGTTATTCTTAAATTTCTTAAACAAATCTATCTACTGAAAGCTTGTCCTGGGTCTAGTCAATAAGGTTTTAAAGTTCTCAGTAACTATGAATCAAGCGGAAGTCGCTAAACTAGTTTCTAAATTACGTATCAAAGTACCTGCTCAGCCACGGAAGCTTAGAAATGCAGAAGGGCCCGAGGGCAGATTAAACAAATTACGCAAAACAGTAACCGGCTTAATAAAACACGAACGTATTGAACTGAATTACAATAGAGCTGATGAAGCAAGACAGTATGCGGAAAGGGTAATACGCATTGGATTGGACATTGCAAAAAAGTTCACACTAACAAGTAAAATAAATTGTTTTTTTTTATAATTTCAGCTTATTTCTGATGCCATTAGATATGGAGACTGCCATAAACCAACCATGGACAATGCAGATTATTGGCTTCTGGAAAAGGAACTGGTGCATAAACTGTTTAAAGTCATAGTGCCGAGGTATGAGAACTCTAACAAGTCATACACAAGGATGCTGAAGGCACCTAGGGCAATGGTCACTAGGAATCAGGACAAAGCTGTATTAGAACTAAGAGACAACCCATATCCCAGCTTGATCAATAAGCAAGCTAATAACAGACAATTGATCCAAAATATCCTTCTTGATGCTGCAAAGTATGATTATAGACGGTCAAAATACAATGAAATATCAGAGAAAATAGGTAAAACAGAAGAAAAACCAGAACTAAATGCGAAGTCACAGCAAGAGAGCAGCAATAATTAATGCATTCTCTATAGGAATTATTGAATAAATAATATAGTAGTTGTATAACTACATCATCTTTTATTATAATCCTTATAAACATTATTATAAAAAAGTAAACCGACTAATTGAGAACCTCCTCCTTTTTTTGAAGACGGTTAAAATGGCAAACTTTTTGTATGTGCATCATAATGTTCTATTTTAGGGCCAGACGGGGTAATAATGAGACAGGACAGGGGTAAATTATTAAAGACATATGATTATATACGTTTATACAATATACATAAAAGCATTTCTCATTCACTTCATTTACAGAAAATAGTTTTCAGCTGTTATGATACTTAATATGATTTTAATTTAAAGCTACGTTTATACGCGCGTGACCGAGCTTGTGAACGTGCCCGTTGAATGTCGTTTAAACGTTTTGAACAACCGGATAGGAAACCGACAGCCGACCGATCGACGGCGTTCACGTTCACATTCACGAGCGCGTTCAAAAACAGCCTGTTTACGCGCTCCTGCCTTTGAATGCGTCCGTGAATGTCATTTTGCACGCCGTTCATGTAAACGTACCATACGGTTGGTACGTGTATTTTCATTACGTCTTAAATTTACTCCTGTCTCATTATTACTACCTCAGTCCCTCTGGCCCTAAAACAGTTGCTCAAAAAGTAAACATTTCGATACCTGTTTAGCGTGCGAGAAGTTAAGCGACCTACTCAAAGCATTTCCTACAGGACCCTGATTGCAATACCAATGCCGAATCGTATTGTGTGTATGCATGTAGGGCCGATATTTTATTTATTTACCCTGTCGCATATCGGCCTCGCATGCATATACATAACACGATTTGGCAGTGGCACTATAACCAGGCTTTTAGTAGGCCCCTTGATATATAAAAAAGCTATGCATGCGTAATGTCGGAACTTGGCCTGGCGCACGGCCGTGCGCCTGGATTCACGATCACGATTAATCTCAGAAAACTATTCGTCGACTTGGGTAAATAATAAAATAAATATCTTGGGACATTTATACATATTGTCCTAGCCCCCCTAGCATTGTTTATTTAATCGTGAGATGTATTCGAATTAACAACGATTAGTAATAATATCCTGCATGCATATGCATTTCACCTGTTTCGACGATTGATGATTATTCTTTCGAATAATTAGTTGATCGAAAAAATATTCGTTGCCCCTCTCTATTTGTTTTCGTTTATCAGCTGTTATCTTATCACTCAAATGTCATGTCGTGTCGGGTCTTAATCTGAATTATTTATATTAATAAATAGAGCTATTGATGCGTAATTTTGCACAAAGTACTTAATACTTAATTAAAACCTACAACTGAGTTCAGAAAACTCATTATGTCGGAATTGATTTCTGCAAACCCGGCGATCGTTGTCATTGGATCATGCAGTGTTGACTTTACAACGTAAGTTTAAAGCATATGCACTACATTATCTTACTAATTATAAGGGGTACTTGTGCCTGATTATCTTTGTGTATTTGTAGCTACGCACCCAGATTGCCGAAGCCGGGTGAAACGCTCCATGGAACCAAATTCTCTACTAGTTTTGGTGGAAAAGGTGCCAACCAATGCGTAGCAGCAGCTAAACTTGGCGGAAAAACTTTTATGATTGCCAGAGTATGCTTACTAATTTTACCTAGGTACTTGTTTACTTTGAATGGATGGTTTTATCATAATACAGAATTTAATTTTAGGTTGGAGATGACCAGTGGGGTTTGAAATACAAGGAACATTTAGAGACCATTGGAGTAAATGTATCACATTGCTACATTACACAAAATGTTACTACAGGTATAGCACAAATATCCGTTGCTGAAAATGGAGAAAATCAAATAGTAATAGTTGCCGGGGCTAACAATCTTTTGGCGACATCAGATGTCCATTCTTCTGCTGACCTTATAAACCATGCTGATGTGTTGATAGGTCAACTAGAAACACCTTTTGAAACTACGCTTGCAGCATTTAAATTAAATAAAGGCGTAAGTATCTTCGCGTATCTTCTTTACACACATAGGTTTAATAAGAATTATAAAATATGAGATTTATTTTATGTTGAGGTGCAGAAGAATTAAGTTGCAATTTTATTGTATACAATTATTACATACTTATTTCAGGTCAAACTTCTGAATGCAGCACCTGCTAGGGCAGACATTCTGGAAATACTTCCATACTGTACTATACTGTGTGTTAACGAGTCAGAAGCCTCGTTAATTAGTGGCATGGAAGTCACTATGTTGTAAGTGGACTTGAAAATCCTTTTTAGGATTTGATGTAAGTACTACTATTGATGTACTAATGTTCTATTGAATTGCTTCCAGAAATATTGTAGATGTATTGAAAAAGCTACTGAACACAGGATGTAAAACAGTGATCATTACCCTAGGAGAAAAGGGAGCTGTATATTTAAGTGAAAAAGATCCTCAGCCTGTTCATGTGTTCTGCAGGACAGTTAAACCAGTAGATACAACTGTAAGTTCCTGCAAAACTGTCAATTTCAAGTTAAGGTAATCAATCCACTTCATTTATTTGTGTAAATGGTAATAACATTTCAATTTCAGGGTGCTGGGGATGCTTTTGTAGGAGCTCTGGCAACTTTCATGGGACAACATAAGGACCTCCCACTTCACCAAATAGTTGGAGCAGCGTGCGAAGTGGCCACAATATCTGTAACTAAAGAAGGCACCCAAACAAGCTACCCTTCAAAACTAGATGTTTTTAACAAGAAATATGAATTTGTGAAACTGTGACATTCAAGAGAAATAAAAGTCTTTTCTACAAACTTTAACCATCCAGGTCATTTATATTTAATATGAACATACCTTTCAAGGCTGTAACAGATATTTAATCCATTATCTCTCAGACATGTCATTTTTACTCAAAATTATTATCTAAAATCATTAATCTACAGTCAACACTAGATAGCTCTATACTTATTTAAATGAAGCATTGAAGAAATAAGGAATCACCAGAATTCTCTTTCACAATTGCTGTGTAAATTGAAACATGATTCATAAATATATTGATATATTTCAAACCTGCACAGCTAACAATATTAACATATCAATAAGGATAACATTTCTGTTTAGTGGTGTTTTTTCATGAAAAGGTCTGGTATAGGAATTATGGATATCAATGAAAAACTGCATTAAACAAGCTGAAATTCTTCAGATGTGCATTAATGTGATGGTACATATGTATTACTAGCAGAAGTGCTAGATCAGAACCAGACTGCATAACTAAGTTAGGCTTTATATATGTATAAATTAAAGATGTTGAAATAAAGAGTCCTTTAACCCTTCATATGCCGTGTCCCAGATCCATCCCAAAATTTTTCATTCCTTATGTAATTATTGCATAGTGTGGAGGCTCTGCATATGAAAGGTTACATACACCCTACGCAATTCATTGAATAAGTGATAGTAAAGAAGTTTGGTTCAACCAAATAATTATTTAATGCAACACATACAGACTATCAAGATGGCTTTCGTTTACAATTTGTAACAGAACTTTTAAATCTTCTAGACTGGAAATAAACTTGGGCGCCCCAATAAATTCAACAGCCTTACCATCCAATTCAATACTATATTTAAGGTTCTTGGGACATGTTACACATCTGTAACACTCGCCATTTTTAGTTTGCTTAAATATCACATGAGTGATTACTTCAGTCTTGGGAATTAATGCGTCACTTTTTGTAGGAATGGCTGCTTCCGTGGGTGCAATATCATTATTTTTACTATCTCCACTTAAACAATCCTTTCTTTGATCATCAAATGGCAATTGTTCTTCTATGCCTTTCCGCAGCGTCTCATCAATTATAGAGGGACTGCCTAAATTAGTAATGCAATTTTCTGAAGATTCTTCTTGTTTTTCACTTTCTTGACTTTTAATGCGCTCTTGAATTGCATTCAAAGGAACTTCTGCAATTAAACTTGCCATGTCAGTGTTGTCAACATCCATTGGTATTGTATCCGGTCCCTTACTTATTTCACTGCTTTTTCCAAGCAACATTGCTTCAACATCACTTGACTCTAAGTTGGACTTGAATTCTACCGTGCTACTTTGGTCATTTGATTTCCTGATAGTTTCTGATGTGCTCTCATTAAGGATATCCATTATAGAGGGAAAGTCATCCACTTTATTTTCAGATGTATCTGCTTTATCTTCAGCAGTCGAAGTTTTCTCATTATACATTAGATCTTCCAACTCTGCTGCAATACGATCATAAACTTTATCTTCTTTGGGTTCTTCACTCTTAGGGAAGTAATCAATGATCCATTCTTCCGTAGGAAGTATACTCTTATTAATATTAGGCAGCAATTCTAGTAATGTTGCTTTATTCTTTACATCATTGGCCTTTACATTTGGATTAATAAATATGATGCCATATTGTTTTAGGTTAGAATTAAATAATTGTTGATTATAATTGGAATTCTTGTCTTTGATGATGGGCGATTTTTTTAACCTATTGTTCTCTTTCAATATATTGCTACCTTGACGGGGTGACGCCACTGTTACTTGCTTAGTAACTTTCGGTTTTTTCGAATTTATGGGCTCTGTGTTTGGCAATATGTTGTTTGCATTTTTATGAAGTAACACCATACCATTCTCGCTTTTTTTCAATCTTGAAGTTGCATTTGGAGTTGTTTCATTAGTTTTCTTCGATTTCGGGGTTGAACTGCTTTCATACTGAATTTTAACTTTGGTGAATTTACCCAAAATCTTGGCAAAGTCCATTCGCGTAACCAACACAGAACAATCCCGACATTTGCCTTCTTTGTAGAGACGTTCTACGTTTTTGGCCATTTTAGGAGGTCTTCCTTTTCGCATATCTCGAACTCTCTGAGAAATCATTTTCATATAGGGCTTCAATCACATAAATATTTAGGAAAATTTGATTGAACGAAGATGCATTGGATATATGCACATTTCCCGCGCAGACGATATATTCACAGTTAGCCAAATTTTCCTTCCACTGTAAGCTATTGCACATTCGTTGTGTTATTGTCTTGGTATAAAACTTAGAAAAGAGGTACAAAATACAACGTAAATCAGAGTTAACGAAGTATTTCGTAAGATCAGTAACAAACGACACAACAGACCCAACGCGAAAATGGCGTTCATTTAGTGATGTCCGTACGTAGAGTTGATAATATCGATAGTTTAACCCATAGAGGCAGGCCATTGCGCTAACCGCACCGTGTGACTATTTCTTTCAATATGTTTTCCACAAAAGGTTTATTCCCTTTCTATGCTGTTTATCAATAAATTTAATAAAATTGAAATGGCAAGGATGATAGATTATTATAATTACCACAGAACTGGAATCTAAGTCTGTGATGATTATTTTCAAAATGATTGTATTTTTTGTCTTATAAATCGATGAACGCCGGCTGCGCGCTCGAAAAAATGTGACGCAATAGTAACGTTCCGCATGAGTCGAGCGCGCAAGCGAAAACGCGGAACAAGCGATAGAGAGGCACGATCAGCCTAATTGTGGCGTTATCACGTAAAATTATCGTCTGTAAACCGACTTTACTGACCATTGATATAAAAAAACGATTTTTCACAAAAAATAATAGCAAATCAATATCCTTACTAATATTATAAATGCGAAAGTAATTCTGTCTATCTGTGATCGCTTAAACCGCTGGACCAATTGAGATGAAATTTGGCATGGAAGTAGTTGGAGTCCCGGAAAAGGAAATAGGCTACTTTTCTTCCTACACTTAAATTATTGCAACTAAATGTAACCTAAATGTAACGAAGTTAAAAAAACCTTTTGTTTGAAAGTGGGAAACCTATATAAGTGAGAGAAATTTCCAGGCCCCTCAAGGTCCCAATTATCGAGGTTTCACTGTACTTTTAAAAAGGCAGTAGGTAAACTAAGGCCACGTTTACCTACACATCACGACACGGAGAAACCTAAGGAACCAGTGATTAAATTTATATCTACGTGGGTTGAAATTATTATTTCTATTACTGAATTTAATTATTTGTATGCGAGAACCAAAAAAAAATAGGGACATGTAAATTCCTTGAACATAATCAGAAATTATATAATTCAAAGAAATTATAGTTTAAAAGCACTTTACATACTTATCCAAAAATTAATTTTACAACAGTGAAGGTAATTGAAGATACCTCCACAAGAATCTCATGTAAACTCAAACTAATAAACATTTTCATATGGAAATGTCAACATGGCATTTTAATATCAGACTTGGTATTGTATCAAACCGTTCCGTTTTTTCACCCTTGTTCTAAAAATACACTTGAATCGTGATAATTATGTGTAAAAAACACGTTAATTAATCACAATCAAAATAAATTGTTCGAAATGTGTATTGTTTTTGGGAAGAAAGTGATGAAAACCAGTCAAAATCGGCGATTAAATACGACTTTCAAACATTGACCGGTAAGTAGTAATGGCAAGTAGTAATTTTGTCTTCTTCAAATATTTTACCTGGGTTTTTATTTTCTTTGACTATGTTCAAAGATGTTTATGGCGAATTATTAGTCCAGGTAGCTATACAAGTTTGTATGAATTTTTTTGTAAGTTTTTTTAAAATTTTTAGATGAAAACGAGCGTTGAGTTATTATTTATTTATAATAAATAAATATATGCAACCGATTTCAACAATTATTTACATCAACACTTCATCCTATTTAAAATATACATAAGACTTATCAATATAAAAAGTACCATGAAGTTAGCATTCAATTTTCTCAATGTTGCTGGAATATGTTTTATATTTTTTCATGTCATTGGTATAGGCAAACGAGCGCACAGCCCACCTGATGGTAATTTGTCACTGCGGCTCATGGACACCGAAATCCTATGATCCCCTATTAAGAAACCATACGATCTCGAATACGTTGCCTACCCTGAGGCCTTAAACCCCTACCGAAACACAACAGTGCGAGCACTACTATTTGGCGTCAGGTTAGCGAGGAAAGACGGTGGTACGACCCCGGACGAACCTAGCCCCAGGCCCTACTACTAGCAAAAAAATAATTGTAAATTTATCTATGTGGCTAAAATTTAATTTATTTTTTTGTTAATTTCTGATTACTATTTTTAGTAGGTGCTTTCAAGTTTCCGCAAAATTGTTAACAGGAACTTGAGGCATTTTGTATTTGGTTTTTAGTAGAAGACCCTATACTCGTAGATTAATATACTAAACGTAAAATATTTTGTTCTACGCGAATCTGTATTTTTTTTCTTTTGATTTCGTCTTTTTTTATAAAATAAAAATTGCAGTGAAATTCAAGGCAGATCATACGCAATTGCCTTGCACATTAATTGTGAGGTCACGATTTATGGCCAGTACTGCAAGATGTTTTTCTTTTTCAATATTTTCGTTTTACGTAGTTTAATTCGGCGTGTTAGTAAATTTATAGTATCAGATTATCGGCCCAACTGATGGGAAGTGAGTTAAGGAAGCATTCAGTCAGCTCACGCTCACGTACGTAAAGTAATTTGTAATTTAGTGACGGATGAACAGCAGGTAAATCGATTTCACTAGCATCATTTACAATAACTTCTAACTGTAGGATTTCACTTCGTACCTATGCTATTTAATATAGCGTTAAAATACGCATTAATCTAGGTACTTTATATGGTGCGTTTACATGAACGGTGTTCAAAACGACATTCACGGGCGCGCTCACAGGCACAGGCGTGTAAACAGGTTGATTTTGAACGCGCTCGTGAACGTGAACATGAACGCCGTCGATCGGTCGGCTGGCGGTTTTTCGGCGTCGCGTTAGTATCGCTTGCATCTTTGTGGCGTACGGACGATGACGTCTTGCCGAATAAAATTAATTTAACAATGCCAATTTGTCGGAATGGTCAAACGACCAAAATTTTACATTCCTGGGGTGTTACCAAGTAGAACCAATAATATGGACCCCCTCAAATAAGCAACATAAATTTAAAAAAATGTTGCAGATGCTTAGGAGAGGTTGACAAACTCATGAAGGAGTTCAAACGGAGAAAAGAAGTACTTACGGGCACACTATATCTCTTTTCCGTGGAAACTGCATCTTTCCGAAATAAAAAGAAGCCTACCAAATATCTCCATATCAAATTTCATTGAAATCGGTCCAGAGGTTTAAACGTGAAGAGGTAACAGACAGACAGAATGCGAAAGTAACTGTAATTTCGCATTCATAATATTAGTACGGGTGGATTTAGATGCAAACTGAAAAAAAAACATCATCGTATCGTCATAATTTTGTTCCTTTTTCCTATAAAAGTAAATGAAACCCAAAGCAGTTAGCCCCTACGAGATTAACGTCCTCGTCGTCTGCCATCCTTGCACTGACTAGCACGCCCGCGGGCGTGTAAACACCCTGCTTTTATTGCGTTTACATGAACGGCGTTCAAATCGACGTTCACGGGCACGTTTACGAGCCCGGGCGCGTGCATGTAAACGCACTATTACATACGCAAATTCCACGTAGACGTAGTCGCGTTCAGAAGCTAGACTTATTTACTCAAAATAAAGTTAGGTTAGTTACATCCTCTAAAACTACTGTTGAGAATGCTGTATGGGGGTAAATAAATTATAACACGGGTCAACGCTATATAATATACGCTACTTTTTATTGCGGAAAAAATCATAGTTTGCTCTCAAGTATCAATTCCAGAAGGGTGAAGACTCGGGCAGAAGCTAGTTATAAATACAATAGAAGACTGTTTGATTCAACGCGCCATAATAACTGATAAAAGAGACACAGGCCCTGGCAACACTGGATATCATAAACCCATGACGTCATGGTAATCGCGCTAAAATTGTTATTTTTACGCTACTGAAAATATTTTTTCAAACTATTCAAGTGTCGGGTTGGCAGGGGGTATCATTTTAATGTTATATGATGATATAGCTATATTATACAAAAATTATCAAAAGAACAGGCATAAAATTGCCCAATATTGCCGACGGGCGGGACTTTTAACGATTTTACTTAGTTCCATTTTACAAATAATAGTTAGTGTGAATATGTTTCATTTCAATATTTCTATAACATAAAATCATGTTTTGGTAATTTTCGTCAATCATCGCACAATATTGTAGTTTAAAAGTTATTCATTTTACATAGAATTGAAAAAACAAAGCTTAGCATATAATACTTATGTTATTCAGGAAGGAAGAAAGGGTTCCGCTTGATTTACATGGGGTCAGTGATTCAAAGGAAGGATACGAATATTGAAATAAGTTCCATCATATAGGGTTGGCACTAAATAATGAATGAATACTATATATTAATACCTATTAATTATTAATATATAATACATGATAATAATCATTATATTTTGAAATATAAATAACCTCTACAGGTACACATAATATCTAAATTTTTAAGATCCAAATAAATATAAATGGCAATTGTTCACACTTAAAATTTATTTATTTTACTCAGAAAACCAACGTGGTACTATCATAATAAAAAAATAATCATCAAATTCAAAAGCTTAATAGCTAATCAACATTTTTTGTGGCTGCCCTGAACTTGGAGCCGGGTCCCCGGCATGGCGATAACGTTGGAGCGATTTTCGAGAACGTGCGTTTAATACAATAGGACTGACCGTTTGAAAAGCCATAAAATAGTATAAAAAATGCAATAACTTTTCTTTAATCCAAAAATACAATCGTAAATTATTTTCATTTTACTAGTAAGTAAAAATAGCTCACAACCTACAATATCTAATGTTAAACTTTCTTTTCGATAGTCTTTTATCTTTTATACTAGCTAGATTTAGTTAAATCACTCACAAACCACTTCGGTTAAATCTTGACATTGTAATTTTTTTTATTCTAGCAGATATTAAATAGTCATGGAGGAACGAACTGTTCGGTTACACACTTTATCGATATATTTTCGTAATGAAATAAGCATCACTATTGAAACCGTGATGACCGCACTCTGGCCGCCATTAAAGAAAAGCAGACAAAATGGCTGCCTTCAGGAACTGAACTGACAGTTGCTCAGTTGCTGTTTGCTGGGTTTTATCAAGTTGATAAAGGCGTTCGCTAAAGAACCAGAAAATATAACATCATTTCTATATATTTCTGAATACATCATTGTATGAGAGTTTATGAGAATGTGAATTCTCCAATCTGCAGTATTATAATAATTAAGGTTTTCAATTTTTAAGACCAATCAATATCTTTAAAATGGCTTGGCAAATGCCGGGTCAATGGAACCCAGGCGTTGCACAAATGACGCCTGATTTAAACATGGGATCTTACACGCAAGAACAATGGGCTGTACAGCAGCAGAATTGGCAGCAATGGACTCAATGGCAACAACAGTATTCACAATGGCAAACCCAATATGGAGACAAGGTAGGTACATATTTGTTAAGCATCAATAAGGTTTCAGCTTGGATGCAAATAATGTGCGACGGCAAATTAAACCAATATGATTAGTCATGATCAATCAATACTTCAGTAGCCAGGCGTGGAAGTCATTTCTCTCATCCATTCGTCTGTGTGGCCTTGTAAATTTTCACTAGATCATTATTTTAAGATTTCATGACTTTTTTTTTATAAATAATAAAGTTAAGTTAAGTCTCCTGTTGTGTCTGTCTGTCCTCTTTAAACTCAAAAACTACTAAACATCCATGCAGTTTTCAGTAATATCCTGAAGGTTTTAGTGTATGAATTATTGCTCTACTCCTGTGTGAAGCTGTGGTAGGTTGCTAGTCAAAATTAATTTGAATGTAATGGGGCTAAGACTCGTCTCAAATCTTTATAAAGCAATGTCCCACTAAAACATGGATAGTTGGAAAAAAAAACATGGGTTAAATTAGTTGATTTTTCTGCCATTTTCTTGGGACATTTCACACAAATTGACCTAGCCCCAAACTAAGCAAAGCTTGTACTATGATGGGCGCTAGACAACAATATCCATACTTATATGTATAGAGAAATATATACACATGTAAATACTAGCAGGATTCAAACCCGCAACCGCGGGCACAGTAGGCAGGGTCACTACCAACTGAGCTAAACCTGTCGTCGCTTTTTAAACGCATTTATAAGGTTGTTGTGTAACTAACAACACTATGTAAGCAATCTTGCAAGCTAAATTTAACCCACTTGTAATTATGGACACATATATGAACATTGGTACATATATGTGACTTGAATGACAATACAATAATATGGTACCAAGCTGATCTGATGATGGACCTTGAAGGTGGGCATGGAAAAGGCAAGACATTGTTTCAGTTTTTTGAAGTATTAATTCATTAATCAATACATTCCCTGTATTTACCGTAAAGCTTCAGAGAAAAGGTACCAACACTGGTGCAAGTTATAACATCTATGTCATTCTCAAGTTAAAGGTTCTACATTATCGGTTGTCAATAGGGTTGATTTTCAGTATGCATTATTTTGTTGGGAGCGCCTTATGTACTTGCTAGTGGTAGGGCCTGGTCTGTCTGGGGTGGTACCACCGTCTTTCCCCGCTAAGCTGCTGCCAAATAACAGTGCTCACAGCGGCTGCCTGGTAGCCAGTGATATTGCTGGCACAGAGGCATTCCATCTTAGGCCCCAGGTTAGGCAATGCATTTGAGATCTTATGGTTTCTTAATGGGGGATCATAGGATTTCGGTGTTCATGGGCCGCAATGACTGCTGACCGCTGTGCGCTTGTTTGCCATTGACATAAAAAAAAAATGGATTACCAACAATGTGGAACTTTTAATTAACTAACAGCTATAAAAAGTTTCTATGTAGGTTAAACGATTTAGTTTTACATATTTGTATTTTAGTGTACTTGTGACATTTAATCCTTTGAGATTAAGAGTAAGTCTTTAGAGATTAAGTAAGCAGTAGAAAAAAAATTGCTTGGCCCGGTATGGTAATGATGGTGCGAGCGATATCTGAATCCCATACTTTCTTTTACCAACTCGAAAAAAATTCAAACCTAAAAAACATGCTTAGAGTCGATAGCTGATTCTGTGGGTAAAATATTCTCACAACATTTTGCTTGACCCCATATAAATGAATTGCCATGCATTATTCTGACTAGAACTTGAGAACTACGGGAAATATTTGGCCGATTCTTATTATTTTTATTTTCTCTTTCATTCAGGGAAGGTTTTAGAAAGAATAAATAACTCATTTATAGAAATAGAATCCAGCTATGGGGGACAGCAAAACACTCCAACATTGAAATACTGCAAAGGTTTCAAAACAGTGTACTAAGAGAAATGGCCGGGTCACCATGGTTCATCAAATAAAAGAACTACATGAAAATTTGCAAATCTCCACTGTAAAGGAGGAAGTGGAAAACCATACAAGATCTTACAGAAATAAGCTCCTTGAACATGTAAACAAGCTGGCAGCAGGATTGTGCAATCCTTTAACTCTAAGAAGCCTCAAGCGGCAGCACATTTGGGACTTACATAACTAAATAATAATAAAAAGGCATCTCTTCAATGGAAGAGATTACCTTTCATGTCAATTCAATTCAGCAATAAAATAACTGCTTATACTCGTAGTCAAGCGACTGATCGCATGTTAGAATAATAATAATAATAATAAAAAAATAGAAATCCATGGAGATACAGAATTGAAATATAGAATAATTTTAAAAATACAGCATAAAAAAAACCTTTAACACTAGCTTTTGCTGGTGACTACAATCGCGTGGATTTCGGTTAGTGTATACTTTTTTCCATGATAACAAGGCCCGGGACCAAGTCAATCCAGTGGTTTAAGCGTAAAAAGGTAACAAGCATTTAAAATATAAGTTTGGATATCAGGTTCAAATACAATGCATAACAAGCATATGCATGCACCAATCCCAGTGTCTTGATGCTTCAACAATAAATTTTTTTTTCTCGGAAACTACTGGACCGATTAAGTTGAAATTTGGTACGTATATGTAAGTTTGTGACCCAAAGACGGACGTGTAACGAAAATAAATGAATTTTAAACATAAACCCTATTTTTGGGGACTAAATGAAAAAAATATTATTGAAATTTTTCAAACTATATCGTGTGACATATCAAATGAAAGTACTTCTTATGAGGATCTCAAATATATTTTATGGTTTGAAAATGACGTCATTGAAAATAATCAAGGGTCGGAACCCTCTCCACGCGAGTTTAACTCGCTTCTTGACCGGTTTTTTAGTGATTTTGCATTAGGTATTGACTTCCCAAAACATTCAATGCAGCCTGACATTTTTTTTTCATGAAGTGTGTTATTTTTCAGTAAATCAATTCATATTTGAAGTACAAGTCAACATATAAAAATGCAATCAACATCCAACTAACCTAATTTTTTTTAAATCCATGTAGAAATAAAATTTGAATTTAAAAAAGTTAGAATGTTCCCACGGAAACTAGGTATGCGTCTTTCGGGGAAAAATAGTAAATGTCCTTTGTCAATGTCCATACCAAAATCGTATAAAATTTAATCTAAATTGATTCAACAGTTTAGCCATGAATCAATGGCGAAATCTATTTCAAGGACTATTTCCAAATACATCAACAGGAACGATGTTCAAAACCGAATTCGGATTTACGAGCCACACCACACCACCACACAAGTGTCCTTACGTGGGCCCAGTACGGATTGGGGACTTCACACAAAACCTTGAATTAGGTACTTCGCAGATGCGTACAGGCTTCCTTACGATGCTTCGATGTTACATTCCTTAAGATGTTGTTCATGATCGTGCGATCATGAACTACATCTTAAAAGTATTCACTTGTGTTAATACAAGTGATTTCTTTCTTCTTTCAGTATGCAGAGCAAATGCAGACCATGCATGGAATGGGGGCTATGCCTCCATTACCACCTACGAGCGCCGCTCCGCCGCCGGCGCCGCCGCCGCCGGAGCAGCCACCACCACCACCGCCACATGAGAACAACCAACCACTATTCGGACAAAATAATCCAGTTCCACCCCCCGGACCACAGGCACAGATTCCTCTTACAGGAAATTCTAACAATGTTAGCATTCCAACAGGTAACACGCAAAATTGGCAACAAGGTACGGATGCACGCAACGAGTCATCACTTCAAGGCGCTAATTCGGAGGCTTTGAAGAAGCTGGCGGAGGAAGAGAGACTTTTCGATATTCAGTTTGATAAATGGGAAGAAGAAATTGAGAAATGGAAGCAGGAAAATGTTAACCATCCGGACAGACAGGCTTATAATGAGTATGAACAAAAATTTGAAACTTGCAGGGCACAGTTGTTAGAGCGCCGCCATTTGATGAAGCAGAAACGGGCGCGACTGTTGGGCCAGGTTCCTCCGGCAGCAGGCAGCACTATAACAGGTAATACACCTACAGCTATACCCCCTCCCATGCAGGCTTCTGCAAACAATCAACAAAATCAGCGTATGCCAACGCCAATGAAATCGAACCAGCAAATCCAGAGTCAAAATCAGCTAATGCCGAATCAAAACTATCATATGCCGACCCAAAACCTGCATATGCAACCCCAAAACCTGCATATGCAACCCCAAAACCAGCACACGCCAGCCCAAAACCATCCTATGCATAATCAAAACCAGTATATGCAGAACCAACGTCCGCATATGCCTAACCAAAGCCAACGTAACAACGCACCAGGGCAATCTAGCAACAATCAATATCAGCAACAGGGTCATGCGCCAAATAATTATAAACCCAATAATATGAACCAAAACTTCAACAACAAACCACCTCATAATTACCAAGATAACTCTCAATATGCACAGTATAATAATCATATGCCACCACAGACTGGTTACAACAGAAACAATGAAATAAGTGTTGATCGGCAAGACCGGTTTGAGTCTTTTGAGCATGAAAATACACAAAGTAACTATTCACCTTCTGACTTCAGTCACACTAACTTTTTGCCAGGCTCAGATTCTGCCAAAGGCATTCCTGGTTTAGATTTGGTTCCTGATGATAAAGCCGGTCCGCAGCCTGATATTATCGATATAACGGAAGAAAAGTCCATGGCTCCTCCTGACTACACTAAAATTTCTAAAGGAATAAATAGCATTCTTGGAGATGAAAAAATAATGAACATTCTTTCCATTTTTCGCGATAAAGAAATACCAGTTGCTAATACTCAGGCACCTCAAGTTTCGCAACCACCTCATAATAGCAATAACGAGAACTACAACGTTCCGCCGAATAATCAATGGAATAGAAATCAAGATATGTCCAATCAAAAGTTTGAAGTTCCGACATCGAATGTAGATTTCAGTCGTCGAGGACCTGTTTGTCCCCCGGATCAAAATCGCGGTCAGGACTATCAAAGAGGAATCAATAACAACAGAGAAAATAATATGCCACCTGAACAGTATTTCGATAGAGAAATTACAAATGTTCAAGTTCCACCTCCAAACATGCATCCAAGAGGACCCCCCATGAGGCCCAACATGCCTCCGCCGCGGCCACTGATGCATGGTGGCTACCAAGAATTCCCTAATGCTCCACAGAGAGGTCCCTCAGACAACATAAGACCTGTGAGACCGAATATGCCTCCATCCAGGCCGCCGCTTATCCAAAACGCGCCTGGGCACGAGGGCGAGAATTTTGCAAGGGGTCCTCAACTTCCTCAAGGGAACAGGCCTATGCTGAATAATATGGCGATGAACCAGCCACCGCCACCCGTACAGCCGGCGAGGCCGGCGTGGGCTGAAGACCCGTTATTTACGCCATCTATTATTGTAGAATATGAGCACAAGCCTCTAAGATTGAAAGGTAATTTCCATATTGCATATGGCATTTTTTTTTATTTACCGTGTTTTTTTATTATTTATTTACTATGTTGTGCTTTCGTGCTCCTTTAAGTTGGCTTGGTAGACAAAGTTTGAAAAGTCATCTCTGTTACTTTGGAGACCAGAAGATTACTGTATCACAGTATTTTTATTTTCCAATTGTGTATTTAGATAGATTTTTGAAACTAATACTGTAGAGTATTACGTCCTGTAATGTATCTATATAAAACTATTGTATCTATATAAAAGTACATCATTTTAGTTGGATGAAATATTTTTTTGTTTAAATAGGGTTCCTCATAACATTCTTAACAAAGATTTCCTATGTCATGTCATTTGTCCATGTGAGCCCAAATAATTCACAATACTGTAATCATCAATTGGTATTTTGATTTGTTTGCTTTTGCTAGACGATTTAAAATCTTTTTTGAAATAAATTCATTTGCATTACCTACCTAAATATTACTTTTCTTTTTTAGCTCGGGAGTTCATCGAACCTGTGCACATGTTCGACTACAACCATAAATCAAAGGATGCTGATAATAACAAGAAGAAAGACTTTGAAAGGGAAGCTGATGAACTATTTGCAAGGATGCCTAGGAGATCGGAGGACTCATTTAGGGATAACCGATTTGCTGCAGACGATATGTCTAGACAATATTCGCCGCACAGGGATTTCGAACGTCGGCATCCGAGAGAGGCAAGAGACGAGTTTAGAGATGATCACAGGGATATGAGAGGACCTCCGAGAGATGATTATTATAGCGAGAGGCGTAGATTCGAAGAGAGAGCTCCGCCTAGAGAAGAATATGACGATAGATGGAGACCTGAAGGTAGAGGGTTCCCTAGAGAGGAATATGATGATAGAAGATTTGATGATAGGTTTGAAGAAAGATTTGATGATAGATATGATGAAAGAAGGCACGATGATAGAGACAGACATATCAGGCGTGATGATTTCAGCAGAGATAGGGACAGGGAAGGTCCAGGGGCCCGTGACAGACTGAGAGAGCCCCGGAGAGAAGATAGTAGAAATCGCAGTCGAAGCCGCGACAGGGACTTGCGTAAACGAGGCCGTAGCAGGGAAAGTACAGTAAGCGAAAGTGCCACCTCAAAAAAATCTAAAGAATCGGAAAAGATCACCAAGGCAAAAAGTGCTCCTAAACATGTGGTCATGATTGACGACTTATTAGAGCCTCCGGGGCGTGAGATGAGACCGGAAAAAATCGTTATTATACTAAGAGGTTGGTAATTCATTTTTATTACATCGATACAGTTAGTTTTAAATAAATTGAAACATAAAAATTGTGTGTTTTTTCAGGGCCGCCTGGCAGTGGCAAATCTTATTTAGCTAAATTAATTCGCGATCGAGAAGCCGAGCATGGAGGGACCGCTCGAATAATGTCCATTGATGATTATTTCATGCAGGAAGGCGAAATAGAAGAAAAAGATCCTGTAACTGGAAAAATGGTACTGTATTTTTCATAAATTGTTACTTATGGCATTGCGATTGTTAACATTGGTTTATTACAACCTCTTATTATATTTTAGGTGAAAAAGCCGTCATTGAAGTATGAATATGAGGAGAAATCCGAGGAAACCTACTTGAACTCATTAAAAAGAGCCTTCAAAAGGACAATAACTGACGGATACTTCTCGTTTTTGATATACGACGCTGTGAACGACACCCTAAGGAGCTATGCTGATATTTGGAACTATGCTAGACAGAACGGTTTCCAGGTAATGAAATTAATTGCCATCAGGGTTGTTGTCTCCCGTAACACGCAATTCACTGGTGTTTGCTTGCAGGTGTACGTTTGTACGATGGAACTGGATTCCCAAATATGTTTCAAGAGGAATATCCACGGTCGGTCGTTGGAAGACGTGCAAGTGGTATGCACAAGGTTCTTCTCGACTCCTGATCATCATATCCAGTTGGACGCGACGACGCTTCTGCAGAACGCCGCCATTACCGACGTGCATATGGAGGATATCGACGATGAAGTGATTATGGAGGATGCGCAAGAACCAGAGGTGAGGGCTCGATACTGAGCTCCTACGGTAATCGCAAAAAACGGCGAACCGTTTACAGCACTCAATACTTGCCTATTTAGCGTTATTTTTGATTAATTTTATAATATATTCCTCCGTGGCAAATTAGATTATCTTCCCTTAATTATGGACCGAACAGTCGATAATGGCAAAATAATGCCTTTAATTGACTTACTCAAGCACTAAATCAATCACAGTCAGTAATAAAGTATGAAAACAGCAGGCACTTGAGCCCATATTGGGGCTTGAACTCAATATAAAGTATGAATGTGTTGAACTGAAACTCATGTGTAATATTGTTGTGTACATGTGTGAGGTTTAGGGCTAATCAGTTTTATTCCAGCTTTCAAAAAGAGTTTTGTAAAGGTACTGCTCCATCACAGGTTGAAAACTCTTTTACTTCGAAGTGGGAGAAATTGGATGACGCCGCGCAACTAGGTAGGTTATGAGTTACACTCCATTTAATTTTAATTATAATTTTTAAGAATTAGTATCGCCATGTCTTCTTGATGTTGAAAATAGTTTTAAGTTTTCTAATCGCCAGTGAAAAGTCCGATTTGTCCGGTTCTTTTTAAACAGCAGCAGCAGAGATGTCGCGAAGTTTTTGATCTTTGATGGGTGCGGTACATCAAAGTCGTCGTTTTACGTTTTTTCCCGCTTGTTGATCAACATTCAGACCCAAAACGCCCATGTGTTGTGCCAGTGGTGAATATGCTCGTGTTTTGCCGCAGCCCGCCTCGACGGCACGAGCCGGCCCCTTCGCCCGTCGCAGCCCTCAATGGAGGACTACCTACAGCTAGACGACTGGAAACCGTCCACAGCTAAACCGGGGAAGAAAACGGTGAGTTTCCAAACCATTCCGCATTTCTTTTTAGCATAGTTGAAAGCTTGAAAATGTCGGGTTACAATCGTGCACAAAAATTGACGTTTGTACGACTTCCAAATCAACCGTAATTTTACGGTCGCTGCGTTTTTATTAATTAATAACTATTGTTATCGAGACAGAATTCCTTATCGCGTAGCCATTTTACTATATGCCAAAGTTATGTTTATTTGACGAACTACAACAAACAAAGAATATTTAAAAAATGTTGCGGCAACGGTGAGTTTTTTATTATTTCGTTTTAAAAAATCCGGGGGATTTTCATCATGTTGTAATTAAAACAGGTACGCTGGGCGGATATTGAAGAGCGGCGACAGCAAGAGAAGATGCGTGCCATCGGGTTTGTGGTCGGCCAGACGGACTGGAACCGTATGACCGACCCCACTATGGGCTCTAGCGCGCTTACACAAACCAAGTACATTGAGAGAGTGAAAAGAAATTAAAACCCTTTTCTTAGCTCGCAAAGAGGGCTATCGCTTTTGAAGACGCAGCTATTTACAGGCGCTAGTCTCGAGTGAGGTCTCAAAAACCGTGTTATTCCTTATGTAAAATCACCTTTTTTCAGCTTAACAGTGGTGAATGTTGCAATATTTTTCAGTTATGGGCTATAAATGGTACATTCAATGAACTTACCGTTAAAAACGGACTCAAAAGACTTGCCAAAACTCAAAAGACTTTCGAAATTAGAATTATTTAACATTTGAAACCCATTGAAGTGTCGCCAACTAGTGTGCTCAAAAACCATAGCCTTCAGTTGAAAATTCGCAATTAAAAACACTTCAAAGTGTTCTTTTCACTTTTGAGTACAAGGTTTATTAAGTGGCAGCGTTTAGGCCAATTAGGAGTAGTAAATACTTCATACGTCGTGACATTCGATTAATTAAGTTTCTCTAAAGGGCTAAGCTTAGGTTAGTTTTTGGGTAGTAAAGAGTAAGCATGTAATGTTGCGTTAAAATCAAATCTTTATTGACTAAAGGGGATAAAAGCGTCGCAGTAATTCCACGTTTGGACTTATTTAGTAAAATATCGGCTCATCAAACATCATCATATCAGCCGATAGACGTCCACTGCTGGCCATATTTCTATAAATAAGTAATTTCAGCGAGAGTCCACATGGAATTCTCAACAACTTAATTTAAAATGCAATCTATTTTTTATTTTATTTTATAACGAAATGTGTACAGGGAACGTTCCTTTCGCATAAATTAGTTGTTCATCGAGTCTCAGGGCAAGGCAAGTTGAGTGACGCGAAATAACAGATTTATTTATCATTTTGCTGAAAATGTTTTTTTTTCAAGACTTTCCTATGAGATGAGGTTCTTGCACGGGAAGAGTGTTTATATAAGTGTTTAAATAGCTCGCTCTGTCTTTGACGTAATATGGAACGTCAAACTGTCTTCAGCGTTATTTTGATTATGCTATAATAATATATTTATGACATGATCTTTTCGTGTCCTAGTAATAGTACACAAATTATGTGTATATTTTTAATTAATGCTGGTAATAAAAAACGTATTAAAATTAAACATACTTTTATTTCATGATCGTGACAATACATTTTGATTATTTGTCGATCAATTATCATTCAATCTGATCAATCAATCACTAGTATGCTGAAAACCTGAATTTCGATTTGCGTAATTTTTAAAATGCTTATATTTTTGCGAACTCCTTTGCGGCGGTTTCTCCGCAGTGGTGATTTTCGTTAAATATTTATCTTCCGTTTCGTCATCGTTTAAAGTATTTTTATCATGTTTTTTGCGGTCTACTTGCGATTCGTTTTTGTCGTTTGGCTCAATGTTGCCAGTTTTATCGAGTTTTTGTACATCCGCTCTTTTGGCGATGTCGACCTCTCCGTCGCGGCTGGCAGTCATCACCATTATTTGGGGTGTTTGCATGGCGGCCATATGGTCCTTCAGACATTGCTGAAGGATATGCAGGAAGAATAAAAAGGCCAGCAGTGTTAATGCTGACATGGCTGCATTACTTTTATGACCTCCACCGTTACTGCTGCAAAAAAAAAAAAACTTGTATGCGTCCTGCTACCGTATACTTATTAAAGCAACAATTTAAATGTAACTTATTCTAGTTTCATAATTCAGATTGATTCAGTTAACAGTGGTAATAAACAGCACCGATAATTAGTTGCATTGCACTTAAAGATCAGCACTTGACAGTACATTATATGTTATGACTAGCTTTTCCCCGCAACTTCGTATGCGCAGAAATATTAAAATGAAAAATCCCGTTTTTCCCCGTTCCCGTGATGCCTACGTCATAACATCTACCTGCATGCCAAATTTCAGCCCTATCCGTCCAGTAGCCTGGGCTGTGCGTTGATAGATCAGTCAGTCACCTTTGAGTTTTATATATTTAGATTATGTTTTTGTGATCTTGATTATCTTTGGCTACTTAACGTTTTTTTTGTAATTTTAACCCTTGATGGAAAAAAGCAATGAAATATGAACTATTTCATTTCTCTAATGAAAAAAAAAATATAATAAGGGAACAATTTAATTTCTGTAAATAATTGTTCGCTTGTTCTTCGATAAGAATTATGTTTAAAAATCTTGTGTTACCAATGAGGCTGACATACTGTTTAGAATAAGCCACGTGGCCGTGGGTTGGCTGCGGGTGTTCGTAGCCATAATACACGTGTTGGTCATGCGAAGGCTGCGCGAAGTCTGCATACCTAAGAAAAAGATAAAGGATTATATAGCATGCAAACAGGGCGTACCTACCTACCGCCGAAACGCGGTGAAGTTGCTGGAATAGAAGCGTTCCATGTTAGGCCCCCTGACGCCTAAGATGGAACTAGGTAACGCATTCTAAATCTTATGATTTCTTGTGTCCATGGGCCGTAGTGACCGCTTACCATCATCATCATCAGGTGTCCTGTGTGCTCGTTTGCCTACCAATAATAAAATGGACCGGCGCTAAAAATCTGGCAAGTGGCGTATTGAAGTCTTGGTCGCTGTAGGTCATACCAGCGACCTCTTTCCCGGCTTCACCCGGTAAACAAAATTCTAACCTCAAAGTGGTATTTTTTGGGATAAAATTGGTTTATTACTGTATAAAATCATTTAATTAAACATGAGTGACATCTCTTGAGTGATATTTGCTCCTGGATTCCTTTATTTACGCTTAAATAGCCACAAATGGACCAAAAATAAGCATTTTGAGTTTACATTTTTTTACCAAATAAGAAAACTGAAGATGAACATCACGATACAACTGAGCAGGTGCAATAATTAGCCTAGAATTAACCAAAAATAAACTTTGTATCAACGGCTTAAGTTCTACGTTGTGTCCTGCTATAGGTAATATCTCCTTGGCATCGTGAGTGTATTTTGTGCGATTAGTTGCCCTTTTTATCTTGGGCCCTCTTCAAATCCGCTACCTACAGAATATAACTCAAGTAATGAATTATTGCTGAAAACGGAACCCTTCACTTAGTTCGTCTGTACAATGTTTTTCAAATACCATTTTTCAACAATTAAAAAAACATTGACCAAAAAATAAAATCAATTTGACTAAGTTGTTTGCGGATTGGGGACTTCACACACATCTTTGAATTACTTCGCAGATGCGTGCAGGCTTCCTCACGATTCACCAAAAAGCTCAGTGGTAAATTCAAAGTGAATTTCGCACATAAGTAAACTTAGAGGTGCGAGCCGGAGATGTGTGTGAAGTCCCCAATCCACACTGGGCCCGCGTGGGGACTATAGCCCAAACCCTCTCGTGATGAGAGGAGGCCTGTGCCCAGCAGTGGGACGCAAATAGGCTGTAGTAGTAGTAAGTTGTTTGATTCCCACCAATAGGATTGCTTTATTTTCTTAAGCTTAGAAAATAGAGCAATCCTATTGGTTGTAATCGAAATCGAACACCTCTACAAAATGAAGCCTTAGATTTGCCAAATACATAAAAGTAAAGTACCCAAGGGTCACTCCCGGACACCCTTAAGCCCAGTCATGTCATGGGCACGTCATCTGCGATTAACTGTCAACGTTATTGCTTGCGTCAGGCGCAAGCCTGAGTGTCAATCATTGGAGCGGTGTCCATGTATGGTGTCGTTACCTTACTCTTACTTTATTTATACTCGTAGCTTTTAATACTTACCTTTGGTCATCGCCATCATTTACTTGATTTGGTGTCACGTTTCATATTATTCTCAAAAAAAAAAACGATTTTTTAACACTCAATAAAAAGATAACAAACCCAAACGCCATGTGATTTTATTAGTTAGACATTTTATTTTACCCAATATGTGAGTCCAACTTGTACTTGCATATTTTTTTATTATAAAATAGGTACAGGCGAAAGCCCGTTTCTGATGAATGTTTAAGGATTTCATTCCACCGACTCCAACTGCATTTAGAGAGCTATCAACGGGATCGACCGTGGACACATAACACATATTTTACTCTACTGTGTGGGGGTGAAACCATAGCAAACCTTTCACTGAGCTGCTTCGTCCCGATTCCCATTTGCGTCAGCACGTTTCCCAGAGTCATTCTGTATGTCACACGCGTCACTTTCCACGGATGTCAAGACACTGACAGGGTGCGCGAGCGCACTGGCATTATCGTGCTCTAGTTCCTGCCAAATTGCCCGCAAGATGTGACAAACGGTACTGTAGCGGTATTTTCAGTATGTGATTTTCTAGATATTGTTAGATACAGGGAGGGATTACACTGTGGGTGCATTATGGAAAAATTCACAGTATCTTTGTGCTTGCATTTTATAGTAGTAGTATTAAATTCAAATTATAGTCCGTATTTATTCTGGCAAAATATATTTCATTACTACATAACGTTGAATTTTTGAAGTATCATTAATGAAAGACGCGTTTAATAATTTAATAATTTATTTTTACACACACATGCACACAAGGACGTCCTCATTCATACGACACTCACTTAATACAATACAATACCTAGTACACTAAACTATTTAGTGATATAAACGATATATATCACACAGATTTTTACATCAGTCGTCATTTGAGAAATTGGCGGAATTGTAATTATTAATACAATAGTTTATTAAAACTATAGACCTAATGCCAATTCATTAATCATTTCACAAGGCACTGCAATCAAGCTCCGATCACTACGATATTACATTTCGCTTTAGATTTTGATAATAACAATTTCTATTCGTTAACTTCTAAAATAAGTTAAATAAATAATTTAAATAAATTATTAGAACACTAAAACTCATACACTTTTTAGCCTTTACGATGGGATGATAACACGCCAAAAGAGGTGTGTAAATCTAAGAAAATACCCTTGTGTACAAAACTCCATCTTGAAGAAAGATGAAGAGAAATGCACTAATTCAGATTGTTATCATACGAAAATGGCTGAATAAGGAATCTATACGGTTTCTGAGTTCCGATTTTACAGTATATAAAATGCAACTTGAGTATTGCTGTTTTGGTTTGGCTACGCTAAGTATGATTTGGCGGTTTAAAATTAATATGGAGATGTTTGGCGTTAGACTTCATTGCATTCGAGGTACAGTTGACGGCAGTCGACACCGGCGCGGCCGCGGCGCCCGGCCTCGAAGAACTCGTCGAAGGTGCCACCAGATTGCCTTTCTAGAACGAAGCTAGCCGCGTAACTGGAAAAAGACAATGCAAAATTGACACAGGAACTTGGCTTCTTTGAGATCATGAATTTCCGAGATATAAGTTACTATACTCACGTTCCAAGTTGGCAGAAGACGCTCTTGGGTCCGATGTCAGAGGAGCACTCGTTGTTAGCGTCGCAAATGTATTTCTGGAGGCATTTGTCGTCGCTCGTGCCGAAAGATCTGACATATGTCTTGAGCATGGCGATACCGGCGATAGAGGCATCACTGATGGAGTCCTTGCGGCCCATGGAACGAGCGGCCAGCGAGCGGTGGGAGAAAGACGTCTTCAGGGCATCCAGGAGATTCACTACGATGTTGATGAACTGAAAGAAAATGTTCTATAAAGCTGATTGGACGTCAGAACACAAAAAAACAGAAGAGGTCTATTCCAACATTTCCAACATCTTGTTACTTCCTGGTTTTACCTGACTACATTGATTAAGTATATTGTATTTATGGAGCAGCGCGTATTAATAGGAGAGGAGGGATGGGTCGCGTACCTCTCCAGCCTGTTTTGCCATGGAGGCGACCTGGTCAGGATCTTTTGCACCGAGCACCGTCGACAGTACCGCAGCCAATATACCCTGAAGCAAGCGAGACGCGACACCGGTTCCATAACCGAACTTGACTATTTACAATTTAATTAAGGGAGAACCTCAAGGAACTTAATATCCATCTACTTTTTATTTTACATCCAAAGTTTACCGAGAAATTCCTTGAGACTACCCCATGTGAAGGTAGTTATTATGTGTATTAGGGATTGATACTGAACGAAATGTTCTACGGGTGAGGGTTTGCAAAGTGCCGATATACTAAAAGTGACTGAAGACATCTACAGAAATTATGTTAGTGGATCAGGATTATGGCCCATTGCTCTATTAAGATGCGTGATATGCTTTTAAATAAAATACTTATTCCAACGGTTAATTGGCGAAGATTCGAGACGTTTAGTGGATTGTTACCTGCATGGGTGAGGAGCCGTTGTCGACTTTATCGATGCCGTCGCTGGAGGCTCCGCCGCCGAGAATGGCCGTCAGAATCTTGAGCCCCATGGAGAAGAGGTTGGCCCAAGGCGACACGGAGGATGAATCCGTGTCCAAACTGTCACTCTTGTTGGGGCCCGTGCCGCCGGGGTTGAACAACATTTGCATAATCATTCCTGAAAAGGGTTTTAGCATTCCTGAAATTTGATTACTCTCATTATTGAGCTCAAACGAATATTTGCATCATGCCAAGGAATTTAGAAGCGTTATTTAATTTATAATAAAGTAGTCAAATCACCTGAAATATTAGTATACTCCTTACCAAGCATGTTGGACCAAGAGAAGCCACTGTCGGAGATGGAGTTGTTCTGAATGTCGTCGTCGATATCGTCGAGCGCTACTTTCTTGAGCGCGTTTGGTTTCTCCGCGAATTTACGCTCCTGCGCCTGCAGTTCGTGCTGCAGGGGCACTGAGTTGCTGTAGTACTGTGGGTTCTGCGTCCGCACGTTACTTGTGGACTGGAACGTAAAATAAAAAAAAATCACAATAAAACCATTTTTCCAAAAAAGTTATACCTACTATAATTAAGCAAAACATTAGTTAACATTATGTAAACTATATTGAGTTACATATGATAATAAAAACAAAAAATATTTAAAAATACAAATACAACTTGAAATTCTATGTTAACTACCTAGTTAGATTTCGACCTGTCGTACACTGTGCTGTAGAAGCTCTGTTGGTAGTAAGTATAATTTTTACCTGTGAGATGAGAGGAGCATGTTGCGGGTACGCGATGGTGTGCAAGATCGTCGAGGAGCTGATAAGGGCCAGCAGCACCCATCCTGCGGTCTTCTGACACATTCTGCGGACAAAAGACAATCGTAAGTAAGTACCTATTACAGTAAGTCGGGTTAGAGGTAAGTAACTACTGCGAGTCTCCGCTGCGACTTTGCGCTTCTACGTGACGTGATGCTGATTTATATGTAGCAATAACATTCGGTGCTTTCATTGACTAAAATAAATTATATATTCTTTAATTACACGTCGCTGACTATGGACGTCGATTAGAAAGTGCTCTGATGAGCGATTCGCGCGAATTGATTGCCTGCGTTTGGAGTTGCTTAGAAAGTAGCCCCCTGCATTGCCTTCGGTGCATTTTTACGAGGATGCAGGTTGCGGCGTTAACTAGAGGATGTCTATTAAACTAATTGGCAAAGAGTGGCCATTATTAGCTGAAGTTAAGTTCCAATAAAAAAAAACTTTGAATGTGATGACTTCTTTAATAAAGTTATCTTGGCACGTTTACATATATCTGAATGTAGGTAAACTTGTTTATAAACAAATTCTAACCCATTACTACCTAGTAGGAAACGTAACCGGGTTTTCCTAACTGTAGTTTGGATGGCACTTCCCATACCGGTCTCGAATAAGGTGCTAGTTATAAAGATTGACGTAAATTAGTTGTGTCGGCTGCTTATTAAGCGTTAACGGTCACAAATCGGCCTCTGCGAGCTACTTTCTTTGACCGATAAAAGCGAGTGATTTTACACCTGCTTCTGGCCGCGTTACCATTGTTGCATCATGCTCTTTTTATGTCAACTTGACAGGTAAATTTGGTTTTTATTACTTTTTTGGAAAGACGTGACTCAAAGTACCTACCTGTGCAACAGAGAAACTCGTTTTTTCTTCAAAACGCTGACGTATTTCGTGAAAGTTCTGTTCGCTCAAACTCGTCGTCTCGTCGATATAAATTGACGGGTTTATCAGTGCTTTTTATCGTAGTCATAAAACTACTTACGTGTTGATCGGTACATGTATAAGCCACTTTGGTTAGTTACCTATGACTTGGTTTGAAGTAAGATTTTCCTCAAAGTACCATCTTGTCAAAGTACTTATATTATTGCTTATTCTCTTAGCGATTGAATAAGCAAATTGCACACGTTGGCACGTCGCGCCGGCGGTGACAGCGGCCGCCTGAGATTCTCTCCGGAGAAATTCGCTGTCGCCAGCCCCCGTCCGTCATTGCTTATGTTTTATGTATGCCTTGTTACTATTTACTTGTATAACCACATGCCTGTTTATCTTGTTTAATGTTTTGTACATATTGTTTAGCGTGAACCGCGCTCACAATGCGCCATTCGTTGCATGGCCGCGATATACATACAAATAAGATATTACTGAGAGAAAGCGGTAAGTGATATGTGATGCTTGTGTAGTAAAAATGCATCACATATTTATCACCATGCTGTGTTTAGTCAAGAAAGAAAACTAAATAGCAATTCGTAAAAGAATTTCCTATTTTCACACTAATATTAAACGAACTTAGGTACCTACTAAACGTGATTAAGAAAAGGATTTTCAATTCCAATCGTTAACTAAGCACCAGTCTCTTCCCTATTTAAAATACTTGCCCTTTTGCCCCAGGCGGAGCAACTTTCTTTCGAAGGGCCAACGTATCGATATCGCATTGAATGGATGAAAATGGCAACGACCCCTTGACCCAGTAACCTGCGCAAGCGACTGAACTTCGCGGTGCAACGCGCGGGAAACTAACCTCACTTTCGATCGACGCGGATCTTAGCGTCAGCGGCCTACTTTATCCGGGTAGTCTTTTGATCGGAAAATGCAATGTGACGTTTTTATTACAAGTTCAACCTAGGTATTAAGAGGGAATAGTCCTCGGCCGGTACGGTACTCGTCCATACAAAAATTACAAGAAAAGAAAACGTTTTTCCACTTCTAAATATTTTCCAATCCATGATTTTTTAGTATTTCATTGTGTCAATAACATACTTAAAAATCAGGTGATTGAAATACATAGAAGACGAAAAACGTTTTTTCTTTTTGTATGAACGCGTAGTAGGTATTCTTCCCCCTTAAAAAAGAAATACGGATGATCAACGTAGATATTCTTCAACCACATTCTAATAATTCTCACTGAAATTACGTAGATCATGTGGGTGGACCCAAGTGTTTAGTTTTAAATTTGTTACTTTACACAAGTTATGAGCCCAGTTAGGTATTCTATTCCAAGTGGAAAAGAAAGTTTCTTCAGAAACCCTTAATGGGGCTCATCTGCCGAGATGCGTTTGATTCGGAGCGAGTATAATTATATTGTCTAGTAACGCAGAACAGCACAAGGCGCGGCAACATGGTGACTGGTGAAAGCGAGCTGGTCGCGTGTGCGCCGGTGCCACCTCCGTCCGCGCAAGGTTTAAAAGTTAACGTTTTTCTAATTTCGGAGCGAGGAATCGGACCTGCCATTCTGTGACCAACGGGCCACTTTCATCGGAAATTTACCCAGAAAACAAGGAAAACTCGCAATTTTCTACACAGAACTCATCTACGTTCTAAAGAGTGAGCAGCTAATAAGAATTTTTAGAACGTTCTCTCGTTTCCGCGGGACTTTTTTGATTCGTTTTTCGCCCACCGCCGGCTGGTCCAGCGTGCAATCCGCTTTCTAAAACTGCCACTTGTAACAGTGCGTGTTTTCATGCGGATATGAGCACGAATTGATTATAACTTATCCGTTCATAATACATGTTACGTTTTAAATTATATGAGACAATGTTTCTATGAATTAATGAATTAATTCTAGCGCATTAGAACACGTTTTATTTAAGCATTTGTATTCTTCGAGTCTTAGAGTTCGAGAGGTTATTTTATTTTCTATTTTATCACTAAAGCTTCACCAGCGCACAATCGCAGAGCATACCTAATTGAAAAGTGGCATCCTAGGTATTTTGAAAAAAAAAGGATTTCGACCTACCTACCTAATGACTAAATGCAACTTACGTTTCGGACGTTAATAAAATTAATCTATTATTTCATAGCAATCTCCAATAATCGTCCATCCATATAAATACTACATAATTCATGTACACGAATTGTTCGTAATTTACTTAAGAGATCTTTAAGAGGATTTAATGAGGAAATTCCGAAGAATCAACGAATAGCACGTGCCGCAAATGGTCTCGGTAGATCGAGCGCGATCAGTGCGTGCGCGCTTCTAACCGTACCACGATCCCGATGTGGATCCAACAACGGTACCACTGATTCTAGACGCACATGCTCAATAGCGGCTAATACCTTCACCTACTTGCTTAAACATATTTAAAAAAACTAGCCGTCTCCGGCGTTTATTACCCCGTGTACACAGGCCCCAATTTTCCCCGTTCCCATAGAAGTTTCGGGAATCTTCTCGCAGTGGTCGCCTACACTACACTCCCCAATGATTATGCTAAATTTCGGCTTTCTGCGACTTGTAGTTTCGTCTGTGCGTTGTTTGTTAGCTACGCGGTCAGTAACGGACGAGTTTTATATTTATTATAACAACATAATAATGTGACTAAGTACCTATTGTATTGTATCAAATAAAATGAAAATACTAATATGTATTATCGCTCGAAGACATGCTGGTGTATAATTTTCGTATTAAAATCATTTCGCTTACCCAACACCGAATGACGAGATGCCTCTCGCGTAGCTACAACTTTCACTTTAAACTTTTTTGGGCACGAGTTAAGTGAATCAGTGCCTTGTTCGTACATGTTTCTAGATGACAATACGATGTTTTAAAACATCGGTATTATTTGCCGGCGGCTTAAGTTATACAATCTTTTTTAGTAACTGTTACCAGCTAGACCACTCGACCACTTCCGGAAAATTAATGACAATTGACTGAAATGTTAAATGAAATCTTTGGTGTTCCGTTAAGACAATATGCAACAGAACTTCAGTCATCATTTATTTTGTCATTGCTAGTAAATACCTGCTTGCATATTCGTTTGTCACGCAAACAGTTGATTACCTATGTAGTTAATAAGTTAGCGCGAGGATAGTTTCACTGCAAATCGTATTCACCCGGATATATAAGTTTTTAACTTTACTAGGCTGAATATTGCAAGAAGACTTGTAGTAAGTAATTAGTAGTTTTATTTCGGGTTCAGCTTAAAATCAGAGCTCATTGTTCCGTACTACAAGATAATGCTGAGCTGTCATCCCTTTCGACTGCATCATGTATAATGGTTTCTGTACCTAATTTTTTGATTTTGTTAAGTATGACCGGATAAACATTTCTTTTATTTTATAAAAGTATCAATTGATTTTAATTGATAGGTATAATAAACTATTGTACCGTGTTACTATAGATATATAGATCTACATAAACTAATAACAATAACAAACCTAGCGGCCCATTCTGTTATACACGAATGTTAAAACGTCCAGCGGTCACACTGTGAATAGGGATGACGACAACTTTTTAGGGTTCCGTACCTCAAAAGGAAAAAACGGAACCCTTATAGGATCACTTTGTTGTCCGTCTGTCCGTCCGTCCGTCCGTCTGTCAAGACCCTTTTTCTCAGGAACGCGTGGAGGTATGAAGCTGAAATTTATATCAATTACTCAGGTCTACTGTCCCTTGAAGCTGTGAAAAAATCAAACTTCTAAGCCAACGCAATCAAAAGATACAGCCGTTTATGCCGCAAATTTTCGACACTTGCAAGGGAATCAAAACCTACAGGGTGCTTCCCGTGAACTCAGAATCTTGAAATTTGGTACGAAGCAACGTCTTATAGCATAGATAAAGGAAAAATTACGAAAACCATAAATTTTTAGTTACATCACATAATATTTTTTTTTTAATAATTTTAACCTTACTACCCATTTCCTCATAAACGCGTAGAGGTATTAAATTGAAATTCATACCAAATACTCAGGTCTATAATACCTTTAAGCTGTAACAAAATCAAACTTCTATGTCAACGCAATCAAAAGAAACAGCAATTTAAGCTGCATATTTTGAAACTCGCAAGTACTCGCAAGGGAATCAAAACCTAAAGGGTACTTCCAGTCGACCTAGAATCTTGAAATTTGGCATGAAGCAACGTTTTATAGCACACATAAAGGAAAAATTCCGAAAACCTTAAATTTTTAGTTACATTACAAAATATATATTTTTTAAGATCTTTGTCTTAAATTTATGCTACTCCATCTTTCCCCATTGTAATGTTATGAATTTCATTTTGCAATAAAAATACCATAGTTATGACTCGATTGTCGTAAAGAACGAACTTTGTAAACCTTACAGGTTTGTACGGAACCCTCGGTGCGCGAGTCCGACTCGCACTTGGCCGGTTTTTTTCCTTAGTCTATCAGGAAGATTATTGAAAAGTATTGGACACGTATTTTTTCTATTTTCACGTAATCAAACTTATACGGAGATATATTGAGTTGAAATGTCGCGTGACGTCACGGTTAGGTACGATTTATACCTAACGGTTGACGTAGTTAGCCCCCACTCTCCATCTTTAATGCGTTTTAACTTGGTCATTCTTTGTTAATTTGATAAAACAAAAAATCGTGCCTAATAGTAATATTTTTTTATTACCTGACTGACGGACTAATTAGAATTTCGATTTCTTCACCCTGTCGGCATCCCTATTGTGTGCTTTTTCTGTAGGTACGAAAAATGATGCTTAAATGTGCCCCTTGTCATCAAAGTTTGGACCATGTTTTCACAGTCTCTAAACACTTAGATGACATGTAGATAGCTCACTTCGATTCAGTAAATTGTTACTGGCAATATTGAAGGTGCAGATTTAAAATACACACAACAAGAATATAGCTTCACTAGCTTTTTGCCCGAGACTTCGTACGGGTAAAATAATTATTGAATTTAAGGCATTCACTGCCACTTCTGTTTTACGAACTTTCGTCAGGTGCCACATCTGTCATTAAGGGAACATTGCAACGCACATGTGCGTTCAAGGCACTGCGGGAAAGTCAGAAAAGCACATATGCGTCGGTGGCAGTGAATGCGTTAATGCAAATCGAGATTTTAGCGAATTCTTTTTTGCTGGTGGTAGGGCGTGCTGCAAGAACCGTCGGGATAGCTACCACCGTTTTACTCGCTAACTTCCCGCCAAACGATGGTTAATCCATACAAACTTTCACCCCCTATTTCACCCCCTTAAATATGAAATTTATAAAATGCTGAAACGCGTAATTTAATTATTTATAATCAAATATATAAATCATAATATTTCGGTAGTTTAACTTCAAAGATGATGACTCATCTATATAAACTTTCATCCCCTATTTCACCCCCTTAAATATGTAATTTATAAAATGCTGAAACACTTAATTTAATTATTTGTAATCAAATGTCTAAATCATAATATTTTGGTCGTGTAACTTCAAAGATGAAGGTTCATCCATACAAACTTTCATCCCCTATTTCACCCCCTTAAAGATGATATTTCTAAAAATGCTGAAACATGTTTCGTTTGATTCTAATTATGCACCTAAATCACAATATTTTTTACTTCAACTTGACACCGACTTCACAGGCTGGCGCAGTTTGATTGAAGTCGGGTTTTTTTACTGTCATTGACCGGTTATTGATGTGCCTACATAAAAACACAATTAATTACATGTTCCTTTTTTTAGTTTGACCACTCTGCCTGTTACGTCATTGTGTGACATAAGTTGCGGCATCACAGATAGAAACGCACATATGAATAACGCAGTTTGCGTATCTATCTAAACCGAGCCTTTTATTCAAATGAGGGCCGCCGTATGCTAGCGGTGAAATTTGACGGGCGTAGGGTACTATTTAGGTACTATTTCTTGAGCTATAAATCATTCCTTAGAACCAAGCCGTTCCAGAGATCTACGCGGTGTATGCCAGCTTGACGCTCGGCAGCGTACACCGTGAACAGGTCTTATTATTATTATAGCCTATAAAGTGTCCCACGGCTGGGCAAAGGCCACCCCTCTTTTTTGCCACTCTCCTCTATTTTATGCAAGCTCCCGCCAATCTGGGTCAAATGCGTCCAAGTTGTCCCGCCATCTCCTTTTGGGTCTGCCTCTTGGTCCTATATTTCAGGATATTACGTAAGTCCTATTTGGGTACTATTTATTTGCATAATCAGATCCTACGGTCACCGGATTGGGGACTTCACACACGTCCTTCAAATACTTCGTAGATGAGTGCAGGTTTCGTCACGATGCTTTCCTTCGTCGAAAAACTCAGTGCTAAATTCAAATTGAATCAATACGTCGAAATCAAAATCCATACAAATATTTACTATCCATAAATGCAAAAGCAACTCTGTCTGTCTGTTACCTCTTCTGTCTGGCCGTTAGGTAAAAATTGGTATTGAGATAGTTGGAGTCCTGGAGATGAAGATAGGCTACTTTTTATCCTGGAAAAATACGTAGCTAGTTCCCACGGGAACGCAGTAACTGAATTTCACGTGGGCAGAAGCTAGTTATTAAAAATAATATACATGGGCGTACCCAGCTCCTCACCCAATTTTTTCGGCCATTTTTATGGGAAAACCAATTTTCGGTACGCCCCTCAATATAGGTATTTTTATATGGATAAATTAAGGTAAGAGTACGAGTAATCTAATCTATATTATAATTGAGAAAGTGTCTGTCTGTTGCTTCGCTTAAACGGCTGGACCGATGTAGATGAAATTTGGTGTGGAGACAGTTGAAGTCCCGGGGAAGGACATAGATAGGGTATCTATGATCGTGGAATTCGATTATCGCATTTCCCGAGGGAAATACGCGTTTTTCTGGGATAAAAAGTATTTTATCCCAGAAAAACGCGTATTTCCCTCGGGAAATGCGATAATCGAGTTCCACGCGGACGAAGTCGCGAGCGGAAGCTAGTCTAGTATATACCTACTTAAAAGTACACCGAATATATTCGGTATATATACACATTTTGAGGAGATGCCGATTAAATCTGCCTAAAAGTTTTAGAGTTATTTATTTACTAAAATTTTGAATCCATCATATACTTAACCGATTTTATTTCTTTCAGCTAACGACTTCTGGGGCGGGATAGAAGTTTCCATTATTTGTTTCTTACACTTTGACAGTTGCCTAAATGAGTATGGTTTTCTTCTCAGCAATATGATATGGTCGTAAGTAATGTTACATGCAAACGGATAAAAGATGTCACAAGAAGTGGCCCAATTTGCAAATTAGATGCTTACAATAAATAAATTTCGGATTTCGGGCGCCACTTTTGATTATTGTCGTGTATTTGTCGCAAATCTAAATCCGCCACTTTGTTAATCCATTAATCGCCTTATAATTTACCGTTCACTCATTTACAGTCTGACTGCAAAGGAAATGTAAACATTTCTTTAGAAGGTTCCAGTTGCGAGTGTGTGAGAAACCGCACGCGAGCCGCCGGTTGTTAGGTATTGACCATTCCTATCGCGACAGCTTTCTTCGCCACTTTCGACGCGCTTAAAGACTTTTAATTACTTGCAGAAACCAGTCGCAGGTATCATAATAGTCCCGGTACTTATGTTTTGTTTACAAACGACGGTATGAGAAAGCGCGACGCCCATGACGCAAGGAGTGGTGATTGTTGAATGGATTTGAATTCACGTTTCCGACCGCGCGGTGACTTACTGCCGTATGAGAAAATTTTTAAGCGTAGTTTGAGTAAAAAAATTTAAATGAAAAGGGAATGAAAAACGGCAGAATAGTTTCCAATCAAAATTCGGTAACGAAACAATATAACTATATGCGCTAATAATATAAATAATGTTTACTTAGTTGTTGGGAATATTGTAGCTAATTAAAGCGTAAATTTCAGAATTAAGGTAAGATTAATTACATCATGCATACACGCTTAAAGAAAACGGAAGTGACGATGAAGTGACGTATTTATAAATGTCAATGATCTAACAATCTATGTACCTATAAACGTTTTCATTTAATTCCGTACTCATGAAACTGAAATAAACATCGTATACGCACGAGGTTTCAATTAAATAATATACCTATTCTAAAAGCCTTATGTAAAATTCGCAAGTTACAAAACGTTTCTTTCTATATTGTCTCAAGCCGTGGCCAATTCATGGCTGTGCGCATAATGTGTGACGTACATTCCTTATTTTGGAAAGTGAACGTTTTTATTTACATGACTAAAAGAGGCAGTGAAAAGATGGGACGAGTTTTTAACGGGCGTAAAATTTTCGTGACAATTCATTGTTCTACCACGTGGCGAGGTGAATTGAATACACTAATGAATGTGTAGCCGCAGACTGTTTATGTTTTTGTTTTCCGTCAAAGTCATTATGTAAATCGACGTGCAACCCCACTTTGGACACCTAGGAGCATTGGAAGGAGAAAGCTAAAGTTTTGTTACAAGATGAATTCATCTAATTACAACAGGCGGTCTATTCGCTTCTATTCCTAAGAATATGTGATCTCCTATATACGAATAGGCCCCCTGTGACATTTACCGCGTTGCAACTGCTATCCAGCCGATAACATAAGTATAGGTAATGTCATTTGCCACAATGAATTTCCTGCATCCGAAAAAAAACTGAAAGAATACTGGATCTGGATCGTATCAAGGGACTCTTCGAGTTTGCTTAGGGAATCTGTCGAACGGAAGAGAAATGTCAATACCCTATCAAGCTGAGGCTCTATTGGGAACGGTACATAAAGAGAGATGCTTTTTACATATTACCACACGGCCTATAAAAACACAATTCGAATGAAGTGTCAATGTTTGCGTTACACTACGCGGGTCAACGATTCACTCACCATCTCCGGATGACGGTAAGGCGAGTTGGGCTCGAGTTGCGCGCGGGCTAATTCAGGCGGGTGATGTACGTAGTACTATGTACTATTAAATATTGAATAATATACTGAATAGACACAAAGCGAACTCTTATTTAGGGATAGGAACGCCCCCTCTCCATAAACACCATCATAAATCGACATATGTTTAATTTTGTCGCTTGACGCGCCGCCCGACGCTCCGCGCATCGATTCGCCCGTCCCTGAAAGTGGCCTTACAGGCCTTACAGCTCATCTTACCTTATCTTCATCCTTTAAAATAAAATGAATGAAAACGACGAAAAAAAAGCCATCCTTTTTTTTAAATCTAAAAACTTCAGATTGGCAAAAATAAATGGGTAAACATTTTAATATTTTTGGTAAAGAACACTACAAAAAATATCACTTGCGTTAGTCTACTGCGGGAAGCTACCTGTCTTTTATAGGTTCTCATCATATAAGTTCGTTAACTTAATACAGACTATTTACTCGTTTTTAATTAATTAGTGATCGAATTGTTTTATTAATATATTTTAAACACATGAAATTAACAAAACGCAACTTTCTATTGAATCGGTATGTGATAGCGCCGCAGTTTGCGGCGCGGGGCTATATTTGAAGTCTTAACATAGGGATCTCCCTCTTCCCTATAGGATCGCTCAAGCATCGCGTGAACTATGTATAAGCAGCTAGATTTAAAGTTCAACTTGACGCGTGAGCGATCCTATAGGGAACAAGGAGATCCCATTTAAGACTTCGAATATAGCCTCAGGTCCTCATTATGTTACCTACCTATTATTTTATTTACCTATTATTTTATTTTGAGTATTTTGATATTAGTGAAATTGCTATGTACTACCATATATTTCTATCGTTTAGGTAAGCTTAAATTGGGTAAGTTGTTTACTATTATTATGTTAATTAGTAGATTGAAATGACTCAAAGAAATTATTAATTTAGAAATTACTTACAACTTCATAAATTAATTAATTTATATTACCAACACCAATAATGGCACCGAGGCAGACTACTGTATAGTATGTAAATTTTAGTTTTGATGTTAACTGTGGCAAATACATCATTAATTGTTTTCTCACTTCGAATCCACCCATATCAGTTCTCCTGTCAATTTTCAGCTTTTCACGCGAAGGTATGAAAATAATGCAACTACTTACTTAATCAAAATATTTTTTTCATAAATTAACCAATAATCACGTTTGGCACCATTATTTATACTTGTTTCAGTATACTTTAATCGTCAAGAGTAGCCAAAAATATTTGGGTAATATAGGTACCACAAAGCACCACATACTATATCCCACCACAATACCTATATTCCATACTCCAAGCACCGATATCACTAGAAACACCAATTTGATAACAATTAGGTTCACGTGGTCACTCGTAGCGATGAGTCCGGTTCCGTTATACTTTCACAGTCGCAAATGCACTCACTGTCCAAAAAACGATCGCTTACCTTAATCTGGTACCGGAACAATCACTGAGTCACTAATCACTGTCTTCCAACTCTTCGGGGAAAGTGCGTGTTGCTTGTGCGAGAGTTTGACTTGCAATGAGCGTCGCGCCTTGAACTTCACTATATATATAGGATGACCCAGTTACTGTGGCGGCTAACTGTGCTAGACGGACAGTCCGGCCAACCTGTTTCCTATCCCGTTGGACTCGGACCTTCTCAAGGACATCAAACGATCTATGCGCTCCCGAAACTTGACCGGGTGATGATTTACGAACCAACCATGCTTGAGCACAATCCTGCGCTCGCTGCATTTCTATTGACACGCCGCACTGTTCAAAATGTTAAAAATATTTTAAGAGCCTGGTTTTTGGATGTAGATCACGGCGTTTATCATTTTAGATCTCTTTAGACTTCAGCCATTTTGGTGGTTTAAGGACAGTTTTTAATGGTTGTCTCAATTGTTCCAGGTAGCCCTCGCTATCAAATGATTTCGGTATGCGCAGGAGATGGTAAGTTTGGGAAATAGGTAAGCTGTGCTTGACTTAAATAAAATCAAAATATTTACTATCGTTGAAGATGAAGACAGTTAAGCCGGAGGCGTAGGAGTAGGTGATGCTTGTTAAAATACAGCAACGTAAATAATTGTTTTCACGAATCGTAACTTCGTAAGCTGCAAAAGGAAGTTACCTACGCGAAGAAAAGGTGGCAGGTAATACTTAATGGTCATATTACGGGCGCGATCGCATAATGTTCGTGCGTCTCTCTTTCTGTTACGTCCGAATATTATACCTACCTGCATTTTAAAATGATAGGTTCAAACGTGATTGATGCAATAATGCAGTTAAATTGCACCTCGTTCCACAGGGGTTTCTCACTTCTTTCTCATACAGAAACGCTGAACATTACTTAGGTATTATATACCTATAGAGCTGTAACAAATTTTATTTGAGTTATCCGGCAGTGGGATCTTCATCAAAGCTAAAAAATAGGATGCAGAGTCACGATTCCAAAAGTTCACGTTATTTGAAAAAAGGTCAGATAAGTTAGTATCGGCAAATACTTTACAAACTCGAGCTTATCGCACCGATTTGCCAGTCATCTCTTCTCTAACTTCAGTTCCATGGGATGGTTGGACAGTGATCGCATGATCCGAATTTCAAGAAAATACTTATTAGAGTTTTGCAGAAAGTTTGAACTGTCAGAATCGTCGCACGGAGTCAGTGGGTCAGAAGGCTTGGCTTCCCACAGCGCCTATCATTTTATTGTGCAGAACTGTAAGGCTAGACTAGACGATAATCATGGTGTTGTACTGAATGCCTGCATAGACACTTACTTGCTTATTTTACAGCGAAATCGATCGAGATTTTCTTCATAAAGTGTCAGCCTTGTGTCATTTTGAAATAGTCTTCAAATGTTATTCTTAAATTCTTGATCTGCATTAATACCAACGTACGAACTTAAGTTAAGATGTATCTCTCTTTGAAGAGAAAATGCTATGCAAGGGGGCGTATAGTGAAAAAAATTGAAAAATTCCTAGGTCTCCATGTTCGGATAGACCAATCTCAAATTCGGTTCAAACTGTTCAAAGTAACTTTATGGAAAATGTTTTCGTCCTGGCATATATCAGATTCTGCTTATAGGACGACGGTGCAAATTGTTCCTTGCCAATGAAATTTATGATCACTTTATTTTAAACTGTTTCTCTCAACTTTGTCAAAATGCTCTCCTCTCGTAGGTAGAACCTGTGTGCAGGGCTTGTAACCGGTTAATTTAAAAAACCCTGAAATAGCCAAATATTTAGAATTATTTTATTCTCTTTATTTGGAACTCCATAGTGTAGTTAGGTTATTAGTTCGTATTGTTTTATAGCCTTATTAAACATGAAATAGTAAACGAAAGAACTATAAGAAAACCGGTTTATTTGTATGGGGGCAAAAACCGGTTTCAAGCCCTGCCTGTGTGATGTCGTTAGCATCCCTTCAGCATTGTACTGTAGAAATCCAAGCTTTTATCATTCCAAATAGGCGAAAGTCAAGGGTAATCACGTGGACAAAGTCTCTATGAGTCGCGTAATGGCTTGCAAATCTATCGTAATTCAACCTAATACGTGTAGGCTGCTCATTCATAATAATAGCGACGTTTCTTTCGCAGGTTTCCATTCCCATTGACTTCACTGAGACTTCGCAACTTAAATACCTACCTACCAATACAAACGTAAGTATATTTGCATGTTTTTTTTAAACAAGAAGTGTACAATCTGATTAAACCTAAAGCAATTAACATTAATGAAAGTGTTTAAGAAATTTACAGGCAATAAAGGTATTAAACCAAAATTTCTTTGATTTATACTTTCTTCCTCCCCTAACGAGGTCAAACTTTCAGTCGATACTTAATGTTTACAAACAAATCGGCAAATGAAAGTCAATTCCAAAGATACGAGGACATTATACTTTCGCCGGTTCCGAAATGCGTAAGCAATGAAAGGAATAGCGTGCAAGGGTGGCCGATCAAGAGGACTGGTGACTCATATCACTTTCTTATTTGGGTTTTACCTGGCAACACTAACAGTAATTATGCAACAGCGTGACTTGTAGACAAAGAAATTGAAACGTTGAGACGTTTTTGTGTGTGTAATGTTGCTAATTGTTATGCCAATGACCGCCGTAAACTGCTTTTTTGTGCGAATTTCGAGGATAGTTTTTGAAGTTGTGAAAAAGTGTTTTATTATAACATTGTTCATCTTCGTCTACTGTTCGAGTATCTATTTAAATAAAATAAAAGCTTTTAAAAACGTACATGTAGGTAGGTAGTCGCTAAAGAAAACAAGTGGAACATTCGTCGGGGTCTATTTTTGTCCAAAATAATTAAAAGGTTCTTTTAAGTATATTGTGTAAATGACACCCGATTCTGCAGGAGGATAAACTTTTATTCGAATTATTCTTCGGCTGTCCAATTCTTCCAAGAGTTCATTTTCATGAGCCTTGGTGTCCTTGAAAATAAAAATCTAATGTATAAACCGATTTATCCGATTTCACTGTCCCTAGGAAAAAAAGGGATTGAAGAAACAGGATAACTAAAAGTTGATTGATCCATCACAGACGGATCTCGCTAGCAAGTATCCGACTTCAATCTAGACTGCACTTTTCATGTGGAAAATGTCATACGATACTCCATCTTGAAATTGACTCTTACTTCAGAGTAACTTCACGGGCCTTACCAAGTAGGTAGTTAAGAGTGTCAAATGAAGCCATAAACGAACTCATTCTAAAAGTATCCAACGTTTATTGGTTAATTAATATAACACCATACTAGAGATAAAGCCTATTAGTTACCAATGGCCTTCCATAAATTCCAGAGAACGTTTTCCTCGTAATACGGGTGAAGCGTCAACGAACTGTACGACCCTGGATTTATAAGGCCGATAACTTTCTTAAAAAGAAAGTGACTGGGACGTCCATAATACGCGCTTGCCTCCCACTGGGAGACGTTCATTCATCGGCTTCTGGTATTTGATGTATAGTTTTTGTCAAAACGGATATTAGTCACAATTATGTAACTGATGGGGAATTATTTGAGTAGGTGTAGTTTATGGTAAGTACTTTTTAAAGCCGAAAGACGTCGGACAGCAGTGGACGTCTTTCGGCTGAAATGATGATGACTTTTTAAAGGAGCAGACCGGGCAGGCAATCGACAAAGGTGGATGACAACTCTGCCAATATCATCGAAATTAGAACCTTCAAGTATTAAGTACTTGAAGATGACAAATTATGATAGAAGTCATAGATTTCAATGTACTAACTACACGTCTTCAGGCACCGTGGTGAATAATTACTAAGAGATGTAGTGTAGCTTATTTATAAGTGAAAATAAACCTGCGCCCGAGCAGCCGCTACCCGCAGGTCCGGTAATATTTGTCAATTTGCATGTGGTCGTAACTGTAAAGTTGGAATGTGAGCTCTACTCTCCTACTTCTCTCCTCCACTGAACTAAATACAATCATACAAATATACATTTAACGCATCAAGTGATAACTAGACACGGCTCGTTTGAAGTGCACTTGATTGACTGTTTTTAGTAGACTAGTCGAGTAAGAAGAGACTAGTATTTAGTATTCCGTTACCATATTAAATACTGGCACATGCAATCAGTAGAGATGTCTGCGAAAATCATATGGGTACGAGTAGGTCGGCATTTAGGTAAGTGTCAACTTCCTACACTTACGTAATGATCAAATTAGCATACTCGTAAGTAGGTGAGACGCTAAATAGGAGAAGAAATTAAATTCAACTCTATTCTAAGAGCCCCGAATTGAGGCCAATGATTAGGTGACCATACGGGATTCTTTTAAATATTCGAATAATAACTAACACGGAGAGGGAGATGAAAATTGATTCGAAGCATTCATAATCATTGTGTTGTGAACTGTCAACGATTTGATGCCTTCACACAGCCTACTTAAATCCGGAACTGTTAGAATCAGCACCAGTCGACCTCATAGTGGTTTCATATCTAACCACTAAGGGCGGGGCCGGCGGATCAATTCAACTCGTACAAATATGGGGTCAAATGCTCAGGAGCAACGTTTCGTTTAGACTACCAGTACATGCCCTTAGCTTTCACAAGCGGTTTCCATAATCGGTCAGATTAAGCTTCGAATCATAAAAGACTAAGTCTGAGCCTGTTTGTATTACCTATACAAACAGAAAATTATATTAGATACGGCGGTATAAGTAGGTAGAGTATGCCTAAGGACATAACAACTGTTAGAGCTTATAATATATAGGTACCTAGTGGTACTAGTAGGGCGAAAACATCTAAAAATGAGTTTTTCTAGATTTGTCGCCCCCGAAAACCTCTATATTCTAAATTTAGTTGAAATCGTTACAATCGTTTCTGAGATCGCTTGACATGAGGTTACAAGTATAAGACATTGGTGATCTAAAAAATGGCAACTTAAATAGCTCTTCTTACATCTGAGGTAGGTATTCTTAACACAAATGACGATGACATCTAGCCAGTTGCTGCAGGATGAAAGTCTACATACAAAAGAACAGAGCTCTGCAGCACACGACAGGAAATCTACGACTCTCTAGTTGTCCACCTAGAGGCACCGTAACCGTTTAACGCTTCTGAGCCTAATAGAAATAACGACTATCATAAGTAGTGGCGAGATTTTTTTTTGCAGTGTTCATGTCCTTAAAGCAAGCCTCTATACTGATCACTTGATTAGTCATTCCAGAAAGCGTCTAAGTCGTCCTGCCACCGCCTCCGACCGTCATGTCACAGAGTTATACTAATAAAATTACTGCAGGTAAACAAACGCCAGGACCGACTGGGTCAGTAGGCCAGCTTTCGTTCGAGCTGGGCTGCTTATTATCGTCCTTGTCGCATTCCACACGGTGGCAAAGCGTGAATTTTGATTGGATCGACCATGTATTATCTACTCGTACATGGCAGGTAAAAAAAGTGTAGGTACCTATCTCTAGGTATAACTTGTGAGCATACAAGTGATAGGTATGTGGGAATGAGAATTTTGATCGAGACTAGAAAATTAAGAAGATAATTAGTAGCACTTGCGTAGAACATGAAGTTACGTACCTATAGTTAAGTATCACACAAGAATACCGTGTCACTTTCAATATATTTTACTCGTATCTAAAGTCGAGATGTAAGTAGTTTCTTGATGACAGTTTCTGCTTACCTGAAACCTGCACGCACCTGCGAAGTAATTCAAAGATGTGTGTGAAGTCCCCAATCCGCACTGGGCCCGCGTGGGGACTAAGTATAGCCCAAACCCTCTCGTGATGAGAGGAGGCCTGTGCCCAGCAGTGGGCCGTAAATAGGCTGTTGTAGTAGTAGTAGTAGTAGTTTCTGCTTCCCATAAGAAAGACAAATGTTAATTTCTAAACTTTCTTCAAATGAACGTTTTCTAAGCATTCATTATGGCAACGAACATCCGTGATCATTGCCCGAATCTTGGATCCAGTGCAGTCCCGTAGAAAGTGAAGTGTGCTCCCGATGTGAAACAGCACGCGTCGATGGCAACGTGGTGTTAAGGGCAAAATCAGAGCTTGTACAAAATAGTGGAATTTAAAAAATTGGTGTGAAAGTAAGTACCGGTAAGTACATGTTTTCATTCCGGTAAGTTCAAATTTTCTATACTGGAGTACTCAGTGGCCAAAGGGATTTTTAAGCAGCTAGATTTAAAGTTCAACTTGACTTGCTTGGCTTGCTATATTTCGAGACGGCAAATTTTGCTAAAGATATTTTTAAATTTAATTTAATTCATGGGATCTTCTAATACAATGATCAATACAATTTTATGCAATTTTTCAAACTTACATTTTTATAGACGTCGTAAAATTTAGTGCGCGGTAGCTCTTGAAATCCTGGCAACTCCTTCAATAAATCAATTCGTTTCCCCGCACGTGTTTAGTAGTTCTTTACAAATAAAGGAACCATCGCCGCATCGCATCACATTCCACTGCTATGCCACGAAAGGATTTTGGGCTAATGGCTATAGTGCTAGATTGGAGAGTTCGCACAGATCTTTGAATCATAGTTTGCAGATGCATGCAGATGTTTTCCTTTATTAAACAGGGGCTATATTCGAAGTTTTAAAATAGGATCGCTCACGCGTCGCGTAAACTTTAAGCAGCAAGATTTAAAGTTCAAGTTGACGCGTGAGCGATCCTATTGGGAACAGGGGAGAGATCCGAGAGATCCCTATTTAAGACTTCGAATATAACCCCTGATCAGTGATATGGTTTAACTCTAATTTTGCACACAAGTTTACTTATTCGAGTTGAGATTTGAAGTCTCGACTTTCTGCATGTCAGTCGGTAGGCCACTAGGCCACTACGGCTTCTCATCGAACAAATCATAAACAACTACCCGAAGAACCCAAATTCTCAAAGTCAAATTAAATTAGTTGGTAGGTAGGTAAATGCTGTGTTTTGATGGTCGAAACAAACATGCAAATTGCCTTGTTCTACATCGATAGCCCAAACGGCTATCATGTGTCAACTATACAATTTGAAAACATGAATACCTACCTATTTATGTAGGTTAAGTAGTGCAGCGACCGGCCGATTTGTACCTTAACACCTTCCGTTGTAATTCAAAGTCCAATAAAAAGATGTTTTAGGTACAGTTTGTCGCCCGTGGGTTATATTTTTCTAGTTATCACCTCGTGATGACCCTGATGGTCATGCTACTAGACCTTCATAGGAGGTCGTGAAAAGTAAGCCCTGGGGCTTCATTCGGGGCGCAAAAGGGATTTCATAGGGAATCGATATTTTAATATTATAAATTTTATGTGAAAGTAACTCTGCCTGTCTGTATGTACCTCTTCACGCTTCAATCGCTTGACCGATTTGGATGAAATTTGGTATGGAGATAGTTGGAGTCCCGGGAAAGAACATAGGCTACTTTTTATCTCGGAAAAACGTATAGTTCCCGCGTTAAGTTAATAAAGAATGGGCCCCTGCCTTTCTTCAAGATTTGATAATTCCATTCAATTGATTAAGTAAGTAAAATGAGTATTAAGAGTTTGTTAATTGTGCACAGAACAGATGCACAAATAAATAGGCAACATTATACCTAGCAATGTTAAGTGAGATTGAGACGTTCGAGGGAAAAAATCGCCCAAGTGCGTGCGACGTACACATAATTAACATAAATATAGAGCAATTTGTCACTGATTATCTTATCTAGTGTTCATCAATGTTTTCTACTAGATAACTTGGTAAGGTTTGTACAAGGCGAGTTTATAAATAAACTAGCTTTTCCCCGCAACTTCGTATGCGCAGAAATATTAAATTAAAATCCCGTTTTTTTACCGTTTCCATTGGAATTTCGGGAAATCCTCTCTTAGTGCTCCCCTACGTTCCCTAAGGAACCTGTATGCCAAATTTCAGCTCTCTACGACCAGTAGTTTCGGCTCTGCGTTGATCGATCAGTCAGTCAGTTTCTTGTTTTATATATATAGATGTTTATTTACATTCGACACGTGCGCCAATACCAATTAATCTTTTAAATCCCACTTACAAGATTCTTAGTTTCTTGAATAATATGAACGCTCCATCTCTACCTATGTATCGTTTCGAGTAGAGTCCCTGCATAGCACCTTCACTACACACGCTCCAATTCCTCCTCAGATAGAAGTTAGGGTTGCCATCTCCTAAAATGTAAAAGCGGGATTCGACCTTGTTTATGGGACATTTTTTTTCACTTTAAAAGCATGACATCAAAGCTTTATTTGACCACCCATATCCCACAAGCTACTAGCGCTAACAAAAAGTCTGGCAAAAGCAGGGGCTCTGTTCGAAACATTCTGGACAAGTCGAACGCAGTGGTCAATTATTAATGTTATTAATAATTGCCCAAACAAGACTTGAAAAAAAAGCGAAATTTGTCTTGGTAAAGACGGATGACAACCCCGTTGTAATTGATACTTTCGGACACCACGTAATTATGGGTTTCCTTTTTTTATTTACATTGTTAGTATCTAATCAATGACCCAGAAGTAAAAATATTACCTACTTATGTTTAAAATTTATGGAAGTAAATAGCTATTTTATCTGTTGAGGTTATAGTTTAGTTCCGAATCTTATCTAATCCGATAGGGATTTCGAGGTTTCGACGAATTAGCACACCCAGGTGTGGCTAACTGCCATATTCGCAATGCACTCTTGCTTTAGTTATTAGACAGTAGGTATTAGTTATTTTCTAACATACATAAAGAAATACTTAAATAATATTGTTGCCCTTTCAAGTATACTGCAGGACATGTGTCACCATTGATTTCCTCTCAATTAGGTAAAAGTTGCCAGTACGCACGGCTTTTCTCGACTTTTCACACAACACAAACGTATTTTCGCTTTTATTCACAAATGCAATGGGGACTCTTAAATACCTACAATCCTCAATCAAGTGCGAATTTTCCTTACATTCCTATCATTTACACTATCAGCCTCCTTCATTCCCACATAAAATCGACTGGCTTTAGGTTCATGACACTAAATGCATTAAGGCACCATTTTGTTACCCAATATGCAGTCTAATAAATAACTCACTATTTTTTTCAGAACACCCAAACCTCAGTGCCTTACCAAAATTACGACACACCTTGTGGTGACATTCAGACTTGAAGAAAAAAAATCGTATTGTACATGTCTAGAACGTTTTTGTATATCAGCAAGCCTTCACTTTCTCCAAAATCGCACAGGAAAACAACTATCTTCTGAGTCACCAGTATTCTTGACCTGTCCCAGTTCTAACATCCTCTTATCATTTCTTAACACTCCAAAGGTCATCCTCAAATGGACTTACCAGAGTAACATGCTTGCTGGCCGCTTACAAACTTATATTTTCGATTTGGTTAGTAAAAAGGAGCTTTGTTGGCTGGTAATAAGGGAAATGAGAATTAGTAATTTCTTGGATAACATGGTTTTCCCACGTAGTAAGATTTGATTAGTCAAAATAATGTTGATTAGTCAAAATAATGACTTGATTGATATTGCTTGTTAGCCCAAATTGAAATTAAATTACTGAGCATTACTCACAGGTAACAGTGACCTTTGGGGATTCTTTTATTGTGTCACGTGAAATAAATTACACTAATGTACATACATATAGGTATATTTGTATGTACATAAGTGCCCTGCATACGGTGTCGATCACGTGTCGACGTAAAACTTGGCATTCACAAGTTACCTGCTGATCTTTGCATGTCTGATAGTTTCAGAGTTACTTCATTACTACATTTGAATGGACTACTACTACTACTTACTACTTCAGCCTATTTGCGTCCCACTGCTGGGCACAGCCTCAGGCCTCCTGTCATCACTAGAGGGTTTGGGCTATAGTCCCCACGCGGGCCCAGTGCGGATTGGGGCCTACACACACATCTTTGAATTACTTCGCAGAGGCGTGCAGGTTTCCTCACGATATTTTCCTTCACCGAAAAGCTCAGTGGTGGACTACCCTGAAAAAAATGTTAGGGTAAAAGAAGAAATTTTAGGGTAAAAATAACACTCTCATTCATTTTGGGTGCACTTTCTTCATAAACAGTTACGTAGCGTCGCATCGATCTGTTACCTAATTACGAGTATTGCGTCACTTGTCGACTTAAAGCGCAAACACTTTCAGTGACCCCAATCCACAAGGAGCTTGTACAAGCTGGACTCACTTGTACAGCTTGTACAAATTGGAGACGTTGGCACTGTATTTTAGGCAACAATAGGGATGACGACAACTTTTTGTTCCTTAGTCTATTAGAAAGATTATTGAAAAGTAATGGACACGTATTTTTTCTTTTTTCACATAATCAAACTTATAAGGAGATATATTGAGTTGAAATGTCGCGTGACGTCACGGTTAGGTACGATTTATACCTAAAGGTGACGTAGTTAGCCCCCATTCTCCAACTTTAATGCGTTTTAACTTAGTCATTCTTTGTTAATTTGATAAAACAAAAAAATCGTGTCTAATATTTTTTTATTACCTGACTGACGAACTAATTAGAATTTCGATTTCTTCACCCTTTCGTCATCCCTATTGTAGTGTTAGGGTGTATTATTCAATAATAGAATTGAGATATTATGTAACAGCAATTATTGGCATTCGCTAATTCGCCGATGACTTTATAGGTTTGTTTGTTTTTGTTTTAGGAAGCGTGTGCGAATTTTAATTAGTCAGTGTTTAAAGCTAACTAGGTATATTAATTTCAATACAATCATCGTGTGGAAAACCTGCACGCATCTGAGAAGTTATTCAAGGATTTGTGATTTGTGCAGTCCCCGATCCGCGTTTGGCTCACATTGCTACTATAGCCCCTCTCTCTGATGAGAGAAATCCTGTGCCCAACAGCAAAAGGACGTGATAGGATGTTGTGTTTGTGAGCAGAATCGTGAAGGTTTCCTCGCGACGATTTCCTTCACCGGAAATCTGCGATAAATTTAAATTTTATATCTCATCTAAGTATGTACCGGATTCGCACTTCTAACCCTCCGTTGAGGCGTATGGCAATGTGTTCTAGGTTTTGTCCGCGACTTCGCCCGCGTGGAATTCGGTTATCGCGCTCCCATGGGAACTATGCGCTTTTCCGGGATACAAAGTAGCCTATGTCCTTTCCCGGGACCGCAACCTATCTCCATGCTAAATTTCATCTCAATCTGTCCAGCGGTTGTAGCGTGAAGAGGTAACAGACAGACAGATAGAGTTTCTTTCGCATTTATAATATTAGTATGGATATGGATGACATGAGCCTACTTATACCTGGGCGGTTGCGAAGGGGTATAAATATTAAAATGTGGTTCACTCTGAAGTTATTATACTCCTAGCATCTGCCCGCGACTTCGCCCGCGTGGAATTCGGTTATCGCGCTCCCGTGGGAACTATGCGCTTTTCCGGGATACAGAGTAGCCTATGTCCTTTCCCAGGACGCCAACTATCTTCATGCTAAATTTTATCTCAATCGATCCAGCGGTTGAAACGTGAAGAGGAAACAAGACAGACAGACAGATAGAGTTACTTTCGCATTATGGTGTCCAGTATTATAGGCACAATGGGTGTTCAATAAAATACAAGAATCAGCGAGTAGATACACAACTCAGAGACACGTCTACGCCGCTCGCCCGCCGGAAGGGAAGTGAGCTGCAGGCGCCTCTGGGTCGTACATCACATTTATTAATAAATCCATATTAAAATTAATATAATGCGAAAGTAACTTCTGTCTGTCTGTCTGTTTATTACCTCTTCACGTTAAAATTGAGATGAAATTTGGCATGGAGATAGTTGGGGTCCCGGGAAAGGACATAGGATACTTTTTATCCCGGAAAAATGCGTAGTTCCCGCGGGAACGCAATAACCGAATTCCACGCGGCCGAAGTCGCGGGCAGAAGCTAGTTATTTATATATGCAACAGCATTTATAATATTTTTATAATATTTTTTTTTAGTAGCACAGGACCGGTCTGAGTGGCGCGCCTTGGGGGAGGCCTATGTCCAGCAGTGGACGTCTTTCGGCTGAAATGATGATTTATAATATTAGTATGGATATGGACGACATGAGCCTATACCTGGCCGGTTGCGAAGGGGTATAAATAATAAAATGTGGTTCACTCAGAAGTTATTATACTCGTACTTACTATGGTTGACTCACGCACGCGCGACGCAGGACCCAAAACGAGAGAAAGTGAACGCGGGTCGACGGCCCGACGCGGATACGCCGGTTGAAATCATAATATTTCCCATTGTTTGACACCTTGCACCACATTAAAGGCTACTCGCCGAAATGGACTGTATGGACTGTAACTACATATGTATTAGCTTCTGTTAGGGCAAACCAATTTTCAACAAACATTTTACCCCACTTAGTGGTGGAATTCTTTTAAAACCTTTCTTAACAAAAGTCTACTACTACAGCCTATTTGCGTCCCATTGCTGGGCACAGGCCTCCTCTCATCACGAGAGGGTTTGGGCTATAGTCCCCACGCGGGCCCAGTGCGGATTGGGGACTTCACACACATCTTTGAATTGATTAGCAGATGCGTGCAGGTTTCCCTCACGATGTTTTCCTTCACCAAAAAGCACAGTGGTTAATTCAAATTGAATTTCGCACATAGGTAAGTAAAGTTAGAGGTGCGAGCCGGAATCGAACCCCGCATGAGAAGCAGTAGGTCGAACCACTAGGCCACCACGGCTTCAGCCCACGGCACAGCCCAGCACAGGCCTCCCCTCTCCACGAGATAGTTTTATTAAATTTTATAGTGCGGATTGGGGACTAAAGACCTATTCAGAAAAGAAAATAAGAGGAAATGACGATGATTCTATGAAATTTCAGTTGAATTAATTAATTCAAAAAAGTGAATGTATAGTATATTTAAACAAAGTTTTATTACAATAAATTATTTTCAATTGATTTTGTTTAAGCGGCTGCGCCTTGTAAAAGACATCAACGCGCGGCGAGCTTGAACTGAAACGTTAGACATCAACGACTTGCACATTAACAACATAGTATTTATTAACGAAAAAAATATGAATAGGTTTACTTACTTAAATGGTTTAACTAGATAATAAAAAAAATATTTCACACTAGCTTCTGCCCGTGACTTCGTCCGCGTGGAATTCGGTAATAGCGTTCCCGCGGCGCGGCAACTATGCATCTTTCTTATCTTTGCCTATACAATGTTGACCAGTGTTATAAACTACCCCCATACCAATTTTTTTTACAATCCGTCCAGTAATTGTCGAGTTAACTCCGGACATACATACATATGTACAGACAATTTTTCTAAAAATCATTATTTTGTGTTCAGTATCGTTTATTAGTTCCCTCGACTTGATAGTTTCTTTTAATTTACAAGTTTCAGACGCGACTTCTTCTACAGACTTATTATTAGTATAGAGACTTATATTACTCAGACATTTAAATCGCGTTAAGATTAAAATGCATGAAATAATTATTTAATCTAAATATGTATTGTTCGAATCATCTTTTTAAGCACATAAGTAGGTACTCGTTTATTTTATCGTCAACCAAATTAGTGCTCAAATTCATTAATATTTTTGTAATGTGTTATGTAATTCTCTGTAGCAATGATACAATTCGACAGGAGTTTCTTTGAGGGAAAGATCGGGTCGTGCATAGCAAGTTTATAAACAAAGTTGATTAGGAAAGGGTGTCTGTGTGCTTCACTTCATTCAGCAACATTCTAAAGGCCAGGGCTGCTTTTGACTATTTCAAAAATAGCTTTCAAGGCTCTGATAATAAGGTCCTCGTAATCGGAAGCGTGTGCACGCCACGCAGTCTCGCACACATCGGTTGCGCAACAAAATTACGTTAAGACCAATCAAGTGGCCGGCCGTTGACCTATCCTTATGTAATTTTTGAGACCCACTTTTATTCATTTACCGAGTGAGGAAAGCTTTCTCTTAACACTAGCTTTTGCCCCCGACTTCGATTGTTGAGATTCGTCAGCTTCGTATCAAATTTTCCAGATTTCCATCCCTAATTCTAGAATTAGAGCCCCTAATCCACTTCGGTGGTCAGCGATCAATCGCACACGCGCGTCCCCGACATAAGTTTTTTTGATTAACTATTATCCGCTATTTATTATGAATATTATGATTATGAAATATCAGTTCCATCAGGTGAGCCGAAATTACTCTATGGAATAAACTTTAGTAAAGATATAATAAACACGGGGTTTAAAATTAAAGACCTTTGACTTAAGGTGTTGTTCGAATACAGCGCGATCGTTCGTCAATCCTTCCTTCAGGAATTCTGAACCTTTTTCGTCTCGTTTTGATGATATTTATTTTTCCTATGATAATGAAATTACTAACCATTACTTTCTTTACATTCAGAGCAAATTCCACAGTTTTTAGTGAACGATTAGGTACGAAGTTCTAAAAAACTCAGCTATATAGCGCCACTAAGTTTTATGAAACGGTGGCAAAAACTGGAACTACGATAATATGTCTAATCTGGTGTAACTAATCTGCTTGCTTTAGGTTTAAAATTTACCATATTTTACTCGGCATAAGCCGTGGTGAAGTCCCCAATCCGCACTGGGCCCGCGTGGGGACTATAGCCCAAACCCTCTCGTGATGAGTGGAGACCTGTGCCCAGCAGTGGGACGCAAATAGGCTGTAGTAGTAAGCCGTGGTGGCCTAGTGGTTCGACCTACCGCCTCTCATGCCGAGAGTCGGGGGTTCGATGCCGGCTCGCACCTCTAAGTTTACTTATGTGCAAAATTCAATTTGAATTTACCATTGAGCTTTTCGGTGAAGGAAAACATCGTGAGGAAACCTGCACACATCTGCGAAGTAATTCAAAGATGTCTGTGAAGTCCCCAATCCGCACTGAGCCCGCGTGGGGTCTATAGCCCAAACCCTCTCGTGATGAGAGGAGGCCTGTGCCCAGCAGTGGGACGCAAATAGGCTGTAATAGTAATAGTATTCGGCATAGTGATTCATACCCAATTATCTAATTGATTAAAAAAAAACGCCTTCAAACTCCTACAGACTGCGATGTCAATGTCAAGTTCACTATATGTTTATTTTATCATTTCTTTGAGTCGGTTCACTTGACACCGACGTCGCAGTCTGTCAGTGTTTGAAGGCGAGTTTTTTATTTTTTATTTTAATATATTTTTTTACTATAAAAATACATAAGTAGCTCTGTGTAGTCTTCGAAATTGACACCAAAATCATCTACGTGCTAGCAAATTTTGAGGAGTTCCCTCATTTTCGCATAGATTCGATGGAAAGAATGGATGGAATCAGAACTGAACCAAATTAATATGGAACCAACTTGGAAGTAACCACCTTTCGAAGAAGAAGTATCGTCGAAATCGGTTTACGTTTACTATTTATTTATTTTAAAAATAAAAAAGATTCCGACCAATTGAGAACCTCCTCCTTTTTTTGAAGCCGGTTAAACATGCAATCAGAACACGACATCAGAAATCATTCGTTCAAGTCGCAGTCTCGATACCTCCGCTCACAGACGGCGCTTCTATCCTCGATTTCCCTCGCCGCTGGTAGATGGCGGTATAAGCTATCCGCGCCTCGAGTTTTCACATCATCATTGATCTCATTTCCAAACACAGCCTTCTGCATTCTAGTTACAAAAGGCGTTATTTTACAGACCAAAAGCCGAATGCAGCTAGTTTCTTCACCCTGGGTTTGCTCCTTAATTATATCTTCAAGTAGGTCTGGGAGGGATTCGTTTCTGGCTGTAGCCAGGATGTCCTGTAGCTTTCGGGAGTCCTTGTTCAGAATCCAACGGGTGGTGTCTTCGAAGCGGTAGCGATGGGTCGGCCGCTTCGGACCCGCGAGGAATGTTGATATCTGGAATGTGAGAGCGAAAGTGTTAAACAAATTAAGTTCTTAATCATATTGAATTAATGAAATATGTAATCTGTAGATTTTAATCGAATACAGTCAACTTTTTATATTACTTTTTTTGTAAAAATATCAAAGACTACATAGGTGCTTACGGGTCAAATTGATTTATATGGACTACAGATTAATTGTTTTGATGGTCAAGTCATTTTAACAACATTTGCAGCTTTTTATTGAATTTCGGGGTGTACCTATCTACCTACCGCTAGCACTAAAATAAGTATTTTTTTTTGGAATTGGAATTGAGATGTTATCGGCAACATCAAAGCGTCCCAGCGCTCAATTTGAAATTTAAATCTAGCTTTTTAAAGTTCGGTTTTAACGCCGTGACGATTTGACGGCAGGGATGTGTACGCTCCATATCCTTATGTACCGTTTAGAATAGAGCCCCAGGCAGGAGTTCTGTTGTCAGCAATGTGTCTTTACGAAGCGTTGGGTATTCATACCGTAATTGGTGTCTAAAAGTGCACAGATGTCAAAAAGAAAATATATAAAAAAATAGAAAATATCGAGTATTTAACTTACCATCTGCGCTACAAAGACCAAAGCATTAACAGCCACAGCACTGATCTGATTAGGCTGCAGCCCAAACAGCCTGACCAGGTTTTTCAGCGGTGCCAGCGGACTCGGAGCCTCATGGACCTCGTTATAAGGGTGGTTATCGTCTGCAAAGTTTTCCTCGCTTTCGTCGAGCGGTTTCCGACGATTTCCGGGATTCGCGTCTTGAAATGCGCGCACGACGAATTCTGCTACTTTTTGAGCTATGGACTCGGAGCCTGAAATATCAAAACTAATTTCTTAACGGGACTCTAAAAATAAATTCAAATTATAACAATATACCAGACCACGAGGGCGACGTCCGGACTAGGGAATTGATACGCATCTTTTATAGGTAGCTTCAAGAAACTTGCAGGTTTCCTTGGAATGTTTTTTTCCACTGCAAAATTCTCCTGGAAGGGCTTTGAGGGCTTATATTTAGTAGGTTAGTTCATATTTAGATTGGAATATTACAGTAAATAAATGTTCAATAAGATTAAGAAAGTTATCTAGGTTATGGGCCTTGAGGCGACAATATTGAAACATTTGCTTTTGTCACACTTTTTTTTCCCTAAAAATGCCCTACCGAGATTTGAACCCGTATCGTTTTTCATAACATGTGAAAGAAACAAAAGTTCATGAAAGCAAAAAAGCCCCAGAGCAATAGATCTTAGGTAAAAGAAATCAGACATACTTATATGCCCAAAGTAATTCCAATTCTTCGAGTAATTTTTAATAACCAAACGTTATTAGACACCGACATAGCCCGAAGAATTGCGAGCCTTAAGTGGCAGTGGGCGGGGCACATTGCTCGCAGGACTGATAACCGATGGGGCCGGAAAGTTCTCGAGTGGCGCCCGGGAACCGGGAGACGAGCTGTCGGTAGGCCTCCAACAAGATGGAGCGAAGACCTCGTGAAGGTCGCGGGAAGCCGGTGGAAGCAAGTAGCACAGAACTGGTCTGAGTGGCGAGCCTTGGGGGAGGCCTATGTCCAGCAGTGGACGTCTTTTGGCTGAAATGATGATGATGATGTAACGTTATTAGGTACATCTACACTTACCAAGAAAATCTGTCGCGAATTTCATCCCATTGCTCAAATGATCCATAATGCCTTCGTTTCTTTGCCCTAAAATGGCTTGGAAGAGTAACACTAGAACGCAAAGCCGTGCTGCCATCTCGAGGCGTTTCCCAGAACTAGCTCGCGACGTCGCAGCGCCATGCTTCGTTTGCCGCCATAACGATGCGTCGGAGTAGCGAACCATGCGCACAATTACCTTAAACACTTATACAGCATGTTTATATGTACTTGGAAAAAAAAAACATGTGCATTTTTGAAGATTATTTGTTACAGTATTTGTTTAATATGAGTTTAAGTCGACGATTCACTGCTTAAAGTTTTCATGATATACACGATTCATAAGAGATGGCGCTAGTAGTAGTGAAAGCTGGTATAATTTTTCATTCGCTCTGCTCTGACTGAATCGGTAATAAAATGAAATTATCTTCTCTTCTCATACTTAAGTATGGTTACTACAAACGTATATGTATATAGAGTATACATCAACAACTTTATTTATGTACCACCGCTCAGCACAAGCCTTTTCTCATCGCCAGTGGGATATTTGATAATTATAATATTAGGTACTATATATACTACTACAGCCTATTTGCGTCCTACTGCTGGGCACAGGCTTCCTCTCATCACGAGAGGGTTTGGGCTATAGTCCCCACGCGGGCCCAGTGCGGATTGGGGACTTCACACACATTTTTGAATTACTTCGTAAATGCGTGCAGGTTTCCTCTCGATGTTTTCCTTCACCGAAAAGCTCAGTGGCTAATTTAAATTGAATTTCGCACATAAGTAAACTTAGAGGTGCGAGCCGGAATCGAACCCTGACTTCCCTCTGCAGAGAGGCGGTAGGTCGAACCACTAGGCCACCACGGCTTCTTCGGCTCTGTGGTACTATAATAGCCCAAACCCTCTGTGGTGCCGCAGTGGGACGTACCTAAATAAGATTGTTGCAGTTTGAATGCCTTCCCCGAAAGCTCGACGCTTATACCTAAGATACAAGGCCTATTTGAACCCCCGAGTGATCCCGAGCCTCTGCTTGAGAGGCGGGAGGTCAAACCATTAGATAGGCAATCAATTTGATTAGCTAGTAATCGATGAAATTGCAATTTCTGCGTAAGTATGTACGGTTAATTGGAAGAATAAAATAAAAATATTTTATGTTCTTGAAATGGCAAAATAAAGGCAAAATAGAAGGAACATCCTGTATTTTCATAAGTAAAAGACAAAAGAGACACGAAGCAATTCAGAACAATGTAACATCAGTGGCGAATGGCTTTCATCAGACACTTCCAAACGACTTTGTTAAGAAACCACTGGTTCCTTTTGCGAAACATCTCATCTAAAGATTTACACTGTATCTTTTTTTTTTGGAATAAAATAATAAAAACCGACTTCAAACTCTGACAGCCTACAAAGTCGGTGTCAATTTCACTATAAGATTGTCATCAGCTTTGGATCGGTCCACTTGACACCATTTGTAGGCTGTCGGAGTTTGAAGTCGTTTTTATTTTTTTATTTAAAAATTTGTACCCAAAGATGGGTACGATGAGGGGTAAGTCTCACTGTAGTCATTGAAATTGATGCCAAAATCATACACGTGCTAACAAAATTTGAGGAGTTCCCTTATTTTCTCATGGATTCCATCATGAGAACTGAACCAAATAAAAATGGGATCAATCCGGAAGTACCTACCTTTCGATTAAAAAAAAAATCGAAATCGGTTCACAATTGACGGAGTAATCGCGGAACATACATAAAAAAAAGATCATACAGTCGAATTGAGAACCTTCTCCTTTTCGGAATTCGGTTAAAAATGAAATATCAAATGGCTATAATAGTTATTTGTTATGCAAGGCTGCAAAGTTGTTGTTTGCTGTGAGTGCGTGATTGAGACTCGAGTGAACGAAGGATTCTAGGGTTGAACCACGAGCGAAGCGAGTGGTTCAAATATAGAATCCTGAGTGTAACGAGGGTTTCAAGGCACGAGACAGCAAACGACTTTGCTGCTGAGCGCAACACAAAATTTTTCACCTCACGCGCGATTTTTCGGGAAGAAGACTTAGTTCGGCGTCACGTACAGTTTGTGCTAACTCTGGAGGAGTTAAATTCGTATCGTCATCGCTAGAATCGCTCATATTCTCTTTATTACTTCGAATAGGTATTCTAAATTACAAAACCAGCAATCTAAAACTTTTTTTTAATTATTTTTTTTCATGTTTTTTTTCCGGAGGTTGCGTTACCAAATCACTCTTACTCGTACTTCAAGATTCAATTATTCATTGAATACAGTTAAAATATACACATATTTAAGTATTTTTGTGATAAAACATAGTGAAATAATGAAATAAATCTGAAACGGTGTATTATTAATATAATTTTATTAATGATGATATTAAGTAAATTGAACCTTTATTTTAATAAAACTCTCACGACGAATTGCGTTTCAGAACGTATCGTTGTTTTTTTATTGTGACAGTGGCGTCATGCGTCGTTCGAATTTCAAAAACACTTTCCACGCTAGCGGATAAAAACAACTTTTGCGCTCGGATATCAAGCTGCAAAACGACCACTTTCGAGCCAGTGAGGTGAAAAGTAATTTATTTCTCAATTCCAAAGTGATTTTACAATGGACATTGAGTTTTCATTTGTTATGAGTTAAAGTAATTATGTTACTAGTAGTAGTACCTAGTAGTAACATAATTATGAGTATAATCTCTAGTAGTATTTCTACCTACATAATATGTTCAATTTATTGAGCTAATTGACCACGTGCCACTGGGTAGGTTTAGAGAAGTTACTACTACTACTACTACTTCAGCCAATTTGCGTCCCACTGCTGGGCACAGGCCTAGAGAAGCCTTAGAGAAGTTAAATCCATATTTATGACTATTTAATGTCCAAAACGCTACTCTGATATTCAATATAGTTTAATTAATAATTCAATATAATATAGCCTTTTGCGTTTCCATATAGATTCCCTACGAAATCCTTTTTGCGTCCCAAATGATGCCCCTGATAATAATCTAAGTATAGGTACACTTTATAAGACCTAGGTCTTATAAAGTGTTTTTAAGTGTCGTGCTAAATCAAAGCAGCCACTTAGAGCTTTAAGGCTAGCCAGATTGGTACGAGAAGATTATTGGGAAAATTTGGGCAATTGGATCAAAATAACATCGCGGTGCAGAATTTTTTTCATGTCGCAAGTTCGTTCGCGCGCGATGTATCTTGCTGAAAGTTTAAACTGTTTTATAAACTCGAGTCAAGCGTTTTGCACGAGTAAAACAGAAAGTGTTTCACCAGGTTAAGTTAAGAGCGTAAAATGTGATTTACTTAATCGTTTACTTAGCACAGATAGATCCGTCATCAAGTGTGACCTGTTTGCCGTGACCGACGTTGCGCTCAGCGGACCACGATGATGGCAAACCGTCTCCAACGAGCTCATTCGACACACAGCCTCCGAACCAAGCGTCCAGAACAATGCTCATCTTCATAATAATCATCGCCAAAGCCACCGCTGCTGATCTCACGACAGAAGAAATTCAATTTCTCAACGAATTACCTATAGACAAACTACTAAGTCTGAAGTCGTCTCTCCAAGAGTTGGTTACAGCAGAATATGACAATACGACTGTGGTGACAACAACACCGACATATTTGGAACGATTTGGAGCTCAAGCGATGGCTGTGCAGGCGCCGCCGATAAAAAGAGGAGACTACGAAGAAGAAATCGTACACAAGAGTGAAAGCAAAATTAGCAACATATTCTCCATGTCGGTAACAACACTGGCGTTTCTAGCTTTTGGTGGGTATTTGCTGTGTCTGATCGTACAAGCGATTAAAACTAAAGAGCAGTATTATAACCCTCAGAACGTGCAACAGCCAACACTGTTTTTAAGTGCCGGTATTAAGAAAAAGCCGCAGAGTCAGTTTGCGAGCTATGGCAGGAGAAAGAGGGAGAATAGAGAAGGGAGGAGTTTGAGGCAGTTGGAGATGCCGCCAGAGGAGATGTTCGAAGCGCTACTCCAGTTGTGTGAGGGATACGCAAAATGGAATGAAAAGACTGTAAATGGTGATATTTAGACGTTAACTTATTAGTCTTATTACGGATATCTAGTACCTACTCTACTACGTGTTGTGAATTATAGGTCCCTACTACCTGCTACGTAATGCTGTATGCTAATACAAGTGCGAATCGGATATCTTCTATTAACCCTTAATTTAATATAGAAATAAAGAAATATGAATATGAATATGAATATGAATTTGGAAATGATGTAAGCAAATGCCATGCGAAATTGAATTCTACAAAACAATAACCCAAAGTATAACAATTTGAAAAAACCGGCCAAGTGCGAGTCGGGCTCGCGCACCGAGGGTTCCGTACAAACCTGTAAGGTTTACAAAGTTCGTTCTTTACGACAATCGAGTCATAACTATGGTATTTTTATTGCAAAATGAAATTCATAACATTACAATGGGGAAAGATGGAGTAGCATAAATTTAAGACAAAGATCTTAAAAAATATATATTTTGTAATGTAACTAAAAATTTAAGGTTTTCGGAATTTTTCCTTTATGTGTGCTATAAAACGTTGCTTCATGCCAAATTTCAAGATTCTAGGTCGACTGGAAGTACCCTTTAGGTTTTGATTCCCTTGCGAGTACTTGCGAGTTTCAAAATATGCAGCTTAAATTGCTGTTTCTTTTGATTGCGTTGACATAGAAGTTTGATTTTGTTACAGCTTAAAGGTATTATAGACCTGAGTATTTGGTATGAATTTCAATTTAATACCTCTACGCGTTTATGAGGAAATGGGTAGTAAGGTTAAAATTATTAAAAAAAAATATATTATGTGATGTAACTAAAAATTTATGGTTTTCGTAATTTTTCCTTTATCTATGCTATAAGACGTTGCTTCGTACCAAATTTCAAGATTCTGAGTTCACGGGAAGCACCCTGTAGGTTTTGATTCCCTTGCAAGTGTCGAAAATTTGCGGCATAAACGGCTGTATCTTTTGATTGCGTTGGCTTAGAAGTTTGATTTTTTCACAGCTTCAAGGGACAGTAGACCTGAGTACCTAATTGATATAAATTTCAGCTTCATACCTCCACGCGTTCCTGAGAAAAAGGGTCTTGACAGACGGACGGACGGACGGACAGACGGACAACAAAGTGATCCTATAAGGGTTCCGTTTTTTCCTTTTGAGGTACGGAACCCTAAAAAGAATGTATTATTATTACAAAATTAAGGGTTAACGATATGTAACTTTCTTTTCATGTACCTAACAGATATATTGAAAAAAAATTTACCAGGAGTGGACAAATAGGTATAAGTGTAGCTTTCTTGGTGTCAATAGATAATAATTAAGCAGATGCAGTACAGTGTAAATTCAAATTGAATTTCGCACATAAGTAAGTAACCCTAGATGTGCGAGCCGGAATCGAACCCTCTGCATGAGAGGTGGTAGGTCGAACCACTAGGCCACCACGACTCGGCACTGAGCTTTTCGGTGAAGAAAAACATCGTGAGGAAACCTGTACGGACCTGCGAATTAATTCAAAGATGTGTGTGTGTGTGTGTGAAGTCCCCAATCCGCACTGGGCTCGCGTGGGGACTAGAGCCCAAACCCTCTCGTGATGAGAGGAGTCGTCCCACTGCTGGGCACAGAAATAGGCTGTAGTAGTAGTAGTACAGTGTACAATCGAGTGCAAAAAGAGACTTATCTATTCGTAGGTACATCTTTTTGTGTTCAAGAGTAGCTACTTACAAGTAGTAGTTAAACTTATCCGGTAGCGGCAATATCGCTAATAAATCGAATTATTATTTTTTATAGGAGCTCGTTACTTTAGCAGGAATTCACAATTAAACTATGTAAGTACCTACTTACAAAAGCCGCCAAACTAATTAAAAAAGTTAATAACAGACAGTATAATTTTCCCAATATTCTTGATATCGCTTTATAGCTTTTCATTGCGATTTGCGCCGCACATCTGTAGCTATGAGTTAGTAGTTATTTAATTTCATCGTGAAGTTTTAAAACATAAGGTACCTAATAACACCAATAAATGTATAAATACTTTGTCATCAGCAAGAAACCAATTTACACATCGCTTTATTTTTTATTAGGTACTAGTTATCCTGGATTACTTCTTTTTTTAGCTGTTCCTTTCGATTTTCCCGTTTTTTTTTCTTTCTATACCTTCCCCGATCGAGGGGAATAAAACAAAAAAACACAGCCAAATCGGTCCAGCAGTTCTCGAGCCTTAGCCAGACTAACATACGGCAATTCATTTTTATAAATAAGAGAAGATGAGATTTAATAATCATACCTATTCCATGGCTGGATTAGCTTGTTATAAAATGATTTAGAGAAAATAGGGCCACTAAGAACATCTCTATGGTACTTGAAAATGATTAAAAATGATTTAAAAAGCGTTTGCTTCTTTTATTTTAGAATTATGTTATTTATCGCTATTTATTTACGAGCCCCAGAAATATAGATACATAGAGATGGTAGGTACGTATCTCTCATACGACAAAATTTAGAAGTAGAGTAGGTATATAGTATAGTCCTGGGGCTCGATACGAAGTCTTAAATAGGGACATGGCGATTCGCTATTGCTGCGCTCACGCATCGCGCATTGCAACCGAACAGCAAGATTTAAAGCAGAAGTTAGATTTAAAGTTCAACATGAGTGCCGTGACGCGTGAGCGCAGCGATAGGGAATTTCCCAGTCCCTATTTAAGGCCGTTCCTATATTCAGCTCAGCCGTCACTGTCACTCGTGCAACGAGTGAAAGAGAAAGCGCTACGCACAGTTTTAATTTTTATAAGCATACCGTTAAAAAAATGGCATTTATAAAGCTGTCAATGTATGCTTATAATATGGATAATATTTCTGTCACATTTAGTTTTACACTGTTTGATATAATAAACTGGAGTAAAGTTGGATTAAAGGTCCGAGTTAGAGGTTACTTTGGAATTAAATTGTATCGAGCGAAGTTTCGTGAAACGTATAACGAAAGCTGTTAGTGTAAAGGATGACATAATCAAATATAACATATGTCTTTTTCATATTTTTTACTTTTAACATTTCTTAGAAAAGTATGATCTTACATGAGCAATTTGACGATGCTGGTTCAGGGAACGGCCTTAAGATTTTGAATAGAGCCCCTGAATGGTGACTGCACCATAATACTCATGGCACCGTAGATTTACCGCGATTTAACATAAGTACATACTTACCTAGGTACCTCTGTAGTTGTTAGGTTAGCGCAAGTAGCGCTACCCAGTGTGCGGAACTGCGCGGATTTAAGTGTGTGTGTGTGTTTTTATGTAGTTATTATTCTGAAATTATTTATGTACGAACTACGAAATTCAATTTGAATTTACCACTGAGCTTGCCGGTGAAGGAAAACATCGAGAGGAAACCTGCACGCATCTGCGAAGTAATTGGGAACTATAGCCCAACCCATTCGTGATGAGAGCAGGCCTGTGCCCAGCAGTGGCCCGTAAATAGCCTGTTGTAGTAGTATTCTAGGCCAACGAGCACACAGGACACTTGCTGGCCTAGAATACTACTAATGGTAAGCGGTCACTGCGGCCCTTGGACACCGAAACCTTATGATTTTTTATTAAGAAACCATAAGATCTCGAATGCGGCCCATCATCGTGAGGCGATGGAATGTTATGCCTCTGCGCTGTGCCAGTAATTTCACCGGCGGCTGCCGGAATACAACAGTGGGAGCACAGGAGCGGCAGGTTGGCGGTTAAGACGGTGGTACCAATATGGACAAACCTATCAAAAAAATGTATGTAGGTACTCCATTTTGTAACACAGGCATAATTTACAAGCAACGATCTTTACGAATACTACTACTACTACAGCCTATTTGCGTCCCACTACTGGGCACAGGCCTCCTCTCGTCACGAGAGGGCCGGGCTATAGTCCCCACGCGGACCCAGTGCGCCGGATCGGGAACTTCACACACATCTTTGAATTACTACGCAGATGTGTGCAGGTTTCCTCACGATGTTTTCCTTCACCGAAAATCTCAGTGGTGAATTCAATGAATTTAGCACATAAGTAAACTTAGAGGTGCGAGCCGGAATCGAACCCACGACCCTCTGCATGAGAGGCGGTAGGCCGAACCACTAGGCCACCACGGCTACATCTTTACGAATACTAACGCATTATTAAATCGCATCTCCATCTCATTCAGCCCACCTAGATGTAGACAAGCGCCGACCAAAATAACATCGCTTTTAAACTCTACAATCGATTGCGGATTAGTTTATTTTGACTGTCAGAAAGCACCTGCGGCGTATCGGACGCACCCGATATAGATCGAATCATTACGATGCTGTTTACTTAATACTGGCCTCATACTTGTATCTAGTATCTATGTACATGTATCTCTTCCATTAACTATGCTGAGGTAAGTATAGTATACTTAGATATTAATGAAACGGCACACATGTAGAGCCGAAATATGACTGTAGAAGTTCGTCGCTATTTGATTTACGTGCATAAACAGTAGTTCGGGTCACACCGATTGCGGCGCGTCTACGGGGGCTATATTCGAAGTCTTAAATGTGTTCCTTATAGGATCACTCACGCGTCAAGTTGAACTTTAAATCTAGCTGCTTAAAGTTCACGCGCGGTGTGAGCGACCCTGTGGGGAACAGGTAGATCCCTATTTTAAGACTTAGAATATAGCCCCTGATTTATCTAACATTGTATCCAGTGTTAGGTAAATCAGGGGCTATATTCTATAGCTGGCAGAAATGTATTTTTTTAAATATTATTAGTTCGTTGCCTACCCTGAGGTCTAAGAGTGGAGTGCCTATGTGCCAGAACTTTCACCGGCTTTCTTAACCCCCTACGCGGAACACAATAGTGCGAGCACTGCAATTTGGCGGCATGTTAACGGGGAAAGGCGGTGGTACCACCCCGGAGTGACCTAACAGCAGGCCCTACCACCATAAAAAAATTAGGTACTCTTATTTAGGGACATGGACGCTAACTATCCTTATGTAACGTTTGGAATAGAGCCCCAGTTCAAAAACTCATTTCATTAGGCGCATATGCGCAGCTCTGCAGGCTAGTCAAGTTAAACAGCAGGTGTAACTGGCCGGCTGGGTTTCATGGTGTAAATTATTTTAAATGAATAGCATCATGGGCTTGAACTTACGACGAAAATGACAAAAATAGGTCATAAGTAGATACCGAGAAATGCCTTAACTTTGCCTAGTTGCCCAAACTTTGCCAGTAGGTACTTGTAGCGGCGCGGTTCTTGAGTGGTGAGCGAAAGTACAGGGGATTTCTGCGCATGTTTACCACTGAAGGCCCAATAAGCGTGCACGCATACTACTATTACAGCCTACTTGCGACCTACTGCTGGGCCCCACGCGGACCCAGTGCGGATTGGGGACTTCACACACATCTTTGAATTACTTCGCAGATGCGTGCAGGTTTCCTCACGATGTTTTCCTTCACCGAAAACCTCATGGTAAATTAAAATTTAATTTCGCACGTAAGTAAACTTAGAGGTGCGAGCCGGAATCGAACCCCCGACCCTCGGCATGAGAGGCGGTGGGTCGAACCACTAGGCCACCACGGCTTTTTTAATGCGTGCACGCATGATGAGACCTTAGTTTTGACTTCTGTGCATCGAAGTCCACCGGGCAAGTTCCGTGCCGATGCCATACATTTCATGCCGATACATTTTCGCAACTACTTCTCTAGTAAGTATTTGAAAGCGATTTAGCGCAAAGTCCACATCGATCAAGGTATTTATTTGGTGCTGTAAATAGGTACATTTTGAATGTTCAATAAAGTGTGCCTATATTTATTGGGGCTACTTGTAAGCACCACAACACACCCATGTTTACACTAATAATGATTTAGCGCGGCAGCTGCGCTTGCGCCGATCCGCACGTGGGCCGTTGCGAGGAGCCCTTGATCCTACTCTAGAGCTTATGGACCTAGAAAAGCGTCGCGTAGCTTAACCCTTTAACCGACATGCCAGTCAAAATACGTCCACCGCTGGACATAAGCTGCTCACAAGGCTCGCTACTCAGACCGGTCTTGTGCCACTCACTTACATCTGATTCCTGCGATCTTCATCACCAATTAATCCTAGGCATACCTAATAATAAATTAAGCAAAAGAAAGGCAATAAAACAACAATAATAAAAAGCGGTGGCGGCCTAGGTTAAATATGACTTTGTATAGCGTGTTTATTATTCAGGTTTTAAAAATACACGCACACATACATAGAGTGCTAAATCATAACCTCTTTTGGCTTTGTCGTAGTCGGGTAAAACCCTAAATGAAAGCTTAAAATAAAAGAGAATACTCGTAAATAAACACCAGCCTAAATTGATATCGATGACAATACGACAATAGTTAAGTACAAGCCGATTGACATTTAGAGCTCTCTCACTATAAATACCACACTTTATATCCTGAAGCATTGCTTCCGTGTTCTATTCTGATTATTTAGCTTTCCGGAAATCAGACGTAAAGGAGATTTATTAAGTCTGCCATTGTTTGGACGACAGTAAATGTCCGAGACGGTCCTCCGAGTTACGCGGCAACAGTTAGATAGGATATTTGGGATACACTATCGGATCGAAATAAGTGTGTCAACAAACAGCGGGAGCGATGCCCCGGCCCGGTGCATACAATGCACTTTATGAGTAGGTACTTAACTAGTTTAAATCGAGAATCATTCATTATGATGGATGATACAGTGTGATTTGATATGGATTCTCAGTCACCTGTAACTCTGAATATATCACAATAAGATTCTTAATGTTTTGTCAATAATCAATAGGTATAGGTACTTAATACGTATATGGTCAAAGATCCTAGACATTTTTTGAGTTGGTGTTGCACAAAGTTGGTGTTGTGATCTAAAATAATTCTCAAATTGTTCTTTTAAAAAACTTCCATAACTAGCTATAACTAGTTCAATGCCAGTGATTCTGATATACACAATACGAATTTTGTATTGCGAACTAAGTCTTAACCAACTGTAGGTAGAGCTCCTAAAATGAGTTTTGATATTCAGTTTTGAGCGTAATCATTCGTTTTACATTATTATAATGTCTATCTATACTCAATGGCAATTATAGCTCACACTATCAAAGAAATAATTTTATTAACATTACTTATGTGGTACAAACTATTAATATACAAGTTATTAATATGAGAGTAAAATTAAAGGTATACCTAAAGGAATAAAAAATGTATGCATATTATGTATAAATAAAAATAAATAAATAAATAAATATCTTTCACACATATTGACCTAGCCCCAAACTAAGCAAAGCTTGTACTATGGGTGCTAGACAACGATATAAATACTTATATAGAGAAATACATATGTACATATATAAATACTAACATCCATGACTCGAGTAGGTACAAACATTCGTGTTCATCACACAAAGTTCGCCCCGAGCGGGACTCGAACCCGCGATCATCGGAACAGAAGGCAGAGTCACTATCAACTGGACCAATCCGGCCGTCCGTATAGTATTAAACACTAAACTAATTTAAAAATTTATTACCCGTAACGATCAATAACGCTGCTACCCGCATAAAATAAAACAATGTGCCATTATTAAATCAAACGAATTACCGTCGTCGAGGCGCATAAACACCTTAGATCGTGCGTATCATTGATCCGCCGACTATACTTGATATAAATACTGAAGCCGTCTAAATCACTGATTTAAATGTTACACTAGATAGGTACCAACCTTGACAAAACGGTGACACTGAAAGTACGCCCCGGGGCGTACTTCTGAAGTTCCTCAAGTCAGTAGCCAATCAGACGCCGGCCGCGTGACAAGGCGCGAAATTCAAATTTTAGTCAGTAATAATGGGCAAATACGCAGTAAAATGTTGAAGCAATCGATTCCATAATCAAAATAAGTCCATTGGGAACACGTTTCACAGAAGAGTTTTAATTTTAATGTCATATTATTTTTATTAACACTAAATCAAAATTTCATTACGAAGGGTTTTCAATAGTTCACTTTTTAAGCCCAATGTTGCAAGGTAATCATGGTTCAAAATTAACCACATTTCAGGGAAATTGTTAGACAAACCGTATAATTTTCAGTGATCTAATAATATATTGATATTATTAGATCACGGAAAACTACACGGTTATTTACATTGGTAAATGGTTTTGATATTATATATATATATATATTGGATTAGATAATGATAATAAATAATAATTACAAGATATTTTATTACAGATATTTGGTGTAGGTACACGTAGTAAGAAATTAAAATTAACATTAGTCAAAATATGAACAAACTTCATTTCAATATTTACCATGGATAGGGCCTAATACTTAAAACAACTCATACTCTGAATGTTTCTCGTTTAAAATCTTGTTTAAATAAAATTTTGACGATATAAAAGCAAAATAAGATGTTGAACGGCCTTTAACATTAACTTATTGAAAAAAAAAACTTTGGGGTAAATTTCCGAACACTGGTATCACTACCCGTTTGACATCCCTTTGACAGCCATGAATATTGCTATCTTTGTCTAGCGTCAATTCGGCGTATTCGTAGCATACGAGTAGGAAAGAGATAGACACAGTTTTACTACAACTTTTCGTAGTTTTCAGAGTTACGACTCGATTTTCAAGTTTTGACACGTTTCTTCGAGATGTTTTATAGGAAGCTTCGTCTCTAGTAATGTACCTCAGTGGTCTAAATGAAGAATACATGCGAAAAAGGGAACTAACTCTGCAAAAAATCAAAGTAATTTTAGAATTTGAAGCGAACGGTGTAAGGTTTCTTTTAGTTTTTAAACGTGAAGACGTTTGTAGTTTTTCTCCGTGTTCAGTTGAAATACAAATCACAGGCTCATATTGGGTGTCGGTGTCGCAATAAATATTGGATAAAATAATAAATATTAAATATCGACGCCGTTAAAATATCCGCTTACACTTTACGAGATCGCGTGGACATGTTTACGTACGCGGCAGGCAATCAATTCATTTTTTTCCGTTCAAACTCACACACCTACTTTTTTGATGCAAGCTTTCTCTCGTACGCTGTTCGAAATTCAAATTATGATACTCATGTTGATTTAAAGGTATAAATTGTATGTTAAGTATGAATTTTAGAACGCACCGACCGATAATGCCTACGGTGATTAGACTGATTTGTTGTTTGATGTTTTACAAATTCATTATTCTGTTATAAATATATTATGTATTTTATCACATTACCACAGAATATTTAATAGTACCTACTACTGACATTAGATACCTGTTCAATTTTAGTATATTTTCTTGAAAATTTAATTACATAAGTGCACACAATAGTGGTTACTTACTACAGAGAATGATGCTACAGAGTAAGGTAGCTTCAGCGCCAGCAAAAAATTGCAAACATTTGCGTATTAAAAAAAATGGTTTCGAAAAGGAGGTTTCATTATAATCCTCGCGATTAATAACTTATGACACTAAATCAGCTAACACATTACAATAGAGCATTTTACTACAAAGCGCGATGGGAAATTAATCACATCTCACCTTTAGCTCACATTATTACACAATTGTTACTAAACAGCTATTTAACAGCGATATAAATCGCGGGGACGCCTACGACCTCTCGAACACGTAAGTATTAATATTTAATTGTAGTCGATACCATCACGAAACGCATAACTAACTCTTAATAAAGTGTATCTGTTGACGTGAATTATCCATAACTCCGTTGTATCGGCCGGTGTGTGTGTTCCGCTTACGAAATGGTCATATAAAAGTGATTTATTCCGAGTATTAATGCAGTTAATAATTTTTACTTAATTTTATGTGTATGTGTTGCATTTAACGCCCTTTCGTAAAAGTTCTTTTTTGGTGAACATATTTTCTGTAAGTATTTTAACACACTGAATTTGTGTCGTAGTTTTTTCACCTTACCACTTAGCACGTAGGAACATTATTCGTCAAGACAATTCTAAAAAGTCTCATTTCGTATTCATTTTTTCAAGTTTTCATCATTATAAGAAATCTTCTTCTGAAAGACTTCTGAATGTTTATTCAGAAGTCTTTCATTATTTATATATATATATATACCCGTTTTAGTGCCCCCCTCTGCCTTTACAGCTTCACCACCTACTTATACAATGACGTTATCTACGAACTAGTGTACATTTTTAAAATTCACGCACGATCATCATCATATCGCCCATCTTTACGTCTAACGAAACCTCGGCTTTCAGGACGTACACATCTAAAAAGAAATCTGTACCTCAATTGTTTAACAGTTCTGCCAGACTTACAGCTCTTGAATCTGTTATTCAGAGCGCGATTAAGTATCTTCAGAACTGCATAAATTCCGTAACATTCGTTCCCCAGAATCAATGAGAACGATCTAGTGTGCCACAGATTAAAAGTCTGCTAGTGGAGCGCCGAGTCGTGTCGCCCCGGGACCGGCGCGCGCGCCGATGACGTCGTAAATTAACCCTTACATAGCCAAACCAATCACAATAGTAACACCAAGTTAACAGACGTAGTGCCAACGACCTAAAGTATATATTACGCTGAAAGCTTGGCCGCCTGAGGAAGACTGTGGCGGTCGAATGCAGGGTCGTGTGAGACTCGCCACAACCAAATATATCTGTTCATATTCAAATAAAAATACACCAATAACCGTTTATCATGGTTATTAGTTTCAATAAATATTACAAATAACTTTCCGATGTGATCGATTCAAATGTGTTGTTATATTTATTGTAATTAGCTGCTCGCCGTGTGGCGAGGCCATCAAATATTTAAACTGTTTATTAAGAACTAATAATATTTGCATAATCGTATTTTAAATCATTAGCCCATATGAAATTCAAGCTCAATCGCCCATTAATAAGGAGAATTAGCTCGATGTGAACGGAGATATTGAATAAATATAGTAAAATGCAAGTTCATAGGTATATAAATATTTTTTATAAATAAATTCTTCGAATCTTCGACGTCAGATAGTATCGAATTATTTTAATACGTTTCTTTTTCTTGCGATCGCCTGATCAATTTAATTGGTTTTTATTGCTGTGAATAGATAATTCACATATTCGACATTCATAATGAAATGTTCTCATGGACCGAACACTAACCAATGCTGGTTCATAAATGATAACAATTGTATGAACTAGGCTTACTATATTCCGAAAGAAAATAATAACGTTTTAGAATCTAAATTTACCTATAGGTGTGCGCAAAAACATCATTTATACCTACTTACTTATACTTCAGTTGTTATTACACATTTATCGGCACTTTTTTTTCGAACTTTCGCCAGGTGCCTCGTCATCTTCCATTAAGGGAACATTGCAACGCACATTAGCGTTCAAGTTACTGCGTGAAAGTCAACAAAACGCATATACCTATATGCGTTCAAGGCAGTGAAGTGAATGCGAAGAACCGACAAGAAATTCAATCAGAAACTTAAACTAAAATATTTCCAAATAGTGTGGTCTCATCATAAACAAACATCCGGAATTCCAAATATTTAAAACATCTTTAAACAGAAGTACCGCAGGCCCGTCTCCATTGATCATCGCTAACCGATCGTGCAGAATTAAAAAGGCACAAAGGTTGCGTCCGTGTAAATCACAATAAAAGTCCGGAGCGACGCCTGGCGGTGCCGCGAGTTATGGCCTCAGACCAGTTGTGCGGTGGACACGATTCTGAGTCTTTCTAGTGATATGGTAAGGAGGGCAAAGTTGATTCCGACTTATAGGGACATCATTAAATTAAGAATTTTCGGGCTCTAATTCTCGCTTAGATCAATATAATATCGATTATTACGATTACAGGATTAGAGGCGTCATTGTATAATTATGAATTTATGACTACTAAAGTGCTTGAACTCGTATATCTAGGTAATAAGTAGGTAGCTGTTGCCCGCGACTTCATACCTTAGATGAGCCTAAACTAAAGCCTTTTGTTCTTTTGCTCTGCGGCATCGGCTGGAAACTTTGAAAAGCTGTTACATCACACTGTCGTGTCAGGCCGGAGACTGCAAGTGTTTCCAGGCAGTTGATGTTCAGATCCTATAAGAAATCAATTTTCTGAAAATAAAGATAATATCGAATATAATGCTAAGATTTCTAAAATAACACACTCTTTAAACGTTTTCAAATACACGACAAACACGACGAAGATTTGTGTTATCGCTCTTTCCATTCTATCTCCTAGACAAAGACAGGACGGAAATCTTCGCTACACTTTAGTATTGTATAAAGGCGTAATAGCACCAGTAATTACAAGTGCGGTAATGATGGTGTTCCTACACGCGGGGTGGGGGCGAGGTGTGCGCGCGCAGCGTGCGATAAAGCAGGCGCCGCGGGGCTCCGGACCCCCAGCACGCCGGGCCCCGGCGGGACTAACGGGGATAACCTTTAAGAATGTAAAAGATTTTGTAACTAAACTTGAATTAAGTATGTTGTTTTACCAATGACGAGACAAACTCTGAAGCTTCTTTCAATGAAAAGTACTTATGTACGTTTTGTTAATATTAGCTGAAAGATTTGTTGTAGGTGTATTTACGAGTACACTCACCGACTTTCACCTGTGACTGCGAACCTGTGATCATTACTAAGTAGGTACTTGATTCTTCGACACAGTATAACTTTGAATAGAGAACGGGTGTGATTTAGCCGTAAGTACCTATATCATCTGGCAATTTTTTTTCAATCAAGATGTTGTAAAAGAATCGTCTCTAATATGATATGGTTCGCCACACACAAAATATCTATCGAATTTTCCGTGGTCGACATCGGTGAAAGAGTTCGTAGCTCCATTTTGTTGCAGGCGGCCAGGCGGAGTCTTCTACCACGCACCAACCAACGCAACCACGATCACTCTGTCAAGAGTGTACAACTGAGGAGAGAGATAACACATCTTCTTTTTTTTCTATTTATTTGGGTATACAAACAGTTACAACAGTTGATAACTAAAACTAGATTGATATTATTACGTATAGATATTGTGTAACCAGCACCGTAAACCACATGTTAAGTTAGTTAGCTCTTCTTCTTCTTCTTCCTCTACTAAAGTAAAAACTACATGCATGCATATCCACACTAATCTTTCTAGCTCTCAAAGCCCACCGGACCGTGTAAATAATAATTAATTTTATTGTAAATGCTTATATTTTATTACGGGATTTGTCAACAGTGCGCGCGATGTATTTTGTTGTCTGATATATTTATTGTTAGTTGCTTAATGTAATGCCTAAGTGGACATGTAGTCGCGCTAGAATCTTGTTCATTCTCCATATGCAATGCAAAACTATATTTGCATGCACTTATGCCTATAGATATAAAAGTTTTGTACGCAAGTGTCATTTGAAATTGTAATTTGTAAGACTGTGTTCGTAACAGTAACTTACGTCGCTTAGTATTTGTATTCAAAGGTTGTAACTAACGAATGACAATGTGTGTGATTGCGTTTTCGTTTATTGGCATTTTGATCTTTAGTTAATTCTTGATTAGGTACTTACATGATGATGAAAATATACTTACCTAAGTATTTGGTTTACAGACAACAGTAAGCAATATCATTACGTAGGTTAGGTACCTATACTAAATAAAATACAACCAACTGCAATTAGACACTTGTTGAAGCAAACGTTTAACGTTATAGGTGAGTAGTAGGTAATATAGCTAAATATTTGAATTAAATATCCTAAGGCGTCACAAAGTTATAAACATGGCTCAGACTGGGCTGTTACTTAGTGTCATTCTGTTTGCACAATTACTGTATTTAGCAACTTGTAAACATAAATAGATAGTGAATCTATCGATTGCCACCTTTGATCGGCATAAACTGTCGAGTCTCGAATCGATATGCGTTTATATTGTGCGCATACGCATTCGATCGACGACGAAGTGTCCTTTTTACGAGACGATTACTTGAATTCAATTTAGTTTAGTTAGGGTCCCCGGCAGTAAACCTTTGACTCTCGCAATGCCATTACTTGAACACGGCCACATTAGACTGGAAAACAACGATATGATTTAAATGCTTACAAAAAGTACAGTTTTTTTTTTAATTTAGAGTACTTAGGTATTTTTATAACGCATTCATTAGGTCATCGTGAAAGTAACACACAAACCATTTAATCAAATTTTGCAAGCTATTTTCACCCTCCTCTCCTCAAGTAGTTTTCTAGTTTCATCATGAGTAGGTAGGTATATAGGTATATAGGTAGGTAGGCAGAAGCCGTGGTGGCCTAATGGTTCGACCTACCGCCTCTCATGCAGAGGGTCGGGGGTTCGATTCCGGCTCGCACCTCTAAGTTTACTTATGTGCGAAATTCAATTTGAATTTACCACTGAGCTTTTCGGTGAAGGAAAACATCGTGAGGAATCCTGCACGCATCTGCGAAGGAATTCAAAGATGTGTGTGAAGTACCCAATCCGCACTGGGCCCGCGTGAGGACTATAGCCCAAACCCTCTCGTGATGAGAGGAGGCCCTGTGCCCAGCAGTGGGACGCAAATAGGCTGTAGCAGTAGTAGTAGTAGTAGGTAGTAAGTATTTTTATAACGCATTCATTAGTTCATCGTGAAAATAACACACAAACCAATTATACAAATTTTGCAAGCTATTTTCACCCTCCTCAGTAGTTTTCTAGTTTCATCATGAGTGGGTAGGTATATTATGGTAAAGTTCATCCAAGATAAGATGCTAATACAACTTTAAAGGGCAATTTCGTCATATTATCTTGGATGAACCTTACCGAGCTGATCTGATGACGGAACTCAGGGCCTATATTCGAAGTCTTTAAATAGGGATCTCGCTCTTCCCTATAGGATCGCTCACGCGGTTGCGTTAACTTTAAGGCCGTTCCTATACCCAGCTCAGCCGTCACTGTCACTCGTGCAACGAGTGAAAGAGAAAGCGCTACGCACAGAACGCCCGATTTAGTTAGTTTTTAACACGTTTTAATTTCTATAAAAATACCGTCTAAAAACATGGCATTTATAAAGCTGTCAATGTATACATATAATATGGATATTTTTCTATTATATTTAGTTTTACACTGTTTTTATAAAAAAAAACTGGAGTAAAGTTGGATTAAAGGTCCGAGTTAGAACTTACTTTGCAATTAAATTGTATGGAGCGAAGTTTCGTGAAACGTGTAACGAAAGCTGTCAATAAATAACATATTCTTTTAATATTTTTAACTTTTGACATTTCTTAGAAAAGTATGATCTTACATGAGCAATTTGATGGTGCTGGGCCAGAGAAGCAGCTAGATTTAAAGTTCAACTTGACGCGTGAGCGATTCTATAGGGAAAAGCGAGATCCCTATTTAAGACTTCGCATAGAGCCCCAGAGGTGGGCACGAAAAGTCCAAGCGTTGTATTAGTGTCATAAACTTGAAATAATTTATTACAGACCAGCTTCCATCCGCGACTTCGTCCGCGTGGAATTCGTTTATGGCATTCCGCGGGAACTATTCATTTTTCCGGGATAAAAAGTAGCCTATATACCAGTGTCTATATACCAAATACCAAATACCCCCATACCAAATTTTGTGTGCAATTCGTCCAGTAGTTTTCGAGTTAAATCCGGACATTCACACATACAGTAAATTGTTCTAAAAATCGTTATATTGTGTTCAGGTACCTATCTTTTAACATAATCCCCTCGACTTAGTTTCTTCTAATTTTCAAAGTTTCAGACGCGACTTCCTCTACAGACTTATTATTAGTACAGATATTGTACCTAACTATATGAAGGACATTTTGAATTTTTAGTAAATACATACTTAATAGGTACTTAAGTTACCTATTATGGGTAGTGTCTGACTGTCTGTAAACTAAATGCACATGACGGCACTGTGGTGGCTGTTTACGTTTCGCGTCTGCGGCGGCCGTGACATGTGTAAGCGTCTATTTATACTGTGGCAGTCTAAAACTTTTTCACACTAAAAAAAGTTTTTTCTACCCCACTTAAATAAGAGGGTTTTGCATCCTGGAAATAGGTACTTTTTTCTTAAAATTTCCGTGACCTTTCGATTAAATTAAGTATCCCACCTCCACCACAACCACAACAGCCTTTTTAGTTCCCATCTGCTGCAATGGGTACCCCTCTCATCTCGAGAGGGTTTGGGCTATAATCCCCATGCGGTCCCAGCGGGCCCTTTGGGGACTTCACACACGTCCTTCCTTGTATTATGGTCTTCCTTGTATGACAGTGGTACAGTCAGCAGCAGAAGTAGATAAACGGTTAAACGGGCCGGGTATCCATCCGAAATGATCTACACACGCCCTTAACGTCTTAAGAATAAGGTCGTGTGTAGGTCATTTTGAACACCTGGACAGCTTATCTACTTCTGCTGCTGACTGTACCTAAATTCAAATTTAACTTTGCACATAACTAAACTCAGAGGTGCGAGCCGGATTCGTAACCCCGAGTCCCCGACCCTCCGCATGCGAGGCGGAGGTCGAATCACTAGGCCACCACGGCTAACTTCAAATACAAATACAAATTCGTTTATTTTCCAACAACATGCAACATTCCTTAGCTTTAACAATCATAGGCATTTATGCCTTCTCGATTAAGCTAACCTATAACATTGTGTTTTATTAGAGCGGATGTAGTAATATTCTAATATAAAACAATTATTCGTCCGTAGGTATACATTGGTTTACTTATATAAAAATAATAGCTAATTGCTTAGTTTATAACATCGCGATGTGGCCCGTAGATCAATGGCTTCCGAGAGCCCATGTAAACACAACTCGATGACAGCTAGAACGCAGACCATTCCGTAATCACCGATCATTCCCGCAAACAACCAAATACTTGTAATCCTCGGCAGTAACCACCTACAGAGAAACAGACTCTAACAGCTTAGCATAAAGGCGGTTATGTGTAGCAAGCAATAAAACTAAATCTTCACCAGCGCTCAATGGGATGTTCAACAAACGGCTATTATTAGGTGTTAGCGTGATTATTTGACAGTTTGAAAACGTTTACAGATTGTAAGGTATATCGCGGGGCAATCTGGCTCCCTGCTTTTGAGATAAACAGTGCCTCCGATGAGAAACAACAGGGTTCATAACGTTCTCATAAAGATTAAAGATAGCAGGGGATCTTGTTGCATACTTAAATAAACGTTACGCATATGTTATTTTATTGGCGAATTAATTACAACAATAATAATAATTACCGCCGTCTCTACAGAGTGTCGATGTCCAGTCAGTGGACTTAGTTTATCATTTCTTGGGGTCCGCCGGTTGTCGATGTTTGAAGGGAGGTTATTATTTTTACGTCACACCAGGCCGAAAAGCGGGATTTACCGCCCTTGGGCGCTACGAAAAATCCCTTTTCACGGCCAGGTGGTGACGTAAAATCGTATACTAACCACGGGCGGTCGTAAAGAAATCCTCAGACCGCTAGATTATAGCCCTCGCCTCCGGCTCGGGCCTCAATTACCCGCGATCTGAGACTTTCTTTACTTGACCGCCCTAGGTGTGTAATGTACTATTAATTGCTACATGGTCGCGGTTACCTATGTTGAACTATGATAATGACAATCATTGTGCATGCACTTTAATACATTAATTACATTTTCTCAAACATGCTCGGAAATGTTCGTGTTACTTTCAAAAAAAGAAGACGCGAGGTTGTCCATTGCCGGCCTTGGCCAGGAAAAACATTATTGTCGTGTGTGTTTTTTTTAATTCGCTTGCTATTTGAGACACCTCTGTAGAGAAACTGACAAATCCACGGAGGTAATAAGTACAACTTTCAAATCATCCACGATCATGGAAGTACTAAATACTGATGTGGGGTAAGTGCGCCTAAATTTATTTCGCCCCTATGCCTTGTAAACAGCCAACTATCTAGTTGAGTAATATTTATAGGTTTCGATATATTTATGTTAGGCGCACTTACCCCATCCTGGCGCACTTGCCCCGACTGACCTTACGTATTTCCTCGCTGTTTGAGAAAAGCATTATATAGGTATACCTACCTCGGCCGCAATTGCGATCGCCGGACTCGTACTAATAGAAGGCTTCGCTTCGCTCAGCCTTCTAACTGACTCGTCCGGCAATGCGCTACTTGGCGGCCTCTGCAATAATGTACTATTAGTTAGACATTGGGTGGTAAACTAAACGCATGCCTACTTTATTTCCCGCCCGCGAGAACGGTACGACCGAATTCCACGCAGATGAAGTCGCGGGCAGAAGCTAGTACCTACCTATATCTCATAAAATACTTATAGGTATGAGGCAAATTACTACTTATATATAGGTACATATATAGGGTCAAGCAAAACGTTATGACGATATTTTAAGTAAGTCACAGTATCAGTTATCGATTCTAAGCATATTTTTCAAGTTTTTTTATTTTATTTTCTAAAAAAAATAGTATGGCCCAGTATGGGATTGATGGTGTGAGCGATACCTGTACCTGTATCCCATACATTTTTTTTTACCAACTCGATAAAAAATATAAACCTAAAAAGCATGCTTAGGATCGATAGCTGATGCTGATTCTGTGGGTCACAACGTTTTGCTTGACCCTGTATAAATTTAAAATGGTGGATTTTTATATAAAATTTTACTACTCTAGTATCTAAGTACCTACCTACTCGTACCTATACGAGTGTGCCAAAATTCTCAATCTTCACTACAATGAAGTCTGTCGAATTTTATTCACTGTCATATTCTGTTTAGATTGGCACCAAAAAGACTTAGGTACCTATAAAGTAGCTTTACAACTACTCTCCCTAACTACCTACTTAAAACAGATGCCTGACGCAAGGGCAATAAAATTAAATTCAACTTGCAAACCGATATTAAAAGTCATTAAAGGGTACTTCACTGTAAACAACTGCAATGTGTTTATAACACTCGATGCTCCATCAACGCCGCCCACTATCGATTGGCCAATCACAGCGCGACGCGCACAAGCCACGCCTACTGACCTGCGCTTGCGGCGTTTTCACAATTCATACGTTTTTCAGATTTTCTCAATCAAGTATTTTTTTTTAAACATAACTGTTTATACATACTTATAGCGGCCAGCAGAAGTATGTAGCTACATATATAGCTAATATAAATTAGCTAGACCGAGGTAGGTATTTGGATCCTTTTGTGGTTATTGACTACTAGATACCTACTACTTTTCTATAAAGCTTATCTGGCACTACTTAAGTCTCTATATACCTTATGGGTAGGCTTTTTTGCGGTCGCTTTTCAGTTTTCTGCCCTGAAAACTTTGATCCTTTCAAGTCCAGAGTTAACATTCTAGACCATATCGTCACTTTTCAACGTGTTGAAATGTCTTGCTAATGTTTATTACTTTGAAGAAAAAAGCCTCTAAAATTACATGTTTAAAGATAAACGAAAATTCCATGTCTCACATTCTTCTATGAAGAGAGAGACATGAAAACGGGTGTACAAGCCACGCCTTCGTGCGCTTGCGCGCGATCCACAGTCAGTGTTTCGATTCGGCGGCGGTGCGTCGTGCGCGATGACGTCACTGGAGGCCCCCAAGTTGAAGTTCAGTGTTGAGAGTATACTTAGCAAAGACGAGGTTAATAAAGAAGTTAGCAAGGATAAGGAGAGTGTAAACGACAATAGATCGCCTCCACCGTGCGCTGGTTGTGTGGCGGCGTTGTACCGCTGCTGCCGGGACGAACCACCCATGTTGCAGCTACCACTTACGCTTGCGTACACGCATCTGCATCCAGCACTGAGACCCACCACTGCTGGTATGTTTTTAGAGTAAAGCGCAGCGTAGGTAGTACTTAGACAAAACGGTCATTGTAATTATTTTTTTCTAGCCTAATTGAATGTCCCACTGCTGGGCAAAGGCCTATTGGCAGGGCAGGCAAAGGCATTGTCATATACTTAGGTAAAATAGTTTGACGCGCGGCTGAATACCTACTCAGAAATAGTCATAGCGATGTTACAGTTTTTTTAGGCTTCCGTAGTCTACAAGGAACCCTTATAGTTTCGCCATGTCTGTCCGTCCGCCCACAGCATACCTACCTAGCTCGCAGATCCCCCTTTACGAAACCATAAGATCTCGAATGAATGCGTTGCCCACCCTGAGGCCTAAGATGGAATGCCTCTGTGCCAGAAATTTCACCGGCTGCCTCAACGTCCTACCGGAACACAACAGTGCCAGCACGCTATTTGGCGGCAGGTTAGCGGGGAAAGACGGTGTTACCACCCCGGACGGACCTAGCACTAGGCCCTACCACTAGCGCTATATTTGCACGCCTTTTTTCATTTAATCCAACTTACGGAATGTATGTAAAAAAATAAACCAACATAATAAGTACCTATTTGTTCATTGTGCCTCAGGCATAGGTAACTTCACGCGCGGTGCAAATTGGGGAAAGGTTAAATAAATTATCTAAATAGTGCAAAGTCGGAAAAGTGTTTGTATCCCATGAGCCGTGATAGTTACACAGTTAATTTTTTACAGACGCTGTAAGTAAGTATTTCTGTTGCCGCTATAGCAACAAATAGGTACGAAATAAAAAACAGCATTAAATAAATTATTTAAACAGGTTCCCATACAAGAAACGTGATTTTTTTTGGCGTTTTTATATAGAACCCTTCGTCCGACTCGCACTTGGTCACCTAATAATAATATTAAAAAATTGGTAAATGGTGATCATGAAAATTTAGAAAACCCTTCAGATCAGAGACTCATTCATTGTAAACCGCCCAGCTTAAAGTAAGCGGCTACAGCAAGGAATTTTGATCTCAAACTCATGACTCAAAATTGTCGGTGTTCATTTTGGCATCAACAAATTTTACTAATCAAGACCAATCTACGTTAGGCATGATTTTTACATTACGTATATTATTTAGTAAGTACCTACCTGAGTATTTAGCTAAGATCGATTTCTCACCCCCTATATTCCAAATTTCATCGAAATCGTTAGAGTCGTCTTCGTTATATAAATATATTGCTCGTTTAATAGAGTATAGGATATCATAGGCACATGTCGACGCCGCGGTTAATTAAATACCTTCTATTTAACTTATTTTTACGTTTTTGACTTTGTAATGCGATATTATTTATGTCGATATTATCAAAGTATAGTCCCCCGCCCCGCCACATACCTATGTCTGTCTGTAGGTGGGGGCTTTACTGCCCACTACCAATTGGTTTGAAACAAATCGCACTTTGCAAGTAGGGATGGCTTTTATATTGTGCGCTAATGCGCTTGGTTTAAAATGACAAATGAAAGACCAAAATATCAGAAAACAATAGTCTGTCGATTAATTAATACTTATTTATACGAAATTTAACCAAATAACTTCTCGGATAAGGTTCAATTTCGTATAGAAAATATGAAGATTGTATTGAAATGAACTGCCGAAGACTATAGGGATGACGACAGGGTGAAGAAATCTAAATTCTAATTAGTCCGTTAGTCAAGTAATAAAAAAAATATTAGACACGTGTTTTTTGTTTTATCAAATTAACAAAGAATGACTAAGTTAAAACGCATTAAAGGAGTGAAAGGAGAGTGGGGGCTAACTACGTCACCGTTAGGTATAAATCGTACCTAACCGTGACGTCACGCGACATTTCAACTCAATATATCTCCGTATAAGTTTGATTACGTGAAAAAAGAAAAAATACGTGTCCAATACTTTTCAATAATCTTCCTGCAGTGGCGGACTAAGCCTGTCGGGGGCCCGGGGCGGAAAATCGAAATGGGGCCCCCCTCCTTGCCTGTGTAGATGTGTTGATGGTACGAGTATATGTTAGGCTCCTGTGCACTGACTACCTAACACATTTAGTTGAAATTTGTTCGCTTACCATCAGGTGGCCTGTGTGGTCGTTTACATTTATACATCCATACTTAATTATTGATTGCAATTATTCGAAAAAAATTGTATTCGAATATTCGATCTATTTTTAGGAAGATATTCGAATAATTCGAATATTATTCGAATAGTTGAAGGTTTTAACAAAAAAGGCCTTTTTTAGGTACAATAATCAGTTTTTTTGCCGGTTTTCGATGAATTATAATATTTTGGTCAAATACTAGACTATATAAGACATCGAACCATAACGGAAGTAATTCTGGTCAGCAAAAAAGCCTTAAAACATCAATTATTGTCCGTTAATACATGATTTTACGGTTTAACGGTTTAAGACATTTATTTCTCAAAAGATTTACATAAATCACTTACTGAGAAAACAATAAATTAAATTAATAATTAAAATTTTACACACAAATATCGTTGAAAAAAATTAAAAGAACACGTTTTTTTATGTAGTGTAATAGTCAAATGAGCACATAAGTCACCTGATGGTAAGCGATCACTGCGGCACATGGACACAGAAATCTTAAGATTTCTTACTAAATAAAATAAAACTGTGAGATGTACAATCAAGCCTGCACACACCTCCGATCCGAAGCTGGCGTCACCGACAGTTTCAATATAGCTGTAGGCTTGCACCAAGGATCGGCTTTAAGGCCTTATTTGTTCCTCATAATTATGGATGCATTGTCATCGGACATACAGAAGGAAGCACCCTGGTGCATGCTCTTTGCCGATGACATTGTTCTCGGAGAAAATGCAACTGAGGTACAGAGCAGGTTGGAAAAATGGCGGGAAACATTGGAAGGCCGGACTCAAGATCAGCAGATGCATGATAAAGATAAAGATGGAGCACCTGTTCTGCTACTTCGGTGGCGCATCCAGTTTTTCCCAAATAGCCCTAGATGGTGTATCTTTTCCAACTTCCTCCAACTTCTGGTACCTTCGGTTCATTGTTCCAAAATGACGGCAATATTGATCTGGACGTCACGTGAAGAACAGGATATTTATTTATGCAGGTTGAAGTGGTGACAGGTCTCAGGGACAATTTGTGACTTACGAAAGTGTGTCGTGCGTGATACCTGCCATAATGTATGGATGTGAATGTTGGGCGACAAAAGGGACGGATGAAAATAAATTGCACGTGGCTGAGATGCGAATGCTAAGATGGATGTATGTGACATGGATAATATAAGAAATGAGTATATAATGGGAAGTTTGCAAGTAGCCCCAATAACAGAAAAGATGAGGAGCAAACGGTTGATGTGTTTTGGGAATGTAATGAGGAGGAATGAAAGTCATGAATGTGTATGATGAGGTATGAATGTGTCTTGAGTGGAGACCACGACAAGGCAAACGAAGTGTATGGCGCCCTGTTGCCACTTGCCAGATGGAGTGATGATTTGCGCAAGGTGGCCGGTGTAGATTGGATGCGGCACGCCTTGGACAGAGCTCATTGGCGTGCATTGGGTGAGGCCTACGTCCAGCAGTGGACTACTATGGGCTATTGAGGATCATGATGAATGTGGATGAATACTTATAGAAGCAGAGGCAGACCTAGGAAGGTATGGATGGATTGCGTGAAAGATGATATGCGTATGAAAGACGTTGGTACAGAGCGGACGGCTGATTGGAGCGAATCGAAGAAGAAAACATATTGTGCCGATCCCCACATAACTTGGGAAAAGGGCAAGAGAATGAAAATGATGATGATTGGTATGAAGATTCCCGGGGCATAATTCCTAATTCCAAGCGGGCGAAGTCGCGGGCAGAATCTAGTTATTAAATAAAGCACAATGAATTGATAATTTTAGTAACATCTATGCTTTATTTGGTAATATGATCTCCTAGGAAGCTCAAGGCATTGTCATTATTCACTTCTTTTTGTTAACAGTAAGTAAATTACCGAGATTAACGCGTACGCCCAATTCTTTGTTTTTTTTTTAACCTAAATAAAAAATATTTATAATATTCGAATATTCGAACTTGGTGCATTGAATTATTCGAATAATAAAAGGAGCCGAATATTCGGAGTATTCGAATATTCGAATATTCGAATTGCAATCCCTATACTTAATATTATAAATGCGAAGCGAAAGTAACTTTGACTCTCTGTTGCGTCTTCACGCTCAAATCGTTTCACCAATTTAGATGAAATTTGGTATGGATGGAGATAATTTTAGTCCCGATGAAGGACATAGGCATAGCCTAATTTTTATCCCGAAAACGTATCTAGTTTCCGCGGGAACGCGAGCGCTACAACCGAATCCTACGCGGAAGTCGTGGACAGAAGCTAGTAATGTATAAGTAATCCAAGTTTGTGCCCTCGAGCGCTGAACGCAACTTAGTCAAAAAAAAAAAAAAAACAAGAGGAAATTTCGGCTGCTTTTCAGATTTTGGCGATTTTGACCCCAAAGGACTTGTTTTTGATAATACCTTCTCAAAACGTTTTTAAAGAAGACTAAATTTTCTATGATATGAGACTAGAACCGTCTCTGAGATAAAGCTTTTCAGAATTCATCATTTTTCAGAACTTTGCAATATTTTAGAAGTCACTCGAATAGCTGTAGCAGGATGTGATTCGAATTACCTCCGTCGGAGTGTGCTAGTGTTGAACACGAGCGTGTGGGGTCATGAATTGGAGTCACCTGTAGCATTTTTATATCATACTAGCTTTTGAAGGCGATTTCGTATGCGCATAATCATCAACATTCAAACTCCGGTTTTTCCCGTTCCCGGAGGAATTTCGGAAGATCCTCTCTTAATACACCTCTACATCTCATAAGAAACCTACATACCAAATTTCAGCTTCCTACGACCAGCAGTTTCAGCTGTGCGTCACACACACCAAAAGAACTTTGGGATAACCATCGAACTACTGCCACGTTTCACCTATAGTCAGCAGACAACGCTCAGCCAAAACTGATGGTCGTAGGAAGCCGACATTTGGCATGTAGGTTTCTTAGGAGGTGTAAAGGCGCACTAAGGACAAGGGTCTTGACGGCCGGATTGGTCCAGTTGGTAGTGACCCTGCCTTCTGTTCCGATGGTCGCGGGTTCGAGTTCCGCTCGGGGCAAACTTCGTGTGATGAACACGAATGTTTGTACTCGAGTCATGGATGTTTAGTATTTATATATTATGTATGTATTTCTCTATATAAGTTCTTATATCGTTGCCTAGCACCCATAGTACAAGCTTTGCTTAGTTTGGGGCTAGGTCAATATGTGTGAAATGTCCCAAGATACTTATTTATTATTTTATTTTATTTTGTAAAATTCTTACGGAAACGGGGGTTTAAATTTTGTTAATTGTTGTAAATGTTTCTGTGCATACGAATTCGCCTTCAAAATCTAGTTGGATATAAAAATGCTACAGGTGGCTCCAATTCGTGACTCCACACGAGCAGCACTAGCACAATCCGTCAAAGATAATTGGAAAAACATCCCGATAGAAGATCGAACAACTGTTCGATGACTTCTAAAATATTGTGAAGTCCTCAAAAATGATAAATTCTGAAAAACTTTATCTCAGAAAATATTGGGTAAACAGAGACGGTTCTAGTATCATATTAAAGAAAATTTAGTCTTCTTTAAAAACTTCCTGAAAAGGTAGTATCAAAAACTAGTTAGTCCTTTAGGGTCAAAATCGCCAAAATCTGAAAAGCATCAGAAATTTTCTCGTTTTTTTTTTATTTTTGACAAAATTGCGTTCGGCTCTCGAGGTCACAAACTTGGATGATACATTAGGCCAACATTATAAATAAGCCTGCAAAAAATCAGAACTGCCGCATTTCGCGCACACGCTAATGTATAAAGTTACTGGATTAGAAGGACATAAGCTGCTTTTTAACCCGGAAAAACCCATAGTTCCCGCAGGAGCGCGATAACCTAATTCCACGCGGGCGAAGTAGTGGGCTGAGTCTTACGAAGTCTTTTTTAAAAACTTCCTGAAAAGGTAGTATCAAAAACTAGTTCATTAGGGTCAAAATCGCCAAAATCTGAAAAGCAGCCAAAATTTTCGCAGTTTTTTTTAAATTTCTGACAAAGTTACGTTCGGCGCTCGAGGTCATAAACTTGGATTATACATTAGGCCAACATCATAAACAGGTCTTCAAAAAATCACTGTTACTGGATTAATTTACGTATTATCATTATATTCCCACCACGGAGTCCATATTATGCGCTTAACACGGTACGGCGAGCGTTGGACTTATTACTAATATAATAGCCTTATATTATGACTATTTGTTTCCGAAAAAATCAAGTGCTTGGACCTTAGATATGGGAATATTGGGATGTATTACCAATAACTAAGTATCAATGGAATGGACTGTGGGGGCCCTCACGTCAACTAGGTCGAAACCAGAACATTGGCGTAACAATAGGGTGGCAGTGGCGCGTGGCAGAACGGGCAAAATTCCCTAACTCACTACCTGAGCTGAGGGGGCCCCGGCCCAAGAGACCGCCAGGAAAGAAAGGAATATAAAAATTTCAGTTGTGCAATTTTGTAAATTTACGGGAGTGGGGCCCTATAGGAATGAAAGCTTTTCCTTGGGGCCTCGAGCGTGAGGTGGCACAGTTATGCCGCTGCCTGGTCGAAACTATTTTTTCAAGTTTTTTTTGCCTTAAGTACTATATTTTTTGGTGATTTGGGGGCCCCCTAGGACCGGGGGCCCGGGGCGGACCGCCCCCGCCGCCCCCCCCTTAGTCCGCCACTGTCTTCCTGATAGACTAAGGAAAAAAAGTTGTCGTCATCCCTATTGCCACAAAAAGCGCAATTACTTACTTTGGATTCGAAAGGCGCAATTGGTTTGGACTCGAACAATGGGAAAAATGTTTCATGCTCTCGAGTGTAGGTAGGTAGTACAAATGAAGTTTGCTACGTTGATCATTACAATTATTGTAATAGAGATCAGCATGTTTGTAATTGTAAACTATTTTCTTTAGGTTTTTAACAAAGTAATAAAAAAGGTTTCACGGAAATCCGTCCACGGGTTCCGAGCTTTTCACAATTTTATGTCTAACGGCATTCCCTCCCTATGTATCGTTTCGAATATAGCCCCATGGTTACCCTAGGTTATTGTGGTCGCAATAGGGCATCAATTAATATTTGTTGGTACATTTTCATGTCTCGGGCCCATGGGGACCCGGTTATTCGCATTCATGGAGCCGAAGCCAACATGAAGAGGCTTTTGGTACCTTTTACTAGAAATGTGACATGGCCGCAACTGAGGAGATCTGTCCTCCCAATACAACATGAGGCTGTACTGGCGGAGAGCTCTCTCTAGTTGCCAAACTATTGCCGAGGAAGGAATAAGATACTTGTAGTGGGCTATGTGGATGGGAGGTGTGGACTGGAAAATCGGGTTATGGAGTGAGATAACGGACATCTGCCTGATCAATATCTCACAAATTGAAAGCAAGGCAAACGGTGACTCGCCGCTTACGCACTAACCAAGAGGCTAGCCTTCGTAGGCCCCCTATTATTATTATCATTATATTTTAGCCTGTAGTGTCTCACTGTTGGTAAAAGCCTCCCTCTCATTTTTCCACGCCTTTCTGTCTTTTGCGACATCCGGCCAATCATTGCGGAAGGAATCTAGTTCCTCCCGCCATCGCCGTCGGAGCCTACCGCGACGCCGAACTTATTTTGAGGGGACCAATTAGCAGAATGTAGGGCATCAATAGGGTAAGAAATTTCTATTTTATGATCTTAGATCCTTACTTCCAGTGTACCGCCTGCCGCTGCCGCCGTCGCCGCAACCAGCACGGTGTGACGTCACCTCCACCGGCAAGCGAAAACGATCCTGGTCTCGCGCCGTCTTCAGCAATCTGCAGCGGAAGGGGCTCGAGAGGAGGTTCCAGATTCAAAAGTACATTACGAAGCCTGATCGACGGCAGCTGGCCGCCACGCTGGGACTTACCGATGCCCAGGTAAGTTAGTATAGATGCACATCCATACTCCATACTAATATTGTTATTACAAAAGTAACACTGTCTGTGCGTCTGTTACCATTTAACGCTTAAAATGTTGGACCCATTTGGATGAAATATGGTGCACACATAGTTTGAATCCCAGGGAAGGACATAAATCATTTATTCATTTGTGATACCACAGGTAGGTAGGTTAGGCTGCTTTACAGGAAAAAACGCCATAAAGTAGATACCGCGGGACGTTATAAACAAACCCATACGGACGGAGTAGCGGGCAGATGCTATAGTACCCAGTCTATCTACAAGCTAGTAACTCGGTCTGATACCACTCCTGGCTTCACGCTTAAACTTTTGGACCGATTTGAATGAAGGTATGGAGATAGTTCGAGTTCCGGGGAAAATAGTAGGATATTTATAAATATCCTAGTATACTTACGCGGAAAAACGCATAGGTAGATCCACGCGGACGCAAGCAGAAGCTAGTAGGTTGGCAATTTTTCTGACAAAATTGAACCGTGAGATTAAACTTCGAGGTATGTACAAAACGGCCATGTAATCCACATCGCTAAACCCAGTGACGTTTACGGCTGTTATGACTGTTATGAGCTGTTACAGCAGTTACGACACAACTTAAAAGGCGCGTGGTGAAGCACATAAGCCGTCGACGCAGTCTATTTTTACTTAATCCACGCGTCTTCTAAGTTGTGTAAACCTGAGCTGGCTTACTAGCCATACTTCTCACAATATGTTCGTCCGCAGGTAAAGGTGTGGTTCCAGAACCGGCGTATGAAGTGGCGACACACGAAGGAGGGCCGCGCGGGCGCCGCGCCGCGCGACGACAGCGAAGATATCGACGTCGACACGCTCAGCGACTAGACTTCCAACTTTATGGGTGGCTGCCGTCTATAGTTAATACCTATATGCGAATCATAGGCCATGACATAGTTACCCCCCCCCCCCCACCCTTTTACGAGTGCTAGCAAAAAGCCTGACATATAAATATTAGGCGTACATTTGAAAATGCAGAACCTCCAGCCGAAACCGAATGTCCTGCTAGAGAAATAGGCTGTTGTAGTGGAAACAGCAACTCTAATGTCATATACTTAGTATAGTCACTGTAGTATAGCAACATATTTTGACGTTTTGGCAGTACATATCTTTCCGTTGACGGTACGCAGTTTTAATTTTGTACATATTATTTTCATTTGTCTTCAGCTAATAAGCAATCATTGCCATAGTTAAGTTGTAGTGTTATAACCTGCGAACGAAAATCAATAAGACATTTACCAGTTGATCGGTATTCCACGGTAAATTTAGAGCCAGGAATTCTGTTTAATTCAGTTTACGGAAACGTAAGTTTCACTTTTTTGATATGAGTGTAGTATGTAAGGTTAACACATAAAGCAAACTATAAATCGAATTAAATAGTTTATTTAAGACTGACCGTGATAACAATGTAAATAAAAGCTGCATTAGATGTACGAATGACATTATAAAAATGAAAAAAACTGAATTATTTACAAAGTAAGGCTAAGGCTTATGCAATACATTTATTTTATATTTTATAAACTACTTTAAAGAACTGTAATAATTAATTAAATTATCTACGTCTTTTTATTATACCTTTACCTAAACGTAAGAGCCGAGACCAGAGGCAAATTTGGAAATATTTCTGAAAACGAAATAATACTAACAAGCTCTTAACAATGATATGCTTTTCAATTAACATATTTTGGCATCGAATCTACAACCATAATCTGTACAGCGTCAACAGTACATTACACCACATGAATATACACTGCATGAACTACACGCTGGTTATTTCTACAGTTAAAGCATACACTTTCTCAATTGGCTATGGGTGAAAAATGACAATGTGCTCGATTTTTTTTTAAGGATAGGAATAACCTTCCGTATGAAGAGAAAAAAATCTCAGAATTTTACGTGCCGTAGATTCTGCGTAAAAAATAAATTTGGTTTTGTGTTATGACGACTGAAATAAAGGTGTTTCCTTGGTCCAAGTTTGCAGCACTACTTCTTGAAAAAATCAATAATGTCAATAGTGTCAACACTGTTTTTCAAGAAGTAATGCTGCATACTTGGACCAAGGAAACACCTTTCTTTCTATCGTCATAACGCAAAACCAATTTTATTTTTTACGCAGAATCTACGGCACGGAAAATTCTGAGATTTTTTTCTCTTGATACGGAAGGTTATTCCTATCGTTGAAAAAAATAATCGAGCACATTGTCATTTGTCACCCATAGCCAATTGACTTTAACTTCACCGCATGTTTTTAAAGTAGAAAAGACAACGAAACTATTTGGCATGTACAAAGTATATTCCCTTCAACAATCTACTGACTTAATAATCAACTAGCTTAACCTTATTGCCTTTGTAACTGGAACTCTCTGTGTTATAGTTATCCTCGCTTGCATCTTGTCTCTCTTGCCAATTTGGAGCTTCGTAGTTCTGTTCCGGTCCCGACCTTCCGTGTCCTCTATACCCGCCTCTATGCCCGTAAGGCCGTCTAGGAGCTGAATAGCCGTCATGCCACCGGTTATCGTAATTCTGGTTTTGATTATACTCTTGACGGTTGTCGTATCTCTGATAGTCTCTGGGATATTTCTCGTATCTGTTTGGATTAATTCCGGGCGGTCTCTCGTCTTCGCGGTTTCTATCATCCTTGTAATAGTCATCGTATCTTTTTCTGTACTGTTCGGGTGGGTAGTGGGAGGTCTCACCGCCGTCGAATTTCCGTCGGTAAGGCTCCTGAGGGTCCCTGGGTGCGTCTCTGTTGGTCTCCCACACTGGGATTCGTTTCGGCTGCGGCGACGGACTTTTGGAGCGGCTACCTTCGTCCTTTTTCTTGTCGTTCGAAGGAGAATCTCTGCAAAGAAAGAAGGGTAATAAAGAAATTGTTGAAAAATAGCGAGTTTTGACATGTTTTCAAAGTCCATTATATGGAGTGTGGAATGTGTCTTGGTAAGGAGCGCAATCTAATATGGCGAAACAGTTGAAAACGTGTCCAGCGGATTTGATAAGCAACAAAATAAAACACACTCTCCTGAGAACTGTTTTCGCTGCGTTTTCGCTTCAGCAGCGCCATCTGAAGGTGGCTTGTGGTGACTTGACTGGAGTGGCGACCGCAGCGCCCCCAATCTACCCGATTTGGAGTCCACTTTCGGAACTATAAAGATTGCGTTCCTTGACTTCAACCCTCCATAGTCCATTCTTTCACATAATATTAGACTTTTCTGTTGTGTCAATGTTCAAATGGACAATAATACGCAAAGCTCGACTTAGATGGCGCTGCAAACGCTTGACCCAAACCAAAACCCAAACACTGCAGCTGTCAAATTTATAGGTACGGGTTTTTGTTGTTGAAAGTTTTAAGTAGATTTGTTCAAAATAGTTAAATATTGACCGCAATTTTAATTTTGGTTCAGTTATTTGTGATGAAAATGAAGACATCCCAATGCAATTATAACTGCCCCAGATACATACCAAGTCTTTCGGAAATACGTGTCGTCCGTTCTCATTGCACCCTGGAACTGCACAGCGCGGCATTTTTTAATAATTTAAATAAAACCAATAACAACTAATATTTCTCTATGTAATTGACAGATGGTTTGGGTCAAGCGATTGCAGCGCTCCTAGTGGCCAAATTATGCAGATTTCTTGTCTATTGGATACATATTTTAGAAATTAGGACCTTGGGCGACCTTTTTTTTTGCTCGGGTGAAAATAGCTAAAACAGACTTTTCTCAGGTATGAGACCTAGCTAAATCGTTTTGGCCCCTGTAAACCCCTATATTCCAAATTTCACGCAAATCATTAGAGCCGTTTCTGAGATCACTTGGATAAATACATAAATATACAAGATTAGCGCGTTAAAAGTAAGATTTCGGTACTACTTACCTTGAAGAGCCACTGTGGCTTCTATCAGAGTCGTCGTCGCTTGATCTCCTATTCTGCTGGTGGCGCATTTCACGTTGCCTGAAATAGGGAGATAATTGTACTATTTGTTCTTAGTGTGTCGACATGACACATTTTCAGACCGCGTTTTAGTAAGTGTAAGCTGCCGCCAAATAGCAGTGCTCGCACTGTTGTGTTCCGGCAAGGGGTTAGGGCAGCCGGTGAAATTTCTGGCACAGAGGCATTCCATATTGGGCCTCAGCGTAGGCAACGCATTCGAGATCTTATGGTTTCCTAATGGGGATCTTAGAATTTCGGTGTCCATGGGCCGTAGTGACCACTTACCACCAGGTGGGCTGTGCGCTCGTTTACCTATACCAATGATACAAAAAATGTCAATTTTTGATATTGACAGCCAACACCTCCCGGATAGTGGCGTCAACTGGTGAGCAGGAATACGATGGCCCTCATTGTTTCATCGTCATTTTAGCCTAAACGTTCACACACAGTTGGAATTCAGTTACGGAATCCGGATTTGGAATTCTGACCGGAAATTCCTAACGCATACCCTCCATACGTAATCCATAGACTTACGACTTACACGTAGTAGCTTTCCGTTCTGAATTCCGAACTGCATGTGTCCCAAAATGGAATTCAGACTGTATGTGGCCGGCCTAAGGGAATGTTTTGTTCAGTTGTGTTGGGAGAGTAGTTTGGTACAGGTCGCAGCACGTAACTTGAGCGGTGAACAAAAGTAGAGGGGATTTCTGTGCATGTTTACGACTGGGCCAATAGACGTGCACGCAGCTTTTTTAAAATAATAAACCACATATTTTCCCGTTCCCGCAGGAATTTCGGGAAATCCTCTCTTAGTACTCCCCTACACTCCTCAAGGAACCTACATGCCAAATTTCAGCTTCCTACGATTAGTAGTTTCTTAATAGAAAATGATTTGAAAATTGGGTTTGGTAATTGGCTGGCGTGCGTCCTTGTAGCCATAGATTTCGGCAAATCATTGCTTCGCTTGAGGCGCTAACAAAAAGCCAAACAAAAGCCGGACAGGCCGGACACATAAATATTTGGCCGGACACAACTCCAAAAAGCCAAACATGTCCTGCTAAATACGGACAGATGGCAACCCTATGCACGCACGACAACGCGCCCCCTGCGTCCCGCGCCCCTCTGAGACCTTATTTTTGACTTCTGCGCATCGAAGGTCACCGCTCAAGTTGCGTGCCGATGCCTGTAAGTGGAGACGGAGTAGTCCCGGTATAGTCCGGTGGTAGTTCGACACTCACTTGCGGCGCAGCTTGATGGCGAGCTCGCGCATCTCCTCGTCGCGGCGCGCCTGGCGCCGGCTCTCGCGCTCGTGCCGCTCCGCCTCAGCCCGCTTGTCCGCGCGCACTGCGACCACAACACATTACGGTCATAAAGATAAGTAATAGTTAGATTGTGTGACTAGGGCGCAAAATGGGAAAGATTCTAACGTGGAGTCTTGAGCTAGCGAGGGATTCAAGCTATGCCACCCAAGGTTTAAATAGCGTGCGAGGACTACGCGGGCCAGTGATTCACTCTCCATCTCCGGATGAAACAAATGACTATTACTATTAAATATTCTGTGGTATAAGATTGCCTTGGGTCTGTTCACCCGACACCCCCTTCGCAGTCTTTCGAAGATGGAAGGCGGTTTTCTATTTGTCATTTGAAAAACATTTATCGTCTATAATTTCCAAAGATTACTTTATCAGGACATAAGTATGATGTATTAACGAAATTGATATCAAAATCAGACGTGTGCCAACCGTATTGAAATGATGAAATCGTCAACATAGAGTTACCTGATTTTCTCAGGATGCTATCATCAGAATCTAAATTTGAAATGTGACCAAGTTGGGCGAATAATCATTCGATTAAACATTCATTTTATTTAAATGTTCCATTAACACTGAAAAGGGACTGAGAAATGAGAACAATGCAAAGTTGATTCACCCGTCAATATCAAGCGAATTCTAATTAGAATAAATACCATCTGTAAATAGACGACAAGTTATAAAATGGTTATGAATATGTTGAACGAATTATTGGGTAATTCATCATCATCATTTCAGCCGAAAGAAGTCCACTGCTGGACATAGGCCTCCCCCAAGGCTCGCTACTCAGACAGGTCCTGTGTCACTCGCTTCCACCGGTTTCCACCTTCACGAGATCATCGCTCCATCTTGTTGGAGGCCTACCGACAGCTCGTCTACCGGTTCGCGGACGCCACTCCAGAACTTTCTGGCCCCATCGGCCATCAGTCCTGCGAGCAATGTGCCCCGCCCACCGCCACTTAAGGTTCGCAATTCTTTGGGCTATGCATACGGGTGACTCTAGTTCTACTGCGGATATCCTCATTTCCGATTCTATCACGCAGAGAAACCCTTGGGTTATTCAGTTCCAAAAAATTGCTCTAAATTCAAGGGCGTCGGCAATCACTCTAGGCAAGGCAATTAATCATTCAGCATGCGTGAAATTTTAATTAGCATAAAGACAGTAAAATACAACACAAAATGATAAAAACTCACGTTGCCTTGATAATTGAGCCTGCATCTTCTTTTTTAGCTTTTCCTTCAACGACTTTGTCTCTCGCATCGAACCCTGTAACACAGTTAAATGTTAATTTGTGATAATCTATGGTGATTTGTGAGCTGTCCACTTGCTGGTAGTAATTGAATTTTTATCGAATAAGTAGAAATGTGGGACATAAAAGTCTAGTTTTTTATGTACAGTCAATTTCATAAATATGTGTAGTGTCCACTTTTTGAAAAAGTGTGTATATATTGGCAACCTCGACTGTACACTGAGATAGAAAACAACTGTTGTAAGAGGTTGATTATGATCTGATCTCATCTTCAGTTACATAATAAGTAATTTCTTGAAATTAATGATTTGATAAATATAAATTAAATAAACAGAAGATGGTGCTTAAATCAACAAAGATGTAACATTAGTTAGGTTCTCAACACATGAGTGCAAAATTAACCCACTTTAATTAATTAAGTACGTAAGGATGGTTCACATCACCCTTGGCCGTAAAGTGGGATTTTCTGCCCGCTACGCCGGAGAGAAAATCTCACATTTTGGCCAAGGCAAGACGTAAAACTTTTGACAAACCACGGGCGGTAATTCGTAAAGCCCCAGATCGCATATTTATGGCCCTCACCTTCGGTTCGGGCCTCAGAAACCTGCGATCTGGGACATTTACGAATTCACCACCCTAGGTCTGTAATGTACTATTTGTTATCGAATAATGAAGCGAAAAGTAGTGTGTTTAAATTATTTCCACCATTCCGATTCAATTATTGATTGGACCTGTTTTAAAAGGTTTCAGCCGTGTGGTTGTTAATATATTATGGTTCAGCTAGGCTGTATTAGGTCGAATGTCAAATAGGCGTCAGCTCAAGATTGAACGAATGAAGGTAACTTGATCAGTAACCTAAGGCTTCAAGTTATACAGGATGTCCCAAAAAGGACACGTAAGGAACAGAAGATAAGAGTCAAGACCTATATTGTATTTTTCCATTTTTCACGACAGCTTTTGCCAAAAAATCACGATATTTATAATTAAGAAATGAGGCAATTAAATGGCACAGAATTTATTACAGCTCTGAGTAAATTTCTAAAAAATAACTGTTTTTATAATGTAAAGGAATTTATTGATTATAACAAGTAATTGTTTTGTAAATGTATTAAAATTTGCAAGTCGATTCCTCGCATACACGCGAAGTATCACCTTGTGTAAATGGTCTGGCCAATAATTGATTCTTATTCTCACTCTAAGACGATAATTAACTATTCAAGGCTGCCCAGATTATTTTTTAGTTTTGGGACAACCTGTATTACGTTTGTCTTGTTCAAGTTTCTGACTTCAAGTTAAGGATCTAATCCTATTTGATGCAAGTTATACCTCAATGGACAAATGTGAACTATGCAAAACATATTTTTAGAGCTACTCTGTGGTCTGTAAATCAACAGTTCTAATGTAAAAGCGTACAAATTCAAAGGCAAACTGATTCTTACTGACTTTGGAGCTGGATCCAGTTAATCGTAACTGATTCTGGTTTGTGTTGGATTTAACCGCCGATCTGAAATGAAAATTAGTATGTTAAAAATATCGAGCTGATTGTCACATGGAAGTTAGCCGAATTATTCTCAGGACACCTAACTTTTCTGCTGTCATCAATAAACGGAATGAATTATTAACATTTGGAATATGAGTAAGTAAAAAAATAGAGCATTTACGGGAATTATTATAAGAGATCGCTAAACGTCCCTCGAAGCGCAAGAAAACTTGTTTACCTTTATCATTGGCTGTAATAATGTGTTGGCTCTACTCTAGAATAGGTAAGTATATCATAATAGACCACATAAGTCGACTTTATACTGTAGTGCTAACACTGTGGCATCTCGATGCAGTGTGGCCAATTTAGCAAATTTTGTGCCATCCTTATTATCCGCTAAATTGGCAACACTGAGGTCTCCAAAACGTCAAACGGTGACACTACTGATACTGCTATATGCCACCCGATGACTAGTCATCATTGTTACCCCCATTGACACCCATACTAGTATTATAAATGCGAAAGTAACTATCCGTCTGTCTGTTACCTCTTCACGCTTCAACCGCTGGACCGATGGAGATGAAATTTGGCATGGAGATAGTTGGGGGGAAAGGACATAGGCTACTCATCCCGGAAAAACGCATAGTTCCCGCGGGAACGCGATAACCAAATTCCACGCGGGCGAAATCGCGGGCAAAAGCTAGTAAAGTATAAATAAGTCTATATAAGATGTCGAATGCGTTGCCAACCCGCCCGAGGACCAACATGGAATGCCTCTATGCTGGTAATTTCACCAGCTTTGTTACCCCCTCACCGAAACACAACAGTGCGAGCACTGGTGTTTGGCGGCAGGTTAGCGGGTAATACGGTGGAAGCTACATGCCAAGATCTGTGCCAAACGGCAATCTTGGCACAAGATCATGCCATCACCGCTCAAGATTCTTGAGCGCCGAGCCCTGTATCCGTACGGTCCTTGCACCAGGTCCTACCGCTAACAACCGGCGGGGATTATATGAGGCTCGTATCTCTATTTGAAATGCATTTTCAAGTAAGGAATACATCACGAGGAAGCGTGCCAGTATATAGCACGACACAAGTAATACGGCGATCGCGGTATTTAGCGAAGCATTTGCCTTTTGCGCAGTCAAACCCTCTAGTCATAAGCGGTCTGCCCAGCAGTGGGACGTTCATAGCACAGTACACCTAATATGTACTATCGTACCAGTAGCGACACGCCCCGCCCTGCACCGACACAAGTTACCTCACACCGCCCGCGGCGAACGTGCGCGGCTTACAGGTTTGTACAGCTTAGATGGCGCGTGGATTAAGCAATAATAGACCCTGTTTCAATGACTTAAGTGCTTCTCCACGCGCCTTCTAAGTTGTGTCGTGCTCTACCATAGCCACCCATAGCAAAACCGGTCGGAACGTACAAGATTTGTACAAGATAATATTTGTGCAGATAATAAATGTGCAGATTACGTTCAGTTTATTTGTATGAAGTAAGTGTCGTAGTGTGTGTTCTGGTAGTAAATGCAAGCTATATAGTGCTACTAAAAGCCGTGGTGGCCTAGTGGTTCAACCTACCGCCTCTCATGCAGAGGGTCGGGGGTTCGATTCCGGCTCGCATCACTAAGTTTACTTATATGCGAAATTCAATTTGAATTAACCACTGAGCTTTTCGGTGAAGGAGAACATCGTGAGGAAACCTGCACGCATCTGCGAAGTAATTCAAAGATGTGTGTGAAGTCCCCAATCCGCACTGGGCCCGCGTGGAGACTATAGCCCAAACCCTCTCGTGATGAGAGGAGGCCTGTGCCCAGCAGTGGGACGCACATAGGCTGTAGTAGTAGTAGTAGTAGTAGTAGTACTCACGATCGTTGCGCGTCATCGGGCGTGTCGCTGGAGTCCGAATCCATGGATAGTTCGCTGGAAGACTTGTCTTCTTTGCGGCGCCCGTAGTACCGCGGCACGGACTTCGCAGGCGGCGCCCGCTCGTTGCTGCAACGTTATAACCACGTTAACGATACGTTACGTTAACGTTGCGTCCGCCGCCACGTCAAACAAAAACGCAGTGCCAATTTAACAAAAAAAAAAAAACAATATAACTGCGAAAAAAGTCGTCGTCGTTTTATGACAATGACAAATTTACAATTGAAAATGACAATTTCACACGTTTATTAAGCTGTTTTTTAATAATTGTGAAGAAAAAAAAGTAAAGGCAGTGCGCAAAAAACTTTCACACACGCTCAGTAGGTGTCAAAAAACAAGCGCACGTTTGGAAATGACAAATTTTTCGACCGCTAAAAAAGTACCATCACGGAGTGTACTTTTTCAGCAAATGTATCAAGTCAATAATGACATCTGTACATAAATTGGTCGCTTATTCTTCGTACATTACCAAATTACATTACTAGGAATGTATGAAGAAAATATATTCTTGAAATCACATCCTGACAAATTAACTTACCAGCAAGAAAGATCAACCCAATTAAATCTACAATTAACTGAACTATCTTACCTTTCATATGACAACGACCTGGAGTGATTACGTTTTCCGTAACTGTGAAAAATAGTAACAATATTAAATTATAACGTATATTACTACTCCAAATTTAAAATAAATATATAAATAAATATCTTGGGACATTTCACACATATTGACCTAGCCCCAAACTAAGCAACGCTTGTATTATGGGTGCTAGACAATGATATAAATACTTATATAGAGAAATACATACATACTAAACATCCATCCATGACTCGAGTACAAACATTCGTGCTCATCACACAAAGTTAGGCCGAGCGGGATTCGAACCCGCGACCGTCGGAACAGAAGGCAGGGTCACTACCAACGGGACCAATCCGGTCGTCGAATGTATTTTTTGTTCCCATTATGCAATGCTGATGGCTGTAGTCAAGGGAAAATATATGTACTCTACAAAAACATGTGTATACGACTGTATGTACGTTTACACATATATTTTATACATGTAATGCAAATGTAAATTTTGCAACTATGTGGAAATTTGGAAAAAAGGCCTTCTGCTTGAATTTGTTGCGGCGCTTCTTCTGAAGCAATGGGTCTAGGAAGCGCTGGTAAATTATTTTTCTGGCGTGTAAAAGTGCCCGTATGTGGCCAATTTGCTGAATAAATTATTGAATTTTGAATACATTTTCTTCTGCCTTTGACTGTTGAAGTAATGATATCTTTTTACAACTTAAAATAAAGTCATGGCACGCTTGTAGATTGAACACAAAAGCGTCAAACTAGAGGTTGTGTAAGAGATAGCAAAACATATACACACTTTATGGGGCTACGCGATCGTCTACTTCTGTAGTTTCTTTGTCTAGAGTCCGAGCGGGACCGCGAGCGGCGGCGCGGGCTGTACGAGCGCGAGCGAGACCGGGAACGGGATCTCGACCGGGATCTGGATATAGATCGAGATCGGGATCGGGTCATAGATCGGGATCGGGATCGGGACACGGAGGAGTATGAGCCCGAGCGAGATCGCGAGCGCGGCCGGTGCGGGCCCATGAACGGACGCGGCCCTTGGTACGGTGGTGACCTGTAAATGCAATGAATAGGTACTCTAATTACATTGAAAAGAAAACCGCCTTCAAACTCCGACAGACTTCGATGTCAATGTCAAGTTCACTATGGCCCGGTTCCTATATCCACGAAACGCCTCGTTTTGCCTACGGACGGTTAAAATTTGACAGATTCTCTATGGAACAAATGTCAAAAATCAACCGTCCGTAGGCAAAACGAGGCGTTTCGTGGATATAGGAACCGGGCCTATATGATTATCATTTCTTTGGGTCGGTTCATTTGCAAAGATTTCGCAGTCTGTCGGAGTTTGAAGGCGGTTTTTATTTTTATTATTTAATTATTTTTTTCGGCTACAGCTTCCAAACATTACTATAGAAATACTAAATAACTCTGTAGTCTTTGAAATTGACCAAATTTTGAGGACTCCTCATTTTCTCATAGATCCGATCATCAGAACTGAACCAAATAATATTAAAATGGGACCAACTTGGAAGTACCACCTTTAGAAAGGAAAAAAGAATCATATAAATCGGTTCACGTTTACTATTTATTTTTGGTGAACATACATAAAAAAAATATATAACAAAAGATTCCAACGAATTGAGAACCTCTATTCTTTGAAGTCGGTTAAATAGAAACATTTGATCCATGGGAGCTTTCTATTGTTTTTCAATGGCCACCGTACTCCTGCTCACTAGTTGGCGCCACTGTCACGTGAGGTGTTGGCTGTCTACAAGGGGATGGCATGTCGAATCTGACAGCGTGCGAGCGGGATGCATTTATACATTTCTTAATGTGAAAGATGAGAGAAGTAATAGATTTTTTGTCCTTATCGGCGTACCAGCTTTTTTGTGTTTGCCACAGCTGAGCTGTGGCAAATAAAAAGAGTAGTCATTATGTCAGTGTGACTTCGTGTAAACAACAAAATTATTTGACATAAGAGAAATATTACAGATATTTTATGATAGTGCACTGTTCTTACTAATATACGTTTGCCCCTATAAGATAGCGATTATAATTCGCCCGACCATCAGGTATAAAAGACGTACCCAGCAAAATTATGAAAACATAACCTTTCGTGCGTAAGTATTTCATTTTGGCCATTTAAACTCATCTTGTTCGGTATGATAGCGTTACGTAAGTTATATTTAGCTCATGTTCTATTAAATTGACCAACTATCTTTGAATAATAACATAAATGAATCATTTTCAAAATACCGATGTTTTTAATATTATCCGCCCAAATTACGATGTTGCTTACTATGTATGCCACCATAAGTCAAGCTGTATTTTTAATTTAGCCACGGTTCGGGATACCAGCTATGAAATATAAGAGTGCCCACCAGATACCCAATATCTGGGGAAAGTTATGCTGCAAAAATAAAATAAATAAACTCAGGATAATAATATGAATGTGTAAGTCACTTTGTTAGTAACGCTTTCACACGAAGTAGTAACTAGTAATGAGAAATAATGATGATCAACTGAGACGTTTTTTACCGACTTCACTAAGGAGAGACGTCAACATTCGACGGAATCTTTTTTGGATTTATGTACACCGAAAATAAATGAGTAAACATACTTGCATTTTCATTTCTTCTGTAGTAGGTACCTGATGGTATAATACCTAGCTAGAAATACAGGGAGTCCATTTTGGTGGACCAATCTGGGAATCTCTCAAAACATGGAAAAACCTGTAATAAAAACTACATGTCTTTATAACAGGTCTTTCCGTGTGCCACTCTAGGAAATATCTTCTGTACATATATAAAAGTCATGTAGATAGCTGAAATTTGATAAGTTACCTACATTTACCACTATTGTTTCTTTAAATCTTAACCGTCAGTCAAAGTCGCGTGTGATAGCTAGTTATTGGAGTGGGGTAATTTTTTACCCACCTTGCCACCCCATGTACTTGACGCACACATACACCTTTTATATGCCTATCCCTTACCGGGGTACGCTATATAGCGCATCTAGGAGATACTTAATCTAAGGCTGTCTATGTCAAGTCTGTCATTACATCACGTCAATGTCTGACATTTGAAGTTTCGGAGACCTCAGTGTTGCCAATTTAGCGTATAATATGGCATATTCTGTGCTAAAAGGCAACACTACACCTCACGCGACTCAAGCGCCTCTACGACGGATTTATTCGGTACTTGACAATGTCAATAAATAAGATAGTAAAAAAATATTCCAGTTCCATGGTAATACTAGTTAAATATCACTCAGTATTGCCATAGAGAAATGATACAAGACGAGTGGCAGAGCCCATACTGTAGTGCGTGCTCCGAAACCCGGGTTAACACTAGATCGACATCTAGCATCCAGTGGCTGAACCCCGATTACCCGAACGTTTAGCAGTTGCTCCGCTGCTTGAAGCTAGACGGCGAGCCGAACGCAAAGTGTATTTCTTAACAATTTACCTCTCTTTTTTCTCTTTCCTAACTCTTTTTTGAAATCCTCTTATTACACAGAGACCTCGGGTTGCAAGTTGGAAACGGTTAAGCAATAAAATATGCTTTGCGTTCGGCTCGCCATCTAGCTTCAAGTAGCGGTAGCAACTGCTTAACGGTCGGGTAATCGGGGTTCAGCCACTGGACGCTAGATGTCGATCTAATGTTAACCTGGGTTTCGGAGCACGCACTACACTCTGGGGTCTGCCACTGTTCTTGTACATTTCTTACCTGGCTGGCGGTTTTCTAGCAACATCAGAGTAGAGGAGTTCGGGTTTAAGGTTCTGCTTCAATTTGTCAGCATACAGAGGTTTCACAGGAGCTGCAGAAAAATTTATAAATTATGTTAATCAAATGTATAAAACTCTTCCTTTACAGACTAACTGATGACAACGACCAGTCGAAACTAGTCGTAGGAAGCTGGAATTTGGCATGTAGGTTCCTTGGAAAGTGTAAGGAAGCACTAAGAGATTTCCTGAAATTCCCACTGGAACGGGAAAACATGGGACCTACGCGGATCATAGCGTGGGAGACAACCAGTCATCATGTTAATCAATAAAATGCGACAAGTAAGAAGTAAAGGACGAGAGTCGCCATGAATGAATGATTATGCCAATTTAGCCAGACGTAGGGTTACGTTGCTCGAGTGTGTGTAACTTCTATGGAACACTGTTCTGTAGCCTAAATGGCTTGATGGATTATACATCGAGAGGTGTCGTTAGATTCGTCGTAAGTGACACTGGGTATATCACAAGTTTACATATTTTCACACGTAGGTGTTTCCTTATTACAACACTTTTATTAGGTCGTCCAATAAATAACACACAAATAGGCGCGCCACTCAGACCGGACCTGTGCCACTCGAATCCACCGCGTTCCCGCGACCTTTACAAGGTCGTCACTCCATCTTGTTGGAGGTCTACCGACAGCTCGTCTACCGGTTCGCGGACGCCACTCCAGAACTTTCTGGCCCCATCGGCCATCAGTCCTGCGAGCAATGTGCCCCGCCCACTGCCACTTAAGGTTCGCAATTCTTCGGGCTATGTCGGTGACCCTAATTCTACTGCGGATATCCTCATTTCTGATTCTATCACGCAGAGAAACCCCGAGCATAGCCATAACGACGACAAACTGTGTACCTAAACAAATGTTGCGAGCTAATTTTCACCCATTTCTAGTTCCAAGCGAAGTAATTCATGGATGTCTTGTGAAGTTCAGAGTCCACTGAGGGACTATAACTCGTGATGAGAGGAGGCCTGTACCATGCATGTGCCCAGCAGTGGGCCGTAAAGAGGCTGTTGTCGTGGTAATTATTGAACTCACGCGGCTTGACCTCGTCGTCGTCGCCGAACGACGTGATGAACTGGATGCGGCCCGCCTCGGGCGACGGGCTGCGGCTCGGCGTGCGGTCGGCGGCGCGCGCCGGCGACGCGGGCGCCGCGTAGCTCGGCGGGGACACCACGCGGTGCATCAGCTTCTTGTCCCTGGAAAATACAAGATTACAATAGGCGTTAAGGCATGGTCCAAGAAAACAAGGTCTGCCGATCCGGGTGACGTGTCACCCTTACGTCAAAGTCGAGTTGCCAGTTTATTGCAATAAAACAAAAATTAAGGAAATATTTGCTGCCGTTATAATGCAAAAGAAAAATATTAGCGCATTACAATTGTCATTTACTTGTTTAAGCACACAAAATGGGACAAATTAAAAACAAATGAACGTAATAATTTAATGAAACACAGGATACAAGGGGGTCGGGGATTATTTTAATACACCACTTGCAACACAACACACAGCTGTGTGAATGACGTAACGGTGACACCCACAGTACTAGGCTGCGTTCCGAATCGCGCTTAGAGCGCTCACAGTACCTTGCATCCTTTTTCCTCTTAGGACTCGACTTTCAAGAGGAAAAGGGATGCAAGGTGCTGTGAGCGCTGTGAGCGCGTTTCGGAATGCAGCCCTACAGAATACCGGACTGTCATACCTGACGAAGTATATTATTGTATCATGGGTTAAGGCAGCCGGTGGAATTACTGGCACAGAGGCATTCCAACTTAGGCCTAAGAGTAGGCAAAGCACGTCTGTTAAAGTTAACGTTAAATATTTTACTATGGGACGAAGTGACATTTCTTTATGGAATGACAGCTCCGCGGCCATATTTAACGACCAGGAGTCCGTCAACTGTGCTTAAATCAACTCACCCTAAGGAAGCCGGTGAAATTACTGGCACAGAGGCATTGCATCTTAGGCCTCAGGGTAGGCAACGCATTCGAGATCTTATGGTTTTTTAATAACAAATCAAAGATTTCGGTGTCCAATGGCCGCAGTGACCGCTTACCATCAGGTGGCATGTGTGCCCGTTTGCCTATCATCCATACTAATATAATAAATGCGAAAGTAACTCTGTCTGTTACCTCTTCACGCTTCAACCGCTGGATCGATTGCAATGAAATTTGGCATGGAGATAGTTGGGGTCCCGGGAATGGACATAGGCTACTTTTCTACCCGAAAAAACGCACAGTTCCCGCGGGAGCGTGATAACCGAATTCCACGCGGGCGAAGTCGCGTGCAGAAGCTAGTTCTACATACAAAAAAACCCGGAGTAGCAGGCCATGCAACAGTGATTAACATTTTCTCACCGGTGAGCCCTCCTCTCCCTCCGACTCTTCCTTCCGGAGAACATGGCCTTCTCTTTCTCTTCTCTCAGCAGCTGCTTCTGCTGCTCGGCGTCATCCGCGTCTCCGGTGAGGAACGAGAAGAGATCGCAGCCCGCCATGCCGAAGAGTGGCCCCACGCTGTTTAACTCGTGGGCCTGAGCTCAGACAATGCTTGTTTAGAACCCACTAGAATTCCTAATCACGTATAGTGCATCGGAACTTTATGCACTAGTTCGTAAAAAACAACTTTAGGCACGCTTACTAACTGTTGAAAAACAAAAAGCGCTCGTTCGGAAATGACAAACTTTTGGCATGTTAAACAGGTATCGAAATGTTTACTTTTTGAGCAACTGTATTATAAATATATAATAAAGATTTCTTGCTATTTGTATCGGCACGGAACTTGAGCGGTGGCCTTCGATGCGCAGAAGTCAAAAATAAGGTCTCATTGGCAGAGGGTCGCGGGACGCAGGGGGCGCTTTGTCGTGCGCCCCCACGCATATAGGTCCTTCAGTCGTATCCATGCGCAGAAATCCCCTCTACTTTCACTCACCGCTCAAGATTCGTGCCGCAACCTGTACCCTTGTTTAGATTTAGACCCTCTTGTGATGAGAGGAGGGATTTGCGAAGCAGAGGGACGAAAATAGGCTATTGTGGTGGTGGTTAGCTTTACAAATAAATAACGTGACTAAATCAGCAAAGTTAATTATAATTAATATTTAACACATTTCTAGACATAAATGCAATTTTTACATGTGTTCTAAATGTGTAAAAATTTGAGTATCCAAATTGTAAAAAAAAAATATCTAAACATTTGTACCCTCATGACAAAATCCATTTCAGAGTCAATAGAAAATAAAATTACATACAAAAAAGGTTATTAACAATAACTGACCTCTGACGCCTCCATTTTGTTGACATCAATGCTCAGATCCACGTCAATGATGTCGAGGTCAGAGTCATCGTCGGAGTCCTCCTGTTGCTCTGTTTTTTTAGCCTCAGTGCCTGTAATTTAACACTAATGGCATCAAAATTGCCCGACATAAACTAGCTCATGTGCTCCAAGAATGCCCGCAAGCATCACAGCAGATTTGACTTTATTTGTATAGTAAAGTTGCATCTACCAATAGGATTGGAGCAAGAAGGTTGTGCTCCTGGGTCATTATAATTGTATCCTATAGCAGCACCCGTCCCTTTCTTTTCGTTTAACCTCTCTTTCTGCATTTCTTTCTCTTCTATTGTTACACCAAACTGTTCCTCTATTGCTAATTGTCGGAGAAACTTTTCTTCACCTGAAATCAAATACATAATTTAAGCAATTGATAAATATTTGTATTAAAAAATCATCATCTCATTGGCAATTTTAGGTGAGATAAATTTGATTATGTTCATGTCTAAGTTCTTACTTATCGCAAGGAATGCATTCTGGGCTAAAATTCTGTATCTCTCATAATTGCATTGCCTTTCTTCTTGGCTCAGTTCTTCTGGTGGAATGACTGGATTTTTTACTTCTGGTATGATATCCAGATGAGCTCTGACATCAAATCTATCAATCATGTTGTTACTGTTTCCTTGCCAAGGCATCCTGTAAAATAAAAAAAATATAGAATGCATTGATCTATTATAAGTAAGGATTCACAATCAGCCGGAGAAAATGGCCCCGTCAAAACGGGTGCCATTTGGCCTTCGTTATAAAGAGGCGTTATTAGCATATTGGAACGTAGGTATTTTCTAATGTCAGTTTGCTCCATATAGGTATTTTGACATAATCTGTTAGGCACTGTTTGTCCATATGTAATTACTTATTATAGGTCAATGATAGAATGGGTAAGTAGCAAACTAGAATTCCATTAGTTGATACTATCCGTCTTGGAATCCCACAATCTACATACGTCAAACAATTACAGGGACCATTACAATTATTATAAACATATTAAAATAGCAATTTATTTTTATGAATCAATATGACCTTTGTGGGAAGTACTTTGAAATAAATATAAAAACTTTGTGAGTATTGATTCTTGATTGCCCTCCAAAAACGAGAGAATTGTTTGCATTGATAAGTTTTATGTACAGGGTGTTCATGTTGATATTCGTTAACTTCGGCATAGTACTTGGGACATTAACAGAAACGATACCGTAAATGAATTTTAGTAGATATAAAAAAAAAAATTTTTTGCATTTTCATACATAATAATTAAATATTGCCATGACGACTAATGCATAAGGCCCTTTAGAGTTACAAAATCATTATTTTCACCTCCTTGTCATACACAAAGGAGACTTGGAAACTCTTTATTATAAAAAAATTCAAAGCAAATTATTAAGTAGATTTTACACTGGTTAAAAGTACATCAGTGATTAAATTAAGATCTAGAATATTTAAATAACGGTGTTAGCAAGCACCTTGATTTCTTGAAGAAATTAACTTAATTAGGCCTGAAGAAAAAAAAATTAACGCATATCAACATGAGTACCATGTATATTTTAACTGGAGTTATTCCACTGTCCTTACATGATTGCCGGCCCTTCTCCAGCCGCGGCTATGGCCGGGTCCAAGTGAATCTTACATGGCCTACCATGCAGCTGTAAGAATTGTGTTGGGTCGGCTTTCTGAAATCATAACAATGATTTTTCTTTGAATCTACGAACTGTTCACTACAATAAATACATATATATGCAGTTTTATTTTATATAAATACATAAGTGCTACCACTGACAAATACAGATGAGTTTTGTGTGTATGCTTGTGCTAAGAATGTAGCTAGCTGCCAAAAGAAAAACGTATACCTAGACACTGGACAAACTTATTACATAGAGGTGAAAGTGTTTACATGTTGGTGGCGTTGACTAAACGAGTATCCTACAATAATAGATGAAAATTAAATAAGAATGATATAGAATACGAATAGAATAAAATAAATAAATCTCACAATTTTCTCATAAAAATCCTTCCGACGCTCCGCACGTCGTCGGTAGTCGACGATCATTCCGCGAATCATTTTCTCTTGTTTTCTTGCTTCGTGCCACATTTTGACGAAATATATATTACAATCACAACAACCAAGAAACTATCGTCAAGCGCAATAATTGCTTGTTACATTACACTAAAAGAAAATTTGCAAATATTCTTTCTATGGCATTCAGAAGCGCCATTTTGAATTTACTTTTTTTTCTCTTTGACAATGACAAAGTAGATGTTTCATGTTCTGCCGTAGGTACTGTCGAACCAAGTAAATCTAAAATGTAGTATGTTTGGATTTTACATACTTTGTTCTCCTTGCTCATTGCATAGTAGTCATATTAAGTAACCTAGAATTAAATTTTCATAAATTATTGCAAGTAAAGATTCCTCTTCAACAATCGCTTCTGAAATAATTTTGCTAGCAACACTGCTTATTCTATGGCGGGAAACCCAACCTTTGTATTTACAAATTTTGTACTTGTACGACTGAGCTTTCCGAAAATATCGCGAGGAAACCTGAACGCATCCACGAAGTAATTCAAGGACTTGTGTGAAGTCCCAATCTCTTGTGATGAGAGACCTGTGCCCAGCAGTAGGACGTAAATAGGCTGTTGTGGTGAATCAGTCAGGCTCCAAGCATGTTAAATAATGTAACATGTGAAGCGATAAAAATAGGAATAAAACGATTCATGATACAATTTTATTCATGACCAAAGTACACCTTTAGGTGTCGTTGGCGTGGTAGGCACAGCAGTGCATGGCAGCTTTAGGTGTTTTTGACATCCAAACGATTAATAATGTCAGGAGAGAGAAATAAAAGTAAATTTTATTGTTAACAAATTCTGTTATTTTTTCGTTTCAGTTAACTGTATACAAATATAACTCATTGCAATCTTCCATATCAAAGAAAATCTCATTTTCCATTTGACATGGCTTGCAGACACTAAGCCAATCCATAAATTCTTCAAATATATCTAGACCACTCAATGTGTCAGTGATACTTCTATTCAATACTACATAACTACCTTTCCTTAAATGTTTTTTGAAAAAGTACCACAACTTTCTATGTTCCTCCACTGTAACAAAAAAGTCCAAGACACTCATGATGACAATATCTGAGTTTCCCAATAAATCTGCCCTTTCTAATACATCAGAATGCACAACTTTTATTCGGTTCGGATCCAATGCAAACTGGCCAATTATTTTTTCTTGGATTTCACAGCACTCTTTATTGATTTCAATGCCCATGATGCTTTCAGCATTTGTGAAGTAGTAAGCCTGTGAACAATGAATAATGTAATTGTAGTATTTATAGATTTTTACATCATCTTTACCTAAAATGTTTTGACTTTAATACATGCATTCAATTAAATTAGTTAACTCACAGCATACAAAAGACCTCCAAATCTGGAGCCTACATCCAAGATCTGCTTGCCTTCCAAATCTTTTGGAAGTAGAACTTTAAACACATACTGGAGTAGCTGCCTTGACATGGAATGTGTAATAAACGTCAACTCCTGAAATGAAAGTTTCTTATTGTAAGTTCAGTAATGTTTAAGTTTACTTGAATAATAAACACTTATTGACCAAGCAAGTGAAGCAAGCGAAGCATCTCAGCTTCAACTCGGCAAAGACAAGAATGCTTTTGTATGTCCTGATGTCTGTTCTCCTCTACAGATCACATTTTTCAATCAATTCTCATGAAATGTTGTGACCAGGTCCAAAATTACTTAAAGAGAATTTCAGTATTTGGAAAATTTACAAAATTTGTATTACTTTAATATTTCGGGAATTGCAATCGAGGCAGTAATGTCTAGTCAATTTCCCTTCCTTGACTAGATCCTCAACTTGATCAGCATCATACAGGAACTCATCCACATGACGGGTATTAATATTATTGCAATCAGCTTGGTCCCCGACCGTCGGAGGAGATATCTTCTCTGTAGGCATCTCTGCGTCAAATGGTACCATTTTCTTGATCGCGTTTGAAATTTTTAGAAGCAATTTGTCAGATTTTATAACGGCGCTCTGACTTTCTAAATCTGAAATTTAATTTCAACATATTAGGTAGGTATTTGAAATAAAGCTGTATAGTTAAGTGGAATACAACGTGAAACCACAGTAGTGTATTTACCTTGTTTGTATTGCTTGCTGCAAATCCACTGTTCTAATGAGTCCAACTCCGCATCATCAAGTTCAAAAAACAAGTCCAAAATACGACTCTTCGTATTAATACCATCATCGGACATATTTATAGATGCGGTTAGAAAATGGCTGTTGAAAAATATGCAAATGTTGGAATACTTTTAATATTTTATACAGAATTACACATAAACTACTAAGGAGATACTAGGATTACAGAAGCAAATTGGCTTTATAACCTGAAAAAGGATGTAAACATAAAGTCCCAGCCCACGAGCAGTGTAAGTACCTGTCATATTGACAGAACACGCGTGTGTTCTTTTGTATAATTTTACAAAATATAAAATGTTGAGAGCAGATAATACCATGCCTGGAACGTACTCTTTGCCTGGTTTCAACAAAAAAATTAACGTCCGTTAAATATAACAGCTGTCATTTCTATAGACAGAAACGTCATGTGAAAATCTCGATCTCGATGGCCATATTGATGCAACTCAGACTATGTACGTCTCCGGTTTAACGCCAGGAGTTGCTATTCGTGATTCCGTGATTTACTCTCTCAGTTCGATCCAAAAAAGTCCTTTTCTCCTTGGTAAAAATGTCGCATTAAATTTAACGGACATTAACTTCTTGATGCAACCGAGTCTGAAGAGTGGATGAACAAATGGACAGCACTAGCCTACTTGTCAAAAGTAGTCAAAACAAAAATCCAATCCAATATTCGTTCTGGGTTTTGGTTGTATAAAGAGCGTGTCGTGTGTGTGGCTGGTGTTATATTAAATTAAAAATTTGTACCGTAAAGTTTACTCGGAATTTCTCCTGTAGACCTAGAAGAGACAACAAGTGGCCCGCGTGATACGGCTATTTACCCACAATCCATTCTTTAATTTAATCCGCTTCTAGTTCTACAAAAACAACAATAGTGCTCGTTGTTAAATCCATGAAACTACTTATTTCAAGGAAATTAGCGAACCGAGACTTTATTCGCTTTTTATCCATGAATAAGCTAATTGAAATAATTGCTCTAGAGTATGTCTATTGTGAAGTTATTTGAACAGAGTTGAGACGTCTTTCTGTCGTGTAATAACTCAGGCAGCAGAATGAATGAATGTAAGCCTCTTAGCAAAACTATTGGGGTGTGGATGTCCAATAAAAAGAGCCAGAAATTAAATTGGAAAGAATTAGTATCTGTGTCAAATGCTCACGGTTACAACCTTGTAAAGGTAAGTTATATTTTTGTTTTATCTTGTTTTACAGTCAGTCACTTTACCTAATGGCTATGCTGTCTATGGGATAGTTAGTAGTAAATGTTATATCTAGGTTTAGTTGATTTTCCTTTCATAAAGTTGGTTTAAGTCGATTTTATCTATTTATTTACATGTGGAAGCACAATAGGACATAGGTATAATCATGTATAATTTACCACATAGGGCTTTCATGTAGTGACTTTACCAGCCCTATCAACCTTGACCTCTAAAAGCTGGTCTGGCCTATTTATTTGGAAATGCCTCTTTTTTTTATAGTTAGCTAGAAAACACCACCAAGCCAACACATTGAAAACTTTCTGCTGTTTCCATACAATTCAATTCAAGATGTTTATTTTGTTACCTTGGATGTTCATTAACAACTTGCAGTTTTGTTGTCCCATGTAGAGAATGGTTTTCCCAGATGATTCATAGAAAACTTGATGACAAACTGGTTTCACAACAAGATCCAAGGATTGTTATTCATTAACAACTTGCAGTTTTGTTGTCCCATGTAGAGCATGGTTTTCCCAGATGTTCATAGAAAACTTGATGACAAACTGGTTTCACAACAAGATCCAAGGATTGTTATTCATTAACAACTTGCAGTTTTGTTGTCCCATGTAGAGCATGGTTTTCCCAGATGATTCATAGAAAACTTGACGACAAACTGGTTTCACAACAAGATCCAAGGATTGTTATAAGGAAAACTGCTGTAGGACCTGTTAAATGACCTAGTCACATGTCACCTAGCAGTGTGTCACCAAAGGTCAATTAAAACACACACTGGGAATTCTATGTCATAATACAAACTGGATTTTATGTATCAATAAATAAATGCATTGTTTTTATTTTATCAAACACCATTGTCAAATACAAAAGCCGTTACTCACATGCCAAGTGAGTAACAACTTTTCTTACACATTACTATACGGAAGTGCATGGAAACTTTCAAGTGTATTTGGCATTCAATGGATTAATTTATAATCTATATTTGCCTTCTTAATATTTAATATTTATAGCCAGTGTACAAAAACATCATGTATTTGTTCTTCTTTCAGGTCGATTTGGAGAAACCTTTGGAGGAACAGGGGGAGTTTGATGTGTTTCTTCACAAACTAACTGACATCATAGCTGCAGCTGACTTGGGTGACCCTAAAGTAAGTCAGTTCAGTGGCATGTGCAATTACTGGACAGGGTACTCAACAAAAAAGTTTTTAGATGCAAATAAATTAATAATGGTGCAATAGGGTAGGGTGGACAGTGTCTGTCGCCACCGAGTTAGTTTCATATGACACCTTAACTCTGCCTTGCTTGTGGTTGAAACTGCATTTCTGTTAATGATCACAACCTGTTTCTCTTTTTCCAGGCATCACAAATCATTAAAAATGTTGAACAGTATTTATCTAACCATCCAAGTATTGTTGTTATTGACCGATTAGAAAATGTGAGAATTTTATTGAATAGGTAAGTTTTTTATTTCATATTTGTTGACCAATTCTTGGCACACATGGGTATGAAATATAATGAAATATAATATAATGATGCTAACAATTTTTTTTTTTTCAGGTATACTTATTATTCCATATTACAAGACGAACCTACTTTAGGTAGGTATGGCATTTACACACCAGCATTTGCAGAATTTACTACGACTAATATTAAAACCAATCTAGAGATAATGAGGCAGCGAGGAGTGACATTTCCTATCATCTGCAAGCCGACCATAGCCCACGGATCAAAGTCGGCACATGAAATGATCCTAGTGTTCAACGAGAGAGACTTGCATGTATGCAGACCACCCTGTGTTGTTCAAAGCTTTGTCAACCACAACGCTGTTCTCCATAAAGTATTTATCATAGGAAATAGGTAAGGTATAAATTGAATATTCTACATTACTGTATGTATTTCCATATTTATCTGTGCAAAGTCACATTACACAACCCAACCATATTGTAATATTTATGTGAATTTCTATCTATAATTTTCAGATATCACATATGTGAAAGACCAAGTCTGAAGAATTTCTATGCATCAGAAGATCTGGAACCAATATTTTATAGTACCGGTGAAGTGTGCAAGGCGGATAGCCAATCCACTCTTTCCATTTTAGATTCTCATGATGAGGCGGATTTACAGATGGCTTTAAATGAAGACAAAATAAAATTGATAATTAGGGTCTTAAGAAAGAAAATTGGACTGCTCCTCGCGGGGTTTGATGTTGTTATAGACAATGTGACCGGACACCACGCAGTTATTGATATAAATGTGTACCCGAGCTATGATAACTTTCCAAACTTTTTCGAGAATCTTCTAGACTGTATTGACGAGACTGTTGGTAGAAATAGTGTATTAAACAATGGAGATTACAATGATTTGTGTCAAGATGAGCGTTCCCTTGGTCATAGGATAAATGGACTGATCAATGTCGCATTTAATGCCAGTAAATTAGGAGTGACTGGTATGAATATAAATTAGGCGTCAGCACATGTAACATCAGCAAAGTGACTAGATGAAATTGCCAATTGAAACTGTTAAACTAAGGGCTTGTCCCACTTTTTTTGGGAAAAGCTTTAATAATTATTCAAATTGATTGTAGGAATCTTACTTTGTCAAGATTCTCATGGCCATTAAATGTGTCAAAATTGTTTATGAGTGTTTTATAGATCAATGATCAAATACATATTGATATGAACTTTCTACACACACTACACGTTCTGTAGATGTTTTAAAAACATTAATTTTTGATCTTACAGTGCCTCAATAGAATATTAAAATAAAACTTCTTGAATACAAATATGTATTATTATATAGTTAAGTGTTATGATAAGATAAAATTCTTAATTGCTCATAAAATAATATTGTGCTGTTAGCGTAATTGAAGTGTCCATTATTCACCAGTAAAAAAATATAAAATGTATCTCGCCAGCAGATAGCGTGAGACAAAAAAAACACTGAATGAAAGCTATTTTCAATTTAATGCCACTCTGGTCATATTATGTACTTACTATTTTTTTAACCAGACCTAATGATAAAAAGGAAGAATATGAGTGTAGATAAAATTGGGCCCGCGCACAGTGGTCCCAAATCGCCAAAAGCCGGCCAAAAGTCGATTTTTTTTTTCTAGGGAATTTCAATGGTTGGAATAGTTGTAGTGGTACCTCTAGTATGTATTATGACCGTTAGGAAAAGGGGAGCGTCCATACCTGGCTCAGGAATCCATTTTATTCGTGAGCTTCGAGCCGACCGCATTGTTTGCTCGTCGCGCGGATAAATAAGACTTAAGTTTCGACGCGTCTGGAAGAGTGAAAAGTTAACGGATTTGGATTTTACAAAATGGATTCTTCTCAAGAAAGAAAGTACAATTTGAGTGTGTTGCTCAAAATTATCGTTAACGATGTATGAAATTGTAAGTCATTAATGAAAGAAGTGGTATTTTTCTTGGTTATGTTCTGAAAAGTCGTGTTAGAAAAAGCAATAAGTCAAAACCCCTATCGACCCCCGCTCTTAAACTAAATGGAAATTGTTACTTAGACATTTCTTCAAAACATATTCAAAAATTAGGTGCTCGTAGCTGCTCCTTCGGTTTTGAGTGTAATTTTTATGCCCCCCCGGCAGTAAAAGCTTTGAATGGCATATACGAATGGCATTCGTGGTACTTCATGCCAACAACAGTACACAAAACGATAATTTTGAGAAACACACTCAAATTGTACTTTCTTTCTTGAGAAGAATCCATTTTGTAAAATCCAAATCCGTTAACTTTTCACTCTTCCAGACGCGTCGAAACTTAAGTCTTATTTATCCGCGCGACGAGCAAACAATGCTGTCGGCTCGACGCTCACGAATAAAATGGATTCCTGAGCCAGGTATGGACGCTCCCATTTTCCTAACGGTCATAATACATACTAGAGGTACCACTACAACTATTCCAACCATTGAAAGTCCCTAGAAAAAAATATTATTTTTTCGACTTTTAGCCAGCTTTTTGGGATTTGGGACCACTGCCGCGTGGGGACTATAGCCCAAACCCTCTCATGATGAGGGGAGGCCTGTGCCCAGCAGTGGGACGCAAATAGGCTGTAGTAGTAGTAGTAGTAGTAGATAAAATTGTGTATGCAATTGTACATAATAATGCCTTAAAACCCTTGTATGATCTTATCATGAAACTCGCCTGACGGGTCGGTTCATAAACCACACCCGTGTTGTTTCAAGGCCACTCATTATGTAACAGTTGCATAAACTACTATTAAAGGTTAGTGAAGTACCTGGAAGTATTTTTTCGCAAAAGCTTTCACTGGCACGTGTATGTAATTTTTCAAGATTTGTTATATAAATGTAGGTAATACGCATCTGTATTATAAATAAATAATCATTTTTGAAAAATATTATGTTGATAGGTACTCTATGTCTACGGCACCTTGCGGCTTCTTATTTTATAGTAATTGTACACAACTCGAATAATATCAAGATGATTTTATTTTGTATGTCAGTTAATGTTTTATGCAATTAATTTTTAAGCGCTGGTCGCGTTTATTTCATTTATATCATTTATTACTTTTTATTGCTAGAAAATGTACCTATTTGTCACCTCTTTTCATTATGTACATTATGGCAGGCACTGTGAAAAAGTTTTATTTTGCTAAACAACAAACAATGTCGCTCTTGTGAATACTAAATACTTAAATTTAGTTTTTTTATTATTATTAAAGAATACTTGCACCAACGCCGCTAACCTCGAGTTACTTACAACTGGGTTGATTGATTCAAACCGTCCGTTAAATAAGCAGCGCTTGTTAAATTTAATATTTTACTGATGTAAAATATTAAATTTAACAAGCCCTTGGCCATAAAGTTTGATTTTCTGCTCGCTACGCGGAGAGAAAATCTCACTCTTGGCCAAGGCAAGACGTAAAACTTTTGACAAACCACGGGCGGTAATTCGTAAAGCCCCAGATCACATATTTATGGCCCTCACCTTCTGTTCGGGCCTCAGAAACCTGCGATCTGGGACATTTACGAATTCACCACCCTAGGTCTGTAATGTACTATTACTAGATAAAATAACGTATCTGTATTGAATGAAATGACAGCTCGGCGGCCATATTTAACGACCTTGAGTCCGTCAACTGTGCTTGAATCAACGGGCCCTAAACCTGAGTTAAGAGGCTAAATCGAGGTTAAACGGCTTGGTGTTAGACGGGGTCAAGCAAAACGTTGTGACGATATTTTACCCACAGAATAAGCTATATCGATTCCAAGCATGTTTTTTAGCTTTTGAATTTTTCTCGAGATGGTAAATTTTATTTTCGTATAGGATTCAGGTATAGCTTACACCATCAATCCCACACCGTGCCATACTTTTTTGCTTTTACCAACTCACCTTACCAAAAAATTAAAAAAAATGCTTAGAATCGATAACTGATACTGTGGTTAAAATGTCGTCATAAATTTTGCTTGACCCTATTATTTGTTTAACTAACATAGAGTATCTAATTTATGGCAATTATAATGTAATATACTGATATGTCCTCGAATAATTATTACTCATGTCGGTCGGCCGCAAGCCGCAGCGATCGATCGGAGACACTGACAACCCACCTTAAGGTCGTAAACACGATTTTGTATTAAGTAACGGAATATAACTTATTATGTATTAGGTACTTGCATAATTATATCTTAAGGTGCATTATGTACCTACATTCAAAAGTAAAAAGACCAACACTTGAATCTTATTCCCTTTGCCAGTCGGGGCAAGTGCGCCTACCATAATCAATTATTAGACCATGTGGCATGATTACTTACTCCCTTGATGAAGAAGATATTTATTCAAATTGCTATACATAAAGTTACGGAGCTTTTTACGGACATACCTACTGCCATTTTAAATAACTGATAACTGTATTAGGAGAAATAAAACTACATATTATACGTACTTACTAGAGTGTTAGAGAGAAAAATCAGCTGGACACACAAGACTGGGCAAGAGAAACAGTCTTTACCTCGATCTATTGTATTATAGAAACTTGAAATATTTTTATAAATAACTTGTCGTCAACGTCAATTCAGGAATCGTTACCTGGGGCTATATTCAAAGTCTTAAAATAGGGATCTCCTTGTTCCCCATAGGATCGCTCACGCGTCGCGTGAACTTTAAGCAGCTAGATTTAAAGTTCAACTTGACGCGTGAGCTATCCATAGGGAACAGGCAGATCCCTATTTAAGACTTCGAATATAGCCCCTGTAACAATAGGGATGACGCCAACTTTTTTTTTCCTTAGTCTATAAGGAAGATTATTGAAATGTATTGGACACGTTTTTTTTTTCTATTTTCACGTAATCAAACTTATACGGAGATATATCGAGTTGAAATGTCGCGTGACGTCACGGTTAGGTACGATTTATACCTAACGGTGACGTAGTTAGCCCCCCACTCTCCAACTTTAATGCGTTTTAACTTAGTCATTCTTTGTTAATTTGATAAAACAAAAAATACGTGTCTAATATTTTTTTATTACCTGTCTGACGGACTAATTAGAATTTCGATTTCTTCACCCTGTCGTCATCCCTATTGATATGTTGCTTTGCTTGGCTGGCTTTTTGTTTTTGTAGGTACCTTACCTATAAATAAATATGTACCATTCCATAATGTATTATTTCGTGGAGACTGATATCTTCTAGTACCTAATTATATTCAATAAACATTAGGAACACAAGACCTACTAGTCTTTTATTACTCCTGGAGAGATGACCGACCGCATGCCCAGTCTGAGTAGGTATACCCTGTTCAGTGTTCACAGAGCACATCGAATGGTGTGCTCTCTGTGATCCTGTTGGTCATGTATCAAGTTTGCATACTCCTTAAAAAACTAAATAATGAACATGAGAAAAAAAAATGAACAAAAACCGGACAAGAGCGAGTTACACTCGCCTGTAGAGGGTTCCGTTCGTTGATTATTTTCTATATTATTTTATTTGAAATACCATATTACATCTTCTAACTAAAGTCCTCATAATACTTTCATTAGATCTGTCACACGTATAGTTTGAAAAAGTTGTATTTGTTTTTTTTTCTGTTTTATCCCCCGTATAATGCGGTCCATGTTTAAAATTCATTTATTTCCGTTACACTTACACTCCCGACTTTGTGTTACTAACGTAAATACCTACCAAATTTCAATGCAATCAGTTTCGGAGCAAATTGGATGTGCTTTGACAGACTGACGGACAGACTTATGTGTGGCAGATGGCTATCCACATGTGTGTCTCATTTCCTATAAGGGCTCCGATTATTCCTTATGAGGTTCGGTACTCTAAAAGAATATACCCAATGAAACGAGCTCTTCAAATTCACGGCACACGCTGCTGGCCTATGCTATGGTTGGCAACTCGATAACTCGGCTCAGGGCCGTCGTGTGGTTCGGCGTAACTTGTACTTGATAATTTGAGACATTGCTCTTAATCACAAGGTCGACATGAAATATTATAATCTAATAATGAACTCATGAAGTATAGGTACATTTTTTTTTTGCACGATTTTTATCATCCTAGCTAGATCCGTCGTGCCTATATACCTAATTCAAATCAAATTGACGTTATAATATTTGCGACTTGTTGGTCAAAGTACCTACTTACTACTTAATTCAATTTTTTTCGAGTGTTTAGAAACTTTTTCGCTGACCTTATATTATAACTTACTAGTTTGTCAGTCACTTTACCATCTATTGAAACAAATAATAATTGAAACATGAAATATAAAATGTGATTAAAAACCTCGAGAGGTCCGTACGGAAACTATTCCTTTTGAAATTAACTAAAATATAGGTACTAATGCCTCGTGAAGGTCGCGTGAAAACGGCGGAAGCGAGTAGCATAGGACCGGTGTGGCGAGCCTTGGGGGAGGCTTATGTCCAGCAGTGGACGTCTTTCGGCTAAAATGATGATATATTAATGCAGAGGTTGCTGCTCATTTCATATTTTCAACGTAGGTATAAGCGTCGCAAACTTGATATTTTCAATAGATCTACGCAGAGAAACCATTTTCTTTCATAAAAATATTTATGGAAAATTATCGAATAAGTCATCCGTCTAACCGATTACAGTTAGCTGTTGCGTGTAAAATAAAGGTTAGCGAAAAATGGGAACGTAATTGTGTTGTTTTGAATTGCGATTCAGTCAGCTGTCGGCACATGGGCGCGGTGCACGCGTCGCGCGCGCATCGAAAACACTGCAAACGCGCGAAATCGAAACATACGCGAGTGTTTTACGAGTGAATTTTTCAGTGTTCAAGATAGTGCGTTGTGTGATTTCACGTCAGTTTAGTGGCCAGTGATCGGATTTATCAGCTGTCAAATGATTTGGTTATTATAAGGGGCGTGCTGGGATGCTAAGCACAGGTGAGTTTAAAAAGAGAGTCGATAAACTATCAAAGAGCCATAGACGGATTTCGGGTGACATAATGTTTAACATTTTTTATCTATTATGATTTATGATACATACAGTTTTATAAGAACGACTACTGTTTTACTTATGGTATCGAGCGCGAAGTGTGAAGTTTTCATGGAAACTCAACATTGATGTCATGCCCTTCAGTGGATTTACGTGTAGGTAGGTAATGCGAAGTAGATATTCTTGCTGCGTCACAATATCACAATACGCGCGAGGCTTCACCATTGTGAACCAATTGTGTCGTCTAACATTCATCAAAGACACTCATCTGCATCCTTAATACTCGGTGACTATAGTCCAATTTGGTATTAATCCACGCGTTATGGTAGGTACACTGATAGATTTGCCATTAGAGTCGAAATACCTTTGACAAATTACCCGACTCTACACTTGAATGTCGTGGTAGCTAAAGAAAGCCCTGAGTCATTGCAATTTGAAACTTTAAATTAGGTAGGCATGTGTAATGCTACTACTATTCCCTCAATTGCCATACGGCTCAAATTTGTAACATACATACCTACTGTATGTAATATTTAATTTGAGCCGTACAGTAGGTACCAGTGACCGAAACGCTGCAGTTTGGACACACTTCTGGAGTCCAGGAGGTGACAAAGCCTTTAAATATGATTAAATCATCAGTCTTACTTAATCATTTCTCAGTTTTCTTTCCATACTTTTTACCTACTAAAGAGTTGCACGACTCAGCACAGGCAGAATATTGAGATCGATATCAAACCGCCCAGTTTGAACGTCATCTGCACAATTTGTCGTTAGACCGCCATCTTCCGCAATTTTCGGCATCCGCGGCTTGCAGAACGGATTCCGAATTTGCCGTGCCCGAGTTCCCGCGACCTTCGGCTACGTATCGTCGCAGAATCGAATCGTTTAACTGTACAGTTAAACTAGTTTGGCTGTCGTGTCGGCCCCTGCCTCTAATAGGATCGCGTTCCGCGGAGTACTTTTTTCTATACTTTTTCTCGGCAAGTGCGTGGCGATGGCATCGGATCTCGGTCCGTCCTCGATTCTTTGTCGGTGTTTGTTTTGATTATACACCTTATACATGGTGGGTTCTGACCCACCATCCAACTGTAAAATAAATAAAGACCTATATTGTATAGGTCTTAGAATCGATAGCCGATACTGTGGGTTAATTATTTGCTATTGGATCTGTTCCACCATGTATAGAACTTGAGATATTTTACTCGTCGTCTCGCTTGGCACTCTCAGGCGATCACGATGTCTTGTCTAGACTACTTACAGTACCTGCAATTCACAGATCACCCCCCGAAATTTCTTCGTAGGCAGAAATTGCAATGAAACGTATTTCTAATAGGTACCTAGGTAGCAGTTATTTTCCACAACTTTACGTTTCATACTTACGTTGAGGTCTTATCTGTGTAGGCGAACGGCCCTATGCGTATTCGCTTTCCAAACGGCCGGCTTCCAGATTAATCTAGAATGTGGTTAGGATAGAGCTCCCTTTAGTATTAGTCTAGATTTTAATTATAAACTTATAACAATGTACCTAAGGCACCTAAACACAGGATTCGTTTGAACGGCGTATCCAACTTGTCGAGTTTAGGAACTTACTTAATTATCAATAGAAAACTTTCTCGAAAGTACCTCTTGCTAGCTAGACCAGAGTGACTTTCGTCTGTCTCTCTGTAACCTCTTCACGCTATAACCGCTGGATTGATTTCTATGAACTTTGGTATGGAGTTGAGATGAAGTCTCGGGAAAGGAGTTATAAAGCTACTCGTACTTACTTTGTATCCCGAAAAGACAATAGTACCTACTTGGGAACGCGATAACCTTATTCCACGTGGGCGAAGTCGAGGGCAGAAGCTAGTAAATTATAATTTCGGACTTTTAACTAAAGCCTAAGCATACTTCTAATCTTTCAGTTGAGTTGTTAACCTATTGATGTCAATTTATTAAAATATACCACCCACCATCACAACCGCCGAGTGTTCTCCATTCCCAAACGGAGCCAGTACGGATTTGGAAAGTGCTGCATTTTTGAATTTTCTTCACAGACTCATGTGAAGGGTTCTTCGCGATGTTTTCCTAGACCAGAACAGTAAAGCAAACTAGCACAATAAGTAATTTAAATAAAATTTTCAGAGGTGATAACCGAAAGTTACACCAGGTTAGACTATCCGTGCCTGTGAAATAGAATAGCCGCGGTAACACGGCTTTTTAATTTGATAAAAGATAACGACAAACTTAGATCAATAAACAACTCTGCCTCATTATCCCACTCCATTCACCTTTCCACGGCATTCTATTGTATTGCGATTTGCATCGTGTAATTGGTTAAGTAAATCTCGCGCCAACACATAGCGAAAGATCAAGAAACTGTCATGAATTCATCATTCAACGTTCAACATTCATTTATCGTCAAGTACCGGGAGCATTGACCATTGAGCTTCAATATTTATTTGGCAAACCTAGCCTGTATATTTCAATAGTCAATACTCGCAGATTCACCATTCATTTTCACCGAATAGAAATTCGTGAAAATTTGCACGTTGGCGCGAATGCACTTCTAGTATTTCTTTTCTACTTGACTTGACGTGTTAATAACACGGTGTTATTTATAGTATTGATAACTCTGCTACTGACTGAACTTGTCTACTTATTATTGCAATACCGGCCTAACGATTTGGACGAAATTTGGAATATAGGAGTTTACGGGGGCGATAAATCGATCCAGAAGGGTGAAATCTGAAAGAACTCGGGTTTTAGCCATTTTCACCCGAACAAAGCTCGAGGTTCTAGCTTAAGTATAAATTGTAAACTTTTTCATGTCATTGGTATAAAGCCCACAGGCTACCTAATGGTAAGCGGTGACTGGTGTCCATGGACGTAACTGTCCAATCATAAGATGTGGAATGCGTGCTTACCCTGAGGCCTGAGATGGAATGCCTCTATGCCACTAATTTCACCGGTTGCCTTACCTTCTTACCGGAACACAACAGTGCGAGTGCGAGCACCGAGCAACCAGCAAAAAAACTGTCATATAATATCGAATTCCTACTTAAATGGTATCATTATCCGTACGACTGCTAATTTTCATTCTCTAGAGTTTACATCTCGGGATCTAAATGAAGAATTGATTACACAATTTTACACTTGGAATCCAAACTTTGGCTGGCGAAACCAATTCGCGGCGGTTTGATTGAAACTATCCAACCGAAGGCAAAGTTTTCAACGGCATTCTAAGGAAACTAATTTTCTCGGCCTTCATGTTAATTATTTAATTTAATTGGAGACATTCGTTGTCGATGAGAAAGGGAAGAGAAGATTCGATTCTACTTACTTGCTGTAATACGGCAAGATCGGCGAGCAGAATGGAAGAATTTAAAGTTTCATTCAGTGATATTTTCGAACCCGGGAAAGTTCTATGGCATTCCATAAAAAGACCCTCGATGTTTATGACGGTATTGTAAATTGAATTCAATTTTCTTAGCGGTAGAATTGTTATGAAATGAGAAAGGTCAGGTACTTACGATTAAGATCCGCTTCTTGCGCGAACTTTCTATAGACTACGTTAAGTAATTAACATGGCGATGGAATATCTTCTGAGGTTGTTTATATTTGGTGCTAGTAAATATTATCACTGTGCTGTAACCGAATATAGGTCACTTCGAGAATTGCCGTTAGTACCTATAACTAAAACTTGGGAACTGCTGGACCGATTTGACTGATCATTTTTTTGTTAAATTATCTTTGACTCAGGAAGGTAACTTAATACATAACTATTGGCTGTAAATTTGGCTTTAGACGACTCTACGACTTACAAACTAAAGAACAATGTGGCGGCCATTTCAAACGCTTCACAGAAAATGTTGTCACATAACACATAACTCGTAGCGATTTCCATGAGAGAGCTTTAAAACAACGGTTCTAACTCGGATTATAATAACAATGGATAGTTTCTTCAACAGTTAGGCATTTTCTTGTCACAATAGTCGCGAAAAGCCTTCGCTCGGCCTGTTCGCGCCTCTGCCTGATTAAGCAATATTTGATATGGTTCACGTTAAATTCATTCTGTTTGTTTGAATTTCACAACGGTTCGATGGGCTCTTTGTCGATTTACATATTTTACTTTAATATGACGAAACTAGTCTCCACTTATTGGCATATTTGGAGTATAATAAGATTGAAATAACGTAGATTCATTTTGATTTAATGCATTAGATGAGAAGACATCGCGGTTTGTGCACATAAATGTCTACGAACTAAACACGAAAAAAGTTTTTTTTAATCCCGACAAATTCCATTCCTTCATTCATATTGTACCGAACCGGGAGACGAGCTGTCGGTAGGCCTCCAACAAGATGGAGCGACGACCTCGTGAAGGTCGCGGGAAACCGGTGGAAGCAAGTAGCACAGGACCGGTTGGAGTGGCGAGCCTTGGGGGAGGCCTATGTCCAGCAGTGGACGTCTTTCGGCTGAAATGATGATGATGATTCATATTGTATGTAGACTTCACTGCAGAAGTACAGATTAAGTATATCACATCACAAGTGTGTAAGATCTAACATTATCTTACATAGGCCGACAGGAACGATTTCCATTTTAATTCCTAGTCTACGCGCATGCGCAGATCAACGAATGCAGTTTTAAACTGGTTCATCTCTAATGCTAATGCCTTTTACGTTACACAGTACACACGATAAAAAAGGTTGTCGTGGTACGCAAGCTTTTTTTAAATAACCATACCCACTATTAAGGGCTGCAAGTAATATATTCAATCCAACCAGTTTTAACCCACCTCTTGGTCTATCAACGTAATGGCCGACCACATAAATTGCAAACAGAGAACATGCACTATTAAAAAATCTAACATCTATAAAGTACATTTATTCTTTAATACCCCTATTTAATCAAAACTGCGACTATCATCTTTATTGCAGACAGTCCGCGTGGAATTCGGTAAGAGCGTTCCCGTGGGTATTATGCGTTTTTTCGGGATAAGAAGTAGGCTGTACCTATGTTGACCCGTGTTATGTTATGTTATTTTATGGCAATCCGCTCAGTAATTTTCGAGTTACAACCGGGAATATGGATGTATATGATATACTTACATACATTATTATATATTTACATACATTCAGACGCATGACAATAGTTTTTGAGTCGATTTGACCGTTTTTGACGTTAATTAGACGTTAGATTAATATATGTACAATATTTAAATTAAATAACTATAGATAGATAGTTATAGTTTATTAATTTAAATATCGCCACAAATATTTAGCACATATAGTCAACTCGAATTTATGGCCTAAAGTTACTATCCTGGGCGGACGAGGTCGCGGAAACCAACGTTTCACGTTAAACCCAATGGCCGTGTGCAGCGCCACCAATTTTTTAATTTTCCTAGTCCTTCCCTTACACGTAATAACTTATTGTTCAACAAAAATTACTACTGATCTTTATTCATAATTGTTGTGTAATACAAATAATTTTCTGTGCATGTTCTCTGGTCTCGTCCAGGCAAACGATGTGATTGATATACTTATATTAGTAACAATCCATAGCGAACCTTTATGCGAAGTTGAAGTTTAAAGAAGCTAGCGTTTATATGCGGTTTTTCAATGACAACTGGAAACTTTATATTCCTTCCTTTCTTAGCTGACTTACTGTTAAGAGGACACGCTAGTGGTCATTTTTCCATACAAACGTTCTCGACATATTCCTCCCTGGATTTTGATAGTAGATCAATGATTTTTGGAAAAAATATCAATTTCGTCAGTATTTGTCGGTACGTTTTGCTTTTAGTGATATTTTTCTTTATAGAACTAGGTGACTCCAAACAGTGCTGAAAACGGCCCGATTGAATAGGCCGCAAAGAAATGCCTGGTATACAAAAACCACAATAATAAACGCAAAAATGAAAACGGTCCGATACAGAAAATTTCCTTCTCACCCAGTTCCCAAAATTTCATTACGATTGGTTTAATTTTGGAGGTGGAAAATGTCGAGAACGAAACCTCGATTTCTGAGTTTTTTACGTCGGATTTCTCGACGGAGCTGCAGTTGTCCTTATCGCACCTTTTGTCGCTCCGTCCGCGCCTGCGAGACAGCAACATTGATTTAAATTTCTCCAATCTGAAAAGGGGCTCAGATCACGTATCCTCTTAAGGAATCTTTGTAACTTGTCGATATCGATCCTAAAATGAATGCACAGCGTTTTGATTTAGCCAAAACCAATTTGATGACCTTGATAAAAAGTTATACGAGTAGATAAATAAAGTTTACGCGCTACAAAAGAAACACGCTCTAAATAGTGTAGGTTTGACTACTTATTCGGCTGAATGAAAGACTGACGTAGATATGAAATAAATAAGTCTTTCATTCATAAAAAGAGATTCTTCCCAAAGGCGAGAATAGTGAAAGTATGAAGTGTAAAAAAAATTGTAACGATTTTTCTTACATATACTTAGTTAATTTTAATGGATTTCAATTGGTCTTTATTGCCTTTTATGTTATATTATTTTGATAAAATAAAACTAATAAGTCCAGTAAAAAGTTTAGAAATGCTATAAATGTTCTTAATTTAAATAATAGACGTGAAAACGACAGAGCCACTCTTACGTTTATATAACTCAGTTCTACACGATTTCCCGTAATTTTCTAATCTGTCCAAAGGAATGAAAAGATCACGTTCCTAGTCCTAGAGATTGTAGCCATTTGTAGCGTATAGGCCGAGGCAATTTCTCGTCTTACAAAATACTAGTGATAAAGTTCATGAGTATACTTAGTAGCTTGCCCATCCCAGCTTTACACTTTTCTCCTAATGAATAGCAGTGCTCGCTGCTCGCACTGTTGTGTTCCGGTAGGGGCCGCCGGTGAAATTTCTGGCACAGAGGCATAATATTCCATCTTAGGCCTCAGGGTAGGCATCGCATTCGAGATCTTATGGTTTCTTAATGGGGGATCATAGGATTTCGGGGTCCATGGGCCGCAGTGACCACTTACCATCAGGTGGGCTGTGCGCTCGTTTGCCTATACCATAGGTATATAAAAAAAAAGAAAACTCTTTCATACCGATGTTTCAATTCAATTCAATTCAATCATTTATTCAGCAAATTGGCCACATAGCGGCACTTTTACACGTCAGAAATAGTTATTTGTTATGCAAGGCTGCAAAGTTGTTGTTTGCTGTGAGTGCGTGATTGAGACCCGAGTGAACGAAGGATTCTAGGGTTGAACCACGAGCGAAGCGAGTGGTTCAAATATAGAATCCTGAGTGTAACGAGGGTTTCAAGGCACGAGACATCAAACGACTTTGCTGCTGAGCGCAACATAAAATTTTTCACCTCACGCGCGATTTCTCGGGAAGAAGACTTAGTTCGGCGTCACGTACAGTTTGTTCTAACTCTGGAGGAGTTAAATTCGTATCTTCATCGCTAGAATCGCTTATATTTTCTTTATTACTTCGTATAGGTATTCTAAATTACAAAACCAGCAATCTAAAACTTTTTTTTTAATGTTTTTTTTTCCGGAGGTTGCGTTCCAAATCACTCCTACTCGTACTTCAAGATTCAATTATTCATTGAATACATGTAAAATATACACATATTTAAGTATTTTTGTGATAAAACATAGTGAAATAATGAAATACATCTGAAACGGTGTATTATTAATATAATTTTATTAATGGTGATATTAAGTAAATTGAACCTTTATTTTAATAAAACTCTCACGACGAATTGCGTTTCAGAACGTATCGTTGTTTTTTTATTGTGACAGTGGCGTCATGCGTCGTTCCAATTTCAAAAACACTTTCCACGCTAGCGGATAAAATCAACTTTTGCGCTCGGATATCAAGCTGCAAAACGACCACTTTCGAGCCAGTGAGGTGAAAAAGAATTTACCAGCGCTTCCTAGACCCATTGCTTGAGAAGAAGCGCCGCAACAAACTCAAGCAGAAGGCCTTTTTTCAAAATTTTCACACAAGCGATTGTTATTTGTTTAAAGTAAATATAAAACTATAAACTGTTTAGTAGGTAATTAATTACGTTTTTTAAGTAAATCGCGTGAGGTCTCTAAATTAATGTTGATTTAATTATGAAATAACCCCTTGTCTTTAATCGAAAAAAAAACGTGAGGAACTAGAAACGAAAGCAGTTACTCTTGTACTGTTTCAAACCTCTTTAAATTTTAATATTAAGTACTAATAATTATAGACCATATCGGTACTAGCAAAATTAACGTACTCGTACCTACGTATGATCTCATTTTGTGGGCTTTTCGGAATGCAATGACAAAACTCAAAAAAACATTTTTGTGGTAGGTATAGATGCCAAAATTACTTAATTACGTTAATCTTTCAAAAGCTTGAATTGATGTTGTAAGACTTGTCTTTACTTACACCATCAAAGTTCTAACGCAAGATGGGATAGATAAATAATAGTCGACTTCGACTATCAAATGACATTGCGTGAATATTTATGTTAAGTTAACACATTCAATGGTAAAAAACAAGACATTAAACGATCATGCATTACGGGACATAACCAGCAATTTACCTGAATGGTATAAAAATGAGTTTTTTTCTCACGACAGATGTTTTATGCGATCTTAAGAACAATTAGACCCTAATGAATGAAAACAGTCATTTCACGGTGTGCTGCCTGCGACTTACGTAGTCTGTAACAACCTTAAACTTCGATAATCATATTTACAACTGTAATCTGTGATCAGATCACGAGCTACCTGAGAAAAAAATCTTCTGTAAAAAATACTTACGTAGGCTAATCACAATCAGTGAATAGCTTGTTACAAAACCTTGGAAGACTTGTTTTGAAGACAATAATAAGCCTTTCATATAGCAGCAACACTAAATTGCAATGCCAACATGAGTAATAGAAAGTATATGTGTGCGAGTTATCAAATACTTATGAACCGACTTATTCAAGACAGTGTACAATTTTATACGGAGTAAGTACTTAAAGCATTCCGACAAGCCAATGAATGTTTTCCAAAAAAAAGAAACGTCTCCTCTCTTTTTCCGTGTTTCCAAAATAAAATTCAGTATTGATACTCGAGTAGTTTTTTACTGCGGATTCAGCTTTTGTTAATTTTTCAAAATGGCTATGGGGTTTACTAAATTTTAAATGTTCAACATGTTAAAGCAGCTTCACAAAAATAGACTCGCGACGTCTACCAGCTCACAGAACTACTAGTATTATTTAGGTAACTCAATATTATAGTCAGCTATCTTACAAGAGCTTACTTCGACAGGCTGTGAAATGATGCAGAAAGCATTAACCGGATTGTCCCATATTACAGATACCGACTGTAATCTTACCCTACATTCAGTTTCACTTAAGTTAATGGCATTATTGCGCGTCGTGGTTGCCGAAGGTTTTAAATTACAAATATGAAGTTTTCAAGTAAATCTAGATGAAATTTAATACGAGTTTATCTCTCGGATCATCGTTACGGAGCGTCACGTTTCCGTATCGATGTTTAAAGTCGTCGGTCGAAGCAAATGTCAGCGTAGATGCCCTGAATATTTCTGCTGGAGTTTCCCAAGTTGGTATACCTTAGTTTATGTTATACCTACTAAGCAAATATATAAAAAAATTGATTTTGCGCTGGCTACTTCGCGCTCGTGATATTGGTTATCGCGTTCCACACGAAAACTATGCGTTTTTCCGGGATAAAAAGTAGCTTATGTCCTTTATTGGGACTCAAAATAACTCCATACCATATTTCAGCTTTTGCTGAGTTTGTTTGTCTGTCTTGTTCTGAGCAATGGGCTAACAAGCGCTGGGAGATTCATTTAATTTTGACGCGGGCGAAGTCGTGGGCTGAAGCTAGTATATCGTAAAAAACTTAATATTTCTTAGTCAGGACTTTGGTGACTTAACGGAGTCACCACTTGAAAGATAAGCTATGGTAAGGGTCACCCGCACCAAGCCGCTACCTAGGGTTAGCCTCTTAACTCAGGTTTAGTTAATTGTGTCAACTCGAGTCAGAGTAGGGGCTAAGCCGAGCTTAGCGGCGTTGGTGCAAGCGGGCCTAGTGTATAATGTTAACTACATCACGTTGTTACTTCCTATAAGTTTCAAGAACACGGTCCAAGATATACGAACGAGATCAATCGGAAGTTGCGAGTCGCAGGCGCCGCGTGAACGCGAAGTAATAGGTAACTGGGTAAAAGGTGACTGCTCTCGATGCGCGCACTCGTGCGCAGCCTCATATTGCCTCTCATTCTCTCAATACCACCACAGCTCTAGCATGAAAGGAATAGGAGTAATGAAATTTCGATTTTAGTAGTGGAGTAGTGGCTTTTGTTCTACAAGATTGTTTCCCATTTTTTTTTGCTGTTTCCAAACTACACTCAACCGCAATGAAATCGGGTCACTTTGTATAGAATTTTCCATACAAAGTGACCTGATTTAATTGCTGTTGATTGTAGTTGGTGAAATATTCACAACATAAAGATGAAATCCAAGACAACGCCTAGTCTCGTAGTGACGAAATGGGGATGGTGGAATTAAATTATGCAATTCCCCCGCCACACACTCCAAAGTGTATGCTATAAAATACCGATAAGCAGGCAACTTTACGTCGATGATCGAGACTCTGCAATTTATTCTCCACCAGCTTACATCATCATGTTACCCGAAAGTCGTCGCGTAGGTTATACTCATTGTTTACATGGCTAATAAACGACACTAAATACCTCATCGGTCGTTCTAGCTATACCAAGGCGTCAATAGATCTTCGTAATCAATTAGCCGGGGTCATATGTCGACCGAGAGCGCCATGGCGGTCGTGTGCAGTGAAAGTGAGCGAGATAACATCGGCTCGTTAACCACCTCACGGCGCGACGTAATGAGCGCGACACCTAGCATTGTGCACTTTGACTCGATTCAATCTGCTTAGTGCAGTCCAATCTAGTGGTACGCTGTGAGCGCGAGATGATGCCTCGATGCCTAGCGTCGCCTTGTTTGACTCATCATCATCACGATAGCCGGAAGACGTCGATTGCTGGACATACGAGGGGTGATCCAAAAGTAATGATAACTGAATACTTATTGAATCGGATTAAAATAAATAGGTATGCCGTTACTGGCCATAAAGACATTTTTTTTTTACTAAGGATAGTAAAAAAAAAATGTATCTGTCAGAGAGTTGCAGCTGTTTTTTCACGAGCCGTCGGAACAATAACGCAAAAATGGAGAAAACTGAGGTGAGAGCGGTTATTAAATACTTCTGTTTGAAAAAAACGTGTACTAAAGATATATACGCTGAATTAATGGGAACACTGGGCGAGTCCGCTCCACCGTATTCCACAGTGGCATGATGGTCAAAGGAGTTTAACTTGGGAAGAACATCCACTCAAGATGAACATCGCGAAGGCCGTCCATCTGACGCCATTACTGGAGAAAACGTCGAAAAAAATCATGATCTAGTTGAGCTCACAGGCATCTCGTATGGCAGCATTCAAAGAATCTTAACTGATGAACTACACATGAAAAAAGTCTCCACTCGTTGGGTGCCTAGAATGTTAACGGCTGAACAAAAGAAAATACGATGTGAGATTTCGAAGTCTAATCTTGACAAATATAAACTGATCCCGAAACATTTTTGCGTCGGTTTGTAACCATGGACGAGTCTTGGATCCACCATTTCGATTCTGAGACCAAACAGCAATCCATGACCTGGAAGCGAGCGTCTTCTCCTACACCGAAGAAATTCAAGGTAGCAAGCTCCGCTGGTAAGGTCATGGCTTCAGTGTTTTGGGATGCTGAGGAAGTCATAATGATCGAATACCTGGAAAAGGGAACCACTATTACGGGCTCCTACTACGCTGACCAAATACGCAGATTGAGAGAGGCAATCAAAGAAAAGCGGCGGGGTAAACTTCGAGCTGGCATCCTGTTTCACCAGGACAACGCACCGCCCCACAACTCCCACAAGGCCGGCGTTGCGATGGCTTCCATCCGTGATTCAGGGTTCGAATTGCTGGAACACCCCCCATATTCGCCAGACCTAGCCCCCAGCGACTTTTATCTCTTTCCACGGCTGAAGGAAGATCATAGAGGCAACAAATTTTTAAATGATGGCGAGGTAATGGCCGCTGTGGAGGCATTTTTGGAGGGTCAAGAAAAAGATTTTTCTTTAAAAGGAATTCGTGGTCTGGAGAAACGATGGTCTAAGTGTGTAGACTTGGAAGGAGATTATGTAGAAAAATAAATTATTTTATTAAACATTTTATGTGAAAGACACATAAAATGTTTAATAAAATAATTTATTTTTCTACATAATCTCCTCCATACTGATTATCATTACTTTTGGATCACGCCTCGTAGGCTTCGACGAAGGCGCGCTACTTAGACCAGTCTTCTTCTCTACCACTGGCGTGACCACCGTGTTCCGGCGATATTTACCAGATCATCGTTCGATCTTTTTGGAGGAGGTCTACCGACAGCTCGTCTTCCGGTCCGTGGACGCTATTCGAGAACTAACAGTTTTATTTGTCGTATGTTATCTTACTGAGAAAGTTAGTTCATTAATTACGTTTTCACAAGTTTTCATTTAATAACACATGGTACCAACTTCAAATTAGACCTGCTTCTTCATTATAAGAAGTTGAAATAACGATTTTATAACTTCCTTTTCATCAAACTCGGCCATAATCATAAAAATATGTTATGATCAACTTTAATTTGACTTTGGGCCTGAGAAAATGAATATAACCATTGTTTTGGGTGTATTTTACAAGTTTCAAACGATTTACAAGTCAGATTAGGTCCGAATCACGTTTAGCGGTTATATGTATGTATGTATGGAATTGTTATCGATGATGTTTCACATCACAATTTCTTCTTTAGGGCACCGTCCTAATAAACCCAAAATGACAAAGTTCTGAAATACGCATAGAGTAACAGTACCGACGTTGTAACATCACATCTGAATTGAATTGCCTCGATATTAACATATGTATTAACAGTTAACGTCTTGTTGACTTATGTTTCCGGTGTTTACATGTTCCCATACACTTTAAAGGCAACAGTGTTCGCTCGCTTACATTGTAAGGGCTTAGGTGCGTAAATAACCCCGAGGCGGTTGACCATAGAAGTCGAGTTTTAATGATGAGAAGGGCATCTCTGCACCCTGAAGTGGATGGAAATTGCCTGTCAGGGTAGTTTAGTTGGGTCGGGCTGTTTTTATGAAACTTCTAGTTAAGTTTTAGGTAATATTGCTAGTGTAAACTACTAACTCGAGAAACCAGCTCGAAAATGTTCACTTTGGAACGCCTTTGGAATGTTATTTCTGCGCGCAAGAGTGGTTTTTATCCTCTACAGTGGAAAGCGTTTTCAAAATTCGAACGCTGATGCATTATGTTGATCGTATCTTCGATCGGAGAGAGATCGGATCATATCACTTACCAAAATCGATAGAAAAACTAACGTACCTAGTCAACGAAAAACATTACTTTCAACTCCTTTGTCTTTACCGATCAAATCAAAGTGTTTCCGACGGCCAGGTAGATAGAACCGTTGTTATATTAATTACAACCGTAACTAGACTGGGGTCGCTGACACGACGAACTAGCTGGGCGGCAACACACGTCAGATTTCGCGGCTGATAGTCAGTTTCGGCTACTTGACGGTGTTCAGCCGATATATGGGTAGTAAAACTTAAAACCCTCTGTCTATGTAGTAGGTAGTAATGTCAAGTACCCAATAAGGGGACGTATACCTACATATGTATTTATTTGGCAATAGGCAGTTATGGTGGTGGCTCTACTGTCCTACGCTGAGTCAGTCGTTTGGAAAATGTTCCTTTCATTTACTTATACCGTATGTTGATCTCTTTCGAAATATTACAAACTTAGTAAACAATAGCATGTTTGGAACAGTATTGTCACACAGTGCGTGGGTTTTACTAATGAACCACGGCTTTAAAGGCTTCAATCCTATCTCTTGGGCCGTTTTTGACTTGTTGCAGATAACTATATCGTGCGGTAAGTACTGCGGTTAGTTATGATTTCGTATTACATTGCTAGATTTTCTAACTAAAGTAAAGCAGCAACAAACGTTTTACGCAGCAACTCGCAAGAACAATCGTCGTACGATATATTACAAATCGTGGGCGCGTCACTATTTGTGACTAGAGTTCTGTTAGCTCAAGATGCCAGCCTACAAGTAGCATAACCGTAGTCTACGTAGGATATTTTTCATATATTTTACGTATATTGATAAAATAAGATACTTGAATTAAAATGAAACGAGGCAAGTACGCGTACCAGTTTTACGAGTGTAAGAAGCAACAAAGCCAAAGTCCTTTGAATAAAAGGTCTCGGCAAATCTTATAAGAATATAAAAATTGCCATGCGTTAGTCTTACTAATTATGTGTTTATAATGAAAAACTTCTAAATCTCCAATGACAAATTTTCTCTATTCTAGGTACAGAAAAATTACACACGCAACTACATCATTTAGTACCTTACCGCACTGCTGGACAGTCAATTATATTCCTGTTCAAATTGGCCAGTGGGTAGTTAGTAAGATGAGTGTGGGACGTGGCGTGGCCATAGATAAACTTTAAGGGGGCTCATGCAATATTAATTAAGTAATTTCTCCTATTAACGTTCTATTCTTGCACAGTTGCGCTGGCGCATGAACCTTCCATTGAAACGGATACATTTTGAGAAGAAAAATTCGAGTAATATTGTTGCAAATATAATAAAAATGTCCAATAAAAAACGGACAAATCTATCATCTAACATCATCGTTGATTTAAAGATAATATAGTAGGTATTTGTTGTGTAAAGGCTGATTCGGAATGCGTATGAGTCTGACGCTACACAAACGAAAGTGGTAAACCCATTTAATATTAAATTGAAATCACGAAACTAGCAATATATTGTATGTCAATGGAACTTACTGACGCATTATGCAGCTATGGGAGACCATAAACTAGGTAGACCATATATCAACTGACATCGTAAACAATGCCAATGGCGTGTAGTGAAATCGACTTTCAAATCTGCCCATATAATTGTTGTTTCCTAAAATGGTGAACTTGGTGATGTTGTATTTTATTTTAATTAATGTGTCGAATTAGATGAAAGTAAAGATAAAAGTTTGAATATTTAAACATTGCACTTTCCCATAGATAGCCGTGAATTTTACAGATTATTCACTAGCGAACTAAAAAGTCTTTTAAAAATGTTATCGCTTTTTTCAGCCAATCCATGATCTCAGAATTCGTACTCCATATTGATTTGAAGGAAGACAATAAATAGATAAATACCTACATCAAAGGGGATTTGTACTAACATCTTGCAATCATCATTTCGAAGAAGAATAGGCCAGTTTACGGGATCTTCTAGAATTAATGACAGCTTGAAAAATATACCTTTAAGCCAGTTGAATGCGAACACCAAGTACTATAAAACATAGTCATATGCATATGCAGATCTACAAGACCATATGCGACTAACAGTTCCTAAATATAGTCCCACAGCGTGTAGCTTTGTCTTATACTCGTACTGGGATTTATGCAAAGCCTTTTGCATTGCAAATTAATCTTTCCGATTGTCGACGGACAGATGTTGATTTCGGTTTGAATAATCGCTGACGTGTGTCGGTACCTGGATGTTCAATTTTGTATAATCATTCGGTAAATTTGCACGTTCGATGTGAATGTGGCGGTACGTACATATTTGCGCGGCCGTTGGTTACAGGTTACAGAGCGTGGGCGGGATGCTTAAGTTTTAACACGTTTTTGTCGTGTTTGACGTGCCATGTTTGCTTTGATAAACCAATAAACGACCAGAAATACAGCAGCTTGAATAATATGAAACGTACTTGTTCATAGGAAAATCTATGGAAAAGAAAATAAGAAAATGTTCCAGGGTATTATATTTTTTACTCCAAGTTGTGGTTTAGCAAGTGCACGTACTGCATGACATGACCCTAATACTAGTAATACTCTCTGAGGATCTTTGGCTCTGGTGACCTTATCCGCGACTTCACATGGCCAATTTAATGGCATCTCCATTATTATTCCATTTATGCGTTTAGAAAGCACCACTTAGCATTTATAACACAGAATAGGCTTATCGCGCCTACATTCGATCGCCGAAAGGTCACGCGCAACCGTGTAGGTCTCGGAAAGCTCTATATCCAACAATGCAACTGTAATTGCTTCACACTTCCTTAAGGAGATAGGTGAATAAGTTAGCCAAGTATTAGAACCGTAGAAAACAACAGTAGAAATTACTTTTAAGTCAGAATCCAATAAGAATAGGTACAACCAATAATTCAGTGTATTGACTGATGTAGTTTTCCAACGCTTCGGTCACAATTAGGTAATTTTCTTACCTATTTATTACCTTTTAAATACACCGACCGGTCAGAAACTTGATAATGGCCCCCTTTTCTTCAGTATTTTATTTTCTTTTTTTAGCATATATCTATGATTTGGGCGCCCTTCTTTAGCTGCTGTCTGGAGCAGATACTCCGGTTAGACATATTTCTCCCTGATATCTTGGCTTGAAGTCACTACTGCTAATATACAGAATTATAAATGCTTAACGTTACTAAATACACTTTTGTTAATTAAATGATAGCGATATAGTTTATTTTAGCTTTCGTCATCATTGCGTCATTGTTATTCCATGCAAAGGTTAGAGTAAAGGAATAACATTGTATTATTTGAGCAAATTATTTGACCCGCGCGAACCATGCTCTGCCCGCGTTTAGCGCAACACCCACTCTTTGATCGATGATTTGTCTAGCAACGGGATTTTCAATGATCCCATTGTTTGTAGCACTTTCTACGGTGTATATCGATTCACGCGATAAACATAAATGGAGTTTACTACATGTTTGTCAAGGCTTTGCACGCATGAACTTTGCAACTTTTGCATTATTTGTGATGTAGAACTAGGTACTTATTTTGCGGAGAAACTTTTTACGCACTGTAGTATCTAACATAAAAAAGCGAGGTAGGTAAACCTAAAATGACAACCTTCATACAAATCAGCGTACGCCCGAAATAAGTTTTAAATGCGATAATAGATGTCGCTGCTTGTCTGAATGAAAATTTATAGCGCCTCCTGGATATTGCTCATATCACATAGGTACCTACAGAGCTTTTCCGATGTACGCCGCAATGTAAGGAGATTATCGGTCTATACATTTATCTTGTCTCTTGTAGTAGGTAGGTACCTATATGAATCTGTTCTGCGTAGAAGCGCTCTGAGGTTGGAATAGTAGATTTTGATGCAAGTGCGAAAAGTTTGTCATTTTATCACGAGTCCCTAGTTATGTTGGCGCGAGCGAAAGCGAGCGTAAGCACTAGGGATGAGTAAAAATGACAATTTCGCATGTGTATCAAAGGACATTTTTTAATACATTGCGAAAATAATGAATAAAGAGATAAATGAACAGGATGAAGCTCAAAAAACTTTACGCACTAGTTCGTAAAAAACAACTTTAGGCACGCTCACTAGCTGTCCAAAAACAAAAAGCGCTCGTTCGGAAATGACAAACTTTTGGCACGTTAAACAGATATCGAAATTTTACTTTTTGAGCAACTGTATTAAAAAAATATTTAACCAAACCTTTTTCGTTATATTTGTCGTCGTTGAGTCACTGCTTAAGTTAATTAAAACGTATGAAATTATAGGGTACTAATAAACGGCAACTCTGGGTTTTTTTGGGAGAGGAACTTCCTGACGATGCGTGCCTTGTCCAGGAGTACCACCTTCAGCATAATCTGACCCAGTGAGAATCTCTTGAGAGGTGGGAGTCGAGACTCCGCTATAAGAACGTCAGAGACGACTATCCCGACAATGACTGCCGAATCAACATCCCACATGGGCCACCTCTGAACCAAGTCGAGGTACTTATTATTATTATAACTTATTATTATAATAAGTATTGCATTGCATATTAGAACAGGGTGAAATCATTTCTTACAAGAGATTATGTCGGAGTCGGAGGTCGAGAGGCTTCTCATACGGCTTCAGTCTCAACTCGACACCCCTACCGTATTATATTATGCTATAAATTCTTCATATTGCTAGAGTATTGAGCTGTTCTCCATATTTATACTTGTATTTTCTTATCATTAGTGTAAAAGATGCAATGTATTGACTTGAACAAGATTTGTAAATAAGCAAAGCAACCTCTATCTCATACTTTAAACGTGCTAATACTGTAGTATATTTATTTATGCAAACGATCTCAGAAACGGCACTAACGATTTGGACGAATTTAGAACATTTTGGGGTTTCACCATTTTCATATCATTCAATCATAGAAGTACATTAAGAAGTATAGAGTCGTTTAAATCTTCAATTTCATATAGTAACTAGCCGTTTCCCGCGGACTTCGTGCCGCTTAGAATTATAATTGATTAGAAGTCGTGGTGGCCTAGTGGTTCGACCTACCGCCTGTCATGCAGAGGGTCGGGGGTTCGATTCCGGCTCGCACCTCTAAGTTTACTTATGTGCGAAATTCAATTTGAATTAACCACTGAGCTTTTCGGTGAAGGAAAACATCGTGAGGAAACCTGCACGCAACTGCGAAGTAATTCAAAGATGTGTGTGAAGTCCCCAATCCGCACTGGGCCCGCGTGGGGACTACAGCCCAAACCCTCTCTCGATGAGAGGAGGCCTGTGCCCAGCAGTGGGACGCAAATAGGCTGTAGTAGTAGTAGTAGTAGAATTAGAATTTGCGTACCCGACGAGACTATATATATAATTATATTTATAGAATCCCGCATAAAACCCCTTTCCCGTTAAAATATCGGGATAAACAGTATTATATGTTATTCCCAGGGTCTCAAACTAAATCCATGCCAAATTTCATCCAAATCGGTCCAGTCCTTACGACTTGAAGAAAGGACAAACAAACAAACACTTTCACTACTTACTTTTTATCCCGATATTTCCACGGGAACGGGTTTTCCACGGGTCAAACCAGGGTTTTCAATACTTCTATAACTATAACTACCCTTATATATAGTATCATCGGGTACGCAAATTCTAAATCTACGCGGGACGAAGTCGCGGGCAAACGGCTAGTAAATTATAAATTATTTTATCCGATATTTGTGGCCTCATATGAGTCTTTGTAACTTAAATTTAATAAATTTTATTTATAATTGCTGTCTGTCTGACTATCTGTCGGTAACCTCTCCACGCTTAAACTGTGTACGGATTTAGATTTATTTATTTGTATGGAGATAGTTCGAGTTTCGGGGAAGGACATAGGCTACTTTTTATACCGGAAAATCGCATAGTTCCGGGGGAACTCTACAAAGACAATTGACAGTATGCCTGTCTATAGGTAAATTTCGATGATACTATTTAGTTATTTAGATCTTTGTACAACGTACACCCACTTTTGTCATATAAACTTAGGTAATTGTCATTCTCACGCGGACGAAATCGTGGGCAGAAGCTAGTAACATATAATGCTGTAATTTAGTACTAAGCTAGTACTGTAATATACAACTGTACTTAGTTAGGTATACAGTGTACTGTTCCATCGCTAACTCGAATTTAAATCACTGTTTCATAATAAAGGTGTAAAATGACTTCGTGTCTCTCCCTCTATACATATTTAAATCCCTCAAGAGTAAAAGTTTATTCAACAAAGTTGTTCAAGTTGTTCTAATTCTAACGGTTCTGAATTAAATGTTTATCATTCAAAAGCTGTAGTACATTCTGTAGAGATTGTGGGAGGTATCCAACGTGGGGAATTTGTCGGCGCCGGGCCCAACATAATTAAAACTAAAGGCGCACCCGGCTACACTAAGTAGCATTTACTTAACTTAAGTGCCACTTAGTGATATCAAAGTTGCTTTCATAACGTCCCCGCCTTAATTGTCGGTATCAAACTGCAGTAAAATTGATATCACTGATCGCTCTCCGATAGTGCTAGATTCTGCATCAACGCTCAATGAGCGTCGCGGAAAAACTGTCCTTATAAAATCTGTTTAAGCACACAGGTATTTATGATCGAAGGACAGCGCCTGCCATTTTATTTCAGCTTGTTTATTTGTGAGTGTATTCATCGAGAAATTTGACACTCGATAAGCATATTCGGATCAGGTAACAAGGGATCCATTGCTGTCAAAAGCTGATGGGTATCACCCTCCACTCTGCGGTTGGCGAGAACGTGACATTAAACACTTGTACAATACTGTGTGTGCTGGATGTAGTGCACTCTTTTGTCGGTCGCCCGTTTTGTCTCTGCTCACATCCTGAACGAACGCGAGTCATTGACCTCTGATGAAAAGCCGATTTCTAACAGTTCTTTTGTGAGATGTGAATGTTCGCTGAGCCGACCGACAATGAGTTAAAGTGGAGCGGTTAAACATTGGCTACCTCAGTTGCATTTTTCTACCCACACCAAACTAAAACTACGCTCGGTTGTCCATAGACAGTATTCATCCATGACATGCGTTCCATTGTTCAATATGTTTGTAAACTTCACAAAAAAAGTCATTTGTCTACGCTGCAATCAGTTATCGATGCAAATCGATGAATCAGATATAGCTGTTATCAATGGAACATGTTTGAGTGGAAGGAGTAAGGATAGAAATTAGCACCTAAGCTTGACAAATCACATCATAAATCAAGTCATCAAATTGAAAACCGGTTTAATACCCACAAAGTTACTACCACCACTCATAATGTTTAATAGAGTGATTAACCGCTTGAAGGGTCCATTTGTCAATACTTTGCCAATGCAACTTGCTGTTTGGCGACAAAATTGCATTGCCAATACCCCATTAAGTAAGTTGTCAATCCATCAGCACTCGAGACTGCAGCTAGCGGGCAAACTTCGAAGCCTTGCTAAACGAAAACGCACGTATAGAACATTCAAATAAACACCTTGCAAGTGTCTGAATATGGTTCAATATAACAAATTAACTCTAACATATTGAAATTTACTTATATAGATGAAAGTATTTCATATTAGTAAAGAAAATGACATTCTAATTCAATATTATTGTAAGCCGAAAGAACCTTTCTTTGTTCGAAATGTCAATTTCCAGTTTCCAGTGGTGTTTAACTAATACCAGCTTATGTGCTTCGACTTGGCTAATATTTTAAAACTTTATTGATGAATTAAGAGTACAAAATTCTGCGCTGTTCATATTAAATTAGACGTTACTAACACAACCAGTGCCAGATTTTTGCGCGTTGACATTGACAAAGTTGTTTTTAAATACCGGATTATTATATTAAATTTGTCATGGATGTCATACATTTTTGCTATATTGAATTTTATAATTAATTATGATTATAATACTTTTTACTTATGACTTTTTTAAACCTCTTTGAGCCTCTAAGGAAGTCACGACTATGGAGCTCGTATGGTACCGTTTCTTGATGATGTTAAAATACTACTTTGATTTATCATATATCACATGCTCTAAATGAACTTGCAAACCACAATGTAGCCCAACTAATGAGGTATTTGGGAAAGTTTGTCAAAAAAGTCAAAAAGAACAGGAGATTTCAAAACGTATCAGTGAAAATGCATTGCAATTATTAATACTTGTAAGTAAGTATCAAACTTTAGTGATCGTGAAAACCATTCTCATATGCAAGTGGAAATGCATTGCAATTATTAATACTTGTAAGTAAGTATCCAACTTTAGTGATCGTGAAAACCATTCTCATATTATAATAGAAGTTATATTATAATGTGGATTGAATTGAATTGTATCTTATTATCATCACTTTGATTTATTGATTCAGCAAGTTTGGATGTTTAGTTAGACTTAAATTGCATTTCAACGCAAAAACACAAGTAACACGCTTGATTGATAAAACTGGAAAAGAACATTAAGAGGTGATTGACGACGATTTTATTCCTAATCCTCTTTAAGGAAGAAAAGTCATCCTTTACGAAACCGAAGCTTTAGCTTTCGTATTGTAATCCTACGCCTGCGAAAGAAATCCTTTTTATCCGCAACATTGTAATTTCGTATTCAATTCGGGGTAATTTAATATATCCGATTACGGGCAACACCGCTCAGCCTTCGTAGCTGTCCCTTCGTTACAGTTCCATACAATTATCAGGCAGATACTGGCAACGCTTAAGGGTAACCCTCAGAGCTGTGCAAGGCAGCTAAGCTGTGTGCAAGTTAAAACATCACTAATAGGAAATTTCATTTGTTTATTCTCGCGTAGCTGTCCCTTCGTTACAGTTCCATACAATTATCAGGCAGATACTGGCAACGCTTAAGGGTAACCCTCAGAGCTGTGCAAGGCAGCTAAGCTGTGTGCAAGTTAAAACATCACTAATAGGAAATTTCATTTCTCTATTCTCGCGTAGCTGTCCCTTCGTTACAGTTCCATACAATTATCAGGCAGATACTGGCAACGCTTAAGGGTAACCCTCAGAGCTGTGCAAGGCAGCTAAGCTGTGTGCAAGTTAAAACATCACTAATAGGAAATTTCATTTGTCTATTCTCGCGTAGCGCAGTTTTCGTGAATTAGGGGGCTGAGCAAGTGAGCACAGCGATATTTTGTACAATGCGAAATGCGAATGATACCCGATACACATGTGCATATGCACACTCTGCACACTCTGGTGCAAATGACCTTGATTCCCATAGGTCGGTAGCAGCCACCTCTCATTGCAGTGCCGTAAGTCATCACTGCAACACGCACTGACTGGCAGACTTATGACTTAGGTGATTTGAACGAAAATATAGTGCGACTGTGGTGTGATGTGAATCATGTGAAGCTTCTTGACCGCTGCCCAGGCGAATCGAATCCGACGAGTGGAATCATACAAATTACACAGGTCGTCAAACATACTAAACCAGTCACATAACCGCATCGGAAACTCGGAACCTTCCACGTGCGATTTATTTTAAGCAACACTGTCACGGATCTGAAAATATGTCAATCAATGGTGCCCTTAAATAGCTGTCACTGACAAGGTGTAGGTAATCCGCACTAACGCATGGTTTCATTATTCCATGCGCAATGGAGTTCACAAGCTGAATTTTACTACACTCCGTTTAAATAAGGCTTTTATTTGAATGCTGAAACCCGAATTAAAAGTGTGTGCTGAAGAGTAGAATAAGTAAACACGGATTGAGGTCGTTTGGATAAAATCCGAACCGTATCGATAGGTATTATTGAATACGGAATTTATGGAGTCGATCTATGTGAGTTACGTAGAAAAAAAAAACCACTTTCAAATATCGGTATTGATTGATCGAGTTGAGTCTTCAATCCGCGCTGGGTCCGCGTGGAGACCATAGGCACCATAGCTCAAAGCATCACGTGAAGAGAAGAAGCCTGTAACCAGCAGTGGACCCTAAATAGGCTGTTGGTTGAGTGTACGTGTCGTGTTACTCGTGTTAATACTCACTCTTAGAAGTTGCGTGAATGTCATGTGATTATTGACAGGTTTACACTCCACTTGCGAGGTTAGAGTTACTGGAAGTGCCCTGTATATTAACCGGCGCGTGACTCCACGACCTTAGTACTTTCTCACGATCCAATTCTGGATTGCAAATTTATGAACGCATCCACTCGTACCTCCTCAAACGATACTTCATCTCGCCGATGCAGTTGTAAATGGTAGTTTACCTAGTACCTAAATCAATATTTTTACTTTATCATCATCATCATCATCATCATTTTAGCCGAAAGACGTCCACTGCTGCTGGGGCTTTTTACTTTATACCAAATCAATACTTTATACCAAATAGTGTACTTATCTGGACTTCATATTTTGTTTCTGTTTTTATTTCAAATCGTTTTTTTTTTGCTCACATGGGTATTTCCTTTTCTTTTTTTTTGTAAACAATCACACACCCTTTTGTATCAGAAAATTCAGAAACCAACGCAATAGCAGTTAAGTCAGCTAAGTGTGTCAAGTAATACCGTGGCCATTATCATTTGCAACAAAAAAGTGGTTGATACGACCGCTACTGCGCATTTTATGGCAATTTTGCGCACAATTACATGTTCCTGCGAACCAAAGTGGTGTGACGCGTCACGTGGTTGTGATTGAATGTTATATCAATTTAATTTATGTTTATGTTGCACTTTATTTTTTAAAGTACCATTTGGCCCTAGTTATTACTCTATTAAACTAAAAGTGGCTAGTAAGTACTTACTTTTTAACTTACGGTAATGCACTCATTAACTACTCGTATTACGCCATGTCAATTTTGCCACAGTATTAAAAAAATATACTTAGGCACAATCATTATTTTCGTATCCATACTAATATTATAAATTTGAAATGAAAGTAATTAAATCTGTCTGTCTACCTTTAACTTCTGGACCGATTTAGATGAAAGGTATGGAGACAGTTCGAGTCCGGGAAAAGAAACAGACTACATCCAAAAAAACGCATTGTTCCCGCGGGAACGCTGTAACCGAAGTCCTCGCAAACGAAGTCGCAGGCAGTGCCAGTATCTAATGTAGCAAAAGAACAGTGGCGCTAAATTGGTGAGCTTGGCTTTTCTGCGCGAATAATGGTCTCCGAACTCTCCGATTTGAATAGATAAACTAATAAAAACAGCAGATCTTATGGAGGCTTTTTATCTTTCGCATATCATCAATTAAAATATTTACACGTGACTAAATGACGCAAGGCGAATTCTTCTAAACCAGTTTCGACAATAGGTTTGTGGTAGAGCACGGCCGATGTACCAATCTGCGGTGAACTCTAGTTTGCTTTACCGCGGTGGTTAAACTTGAAAGCCAAACTCAGGTCTAGTTAAAATGGTTCAGTATTGTTTATCTTGACCTCAAGGCGACATCTTATTTCGTACTCCATAAAATTAATATGGTGCTTTTTGTGTGACAGATTTAAAAGGAACACGAACAATAGGTTCTTTGTAAATCTCAATGATACCACGCAATGCGGTTGCCTTGTAGGTACAGTAAAATAAATGAACCCGTTCCAAGAACACTCATGGGAAATTAAAGTAACACAAGACAACATTCGAATTATTGTAATTAGAATTGAGAAGATTATTCTAATCTCCAAATAATGTTCTTTGTTCTTTTTTTCGTGAATTAGTCATACAGAGTGCCTTGAACCTAGTTTTTGCGCATTTCGCCTTGGTTTGCCAAGTAATGGCCTTCGAACAGCGCAAATAGCCGAGGTATTTCCTCAATTAGCAACAGCTACTGCCCTGTTGTTAGATACGCGATCATTTACATAGGTTTCGTTGTAATAGACGTGTTTATCTTTAATTTATGTTATGCTTGAATTACGACTACCAATTTTTTTTCTTATTCGAAGCAAGAGTAATATGTTTAGAATTTCGTAGCGCGGTTTTAAAGTACATAGAGCAAGTCAAAAATAATACTAAATAATAGTTCGCTTAGTCAGTAACTTTGGAGCAAGTTCCCACGCCAAAATGCTTGCATTAATCTCGAGAGGTTTTCGTAAAGCACGTATAATGAATTCCTTAGGCACTTACACAACATTAAATGTATTATAGCCTTTATTCTCCGGATATAATGATGATGTAAGGCTTAATGTCTTCTTTGGCTGCATCTCTCAAACACATTCGTTGCATGTTTGTAGTCGTAATCGGTGTTGTGGTTGTGGTTATCATTTTTACAGAAAAGGCGTATCATTAATCATCATTGCTTAATTGGATGCTTTTATGTTGATTTTGTTTGAGATATTTCTGTAAAGGCTTTATTCAAAAGCTCAAGTTTAATTAATTACATCAATTCAATTTATATCAATGATGTCGCAATAGCGGTTTGTAACGAGTATTGCCGTGAAGAGAAGTGGAAATTCTTTCGGTTTCGCTTGGATAGTTTTAAGATCTCGATAACAGTTTCTTTAGAACTTGATCATAGCTTAGTGAAGTATAATAGTCGTTATGGTCGAATGCACTACAAGTTGTTAATATTAGGGTTCGCGGGTTCTCTTCCGGTGTAGTATTTTCTTGCTTCAGTTCATTAGGTACTTATTTAGTTCCTATAGTAGTAGTTTTTTGCGGCGCTTCTTCTCAAGCCATGGGTCTAGGAAGCGCTGGTAAATCTTTTTTCTGACGTGTAAAAGTGCCCCAATGTGGCCAATTTGCTGAATAAATGATTGATTTGATTTGATTTGACTTTATTTTCCTAAGGCGCTTTCCTGTTTAGTCTCGTAACTCGGATTGATATTTATTAAGTTTAACGAGCATATTATCATGATTAAATGAATTAACGCTCACATATGCATTAATTTGATCTTCCATGTAGATAAATTATGGACGGAAACGACCTTGGAAGTGTCTTCCGGCCAAACTTGGAAATTCAAGGATTTTTATCATCTCAACAGCGCCACACGAGATTTCAAACTAGTCAATTCAATGTTATCATCTCATGTCTATAAGAATTTGGGAAGTGATATGAAAAGAAAAAACTCATTTATTACGTTTTTTAAACTCATCGATGAGAATGAGTGCATTTCTTTCCTCGTCATGGGTCGACGGGATGTTTACACTTGCACCCTATTCCGTTGTATTAAGGTCAAAAAGTGTTAACATCTCTTTGACGTTCATTGTACGAATGTACTTACCTGATTTTGTAATTATGGTAAGTAATTCTGTGGTCGAAACGTCGAAATCGAAGGCCTAGTGGGTCAACTCAACATAGTAGGGAAATAAAAGCTCACCGGCCTCGTTGGCTCGGCCATGTTGAGAGAATGGGAGAGAATCGGGGGGTGAAAAGAGCGTATACATGGTGGGTCAGAAAATATGGCAAATAATTAACCCACAGTATCGGCTATCGATTCTAAGTATATTGTATAGGTCTTGAATTTTTTTTGAGTTGGTAAAAAAAAATATTTTGTATAGGATTCAGGCGTCGCTCACACAACCAATCCCATATACAATTTTTTTTTTACCAGCTCGAAAAAAATTAAAGACCTATACAATATACTTAGAATCGATAGCCGATACGGTGGGTTAATTAATTACTTGCCATATTTTCTGACCCACCGTGTATACAAATACATCTATACTTAACGTTCTTTTCACCGCCCGATCCTAGCTACAATTGGTGCTGCAAAGTGGATAAACGACCTCAAGATTGATTTGTAACTCTAAGTAATATAATTTTGCAGTACGATTAAATTAATGAATTTGCAAATATCCACTCCAACTTTTCTAAGTTTACACTCATGCTTTGTATAGCATTAGTTCTCGTAGACGTGACACAGTGCTTGCGAGTAAATGTAAAAAGATGACAAACAGGCAGACGGCCTACCTGGTGGTAAGTGGTCACCGCCGCTTATAGACATTTGTAACATCAGAGGCATCACCCATGTGTTGCCGATCTCGAAATGCGGAGGATAGCGCGCATGGGATAAGAGAGGATAGGGGACATGGGATTAGGAACGATGGGATAGAAGGATAGTTAAGAGGAGAGGCCCCCGGTCCTCTCACTCACCGTATGAAACTATTACTTCACGCCGATATTCTGTGAGAGTGTGATACTTCCCCGGATGAGCCGGCCCGATTCGAGCAATAATTTAATGTTATTGCAAGGCTCTACCACAATAAAACTTACTCACTGTGCTTACTTTGTATATTAGTACCTACCTACACGAAGTGTGTACTTTTCTGCAAACGCATTCGGTGTTACCCGGGCTTTATTAATCTGGATTCGCTATCAATGGTCTTTCTCTGTCGATTCAGACGCTTCCCACGGCAAGCAGAGGACGGCTTGACAGAATGATTGGGCGTAAGTATCGAGATCGCGGCTCGCTGTTTACGCTAAATGCTTCGGCTCATTACATTTGGCATTTGCTCACGAGCCTACCCCCTACGTGAATCGGGGCTGTAATTTCACCTTGTGTTCCTTTGTTTCCCGGCGTATCGATGGTCATACATCGATGACGTTATGAGAAATGCGAAACTCGAAGGGTGCGTCTATAGATCTGGCGAATGTGCCGCGGATTCTCACGCCCCCTATTAATGATGTAAGAAACAAGGTTTATTATAGAATCGGTTCTACGTTAGATTGTATCAGTTAAATATCTCCTCTGTTTAAAATCATTTCTGTTACGACAGTTTCGATCGCACAAGCTAGAAGATCCCACATCAATCATATCGAGTATTAGTGATAGAACTTCCCTAGCTCCATCTAGAGTAGGTTGGTATGTATTATCGATTATGAGTGTCCTAATCTCATGATTAGGACACCATGCCATGATTGGGTCATCCCAATGACACAATTCAATCTGTTAAACAGAATCGTTCATGGTTCAGTATATTTGAGACAATAAGCGAACGGTACTTCCTAAATGTGGCGAGACGAGACGGCTCGCGCGGCCCACCCTCGATTCCGTTCATTGTATGTAAATCGGCCGCCGCGCCCGCCGCTACCAAATATTTCACGGGATCCTTGCGGCCGACACCGAGGCCGCCCAAAATTACGCGACCCACCCATCGCTACGCATTCCAGCACAGAACGATTTGTCCCTTATTACCGATTCACCGATCACCGATTTTTCTCTAGAGATACACAGTACACTGCGATAACATGACCCGCACCTCCAAATTAACTTGTTTAGTCACATCCTTCATAAAGAGTTTAGGAGGCAACAGCCTCCGTGGTGGCCGACAGGATGGACGGCCCTTTTATGAAACCCGTGCCTCCATTCCAACGCCAGCATTTTAATTATTTATGCTTTGTGTATTTTATTGTGTAGTACATTCACAACATTAGCCAGTAAGTGACATTTGTATTCTAACATAATGGATTTTAGTATCTGATTAAATAAATTTTATTATTACCTATTATTTATTATGTAAGTAGCCAATTGTTTTTGTTTGACGACTATCTAAGCACGCATACTGCGTTTGGAGTCTTGGTGGTGCTTTATAAATACTTTCACAAATAGGTACATTGAAGCATTTCGAATTATATCACAGTTTTTCTCATAACATAAATTTAGAACATTGTCACACAAATTAACTGCCAGAGAACTCCAAGTCATTGGCATTCAGACGCTGAATGTAATTTGTAGCAGTCACCGTCCCGTGGCGTGCTAATGCTAACCGAAGAAATTCCTCACTGTGGCATTACAAAAAAAACGTCAACACTCGACAACTTCGCACTCCATTCAATATTTAGAGTTCAATGTTCAGGCTTAACAGTTGGAAATCTTGAAACTTGAGTGACTACCCACGTTGTTTGTAATTTGAATTTATGAATGCTGTGCTGTTCCTTGAATTCTGCGCTTAAGGGGCTCGGTCGTTCGATTGCAAATTTGAATGCTTTTTTACAAGTCATGTTCTGCGTGGTTGAAATGAAAATATCAAGCGACTAATGCCAGGGTGCGGTGCGTTGCATAAATTACCAGTAAAGATTTTAATACGGTTATTGTGTACAGGGGCTAGGTCGGAAACAAACAATGGCACATCGCGACCCACGCCCAGTACAATGTACTTGCTGACGAATATCGAGTGAGTGTCTCATACTTCGCATCTCATTTATTCAGTTATAACATTGTCATTTAAAGCCTAATTTGTCCCATTCATGAGCAAAGACCTCACTCCATCTTTTTCCCTCTCCGTTCGAAAAATAATCTTATTCTTGTTAGGTACTTAATCTTCGGAAAATAATTAGGTACCTACGAAAAAAAAGGAATTCAGCTCAACGGGCCATCGCCGTCTGTTCTGCTGGGTTATATGCACACCTAACGCTAATTATCTACTTGTGTCATATGTCATATCTCTACTAATTATTATAAACTAGCTTCTGCCCGCGACTTCGTCCTCGTGGAATTCGGTTATCGCGTCCCGCGGGAACTATGCGTTATTTCCGGGATAAAAAATAGCCTGTGTCCTTTCTCGGGACTATAACTATCTTCATATCAAATTTCATCATAATCGGTCCAGTAGTTTTCACGTGATGCGCGGTCAAATAAACAGACAATTTTTTTTAAAACTGTTGGAATGTGTTCTGTTATCGATTCCATTCATCTCTCATGTTCAGACTTTCGACACTCTTTAGCTTTTATAATAAAGCTATTATTAGCTATGTATTAAGATAGTTGCGAAAGTAAAATCTGTCCGTCTGTTTGTTACCTATATACATTACGCTTAAACCGCTGAACGCTGAGAGGGTATTATGAAATTTGGTATGGAGATAGGAGTCCTGGGAAAGAACACAGAAGAGGTTTTATGCCGGATTTCCCTGAAAAGAGGGTTGAGTTTAGTATGAAATTCCTCTTGGACGAAGTCGCAAGAAAAAAGCTAGTAAAAACAATCTGGACTTAGTGTCTGTTTAATCTTCTATACTACTAATAATAAGTCTGTAGAAAAGGCCCGTCTTTTATTTGACCATTAAAAGAAACGATCAAGTCGAGGGGACTATATAAACGACTAGCCGATGCCCGAATTTGCGTACCCGATAATACTATACCTATCATATAGATAGTTATAGTTATAGAAGTACTGAAAAAACTGGTTTGATCCGTAGAATACCCGTGGAAATATCGGGATAAAAAGTATCCTATATAATTCCCAGGGTCTCTCCCAATCTCCATACTTACCAATTTTCATCCAAATTGGTCCAGTCGTTACGACGTGAAGGAAGGTCAAACAAACAAACAAACACACACTTTCACATTTATAATATTAGTAAGGAGAATATTGTAATGAATTATTGGATAGTATGGATACCTACTTAACACAAAAAACCGATTTTTAGAAAAAAATACTGTACCTGTGATGCATGTATGTATGTATATCCGGACTTGACTCAAAAACTACTGTTCGGATAGCAACAAAATGTTTATAAAACTGGTCGATATATAGGCTACTTTTTATCCCGGAAAATTCCACGCGAGTGAAGTCGCGGGCCTTGTAGAGCAAGTGCTCTCAGCAAAATGCGACCGACTCGCGCTAGCGGTGTTGACTTAGGTATCACTAAACTCATGATTTATGTATAACTGTAATAGCTCTTCTTAATATTTATGCAGGCACCTTGCATACATTACAAATTAACGCTGAACTTCAGGTTTGATGTTTATATTTGAAGCTAAGGAAGGTAGTCTACTAGGAAGTCCCGCGCCTCCACAATAGGGATACCGACAGGGTGAAGAAATCGAAATTCTAATTAGTCCGTCAGTCAGGTAAAAAAAAAATATTAGACACGTATTTTTTATTTTATCAAATTAACAAAGAATGACTAAGTTATAACGCATTAAAGTTGGAGAGTGGGGGCTAACTACGTCATCGTTAGGTATAAATCGTACCTAACCGTGACGTCACGCGACTTTTCAACTCAATATATCTCCGTATACATTTGATTACATTAAAAAAGAAAAAATACGTGTCCAATACTTTTCAATAATCTTCCTGATAGACTAAGGAAAAAAAAGTTGTCGTCTCCCCTATTCAAAGCGCTTCAAAGTATTTAAAAAACACCACCAACACTCTCAATGCGTGCTGAGACAGCCGTCAACTATGCATTGAGAGTGTTGGTGGTGCTTTTTAAATAATATTGTATTAAATTGAAGCGTTTTGAAATGTGGAGGCGCGGGACTTGCTATAGTAAATTATCTCTACTTTTAAATACTATTACAAACCGTAAGAGACTGGAAGGACCCAAAAATATCCGAGAAATTTTCACAGAAATGCTCAAGAGGCATCAAAAATCATTTAGGCTAGTTAGTGTTTGCAAGCTTAGTCCGTACCGGTAACTACTACTACTACTACTACTACAGCCTATTTGCGTCCCACTGCTGGGCACAGGCCTCCGCTCATCACGAGAGGGTTTGGGCTATAGTCCCCACGCGGGCCCAGTGCGGATTGGGGACACACATCTTTGAATTACTTAGCAGACGCGTGCAAGGTTTCCTCACGATGTTTTCCTTCACCGAAAAGCGCAGTGGTCAATTCAAATTGAAATTCGCACATAAGTAAACTTAGAGGTGCGAGCCGGAATCGAACCCCCGACCCTCTGCATGAGAGGCGGTAGGTCGAACCATGCACTAGGCCACCACAGCTACTGACTGGTTTCGTATCGGTGGTATCGGTAAGCATTTTCTAAAATGCCCTGATATCTACTAAGACGGTAAGTAGGGTCAGTAGTTGATACTAGGCGAAGAAAGTGGTCCAACGGTAGCTGGCAGCATCCTTCATTAGTGCTCGAGCCGGTACCGGTTATAGCCTGTGGTCCAGGCTGTGGAATACAATCAAGGGCATTGGAAATAGTTCAGATGTTATGAAAGAGTTGATCGTTATGCGAAATACGATTTCTATGAAACTTCCCAACAAACAAATTAGTCCTAAAAAACCTCTCTTATGCGACTTTCGGTTATATATAACAGTTGAATAGGAGTAAATTATCAACTACAACGTTGTATAGCGGTGATTCATACAGCGATTTAATCCTGTAACTAAAAGGTCCTCTAAATTAGTTGAGTATACGTTTTTACGACTCTTTATACATTATATCTTACCGAGAGACATTATTTTTATGGTTTGCTGGAAAGGAAAAACGGATCCCTCATAGGATCACTCGGGCGTCTGTCTGTCAATACGTCACAGACAATTTGCTCCGTAACTACTGGACCGATCGAATTGGAATTTGGCATTTTGCACACATTTTGAAACACCAGATGCGCCATCAATGCGTTGTACCGAACAGCGATTATTATGCGATATTTAAAATACACGAATTAGATAACCGATCAGCACTGGGCCTAACTGGGGACTAAAGCCCAAACCCTCTTGTGATGACAGAGAGGCCTGTAGAGATCTACTATCTAAAGTCCCGCGCCATCACGTTTCAAATCGCTTCCATTTTTTCATTATTATTATAAAAGCACCACCAACACTCTCAACGCATAGTTGATGGCTGTCTCAGCACGAACACATGTGTTGAGAGTGTTGGTGGTGCTTTTTAAATACATTGAAGCGTTTTGAAATGTGAAGGCGCGGGACTTTAGATAGTAGAAGATCTCTACCCATAAGTGGGTCGTAAAAAAGCTGTTGTGGTGGAGATAAGCGACACAAAAAAGTGCCTTGTATTCTATTTAGAAACGAAATACAATTTTGCAATACATACAATCTAATTAATGAAATTTAAATTTGTTACAGACAAGGCGCGGCATAAAGGCAAAACCACACATGTCCCCCAAAAATGATTCCGGTAAGTACATAATTTATTTTACGTCACCCATGGCCGTAAAGTGTCATTTTCTGCCCGCTACGCGGAGAGAAAATCTCACTTTCTGGCCAAGGCAAGACGTAAAACTTTTGACAAACCACGGGCGGTAACTTCGGTTCGGGCCACAGAAACCTGCGATCTGGGACATTTACGAATTCACCACCCTAGATCTATATGTACTAATTTTCTGTCAAATTTACTCGTAAATTATAGGCCGGTTGTTTGACCTGCCGCCTCACGCTGAGGGCCGGCTTTCAAATCCCGCCTTGCACATCTAGCTTTATTTATGCGGGATGTAAATAACTCATTCCTTTATAATAAGGTCCAAAAGTTGACTGTACCACTGCTGTTTGGTGAAGGAAAACGTCGAGAGGAAACCTGCACGCCCTGCGAACGTAACTAAATCAAAGATTTGTGCCGCGCGTGGGAACTATGGCGCGGGCCCTCTAGCAGTTGGCAACTATAGTCCAAGCAAGACAATTATTTGTTTATACGTTTTTATTTTATTTATTTCGTAGGTACGCCCCATTTAATAATACATAATACATGTTTAAACACATTGAACTCTGACTTGGAAATTGCTTCGCACATCTGCCGCGAACAGCTGCTAAACCTCGCGAGCAATTTTAAACATGTACCTACCTATGGAGTAGGTATAAGCGAAGTAATAAAGGAAACGATCATTCAATTCCGATTTCCAACAACGATATGTGTGTTTTTACATTGTACTACTACCTACTACTATTACTACTACAGCCTATTTGCGTCCCACTGCTGGGCCCAAACCCTCTCGTGATGACAGGAGGCCTGTGCCCAGCAGTGGGACGCAAAATAGGCTGTAGTAGTAGTAGTAGTAGGTCCCTGTGTTATCATCAAATAGGTACATGTATGCTTCAAGAATGAAAGTTTAAAATGTTCATAGAAAACTGCCGTCGTAGTAATACCTAAGGTACTTCTGTCACAGACACAGACCTCTGTGTTAGTCAAGTTTGGAATGCATAATGCATTTGTCTAAGTATTATATGAAACTTGGCTTCAAAATGAAAATTACGCTTATTGAATTCAACTTAGGGACTTAGGTAAGTTCTAAAGGACCGCGCGTTGCACAAAGCTTCATTATAATCTTGACGATGAAATAACATTGTTAAGTGTGTTTTGTGTTTTTAATTAAACCTCCCCTTTATCTTACCGCCGCATCGTTCGAAAGTTTAAATATTAGACTTCTGGTATTTTCACTGGCATGAAGAGTTTTATTTGTTTTCGTATAATGATAATCGTTTCTTTTTCTTCTTCTATAGGTACTTGTACTATTTCAAACAGCAGAATATAATTTATATTAATTTAATTTTAGACAGGAAATTCGCTGATGCGTCTAAATCATATTTTCACTGTTAGAGTTCATGTTAGTAAGAGAGTTTATCTAGTCTGTTTTTGAACTGGTTAACACTTGTAGATATTCGGTAATTATATCAAAAAAATATCTTAATCGATACGATTCGACGATTCTAGAGTGCATAAGTGTTTTAACACTGTTTGAAACATACAAGGAAGAATAAATTTCTTTACCTCAGTAAAAAACAAAATTCAATAGTTTCATGAAACTACCAGTGCTTGCCTAGCCCTTGCTGCAAACAACCAAACTTAGCAGAAAGCTTTTTTTTTTCAACATTTGTTTCAATTTTACAATGGTAATTTACAAGTAATATATTATTCCATGTAACTATGGGTATTATAAATTACATTTAATCGATGTATAGTCCCTATATTAAGATTAAATCTTAAAAGGGACCATAGCTCAGACTAGGGACTCCAAATATACGTGCGTTTTAATCTTTAACGTAGTTAATCCCTTGGGCCGGTCATTTGAATTTATTTTTAAAAAGAAACAAAGGGTAAGCCCGCTGAAAGGGCAACGGAAGCCGTGCCATTGAAGCGCGACTGCTTACCCCTTTTTAGGGTTCCGAAGTCCACAAGGAACCCTTATAGTTTCGCCATGTCCGTCCGTCCGTCCGTCCGTCCGTCTGTCCGCACTATTGCTCGGAGATGCTTAGTTCTAGAAAGCTGTAATTTGGCATGAATAAGCGCATATTAGTTACGCTGACAAAGTGGTACAATAAAATTTTGAAATATTTTTTTTTATAGGGTACCTCCCCTACTCGTAAAGTAGGGATGTAATTTTTTTTTATTGCGTACCCCATGGTCGGCATATTGTTGAATAGGTCTTAAAAAATATTGTGGGTTTGTTAAAACCATTTTTTTATTAAATGATGCGTTAGTGAAATATTAAGCTTTAAAGTATTATTTTTTGTTAGGGTCACGTGTCCCCGCCAGCTAAATGGTGCTATTTGGATGGCTGAAAAAAATCACGGTGTGGCATAGGTATATAACGTAGTTGAAAGGAAAACTATCACAGCTAAGTAGGCTGTACAAACTTACGAGTAATAGTCGACCAACTTATTAATATGATGATGATTTTTCTCGAGCGGCACGGGCGTCGGGCGGGCACGTCATACCTACCACAGGCTAGCTAGATGCTAATAAGTCTTAGATAAGAAAGGGACTGTGGGCATCGTCAACTTCGGAACCCTATACTTTGCGCGTGGCCCGACACGCACTTGGCCGGTTTTTATATACTTTTAACCACGTTCCCTTGATCCTAGAAGTAAGTATATACGTGGATTATATTGTTCAATTTCTCGTTATGAGAATTCTCATTCACCGCTAGTGAAAGTGGAGTGAAATATCAGCTAGAGGCGCTAGTAGCTGGAAGTTCCAAAACGTCAAATACCACTGAGAAAGCACGGCTTTTCAACATCTTTTCAACCCTTATCTGGTTAATTTTCAAACTATATACATAGTTATATATGATATACTTCCCGACGTCAGCTGCGCTGGCTCCCCATACGCCAGCGTAGGTCCCTCCGTATTCTGTGCACCCTTTTCTCAATCCTGTTCGACCCTTCTACTCCTGGTTATCTCAAATCTAAATTTATCTTTGATACTCCTCGTCCCGGTTGTGATATGCGTTCCTCTCGTTCTCTTTAACTCATCACTCCTTACCACTGGTTTTGTTTCTAATTCTTTCACCCTTCAGACAATCCGCCTCTGGAATTCGCGACCTCTAGATATTAGACAAGCTCAAACCAAGCTCTCCTTCAAACGAATGCTGCGTAAGCATTTGTTTGAGCAGGTCGCGTATATTTGGAATCCTTCATATTTTTCTTTGGTTTATGTTATTAGTTTATGTATGTTTATCTTTTATATAATTTTTTATGTATGTTTATGTAAATTTATCCTCTTTTGAAATTATTTGTTATCTTCCTTGTATTTCTGTAGTTACTTTCTGATATTGATGCACCTACTCATTTTTCTTTGTGTTTGGCCTTATGGTTGACTGGTAGAGAATGCCTTTAGGCATTAAGTCCGCCAATTGTATACATTTTGTATGTGCAATGAAGTTTAAATAAATAAATAAATATACGATAGGTACATAGCCATAGAGTAGGTATATTAAACAGTAAGTGTATAGGTACGACAGTACGACCAATATTCGGATGTCCGCTAGTCGCAAGTTTTACTCTTAAAATTACATTCTTAGAGTTTATATTCTTACAGATGGATAGGTACACGTTTTACAAAAAAATCATTACAAAATCCATTCAAAGTAAATAAAATACATTTATGTATGAATTAACTCAGTGTCTTAAAAGCGGAGCACTAAGAAAAGAGTTTCAAGATTAAACTTATATCATTCATGGGTTTGGTTGACTTGTATTAGTACCTTACCTATTAAGGAACCGAAAAGCATTTATTTATTTATTTAAACTTCATTGCACATACAAAATGTATACAATTGGCGGACTTAATGCCTAAAGGCATTCTCTACCAGTCAACCATAAGGCCAAACAGAAATAAATAGTAGATTGTATGACTAGGGAGCAAAATGGTATATTTTACCGCGGGTGACGGATTGAATCCAGAGCGACGCGAAAGATTCCAGAATAGAATCCCGAGCGTAAGCGAGGGATTCTAGCGTGGAATCTTGAGCTAGCGAAGGATTCAAGCTTTGTCACCCAAGGAATAAATAAGTTTGCTACCGTGTTGTACACTCTGCTTTTCACCCCTCCTATGAGAAAATCATAAGATCATTTGTATTTGTATTTGTATTTATTTATTGCATTATGTTGTACAGAATAAGATCTTAATAGTTATGAGTTAGTATCAAACATAACCCTGTCAGGGCACAGCAATTTTATAATTAATTCTTATAGCTAATAACATTATTTTAGTTTAATAAATTACTCATCATTAATTATACCTATTCTACAAAGTCAAAGTATTCTGTCAAATTATAGAAGCTATTACATATCAGGATTTTTTTTAAATTATTATAAAATACGGAATCTTTTGTGACATTTCTTATTGTTAGAGGAACTTTATTGTAAATTTTCACAGCCATATGATATGTCCCACTATATACAATTTTTAGATTTGTGAAAGGGCTTATTAAATTATGCCTTTTTCTTAGATTGCAAGACAAATTTTCTCTTTGTTGTGTAAACAGAACCTCATTATTTCTTACAAATTTACATATTTCATATATATAGATGGACACTAGAGTTAAGATTTTCAATTTAATAAAATGTGGTCTGCAGGTTTCTGTATTTCTTATATTTACAATTATTCTGATACATTTTTTTTGCAAGGTAAATAATCTAACCGCATGCGAGCTGTTACCCCACACAATTACTGCGTAACTAAGCCATGCGTGTGCATACGCATAATACGCTGACATCGCCGTTTTTAAATTCGTGCTTTTCTTTAACTCATAAAGGGCGTATGTAAATCTAGAGATTTTTGTTGCTACTTTATCGACATGTTCCTTCCAGGTCATTTCCGCATCTATTTCAATGCCTAATAGGTTGCACGAGTGGACTGTGTTTATTTGTTTGTTGTTATGGAAGAATTTTGTTTCAATGGGTTTCTTTTGTCTGGGTTTTATTTGTATTAACTTTGTTTTTGTTAGGTTTAATTTCAGATTGTGATCGTCTAGCCATCTTGTGATTTTCGCGAGAGTTACTTCTATTTGTTGCTTTAAATCTTCACTGTTATTGCATTGAAATACTACGGTTATATCGTCTGCATAAATAATAACATTTTTATCAATTATTTTGGGAAGATCGTTAATATAAATAATGAATAGGATACATCCCAAAACACTACCTTGCGGAATTGAACCTTTTGATATTTTTTCTCGGGACCTAGTAGTTATTAGGCAATTTTTATTATTATCGTGTAACTGGACATCTACGAATTGTCTTCGATTTTCCAAGTAAGATGCAAACCATCTATGTGCCATCCCTCGCACTCCTATTCCGTGTAATTTCCCTAGGAGAATTTCATGGGAGACCCTATCGTACGCTTTACTCATGTCTAGTAGCATAGAAACTGCATACTTCCGGTTATTTATAATATTTAGGATACTGTGTGTAAATTTATATAAAGCAGTTACAGTAGACCTGCTTCCACGAAAACCGTTTTGACTTTCATCGAATACGTTGTATTTTTCACAAAAAGATTTTAACCTTTTAGCCATGGCCGACTCGAATATTTTCGCAAAAGATGATAATAGTGTTATTGGACGGTAATTATTTGGATCCTTTGTATGTTTTGTTTTCGGGACTGGTTTCACAATAGAGATTTTTAAAAGGTCTGGAAAAGTGGCTTCTGAAAGAGACTGATTTATTAGGTATGTTAAAGGTTTTACTAATTCATTTGTGCATTGTTTTACTAGATTGGGTGGGATTTCGTCATAGCCATAGCTCATTTTATTTTTCATATTTGATATAATCTTTCGAACTTCATTTTCACTAACCGGGCTCAGATATATTGATTGTGAATTATTTGAAATTATTGGTCTGCCTTTCGGTGCAGTACCTGGTAAACTTTCCCCTATGTTTATAAAAAAGTCATTTAAAGCATTAGCGACATCAAAAGGATTTTCAATGGTCAAATCATTTATTATCAGATTAATATTTTTAGTTTTCTTGACACTTTTTTTATTTGTTCTCTCTTTAACCACTTCCCACATACTTTTTGTCACATTCTTTGAGGCTTCCATTTTTTTAATGAATTGTTTACGCTTTGAAATTGCTACTGCTCTTTTCAGTGTTTTTTCATATGCCTTGTAGTAATTATTTAAAACTGGGCTATGTATTTGTGACACTAGAATTTTTAAAAGTCTTTTATTCCTGCATGATGTTTTTAGACCGGTACTTAACCAAAATTTGCTTTTTTTCTTTTTAATGTTGATTTTTCGTTTTGGTATACAAATATTTAAAATGGCAGTTATTTTGTTATGAAACTCAGTGTAGTTTTGGTTTACATTATTTTGTGGCGAGAATATGCTACTCCAGTCGAAATCTTGGAGTTGAGCCTTAAATTTTGAAATATTTTTATTGTTGAAAACCCTTTTTTCCGTCCATAAAACTTGTTTATTTGATAGTTCCTCTTTTGGAACACGAACTATTATGCCCTTATGATCTGATAAGTCCAGCTCTTTTACTTCGAATGTACAGTTCGCAACGTCAAAATTTGTGAAAACTACATCTATACACGTGGAAGTTGTTTCTGTAATTCTTGTGGGCTCATTAATATTTTGCAAAAAATTGTAACTTTTAAATAATTCTAACATGTTTTTTGTTTGGTTACAATTGCTAAGGAAATTAATATTAAGGTCACCACCAATAACTATATCTTTCTTACTGTACTTAATCACCAATAACTTCAGTAACCTCTCCAATTGCATATTAAACAGATTAACTTCTCTTCCACTATTAGGCCAATATATTGTTATAATAATTAAATTAGGTTTAGTTAGCTCGATTGCACAAATTTCAATAACGTACTCTATAGATAATTTATTTAACTCTTCTAGTTCAATAAATTGGATACTTTGTTTTGCCAGTATACACACACCCCCTCCTTCGTGGTCCTTTCTGGTGAAGATACTTGCTATATTATAATCCTCTAATTTTAATAAATCTATTTTATTTTCTGTGATCCAGGTTTCAGTAAGGCAAATAATTGGAAAATCCATTTCTTCTACAATTGCTTCTAATATGTGAACTTTATTATTGATGCTTCTTATGTTTTGGAACAGTATGTTGTAATTATTGGTAACGAAAGGAATAGTTGTTTTCATTTCCAGAATATCTAGGTTGTGATCTCGTAAAAACGCGACTTGTATTTTCATTTAGATCATATAAGTTAGAGCTTTGTCTAGTATTTCTACGGTTCTCTCTCCTATTTCCTCTGCGCTCTCGCCTTTCCTGTAAGCCTTTTTGATCAAGAAGTTCTGATGCCCATAGGCCTGTTCCTCTCAACATTTTAGTATTTAATAAAACATGTTTTGTCATTCTCTTACTTAATAATTCAATTTTTAGTGGCCTTCGCGTGCCTCTATTTCCAATGCGTTCTAAGTCTTCAATGTAGCCGTTAAGATTTATTCCCATTAGGTCTAGGAAGATGTTGACAACTCTGTCGTGTACTTCTACCTCGGTTTCAAAACTAGATTCGCCTAAACCATACAAAACAAATACTCGTTTGTTTTCTCCTTGATGTTCAGTAGGGTTTGTGCTGATACATACATCATCTATGCTTTTTTGAGACTCCTTCGGTAAGTCAATTTGTAAAGCCTGCCTATCGGGAATTTCTTTGTTATTTTTAGTTGATTCCAGTTCCGTTTTTTGCACCAGTTGAGTTACAATTTTTTTTGTTTCTGTTATTTCTTGACGAAGTCGTTTGTTCTCAACGTAAAGTTCATTTATGCGTTTTTGATTTTCTTTATGTGTATCTTTCATGTTCTTAAATTCGATTTCCATCATGCTATAATTGTTATTAATTATATCAACACTTATTTGTAGGTTTTTTATTGTTTGTCTTAAATCGTGGTCGCGCATCTCTTGTTTTTGAGATTGTGCTGCAATTTGCGATTTGAGTTCTCGTATTTCTCTTATCAGCACGGACATGTTATCCCCCTCAGCATTTGAAAATATGGTATCTCCTGAATTTTCTAAAATAATGGAGTCGTCTTCCGTACTCGTCGCTGTTTCTACTTTTCTTCTGTGGGTAACGTTTCCATCGCAAATTTGGGCAGGGTTACGTATAGTAGTGGTCGTGTCACTTTCGCTTAATAGGTCATTAGAAATTGGTTGGCGAACTGGAGTATTTTTATTGTCATTTTTTGGTTTTTTTGACTTACACTTTGGACATACCCATATTGATTTATGTTCTATCGACATTAAGTTATATCTTTTTTCAGATATATTCGCACATTCTATATCGTATTTTTCCTCACACCTTGAGCAGTTTAAAAATTGTCTATTGGGTAATGTTTGTTCACAACCCGCACATATGTTTTTGGCTACCACTTTCCCTTTATTGCTCATGATTCTAGAGTCTGATTTAGCTTCTTATTGCTGTGCTCGTCACAAATAAGTAGATGTAATATTATTTAGTGCTCAACCGCTCATGCAAGCTTAATTATAAATAATAAAGCCGAGAGCAGTAATGTACAGCGAAGCAGCAATATAAAGCGTCCACTAGCAGTGAGCGATAAGCCGGTCGCTGAGTCATGCTCTAGCGCGGCGGGTTGGCGGCGCGATTGTAGCAAACGGAGGACGGTTGGATAATATTTTTAAAATGATTTTCAATATTACTCACAGAGCACGAGGTTCTTCGTTACTGTTTTTATTGCACTTTTAAGCACTGATTCTCTGCTTCAAAACGGTGTATAATACATTTGGTACCGTGTAGATTTAGCAATTTTTTGAGACAGTAATTCGCGGAGTTATAATAAAACGGTGTTACTTGCGCAGCTGCGATTCGCGGATTCCTTCGTTCATCATTGTCATTAACTTAAGTAAAACAAAAAAATAATACATTTAGAAACAAACAAGGTTAAAAAGAACGTGTGTTTCGCGCGCCTATCATAAATTCATAGGCAGAAGGCGAAAATGGCTTCCATATTAAAGAATCTCTAACTACTTCATTGTATTTATATTCTGTCATGCTCGCATTCGTTGCGTTCATAATAATAGGTAAATTTTAACAAATGTGAAAAAAATACATTTTATGACAATTTCGCTCATTGTATCACACAAAGTTTTTTAATACATTTGCGATAAAATGAAAAAAGGGCAGTGCAATTCATATTACGTACTTACATAATATTCCTTTGGAATTCTCAGAGGTGTTGATCCCAATACATTGCATCACCTAAATCACTTTTTGATTTCATTCATTTTCTACGAAAGTACGTTTTATTTTGGAAATTAAGTGTAAAATAATACGGCAAGGAAATGAGCGCTCACGAAATTCGCGGGTTCGACTTTTTTTTTAATTCGATCACACGACGAGTTTGCGAGGAATGCTACGGCATTGGCCTGCACCATTCAGCCAAATTGAAAATAAAAAATAGAAAATAATTTATCTAAAGTAAGTATATATTTATGAATTTATGGATTTTTAGTATGTGCATTAAAGTATTTATGTAAAACGCCGATATATAAAATTCTAGATACGAAAAAGATACGACTTTTGAATACAACTTTTTACAGTCTCCGCAGCTCCGTGAACGCACTGCTAAAACGTATTTTGCTCCCTGTTAGCGGGGCAGAAATGAAAAAAAAATAAAAAAAAGCGAAGAGGGAGCAAAATCGCATTTTGCTCCCTCTAAACGGGCAACAAAACACTTCTTTTCGAATAGGAGGGGTGAAAAAATAATTTATCATCATCATCACCCGTATCAGTCCACTGCTGGACCTAAGCCTCTCCCATAGCACAGCACTCACCTCGATCTTCAGCTATTCTTTGCCAGCAAACCTACGTATATCATCGCTCTATACCTAGCCACAGAATATTTAATAGTACTACAGATAGAATGGCCACGGAATCACCCGCCTGAATCTAGCCGGCGCGCAACTCGCGCCCAACTCGCCCTTACCGTCATTTGTTTTATGCGAAGATGGAGAGGGAATCAGATGGGGAGGGTATAATTTTAAAACGTAATACGTATTTGCACGCCGAAATTTCGGTAGAATATGTGAACCTCAATCTTAAGAACCACCTGTATTTACCATATTCAGCAAATAAACATTTCATTTCATTTCATTTCATTTCATTTCAATCATTGGTACAGACGTTTACAAGTGTACAGACGTCCTTGCACGCAACATCGACACTTCATTGGAATTGTGTTCGAAATCGTGCTTTTATAGGCCCTGTCCGCCGTGTGACCTAGCTACTGGACGCCCTATATACACATCGACTGCCGATTCGTGGTCACCACGTTACCCTAATAGCATTAGGTCTCAATTTAATGCATTAAGAGATGGAACTGGCGAGCAAAAATACGGTAACCCTCATTAGGACTGCAGTTACGAACTAACGACCACTCTGGAGAGACCAGAGACAATGGCGTTTTCAAAAGTCATAGCAAACGAATTCGAAACAATACAGTCACAATTAGCGCAGACTCTGAATACGGCTCACTACGTGTGTATATAGGAATCATAACGCGAAGCTTTCACCTCTTGCCGCCAATTAACACGTATATTTCACCTGTTAAAAGTTACATCTGTTAACTAGTAGCGAAGGCCGAATTGCTGGTGATAATAGTGAAACCTTTATTGCGTTATGCCAATTTGGCCATGGGAACACTTTCTAACGTAGCAAACTACGTACTTACTATCAATTAAAAACACCAATTTTACTGCTTGTGTCACATGCCGTTTCGTCTTCAACAGTGTAAACATTTACATAGACAAAGAAGTATAAAACAGCCTTAATAGACATTCTTGTCAACTTTCTGGCCTTTACATATTTAAATTAGAAATCACGAAAATAAATAGGTACGAGTAAAGAACATTCGCTTTTATTTTTCCCCCCGAATCAACCGGATACTTTGAACGCATTAGCACTAGGTAAGTAGGTATATTTTCGCCTTCATGAATCATAATTTTCCCGTCAAAATACCACCGAAAATGGAGGTGTAACGGATTAGGTACCGGTTCGTGCAATAACAATTTGGGATCTAAAATTCAAATTACGGAAGGTGCCATCGATTTGTCCCCCGGCAGTTTAAATAAGAAAGCCTGACACACTCTTGTTACTTCAATCTGTCTGTAGCCGTGGATGAGATGATAATATTGAACATTGGTTCATTCGTTCTGCAGACGCTGCTGCATGCAACGCAATGCATTTTCAAAAATCCTAGAAAAGCCTGAAACGGACACGGTCCAAAAAAGTCGAACATGTCTGAATAGCTGGCAACCCTATCCCGGGTGAACACGGGTCCATTGACAAGGTATCTGTATTATTGGGGACCCCGGGGATTTATGAGCATATTTGTGGCAACCATTGTCGTTGATTGATCACCTTTGAGGTCCAAAGGGGAACAAAGTAATCTATGAATTGAAACATGGTATCTGTGGAGCAAATTACATTGTGGGTGCCCCAACCATTTGGTAAATCTCTCCCTTTGAATCTGAGACAAAATGCCTTGGATTTTAGATTACTTTTCTTTTAGTCTTCTGGTTGTCCTATCTGTCAGTTTTATAATAAAGAAGTAGAAAATATTTTTGTAAACGACACATCGTCTTGTCGCTAACGATATGCAAAACTTGTTTGTGTTCTGCTCACTTTCAAGCTTTTAACTATGTACTAACTAACAATGCACGTCTAAGCACATTTCATTTAGAAATTATATTCGATGCAACTTTTGTGTATCCAACACTAATCAAGTTTAACAGTGGAATAGGATATGGAAATTGCCCAACGAAATTTACAGCGTGCTACGCTAAAAAACTCTACGGAATATATTTAATGTTTCTTATCACTTTTTAACACACCTACGTTGATAGAAATGTAACACCTCCCATTCTGCACTGGACCCGTATGGGGAGGATTAGCCCAAACCCTCTCGTGATGAGAAGAGGCTTGTGCCCAGCAGTGGGACGTAAATGGTATGTTGATGTGGTGTTGGCAGTGTGGATACCACTCATTTCACCGCTTCTTCGTTTATTTTCTTGTTGGCTGAAGTACCGTTCAGAAGAGTTCCACTTCATCGCAAGTCAAAGTCTGTGTCCAACAACAGCGGTGGTTTGAATTTGCGATGCCGAAGACGTCCAGTCCTATACTTACGAATATGTGCACCTCTCGTATCGATTCGATCCCGTGGACGACAGTTTCTCAAACGTAGTGGACAAACGCAATGAGCGTTGCAGGTTTAAGGATTCATCCCATACAATAACCATTATTTCCGATGCGTTGTGTTAGACTCGGGTCTCGGGGTCCAAATACCAATAAAATGTATGCACCGAGTGCATTCCGGAGAGTCAGAAATTTTCTTATATTGTGCGGCCGGTCTTAAAAGTGGCCATCTGTTGCAGATGATAGTCCGAGTGTGGTGCGAGAGCGGAGCCGGCTGGGCGGCCACGCACGTGCCTGTCACTCCGCAGACCACGTGCCGGGACGTGCTGGACTGCTGCCGGGAGCCCGGCGACGAGCCTTGTCTGCTGCTCAGCGTGCATCCCCAGCACGGAGGTAATTTTGACAAGTTTAAACTAAGTAAGCTAAAATGTGAGTGGGATAGACACGTCTGCCGGTGCGTCAACTGGGCTTCTGATTGCCCACGTGACAGTTCCCCCAATCCGCACTGGGCCCGCTTTGGGATTATAGAGCCAAAAGTCCGTAAGTATTTAACGGCCGTTAAATAGGCTCGGAACCATAAGTCATCACTGGCAACACACACTGGTCGAAGACTTTCGACTTGAGACACTGCGGTAATTTGGACGAAAAGACACTGCGAAGCTTCGCGAACGCTGCCCAACCGAGTCGGATTCGACGATTGACCTCTTTCTCGAAGTTGGACCTACCTAACTGGACTGTTTGTCCCAGGTATACATAATGGTCGACAGCTTCGAGCGCAGAGCCTCCGATTATTACGGGAGTTGGCACAACATGGACATTAGACATAATTTTCGTCTTGTCCATGTTCATTTTAAGACCAACTCGATCGGAAACTCTGCTGAGGTCAGCGAGCATAGTACTGAGTGGCATCGTGGGCGCTCACGATGGGTCTCATAAGAAGGCTCAAAGTCACTCAGAGGGCAATGGAAAGGGCTATGCTCGGGGTTTCTCTGCGTGATAGAATCAGAAATGAGGATATCCGCAGCAGAACTGGGGTCACCGACATAGCCCGAAGAATTGCGAACCTTAAGTGGCAGTGGGCGGGGCACATTGCTCGCAGGACCGATGGCCGATGGGGCCGGAAAGTTCTCGAGTGGCGCCCGCGAACCGGGAGACGAGCTGTCGGTAGGCCTCCAACAAGATGGAGCGACGACCTCGTGAAGGTCGCGGGAAACCGGTGGAAGCAGGTAGCACAGGACCGGTCTGAGTGGCGAGCCTTGGGGGAGGCCTATGTCCAGCAGTGGACGTCTTTCGGCTGAAATGATGATGATGATGATGAAATAGGCTGTTGTAGTGGTGGACGGTTTCCGGCGCAGAGGCAGAAGAAGAATGAGAGGGCGGGACAACTCAGACGCATTCAATAAAGGGTTACGATACCAGCGCTCAATAGAGACGGTTGGCGGAAGAAAGGGGAGCTTATGCCGAGCAGTTAAACGCCATAATGGGCTAATGAAAAAAAAACGAAGGCGCGCCGTACAAATGCAAGAAAGGAGTACCTAGTTGTTCATAGTAAAGGCTCGATGAAAGAAAAGTTTATGAGTTACCATATACTTATGCTGGAATTGGTACCTTTTTATTTTTGAGTCATACTGCATACGTGAGTCTTTGCATTGAGATCGGCGTGATGGATGGCGGGGTCGACTGCTGTCCAAATCGGAACATCTTTATTCAGAGTGCGCGCCGTATGTTTGTACGTTTTGCAATAGGATGCTGTCTGGAATAACTTAAAGGACAAATGCATTTGAGTGATACATGATCTTCAAATAATACAACACAGTAAAGTGCTTGTAAGAACCGATACTTGATGTAGATTTTTTTTCTGATGATAACTATAATACTGCCTTTGGGCATAGTACAGTATAGTTTCATTTTTTATAAATTCAAGACAGTAGTTACGTTTGTAACTCTTGAAAAAAATGTTATTATACATACCTAGTTACATAGCATAACCTATGTGTTCAATTTGAGATGGTTATTTCGGTGTCGACTTTTTATAGGAGTTATGGTATCCGTGCATGTTCCAATAAAAAAAGTCAATTCAAATCAAATCACATACTACTTGGGAAAAAAGAACATCTTAATGCCCCTTCTATCGAGACGTCAATTAACTCGCGCATTTAGCTGCGACATTTTACGTTTTTGAACAGTGCCAATTGAACTATAATGCCATACGATTAATTAATTAATTAATTAAGCGAAGATTTACGCTTTACAGCAAGTAATTCAATTAGAAAGTACCTACCTACCTAAACTTGTTTGATCTATTCGCCCTTCGTCCGAAGGCGTTATCAGCGACATCGACAAATGCCCCCTTAGAAAAAGACGTCAACATCCTGCTGTAACTGTGCGGCATCTCTGATAGCCGTGAACGAGCAAAAACCTCGATCCGTTCCAGAGATATGTCACTTTAATTCACCTTAGCAGTACTTGATGAGCTCTAACCTGGGACTAGCGAGCCCGACTGTCCAATTCACACGATCGTGTACCGTACATTGCGACGCTCTGTTAAGAGGTCGTTTGTGACCCCTGCTAGTTAGCGTAAGTTAGGTCAGGGAGCGTTTTCGATGTAGAATTCAATTTTCAATTGCACTCCAACAGTAGCGGTAGCCATATATAGCCCGCCCGTTTCAGGGAAAAAATCGTTTCGTAAAAATTGTAATTCGTAAAAATTGAGTCGTTTGGATTACTTATCACGAAAATCGTCAAATGATGATTTGTAATAGGTACTTACTTATTATGAGTTATCCTTAAGCTCCCAGAGCACAACAAAAATAGTAATACAAAAAGTCGTTGGTACTTAGTGAAAAATCTGTAAATTGTGCTGAAAGTTTGTAGCAAGACACACCAATTTACGTTACGGTCGTTGTGGCTTACTGTTATTTACTTACATTTGTTGCATAAATGATAAGGCTTAGCGTCTATAATTGGCGTATTTAAACCGCCCAAGGCTGTTCAAGCGTAAGTGACGATTTAGAAAAATTGCAGTACACTGCCGACGGCGCTGGGACGTCTAGTTTACCTGTTACCCACATTTCTGTGCCATTCGCTATGAAATCCATAAATATTACCATCCGGTGGATAATTGAAAACTTTGCCGTAATAATGTAAATTACAGTCGGCCATCATCACAAATAACAGCGTATCATGGATTCAGTAAGTATTTCCTTCTTTAGCGTTTTGCGTCCGTTAGAGCCATGCCATTTTGTCGTAGCGTGGCGAATTTATGATGAGCCTTAACGACAGTATAAAGACTGAAGACTCACAGGCAGAAAGAGCTATCGGTACATTCTGAGTAAAAAATAACGATGTTTTATCATTGATCTATTATAAGTAAGGATTCACAATCAGCCGGAGAAAAATGGCCCCGTCAAAACGGGTGCCCGAACAGCTCGGGCATCCGTTTGGCCTTCGTTATAAAGTGGCGTTATTATCATATTGGAACGTATTTTCTAATCTCAGTTTGCACCATATATTTTGACATATTCTGTTAGGCACTGTTCGTCCATATCCATATGTTATTACTTATTATAGGTCAATGTGTTTTATTTGATGTCCCATCGTTCACGAAAGAAGAATTTTGCAGACATCTTTAAATATATTTATTTTAACGTCGAAAGCAATCGTGTTTTGATTTATACGCACGGGCTACTGGTCTTTAAGGAAAAAAAATACACTGACACATTTTGCGTAAATTCAATCAATTTTCAAAAGTTCTAAAAGCATCTTTCAAACGAAACCTAAAACAATCAGCTCATAACAAGCATTCATCACGTCCTTGTCAATTTATCCGAACCGGTTCACACCGAACGCGCTCATATGCACTCGACTCATGCGTTGTATAGCATCAGTTTTCATAACCAATGACACACTGCTTGCGTGCGGTGCCCGCCTACATAGCGACGTGCGTTATACAACGCAAGCGCACATATTCAGTGTACTTATCCCGGACTTAATCGAACAAACATATGCGAGTACTATAGTCTTTTCATCTGCCATAGCCCGAGGTGGTAAGTTAGACGTTTGTCTAGCATAAGATTTAGGCTTTTTAGGACTATAGTCCGAAGTTGACATTATGAAAGCTTATCTATTGAAAAAAGAGATCCTAGGAAGTATTTGTGATATAGATAGGTACAACATCTACTAGCAACAACCTCCCTCTACAGTACTAACCGAAGGTTCAATTCGCACACATTGTACAGTCAAGGGCATTAATATGTATACTCTTTCGGACCTTCAGACAACTGAACACCATGCAAAAGTGCATACATATTAATGCCCTCGATTGTACCATTACAGGCTCCTTAAACAGTATCCCTACATTGTATTCAACAAGTCAGCAGTCCAACTGCGAGCATAATGCACGGCGGGCAAAAACCGGAGACGCCACCGTAATTGCGGCGGGCTCGTGGGAAAGATATGCCCGAAATGTCACTTTCACTCTCGCGCGATGCTTGGCGTGTTGATTTATAAACTTTTTATGTATAAAATAAATAGTCTGATTTAATGATAGAGGTAAGTAGGTAGTTAAAAATATTCAAAGATTATCGAAATTGGTTCAGCCGTTCTTGAGTTATAAGTGGTATAACACGTCTTTGTTTTATATATACCTATATAGAGATCATTATGTCAGCCAAAAGACGTGCACTGGCTGGACGTCGAAAAATGCGAGACCCAATAAGAAACGGAAAACCTACCAGTTGAATGTGCCCATGACACGATTTTCGTGGGAAAAAAATGGTATTTGATGGATGATAAATGGTTACGTAAACAGGGCCTATATTCGAAGTCTTTAAATAGGGATCTCGCTCTTCCCTATAGGATCGCTCACGCGTCAAGTTGAACTTTAAATCTAGCTGTTTAAAGTTCATGCGACGCGTGAGCGATTCTCGAAGCGAGATCCCTATTTAGTATTTAAGACTTCGCATAGAGCCCTTATCTCAAATAGCATCTGCCCGCGACTTCGTCCGCGTGGAATTCGATTATAGCGTTCCCGCGGGAATTGAGCGTTAAACTATAACAAATTATATACGAAAGCTTTCCTCTTGAATCACTCTATATATTAAAAAAACGAATCAAAATCCATTGCGTAGTTTTAAACATCTAAGCATACATAGGGACAGACAGACAGCGATGTAGTGATGACAGAGTACATCTCTTCATTCATAGGTAAGGGAAAAGGAAAATACTCTCCTTTTTCACACGTGATGCTGGTGGTTACCGTAGCAGTTATTTTAATCCTGTAGATATATTGGCTTCATATATTTTACGGCGTGAGCCGACACTGGCTTAATAGCCGTCATTACGAAATCGCCCTAAAAAGTCCCTGTTTGGGTTGTCGCGTTAACCTACAATTTTTATCGTTACCATGGGCGATCAAAACTAAAGGCGGAGTTCCGTGTGTCAGCGTATAGGATTTATATATATATTTATTATAGAGTGCAAACAAGCATCCGAGCCAACTGATGGTAAATCCAAGTGTTCAGCCATGGATATAAGGAAACATGGTATTTCAATTTTGCAAAATGCAAGACCAAGATTATGTTTGCCCCTACGCTGTTAATTTCACCGAAACACAACAGTGCACTGCTATTTTAGGCGGCAAGGTAGCAAGTAGATAAGTCGGTGGCGCTAACAAATAGATAGTCACCGAATATAATTTAGCTATAATATCCTCATCATCAGACATATCACATATATTGACCTAGCCCTAAACAGCCCAAACTAAGCGACGCTTGTATTATGGGTGCTAGACAACGATATAAATACTTATATAGAGAAATACATACATATATAAATGCTAAACATCCACGACTCGAGTACAAACATTCGTGCTCATCACACAAAGTTTGCCCCGAGCGGGACTCGAACCCGCGATCATCGGAACAGAAGGCGGCTGGGTCACTACCAACTGGACCAATCCGGTCGTCTATAGCGTCGTAGAGATCTTCTACTATCTAAAGTCCCGCGCCTTCACGTTTCAAAACGCTACATTTTTTTAAATTATTATTTAAAAAGCACCACCAACACTCTCAACGCATGGTTGATGGCTGTCTCAGCACGCACACATGTGTTGAGAGTGTTGGTGGTGCTTTTTAAATACATTGAAGCGTTTTGAAATGTGAAGGCGCGGGACTTTAGATAGTAGAAGATCTCTAGATATATTTGTTAGAGCGAAATTAAAAAGATAGCTTCATGTTCAAACTGACACATCTGTAAGCGATTTCGTCTTTGCTGTAGTGAAATTAAACGAGTAGAAGACAGACCGGGGCCCTTTCGGCGGCGACTTCATTAAACAGTTCAACTTTTTGCCTTTGTGAAAACGCGAAACTCGTTTCGGCAGTAAAAGTTATTGCACCGATGGTATCGCGACTTCCTTCTTTTGCAAGCTCATAAATATTTACATCTGTCAGGGCCCGACAGCCATGGTGTAAGGGTCACCTCATTACTATGTGACTCTTTAAACACTCGAGATTTCGCTGAACTGACAGTTTTCTTTATTTATATGAGTTTTATACGCAAAATGGACTGTTTACGATATACGACGCGGTTGGCGGGGAATGTTGATAGCCGGTTTCGGATGGAGAGAACTTTGAGTTGAATATTTACGTCGTACGTGTTTCAGTTTTCATTGAAGCTATAGCTATTGAAACTTTTTCCTATATTTAAGTTAGTAGCTAATCACCCGCCACCGTGTATTCATAAAATACTAAATTCTTTGTTTTGCTATTACCCTGTAGGTAGCAAAACGAAAATAACAAATCAAGATAAGAAAACCTAACTTACTTATGGACAAGAAAAAGAGCATACCTAAGGGTGAATTGATTCATGCATAGTTGACGGACTCCTGGTCGTTAAATATGGCCGCTGAGCTGTCATTCCATAAAGAAACGTCATTTTATCCCATGGTAAAATATTTAACGTTAACGGACGGTTTGAATCAACTCACTCTTAAGTATCGTTTATTAGATAAAATTAATTGTCTACCTGATTGACAGATTGTTACGGTCTCCTTTATGGACTGGTATCATAGACGTAAATAATATAGACCCGGTCTAACGTACACGTAATATGTCCCCACTTCCACGGTGTCCAATCCAAAGTTCTGTCACCGAGCGTGCGTGACAATAAGCGTTTTTAAAAAAACTTTTTTCGAAACTGTTTCTCAGTATCTAAAAACTCGTCTCGTTGTTGAAAAAATGTGACCCAGCTTTAGTGTCACGATATAAGTTTAACTTTGGATTGGACACCAATGAAGTGGAGAAACATGACATGTATCTACGTTAGGCCGGGTCCATACGAAGTATTATTTATGTCTATGACTGGTATCGATTGCTCCATGATGAGTTCTTCTCGGGTTCGACCTACCGCCTCTCATGCAGAGGGTCGGGGGTTCCATTCCGGCTCGCACGTTTACTCATGTGCAAAATTCAATTTGAATTTACCACTGAGCTTTTCGGTAAAGGAAAACATCGTGAGGAAACCTGCACGCATCTGCGAAGTAATTCAATTATGTGTGTGAAGTTCCCAATCCGCACTGGGCCCGCGTGGGGACTATAGCCCAAACCCTCTCGTGATGCGAGGAGGCATGTGCCCAGCAGTGGGACGCAAATAGGCTGTAGTAGTAGTGTTCTTCTCTTGTTCAACTGGCCCAACAGAAATTTGGTTCACAGCACAGGCATTGTCAGTGGTAATCAAACTTGTAAATTTGACCCGATTGTATGACATAACCCTTGCTTTATATGGAAAGATTACAATGTTAATTCACGCGGCAGGTGAATACGAGTATCCTTTTACTTATAATACCGGCCATAAATTTAATGATTTTGTAATATTAAAACAGGGCCGTCGGCCAATTACTAACGGACATGTTGGTACATCATGGCCACCCCTCGAACGCAACTTAATTGTAGTTTCAGGTGAGAAACGTCCATCGCAGAATAAACGCCAGGGTTCGAAATTAACACTAATTATTAGCAACCTTTTGTTGACACGTTTTGTCGGAAGGAAGCATTGATATATTTTAAGTAAGGATTCACAATCAGCCGGAGAAAAATGGCCCCGTCAAATCGGGTGCCCGAACAGCTCGGGCACCCGTTTGGCCTTCGTTATAAAGAGGCGTTATTAGCATATTGGAATGTATTTTCTAATAGGTATCAGTTTGCTCCATATATTATTTTGACATAATCTGTTAGGCACTGTTCGTCCATATGTTATTACTTATTATAGGTCAATGGAAGGAATGCACTTTGAAAAAGCGAACGGATAGAAATAATTACTATTACTTACTACGTAGATTAGTAAACGATAATGCTCTTGAAGGTTATAATACTTACTTATAATGAAACTTATTGCGCCCCGCGACTTCGTGTGCATGGAATATAAAATAGACGATAACTTTCATTTCCGATATCCGTTTTTTAGGGTTCCGAAGTCCACAAGGAACCCTTATAGTTTCGCCATGTCCGTCCGTCTGTCCGCACTATTGCTCGGAGATGATTAGGTCTAGAGAGCTGTAATTTGGCATGAATATGCATATTAGTTACGCTGACAAAGTGGTACAATAAAATTTTGAAATATATTTTTTTATAGGGTACCTCCCCTACTCGTAAAGTGGGGATGTAATTTTTTTTTCTTGCGTACCCCATGGTGCGGCATATCATTGAATAGGTCTTAAAAAAATATTGTGGGTTTGTTAAAACCATTTTTTGATTAAGTGATGCGTTTGTGAAATATTAAGCTTTAAAGTGCTATTTTTTGTTAGAGTCACGTGTCCCCCCCCCCCCCCTGCCAGCTAAATGGTGGTATTTGGATGGCTGAAAAAAATCACGGTTGTGGCATATATAACGTAGTTGAAAGGAAAACTATCAGAGCTAAGTAGGCTGTACAAACTTACGAGTAATAGTCGACCAACTTATAATGATGATTTTTCTCGAGCGGCAGGGGCGTCGGGCGGGCACGTCATACCACAGGCTAGCTAGATGCTAATAAGTCTTAGAAAGGTACTCTGGGCATCCTCAACTTCGGAACCCTATAATTTGCGCGTGGCCCGACACGCACTTGGCCGGTTTTTTGATACTAATATTATAAATGCGAAAGTAACTCTGTCTGTCTGTTACCTCTTCACGCTTCAACCGCTGGACCGACTTGGATGAAATTTGGTATGGAGATAGTAGGAGTCCTGGGAAAGGACAAAGGCTACTTTGTATCCCGGAAAAGCGCATAGTTCCCGCTGGAGCGCGCTAGCCGAATCCCACGCGTGCGAAGTCGCGGGCAGAAAGCGATATAATAAAACAAAATAAATAGATATTATAAAACTCTTCCATTGCTGGCTGACTGAGTGACTGTCAGACAACGCATAGGCGAAATTAGGACGTCGAAAGCTAACATTTTCTTGGTGTCTGTACCACATAAAACAATGGAGAAATAACAAAGGAAATAGTTGACCGACCATAAAACATAGGCACCGTACGGCATAATTCAATTTCCCCAAATACACTCATGAAAAAACTGCCAGACCCTTTTATTTACCTCTCTAACAAGTATAGGTACGCAGAAAAATGCTTTTGTGTAATGATTAAGGAATGCCTTGACATCATTCCAATTTAGTACAAAAGCCAAGGGCCCACGGGAACAAAGGACGTTAATGTTTTCGCTCATCAAAGTTGACTTATCAGTCAACAACATGCAATCGCAAATTGCGGCGTAACAACTATAATTTGGCTTAATGAACTCCATGCTTACGAATTTCTGCCAAGATATATCAGCACGCGATGGCAAAGGGTGGTAAATAAACTCATTTTGTATGGGAACTATTTTACAACCGCTCGCCACGTTACTTTCACATTCGTAGCGCAGTTATTACTTTAGGGTAGTAATTACTCTGCTTGATATATGATACGATAACGCGATGAGAAAATTATTTTTCTTCGACGTGAGCTCCTTCCCAGAGAAAACCTCTCCGCGACGCGGAACGACTAATTATTGCGCGTATGTTTTTTGCAGGCGTTCAAAATGCTTCACTCTAAGGACTGCGGGCTTGTAAACGTTGAATACCTTGATGCACGTTCGTTAATGAGCCTTAATGCTTATTAGTACACCTGCTGTCACTTTTTGCTTTACTGAGATACGGAGCAGACGTCTAAAAGACATTCCTCTTAATGAATGTTTGTTCAGCGGCCATTAATTAACAATCAATTTGAAGAACCGTTTATATTTCAGATTAAAATAAGAAAATGAATGCTTATTTAACTGCATTGTGATGCGATATAGGTACCTGCGTAGTAAAATTAAATAAATTTATAAATATTATTTGCAATACCTCCGGATATCATAATTATGCGCCGGACGACACAATTCATATGGCGCGCGGATTGAGCATTTTATAGACTGCGTCAACGGCGTAGCTTCGCGGCGCGCTTTCTAAGTTGTGCCATGCTATAGCATACCTACGCCGATATGCATTTATTCAAGGATTTAATTTCGCAGACAGTGTGCGTGTTCATGGGTGCGCCCGCGCATCGTTTAGTGCCTCGTAACTTATGCCTATTATGCCTATACTTTTATGCTCGTAACAATTGCATGATTCGTTTGCTGTTGGCAAAGAACAATGCCAGGTCCTTAGGCTATGGAACGTTGAAAAAAGTCCTGCGTTTGCATTACTTTTATTATTTATTAATTTGAACTTTATTGCACATAAATGTAGTAGTGGCGGATTTATAACTGAAGGCATTCTCTACCAGTCAACCTCGGGACTAAACAGAGACAAACAAGGGTAGTGCCACGTAGTGCACACTGCACAGAGAAAAAAAACGGTAAAGCAGTCATAAAAAGAATAATAACTAATTAAAGATTACCTATTATCCTAGGTATAGCTCGCTAGACACAACTTAGGAGGCGCGTGGCGAAGTATAGGTACGTAACCTACTACTGCAGCCTATTTTCGTCCCACTGCTGCGCACAGGCCTCCTCTCATCACGAGAGGGTTTGGGCTTTAGTCCCCACGCGGGCCCAGTGCGGATTGGGGACTTTACACACATCTTTGAATTACTTGCAGATGTGTGCAGGTTTCCTTACGATGTTTTCCTTCACCGAAAAGCTAATAGTAAATTCAAATTGAATTTCGCACGTAAGTAAACTTAGAGGTGCGAGCCGGAATCGAACCCCCGACCCTCGGCATGAGAGGCGGTAGGTCGAACCACTAGGTCACCACGGCTTTCAATACTTACCTATTCGATACAAAACACCTACACGTACTTTAATTAATTTTAAATTATTTTAATTTAATTAAGTAACTGTTATATGCGTCACAACTGTCATGATTTTTACCTCGGGCGGGATTGCGATATCATCATAAACGCAAGAAAGATAAACCGTAAAAACATTGACCTATATTGACCTATATTGTAATTGTTATTACATATGGACGAACAGTGCCTAACAGAATATGTCAAAAGCGATCCTATAGGCAACAGGGAGATCCCTATTTAATTAAGACTTTCTAATATAGCCCCTCTTAGGTGCCACAACCACAAGGATTGTTGTTAAAATATAGAAGCCAAACTACACGTAGCTTTTTATGCACGTTTCATAAAAATATGTATATGCATGAGTTGGAAAAATTTTAACCGTAAAAAAACTCAAAATATTATATTATATTATATCAATATTTTATTATATTTACTAGGCGGCCTTAGGGGGGGGCGAAGCGGGCAACCGCCCGGGGCCTCGCGCTCGTAGGGGCCTCGCGCAGGCTTACCATAATCCAAGTTGAAAAAAAATACTAATTACATATTTAGTAATCTGTGCTAATGCTTAGTACAAATCTATGTAAAAATTTCACCCCTTATAGTATTCGTTTTGAAATCGTAAATAACGTAACATAATATATAATTTATACAGTAAAGAGTGAATTATTACAACAAATCGGCCAAGTATGTGTCGGGCCACGCGCAATGTAGGGTTCCGTAGTTGCTTAGTATTTAATGCACAACATTTTTACTTAGCCGAGTACTTTTTTTTCATGTTGGTCGGCTATTACCCGTAAACTTGTACTTACAGTCTACATAGCAGTGAAAATTTTTCTATTAATTTTGTTAAGGACATAATGTCCTTAGATAAAATGCACAAACAATTAGGGATGAAACGTGATACTTCCTCGATGAAAACAATAAAATGAGAAGTTCCTGAAATATTTTTACAATTACAAAAACGCATGATATCTGCCCTCCTGAGTGTCGTATTGACCTTTAATCAGCGGGATTTAACACAAAGCGTTATTCATGTTATTTAAAGAAATAAAAAATGCAAAAAAAAAACTAAATTATTAAAAAGCGGCATTTTTAACGTGGCACTGCAGCAAGCCTTCTGGGCACCGTGCCCCAAGGCAGCGATTTTTTTCAAAAATAAGCACTTTAAAGCTTATTTCGCATCCCTAAATTGAAAAACCCAGAATATTATTTTGAGTACCTATCCAATGACGCAAAAAATAACCCCCCCGCCTTCAGCGCGTAAGGCCACCCAGACTAGGGCCTCGCAAAGATCTATTCGCCCGGGGCCTCGCAAGCGCAAAGGCCGCCTCTATCTCAGCTGCAACCAAGCGTTAGCATACGTTTAAAATAACCACATATCAATAATAGTGCAAAATACGTTCGACACGATATTTTTACCCACAATTATAATATGGAGTCATTTTTATAACCATGATTTTTTTACAAGCGAACCTTCTCCAACATTCACGTATTTTTACGGGCTTATTAACTTATCCGATTTGGTCCATGCATTTTATATCAACAAACGATCGCGCCAATTATTGTTTTTATAGCTTAACAATGCGAGGTACCGCGCAATCTTAATTATGAGACGGTCTTTAGTCGGCAGTAAACTGGCCCTCCATACAAACGTAGTTACGATTTCATTTCGAGATGAATGACCGAACTGATAATATCATCCATATAAATCAGTAGCTATTATTGAAAGGCGGAATAAAACAAAAAAAGTTTGGTGCGCCAACGATCAGGTGCTTTGCCTGATGGTTGGTGATGGTGATAGGTGAGCCTGGCCACGTACCGGGTAACGCACCTCGGAAATCAGAGGTCGCTCTAGGTAGTCGTCGGCAACATCAAGGGTTTGCTAGGCTTTCTTCAGGAGCTGGGTTGGCAGGAGTAGCCCCGCCAGCCCAAAACCACGCAAAATAGGCGCAATCTTGACGTCGAGTTGCGGAAAACCAGCCCGCGCAAACCTATACCTATAGGTGAGCCTGGGGCGTTCACGCGTCAAGTTGAACTTTAAATCTAGCTGCTTAAAGTTCACACGACGCGTGAGCGATCCTATAGGGAAGAGTGAGATCCTTATTTAAAGACTTCGAGTAGGCCCTGACGTTTCTATTGCAATCACTAGTGCGTTGGCGGCCTTTAAATGTAATGGGCGTAATTGAGATGCTAGGATGTAGAGGGATAATGGAGTTGGGCTCTGGAACACTCACTGACCGTACGAAACACAAAAGACTTGACTAAACTCTATTAGAGCGAGGTACTTCCCCGGACGAGCCAACCGAATTAAACAAGGAATCAAGGATTAATGTTCACTTAAAACTTTCAAGTGCATTTTCGTCATCATATCTTCGATGAGTATAACCTACAGCGTGGCGTGGCTCTACCACATCTATGGACATTTCTTTATTTTCCACTTTATAATACAATCAAAGTGTATTTTAGCATTCATTTAAATGTAAGTCCGCATTAATTTATATTGGTTGCAATTCGTCGAATAATTGCCGACAAAAATCTAAATTATAACTTCGATCATCGTTTGTATGGAGTACCGAGCTCACAAACGACGCGACGGCGCGAGCCGATGGGTTTCCTAATAACCGGCCTGTTTTTCGCGGCGCTTTTAACTTCTTGCTGATGATCGCCGTTTTTAATCAAACAATGACACGGTTCGTGAACCTCCCTCGTAGCATAATGAGCTCAATTCAAACGTGGAAAGAAAATCACTGCTATTTTCCTTTCACAATCCGAGAACCGGATATTTTTTGTCAATAATAGGACGTTTGTTTTGCCCGAGTGATATAACAGGGTGTTCTCTTATAGCGAAGTTAATGTTGTTTTTTCAGTCTCTGGCTGCGGTGATATTTTGTTAGGACTTTGATATTGTTTTATAATCCTCTTTGTTATTTAATATGCATATTGAAAGTAAAGTGGGTTAACGCACGATAAAATGCGCTGCTCAGCTAAAAGCTTTGATTCGCTAGAATTGCGAAGGAAGGGGAAAAGTTTGAACTTATGTCGTTGGCACTTGAAGTCTCCAGGATTCTCCTGTTTTTACAAAATCGTCAATATCATCATCATCACAACGTCCGGCGAAAGATGCCCACTACTGGATATAAGTCGCCAATCCGATTTTATTTAAATAGACCTTTCTAATTCGCAGTGCACGTGCTACGGGAAACAGAACTGGCTCTGGAGGTGGCTTCGGCCCTGGGTCCTGACGTGCAGTTCGTGCTCAAATACGTGAACGCCGGTAAGTTACCAACAAACACCTATAGGTAGGATTCCGAGCATCTAGGCAGGTGCCAAACAATAGCAATTGATTGAGGTCACCTGGAAGTCCTGGAACGATAGTAGTTTCAATTTCGAAACAATAAAAATTGAGCTTTAAGACGCCCGGATATCGTTTTCGCTTACAATTTAAAAACACGCCCAAAATTTCGTACCAGGCTTGCATCTTTGTGTCTTGCCACAAACAAGAGATAAAGAGAGAAAAAAAGCCTTTTGTTCCAGTTCATGGAGGTAAAAGCACATTAGTAATAGTACTTATAGGTGTATCTGAACCTGGAGCGAGTAGTGTCAATTTCGAAACAATAAAAATTGAGCTTAAAGACCGCAGTCTCAGAGATTTTTTCATAGGCAGAGCCTGGGGGCAGCATGGTATACTTTAGGCGGTTAGCCGCAAGACGGGCAGTAGCTTAGTTCGGCATCTGCTTGTCTAGGCAACCACCGAGTGATAGCATGCATCTTCCAGTCACACCCTTGATCACATAGAGGGCCCCCCACTTCCCTCAGTAGGCGACCTTGGGTCCTTGCAGCAGAACTGCTGGCTGGTGTTGTCAATTGACCTGAACTGAACTGAACTGAACTGAATAAAAATTGAGCTTTAAAGACATTGTGTGCCCGAAGGTAGTTTTCGTTCACTATTCAAAAATCAAAAGAGAATATCTTATCTATATTAAACTGAAACTGCGTTGTGTTGTGCTGTGTCCATGGTCCATGGTATTGGTATGTTGGTCCGCTAACCTCGGGTTACTTACCCTCTCGAATTAAGTTGATACAAACAAATCTGAATTAAGAGCGATTAACACGAGATTAGGGGCTGGTGCGGTGCGGTGGACCTAAGGTATCTCAAAAATAATGGTCAATATTTCACATGCCTTCCGTCCGGTACTTTCAATAGACAAGCTAAAGGATACGATGGGAAAACGTGCTCATAAATACGTGACATCACGATTCTGCCGTCATAGATGTAAGGACGTGTCAAACTGTAGAGGTAAGGTTTCCCATCGAAGTATTTACACCGGTGGGTTAACCATTGCGACACGCCGTATCTTTATGAGGGACTTCGTGCAAATATGTGTTAGGTATTTACGTGTTATGTTCCGGTTAGAAGTAAGTGGGTAGACTCTATAGAAAAACATCCTAGTAAGTTCATAGCAGGTCTTGGATATTTTGGTAACCGATCTCACAAATTGAGCGCTTGCAACAACGTCTTGTAAACAAGCGTCCCGTGGAAATTGCAAACATATATATGACCTAAAATACACGAGTTGATTTTTTATTTTTTTCCAAAACTTCGCATGTCGTGTGGTGTGACATCCCTAGTTCTCGCAGCTGTCTCTAGAGTCAATATGTTGTCAAGTATTTATTGCCAAGTCGGCCTTCGCGTGTAATTGTCGCTTATTTGTTCTCCCCCCTTATTGACGGACCCCCATAAAACCGTCGACGGGCGTGTGCCAATGCCAATGCCAATCAGCTGTGTCCTAAATCAGATTCAGGGTGTTAAAACTCTAATGATACTGCTCAAACTGACAACTGAAGTGTAAGTATGTACCTAAACGGTTTTAACACTCATAGGTAACAATCAGGGTTTCCGTTCACATAAAAATATACTAGCTTTTGCGAACAAATTACATCTTTGTTTTCGTAAGATTTCATACAAACTTCGATACGAATTCCCTGACATTGTCCTGTATGCGTTGCATCCTCCTCCACATACACATACACAGTGGTTTTCGCTGTATTGATCGAGCAATCAGAGCGATCAGGTGAGTCTGTGACAGATTATAGGAGATACCGAATTACCGACCGACATAGGTATTACCGGCATCGGCATTAAGGATTCAGGGGCTCTATGCGAACTCTTAAATAGGGCTCTCCCTATTCCCTATAGAATCGCTCACGCGTCAAGTTGAACTTTAAATATAGCCGTTTAAAGCTCACGCGACGCTTGAGCGATCCTATAGGGAACAGGGAGAGACTTCGAATATAGCCCCAGTTCTATTAAATATCTACTTGACTTTTTTATGTAATTACATAGTTTATAATGCAGTTTTCCAGGTCCGGTTTTCTTAGCAATGTAAAAGGCATTAGAATCAACAGTCAAGTCAAGTCTCGACCACATTCTTAAATAGACCTATTATTTTGAGATGTTGAGATTGGACGGTACAATTACACGTAGTTAGTGGTTACTTACAGGCGGCCATTAAATACTTGTACGTAATTACTTTATTATTTGTATAAGTAAGTATTTAAAATCACGGTTTCATAAATGTGAATTATCTCTTCTTATAAAGGTGAAGGGCTTATGGCTCCATCTATGGAATGATGAAAACTCGGAATAGGGAATGGTTGACTAGCCCATGAAGGGTTCCGTAGCAGAAAGTAACATAATATAAAAGTTCTTGTAGTTCGTTGTAACTTTGATCGATGTTTTAATAATAGTGTAAGGTAAATTGCGGTTTACGATTTATGACGTATTAAAAAAAACTACTTACTAGATCTCGTTCAAACCAATTTTCAGTGGAAGTTTGCATGGTAATCTCGCGCAAACTATTCAGTTTAGAAAAAAAAAAATTAGAAACCTCAATATCATTTTTGAAATAAAAAAAAAAAAAAAATAGAAACCCATACGATGGGTTTGATGATTTTTTTTTTTGAGTTTCAGTTCCAAGTATGGGAACCCCCAAAATTTATTGCATCCATAAGGGTTCCGTTTTTGCCATTTGGCTACGGAACCCTAAAAACAGGGTATTGATTTTTTCTTCAGTTTTATCAGAATCATACTTCCGCGTTCTGTTCCGTGCCTCAGGCAATCGAAAGCGATATGAAAGTATGTACCTCCCCTATTCAATGTCGGTTTGATAAGTGGATACGTAATTAACACGACCTTGCTCTCATGGCGTCTTTGTTTCGTTAATTAAAGTTTCAGTGAAATATGGCCGAGGAAATTAGAAGATTCAATTAACATAGTATTATTGTTCCTTTATACTGCCGTCCAACTATTATGGACGCCTTAGGAAATGAAGAGATTGGACGAAAAAATGGGTGGGGCTGTGTCGGTGCACACGGCCATTAAGGCCGTTTCTATACCCAGCTCAGCCGTCACTGTCACGAGTGAAAGAGAAAGCGCTATGCACAGAACGCCCGATTTAGTTAGTATTTAACACGTTTTAATTTCTATAAAAATACCGTCTAAAACATGGCATTTATAAAGCTGCCAATGTATGCATATAACATTGATATTTTTTCTGTTCTATTTAGTTTTACACTGTTTGATATAATAAACTGGAGTAAAGTTGGATTAAAGGTCGGAGTTAGAGGTTACCTCGGAATTAAATTGTATCGAGCAAGGTTTCGTGAAACGTGTAACAAAAGCTGTCAATATAAGGATGATATAATCAAATATAACATGTCTTTTTTTCATATTTCGCACTTTTTTTTTTTAGAAAAGTATGATCTTAGGTACATGAGCTATTTGACGATGCTGGGTCAGGGAACGGCCTTCCGTGATACCGTGATATCGGCCAATTCGTGACGAATTGTGAAATTCAACTTTTGTGACTTGTACTATGTGTCGTTGTGATTTTAAAGACGTCTCACGTCAAAAACTAGAACCTCGTTTCGGCGCGTTTTTGTGTTCCTAACCTACTTACTTGGTTAATTTCAACTCCACACGAACTCCGTCACCGGAACTTCAAGCATCTTATAGTATATGTCGGCGGTAACCCAGGGTCCGTCGGTCTCGTAGGGCAATCAGTAGGCGAGCCATCGCCTGCTCCGTCAGCGTCCATCGCGGCAACAGGGAAATAATGGGTGTCGTCGAATAGAAGTTATTTACACAGTCAATGATTACTGAAGAATGCTTTTTATTCACGAACGGGCAGAGTAGCAGTTTATAAAGTCGAAATCAGGTATGGAATGAATCGAAATACAGAATGCAGCTGCTTAAATAACAAAACCCCTCTACAACCCCTACTAGCGGCGTGCCGCCATAACACCAATTTCCTATAATCCGTAATTATTTAAACAAATGTTACAATATAATTTTATAGCTCATAATTCTTCAATATTTATCTAATTAATTTACAACATATTATAACAATTAAAAAGGATATTTTAAATAACATCAACTTGCAATAATAAAATCAAAAGTCAACAGAATATTACAATTGAACTAATCAATAACGAAACCCACAAATTAATATCTTAATAATCTATTTAAAATAAATAACAATTTAGCTAATGTAAACTCAATAATGACTTAATAAATAATTTTACTAAACACAATAAAACGAAGTTCATTAATGGCGGTAAAATATCTTAAGCGCGGGAACGAATCAACTGACATTCAAATTAGATTACAATATTCATAGATATAAATCAAATTGGATTAAAACATAATTATAATAATAATAAAATGAGTTAGTATGGAATGCCGCCCACACGGCCATTCTGCTCCAGCGCGCTCCCCGCGCTGAATTTCAGGCGTCACCCGTCGGGATCTAGCCAACACAGGCGTCATTCAACCACTGAACTCTAGCCTCCAAGACCGGGAACAAGGATACGCGTGGTGGCCAGCCAGCGTTTAAGGAAGGAGGTTTGGATGGGTAGAAATGGTTATTACCTACTTATTAAGTTAATCTTTATTTACACGCATAATTCAAACAGATATTGTAACACTACATAAGAACGACGAATTAAATTATTACTTTTACACGATCAGTTTTATTTGTAATTACCTTATTGCCAATTATTTGATAATCTTAATATTAAAGTTTTAGTAACATTTCACTATGTTTCACTCAGAACAGTCTTCATTTTGAATCCTGTTCCTTTCATTTCCATCCGCCCACATGGCAGAATCATCTTCATCATAACAGTTATACGGATCGACCTGTCCGCTAGGGGCGGGTCTTAAAAAGTCATGACTAGCGATCTTTTCAGAACACCCACGCAAATTAACATGTTTCAGCTTATAGCGATCGTTCGGTAGTATTTCCAATACTTTCATAGGCCCCTCAAATTTAGCACCTAATTTAGTGGTATGTCTTTCGTGACGACGCATCAAAACAAAGTCACCTACTTTGAAAGGTTTAATTTGAGCTTTACCTTTATCAAACCTTATTTTATCCTGAATAGATCGCTCGTCCATCCGTTCCTTAGAACTATTTCTTACAGAACTAAGGTCCGACACAGGTTCGTCATCATCAATTTGGAGGAGCTTGATAGCTGGCGGTGAACATTTTTTACCGAGTAGCAGTTCCATAGGACTTTTACCAGTACTTTTTGAAAGAGTGCAATTGATCGCTAATTGTAAATCTTGTATAGCAGAATGCCAAGGCTTATCAAGCTCCACCACAGACATATTATCTTTGATAATTTTCATTATTCGTTCAATCTGACCGTTTGCCCTACTAGCGCCTTTAGCTACAACGTGATGTTCAATACCATTCTTTTTACAAAATTCTTTGAATTCTAATGACGTCATACTTTTATCCTGGTCAGAAATCAGACGCGTAGGGGTACCAAAAATAGTAATTAGTTCTTGAAAACATTTTATGGCGGTCTGTGTTGTACGGTCGTTAGTATAAATTAAATGAACGTACTTAGTAAACGCATCTATAAAAACAAACGCGTACTCCGCCAAACTGCGTGTGCCGTTCATACGCCCAGTTATGTCTGCGTGAACTGTATGAAAAGGTACTGCGATTTTATCGATTGGGTGTAGAGAAATCTGCCTAGCACCGGAGACACCCTTCCTAATTCGGCAACTAACACAGTTTTCAATGAATCTGCGCACTAACTTTGACATTGCAGGAAACCAATATTGTTCTCTGATTTTAGCTAAAACCTTTTCCCAACTAAAATGTTGAAGCAAGGAATGATAGTGAGCTATTAAATTCCAGCGATAACTACGCGGTACAATAATTAGTTTTCGAGTTTTGTTGTCAATTTGTACTTTACGTCTAAGCAATTTATCCTGTAAAATAACATACGTGTCGGCTATATTTTTTGGTATAGAGTCCGATTTTAATTGTTCGACTATATTTTGAAGTATGGGATCGCGTTTTTGTTCTATGAGAAGCCAGTTATGATCAAGGGTAGTGGAATTTACTGAAAATTGCAAAGAACTTGATTGCATTTGACTATTACCGGAAGCTCGAGATACGTCAGAGTCGGTAATATCAATAGGATTTCTACTAAAATAATCTGCGTGAGACAATCGTTCACCCTTGCGATACTCAACCTCAAATTGGTAATTTTGCAAAAAGGCCCACCAGCGGTGGACTCTGGGAGTTAATTCCCTTTTATGGCGTGACGCTTTTAGCGAGTTGCAGTCCGTCACTAACTTGAAAGTTCGACCATAAAGAAAATGGCGAAAATGTTTGATCGCCTTGACGACGGCCAGCGTCTCGAGTTCATATGAATGATATCTACTCTCGGCGCTGGTCGTTCGCATGCTGAAATAACCGACAACATGGGAATTATTGTCGTGTTTTTGAATTAATACAGCGCCATACCCCAGAGCACTGGCATCAGTGTGCAGCTCTGTAGGCAGGTCGGGGTCGAATATCGTGAGGAGAGGGGAGGACGTTAAACGTCGAATTATTTCCTGTCTGGCTTGTTCTTGACGCTCTGTCCAGTTCCATGGCACCGTTGACTTAGTCAGTTCATAAAGAGGTATCATAATTTTTGAAAAATTAGGGACAAATTTTCGAAAGTACCCCGCTAATCCGTTAAACTGGCGGAGCTCTTTGATATTTTTGGGGGCCGGGGAACTAGACAAAGCCTCAATTTTCCTAGGGCTGGGCTGAACCGTACCGTTTTCAACAATATTTCCCAGATATTCAACAGAGCTCTTTAAAAAAGAGCATTTAGACACATTTAGTGAAAACCCGGCATCGGTTAATCGTTTCAGGACAAGATCAAGGTTTGTCAGACCTTCCTCAGGCGTGGAGGACATGATCATGACGTCATCGAGATAAACCAATGCAATGGTATCTTTATAATCGCCTAATGCTTTATTTATAGCGCGTTGATATACAGAAGGAGCGTTGCAGAGGCCAAAAGGCATGCGCAGATATTCGTATTGGCCGTCGGGGGTCACGAAAGCAGTTTTTTCGATTGAGTCTTCGGCGATAGGTATTTGGTGAAACCCCGCGGCCATATCAAGGCAGGTAAAGTAACGCGCTTTCCCTAGCCGATCTATCTGGTCAGCTATCAAAGGCAAAGGAAAATTATCTCGCAGAGTGTTCGAATTAAGTTCGCGAAAATCCACGCATAAACGATCAGAGCCATCTTTTTTCTTAACAAGCAAGATAGGGCTGCTAAACGGAGATGAGCTATCGCGGATTATACCGTTATTTTTGAGATCGGTTATAATTTCCTTAACCTTTTCACGTTCACTAGGGGACAACCTATACGGTCTACGCTGGACTATTTTATCGGGGTTTTTCAATTTAATTTTAAGTTCACCAGTATTTACTTGGGAAACGTGATTTCCTGATGTGAAGTTGTTTTTATATTTATCAACGATCGAATTGAGTTTATGAAGCAAATCACTATCACTTACATCAGTATTGACTTCAAAATTACTTTGTGACGTGCATTCATTAACAAGAAAATCGCGCTTCACAGATATAAGTAGTAGGTATTCGCCGATTCTGGAACACGGGGTGGGCGGGTCCGTGGGGTGAAATTGGGCGGTAGGCGGACCACCATCCCCTAAAAAAAAAAAAAAAAAAAAAAAAAAAAAAAAAAAAAAAAAGGCCCCCACTTGGAACGTTTGGGATAGGTCTCAGGACTCTCAGATAGCTCGGTTACGACTTACACGATGTGCTATATCTTCACAAAAAAATCCAACCCCTTATCTAGACCACCGACCCTTTTCTATTGTCTATCCATGCTCGGTTGCTATTGTTTACCATTTCAATCCTTACCTGATCCGCGGACCCTTTTCTATTGTGTGTTCGTGCTCTCGGTTGCTATTGTTTGCCATTTCAAAGCGTACCTGACCCACCGATCCTTTTCTATTGTCTACTCGAGCTCACTTTTAATTGTCCTCTCAACAATTTGATGAATACCTAAACTATTTCTATACTACTGCCACTTTGGTTTTAATTGATCATAGTTCTAACCTAACCTAACCTATGCTACAGAAGTCTCTACAATTCTGAGGAGATTCCGTGTTTGGAACGTTGTCCTAATATCATGTAATTTAATAAATGCGCCAGTTTGGTTTTAATTGATCACAGTTCTAACCTAACCTAACCTATGCTACAGAACTCACTACAAATCTGAGGAGATTCCGTGTTTGGAACGTTGTTCTAATTATCATGTAATTTAATAAATATCCAAGTAGTTATTGCCTAAATATATTTTATAACTTGTGTTAGCGTATGTGTTTATAGAACTATTCAGTTCTTTGTATAATTGGGTGGTCGTTTAACTTGTAACAACACGAATAACACGATCCATTGGACTCTATCTATTGTTAAATAATAAAAAGGTTTAATGTTTTTATGATGGGCGTCTATTAACAAAGGGCCGAATGACTATTGTAATTTTATTATTTCGGTGTCGGTGAATGCAGCAAACGCGTTCCAACTAGTTAAGACGAGATTTTAACGGTAAACTATTGTTGCATCCTTATAAAAACCGAAGGATGGAAACGTTTTATATGTATTTCGACTCCAGTTGTGCTTGCTATCAGAGCTCTGTTAGTATACAGTAGTACAGTGTTGAATCGTGCTAAAGTGTTTTTGGTGTAGTGTTTATCGACTCCACATTATGGATGTAAGTATTTAAATTAACTGCTTTTTAATTTATGTGACCTAACCTAGCCTAACCCATGCTACATGACTCTTTTGATGATAGAACTCACTACAATTCTGAGGAGATTCCGTGTTTGGAACGTTGTCCTAATATCATGTAATTTAATAAATGTCCAAGTTTAACTTGTAACAACACGATCCATTGGACTCTATCTATTTTTCACTCGTGTTCATAGTTTTTGATAGTGCTTTAAATAGTTGTGTAATTGGTTTCAGTTTACCGACAATACTTTCAAGAATTATTACTACCTTGAGACTAATGGAGAAGCTAGCGATGAAGAAGGAACGGTTGGACACCAAGTAAAACAAGCTATCGCGAGAAAGCGTGCTGGAAACAGCATAGATGGATTTTTTGAAAGACCAAAAAAGAAACCTAAATCGGCGAAAAAGTCTTCAAGTGTTTCACAAAGCACTAATGACGGTGTGGCATACATATCATCGGGACAAGATGACGGCGTTTACTCATCCCATTTGATAAAAATAGAAATTTTTGATATTCAAAAAATCAAGAACATTGCACCAGGGGAGCAGTGGAAACACGCTGACGTCAGGTTGAAGTTTTATACGTCTTCAGAGGAAGACAAACAACTTGAAAGCACTCGTGATGTTATTTTTAACATCACAAAACAATTGGCGGAAAAGGACACCTGTGTTAAATATTTTATAGACAATAAGAAATTGTGAATTGTGCTTGTGTTATCTTAAGACTAGGTTAAATTTTTATTACATAAAAAACCCATAAACTTAAAAACAACCTTCATTTGTATAACAAAAATATTTTAGTATCGTATTGCTTTTTCTTAAAACTCATAAACTTTAGTGTAATGTTTTATTGCACACCTAAGTTCTAGTGAAGGGTCGGTACCTCTTAATGTACCTCATTGTTCTTATATACTAAACATCCATGACTCGGGTACAAACATTCATGCTCATCACACAATGTTTGTCCCTAGCAGGATTCGAACCCGCAACCGTTGGAACAGTGGGTATGATCATTACCAACTGAACCAAACCTGTCGTCATTGTTCTTATCTAAATTTTAACTCTTATTGTTTGAAGTTGTTGTAAAAAATGTTCTTTTTTCCTTTTAAACCGAAATCTATTCTTAAGTGTAGTATTTTTGTTTCTCGTGTAGAAGTGGTAATAATGTGTTTTTTTATCTTTTATGGTATTCATATAGAAATAAAAGCCAGTTTTTAGTGAACACATTGTTTTATTTTACAAAAATAACAAACATATTTCTTAAAATTAAATCGTTATACCCTTCGTTACCCTCGATTCTTAAAATATAAGTAAAGTAAACAATATTCATCACAAACTGAAATAAATGAATTTAAACATATTTCTTAAAATTAAATCGTTACATAAAAAATTCTCAGAAAACAAACTCAGCAAATCACTCATATTATTCCCTTGATACTTAAAATATAAGTAAACTAAACAATATTCACCGCAAACTGAAGTAAAATAATGTTGAAGTGGTTTTTGGTTATAAAACCATCGTTTCGCATTTCTATTTAAAAATAACTTATGATACCCAGTAGGTTTCCGTCCAAACGAATCAAAGTATTCCCCTACACCATCAGTATCAATATGCATAGCAACCCAGTGGGAACCTGGTTTCGAATCAGGATCCAAATTGCTTATAATAAAAACTGGAAGATCAAACCGAATAGGGATTTGATTAGCAGCAAATACGTTTGATTTCAATCTAGAGTCTAGTTTTTCCATACAATATTTAATTTCATTAGTATCCATAGTAGATTAAAATATAATACATTCATCGATGATGTTTGGATCAATGATTAAGAAGAAATGAAATTCTTTACTAATGTCATTGTATTTATATTTATCTTAACTGTTATAATCTACAGATACTTCGCGATTTTTGTTTATTTCAATAACATTATCAAATTCAGCGTACACAATACAGTTAACAGTAGTACTCAGAGCTGAATCAAAACGAACTTCTATTCGAACACTTCCGTGTCGTACAAGGTTCCAGTGTGAGGTTGAACTTGCTGATAGATCAGGAGTTAGATCAAAACATAACAAACAGTTACCGCCGCTATAATCGGTTCTGCTTATTGCATTACCTTCATTGTGAAAGTGAATGCCAGTCCCAGAAAAAAGAGTGTGATATGATGATGCTATTAAACCAGTGCTAAATGATGGTTGTAAAGTTTTAGAAGGAACTTCATGACCATCTACAAATAAACTGAAAGAATTCATGTTATAATGTTGAAAATTGAAAGGGTTCAATGCAAGATTACCATTAAACGCAGAATTTAATACAAAACCAATAATACATCTCTTAGGTACTTGTCCAAGAAATATGTTATCCAAAGTTTTACCCTGTATTCCCGATGGTATTGTCAGAACCTTCACTTCAGCTCTTGTGATAGGATATTTTGCTGTTGTTGATGCTAACACTTTTTGGTGGGCTAACAAAACACTAGGACTGATTCTAGCTCTTCTTATGATAAGGCTAGCATCCGTTATTTGTACCTTAAATTTCTTATCTTGGTGACAAATAAGATTAAATGATTCTTTTGATCGCACTAACTTAACACGCATTTCTACACCATTGATTAGAAACTTCTCTTGATTAAACATATCGCCATGTAAGTGTCCAATCATTTCAACTTGATTACTATTTTTAACAAATTCCATTCTTTTTTGAAACCCTTTGTTATTTGCATCAACGGCATCCACATAATGTGCTGTATCTTCATACCATAATCCACATGTGAGGTGAGTTTCTTTAGCGGCTGGTCCATAGTTAAGTAGATTTTCCATATAAGCACGGTAAGCATATGTATTGTTTGGTGGTGAGATGAGTTTTTGATTTAAATACACATCGAGCTGGTTAAAAAGGGAGTGTAACCAATTATTAACGGGGGCAACTTGAGTATCAGATTTTAACTTTGTACCATCTTGGTTTAATATTTTAGCTTTTATGTGTAATAATGTATGTGATAGGTCAATGTAGTCATCACCTGATCCAGGGATTTGAAACTCAATAGGGCCATCATCACTTAAAGATGAAATTGGATTGTAATGAACCCACTGTCCACTCTCAATACTCGTCTGAGTCGAAGGAAGGGCAAATATATCTAATTCAGATTTTGCACATTCACACGAATGACTATGTAGGAATGACATGATTTACTTTGAAAATATATCGTCACTATATTTATTTCTTTTAGTTCCTCTTCGGCGTGATGCTTTCGAGGTAATGAGAGGTTCCCGTCTTTTGGTTGACATTTTATACCCAGATCCCGACATGAGAGAATCAATCTTTTCATCAGCTTTTCTTTTTAATTTAGCACTAGCTTCTTTAAATCGAGTCCTAACTGAACTATCCATAGGACGTGAGTTTATCATATCAGATAACAAACCAACACCAGCATCTAACGCTTCTTTCCCCACGGTTTTAAAACCACTGGATAATAATGGAATTACTGATCTAAATAGTCCTCCCAAAAAACTTCCTATACCATGACCCCGTTGAAATGGAACACCTTTATAGACAATTCCTACACCAGATCCAGCTTGATGTGAATAATAATGATCGTAGGGACAAGAGTGATATGATTTTTTATGATTCATTTTATTCGTTGAAAGTGTAGTTTCACACAAGAATTTCCGAATTGAAATGGCACTCTTGCACCGGTAGTTGTTCTTATATCTATTTCCACGGTGTCAAATTCTCTACGCAAAACAGATACATAATGAGCGGGTGAGAAAATGTGTGTTTTATATGCACCATAAATAAATTTTGTAGGGTCTAATGGTATTATTCTAAGCAATGTTGTTATAACATCACCAACTATCTGTGGTTGTATGATATCGGTATAAATGAATAATTGTGATGGTAATCCTAAATATAAATTAACGGGGTTTTTCCCAAATGTAACTTCTCTTAAATTAGTTCTTGGTTTAAAACCTAACTGCAGACTTAGTATTGGTGTTGTTATAAAAGAGGTTAAGTCATTATTGATTGTTGATACCCCAACCATTTTGGTCAAATTATCATATCTAAATTTAATGTTATTTTTTAATTGTGGGTTTTCATTGAAAGCATTAATAAAATGTTCAACGCTATCATATGTAGTCGCTGGTATATGACTTTTTATATCCACAATTTTGGTTGTTTTATCAGAGGATGACACTACTTTCTTTTTTAAATAAATCATATTTTCATGATCTTGAACATTATACATTGAACAGGGGTATTGAAATTCTACTAATCCAACTACCCATTCTCCTTCCAGTTTTATACTCTTGGGTAATTTGGTTAAGAAGTGTGCAGTTGTATTGTCCGTATAGTAGTCTGCGGAACTGTTACTTAACAGTGTAATATAAAAACTGTTATCCATCATATTTTTTTCAAGCTTGAAGCGAGTATCCAAGAATTAAATTTGTTAGGATAACCTCGCCACTTCACTAGTACTTCTTTTCTGGCACCAACACCACGCGAGCGTACTATTTTATCTATTTTATATTCAATGGTGGGGAGGTAAGTTACTTTTTGTAATTCTTTAGAATAAAATGTACCAACGATGGGTTCACCATCTAAATCCCTTAACGTATAGACAACTCGCGGAAATCGGTTTATTATTGATTCAATTGTAAATATTTCATCACTCCAATTAGTTTCATAACCCTTTTGAAAAATATGTTTATATTTTGTAATTCTAACGTGATCACCAACATTCAGTTTTGTAGTTTCCAATGAAATTTGTCTATCCTTCTTTCTATCATACAAATTACACCAAACAGTCATGATGTTATCAGAATTTACATCAATAGGTCGCATTTTAATACTAGAATGATAGCTATGGTTATAAGAATAAAGGAGATCTTGCAAAATATCTACATAATTGTAAGTATTTTTATGAGTAAAGTACCGCCACATTTTCATTTTAAGAGTTCTTTGAAATCTTTCTACTATACTTGCTTTAATATCGGGATTATTAGTAGTATAATAATTAATGTTTTTGCTCTTAAAGTAATCTCTAGCTACCTTTGAAACAAATTCGGTACCTTTATCAGACTGAATGTGACGAGGAGTAGAATTAGCTTCGGTAAATATGCTTTCAAAACATTTAATAACAGTTGTGCAATCTTTCTTCTTCATAGCTCTTGCGAAAGCATATTTACTGAACACATCAATAACACACAGAATATATTTGTATCCATCATTATATTCACTGTAAGTACTCATATCACTAAGATCAGCTTGCCAGAGTTCATTAAAGTTAGATAAAATGTATCTATTTCTGGCGAATCGTCTGTGAATAGGTTTATGTAACGTGTACGTCTCTTGAGATTGTAACCATTCTTTTACTTCATCTTTGTTCATTCGACCTTTCATTTGTTGACTTAATTTATTTAAACTACTATAGCCAGCTGGATTGGAGACATCATAGTAAATTTCATGAATGTCTACTAAGGGTTCCATTTTTCCCACTCTAATTTCTTTTTTGCCCTGAGGAGTCCACTTGAAAGAGGTGTACTGGTGCTTGTGGCTTTAAAAGATGATGACGATCGCGCACTTGATGGAACAGATGATGTGCGAGGTTTATTTATAAATTCTAGATTAGTAGGATTACCTATACAATACGTAGGCACTTTTATATCCCTTAATACTGAAGCAAACTCTTCCCATCCTGTTGGTTTTGGACGTTTAAGAGATCTAACCGTATCGCTTACCAAATCTAGAATATTGCTATTTGGAATAGTTCGATTGTATATTACAACTTCTCCATTAGTTTTCCACCAAATTTTTGGGTTACTCAAAACAATATATTCCAATAAAGTTCTAGTTTTTTTCTCATATGATTTTGGTAAATTTTCTATGATACGAGATGGACTAAATTGTACAAGTTCTGGATTTGTTCCAGACGGTGTTGTTACAGTATTTGTAGAAACATCACCTTCTGGTAACGTTTTATTTGATACTGATTCATAATTTTCATGTTCCTCATTTTTAATTACTTCCTTACTTTCATTGTTGTGTTGATCAACCCCCTCCATCATAATTGGTATTTTAAATGGTTTTCGATCTGAATCAATAAAGTGTAAAAATCGTTGTAGTGCTTGAGAATATAATGCCCACTTTTCACGATCGTTCATTTTACTCTTAAGTATTTTTTGCATCTCTCCATCTAGACGAGATGATACATTTTCGGATACACTATCATTTCGTTTCAATCTCTCAATAAAATCTGGTTCAACTAACAACATTTTTTTTGTGTTTTCCATTTTATTTATGCTACAGAGCTTAATAAAGCACTTAAAACCGCACCTAATATTATAGGTAGAAATGCACCTCCTTTTTGAATAATAACAGTTTTTCTAAATTTATGTTTCCCCTTCGAAACTAAGTTTCGTAATGTGTCTTTATATTTTTTTAGCTTTGATTTATCTTTTTTTTCCAGTGGTATTTTCCCCTTTAAAACGTTGTAAATACACTCGCAAATAATATTAATCTCTTCATCATCACAAGATTTTAACAACGCCGTGCGATACTTTGGTTTAAGTAACTGCAGCGCTTCAAGTAAATGTTTATATGTGTTTACTCTTGCAGACATTATTTGGAACTGATTAAAACATGTTGATTCTTATCGTATTTAAACCCTTTTTTAGGAACGTATACAGTACAATGTCCATCAAAAGGAAATATTTTAGTTTTAAAACGACATATGTCATCTGTATTTTGTTTCAGATCAATCATAAGGTAACCATGAGCATCTTTAGTGGCATCTTTGTAAGCTTCATCTACAAATTTTGGGTTTTCTGGATAGACTTGTCGTGACAAGTAGCGGATTTGTGTTTTATCCCTCGGATTCTTGAAATATACAATATAGCTAGTATTCAATGAAATATCACGTTGTCCCCTACCTTGATGAAATATGTTTTGAGTTATATAGAAAACACTTAGGTTTCTATGATGACTACCTTTTGTAAAAATATCAACGATTCGTCCATCTAATTCTCTCATCAAATCATCAATTATGAGAAGTTTGGGTCTTTTCCCATCAAATATAGAAAAATCTGGTATTCCTTGGTTATAATTTACATTTTTCAGATCGTATAAAGGTTGCATTTCATCATAACACCAAATAATTTCATCAAATTCAACATTACATACTTCTTTTGCATTGTTCAAAAAGTTTGTAACAAACTGAGTTTTACCACAACCACTAGGTCCTGCCACAATAGTGGTGAAAGGGTGAAGAAAATGTATCATTATAAATTCTCTTACTGTGTGTTGATATGAAAACGTATGGACTTCAAATGAAAGGAATCAAAGAATTACAAACATTTATAGTAACATGGAATAGGAAATAAATAAAAAAAAATGTTTTTAATACTTTTGCTTTTTTATTATGTCTACTAGTGCTACAAAAAGGAGGTTGTTGAGAAGAAACAAGAAAAAATACAATTCTTACGTATAGATTTTATTACATAACTTATAAAAGTAAACATTCTTTTACTAAACATTAACTTCTCAAGACAATCATTTTAAACCCATAAACTTATATACAAAAGTTTCATGTACACTAATTTGTATTTACAAAACTTAAAATAAATTTTAAATATTTACAATGGATACCAATCCCACAATTGAGGTTACATATTCTTAATACAGTATTCTACAATTTAGATTTGATTTCTAAAATATACAATGTACAAAATAATGATGGAAAAAAAAAGAAAAGAATGTACTATAGTTTACGTAAGTATTTATTTACATCGACAACAGATATAAGGTTTAAACTAAAATGTTTGATTTGGTATCCTGTAATGACCCCACGCTAGTGTGTCTGTTGAATTTTTTAATAAGTATCGTTTAGTATCATTGTAAGATAACGATATTTTATTGATATTTTGAGTAAATATACTATGTTTTATTGATTTAAAACGCAACATTTGAGCATACTGTATTGTTTTTTCAAACAAACAAGTCTTATAGTCACTAAGAGTTAATTTTTTAGTAACGCACTTATTAATTCCTTTAGCTTTAGATATAACACCATTGTTCTGAATATCCAAGGCATACATTTTTGATCTGAGACCTACAAATTCCTTTAGAATTTTACCATTATTTTCATCTTTGAAAAAACCTAGCTTTTTTTTGTTTACTAACGGCAACCCATATTCGTTGTTGGGTTTGTAATCCGATGTGTCGTAATGTAAATTTAGGTCCGGTTTCATGTCCTCATAAAAGTTAGAGGTGAATATTTGATATATTAAACTATCGGTATCTGTATAAAGAAGCTTGAGATTGTCTTGATATTTGGTTTTCATATAATCGTAGTGGAATTGATACATTTAAGGTTTTTGATAGGTCTAAAATGCAGAATCCAAGATAGATTGGTTTATTATAATATATTTTTGTTTTTTTTAGTTGCACAGCTACTAAGTTTTCAGAAAATATTGATAAACTATGAAATTCAGGTTTAGCTATTAAAGATTGAACTCCTTGAGATTTACCATGATTTTCCCAGTGGTTTAATAATTTAACATTTACACGTTTTGCAACATTTTCCATGGTTTTTCCAAAAACAGAATTATTCATGAGTTTGAAGAAATCTTTTTCAAAATCAGTTAATGCCAGCGAACGCATGTGGGTATTTAAATCTATATAACTTTTTAACCAAGGAGATTGTTTAAACTTTAAGATTCGATGAACTTTTGTTAAACGCAAACCATTTTTTAAACATTGTTTTAGATTTCTGTAATGTATTACGTATTTGCATTTACTATTTAAATTGGGAATCAATTTTTTATTCTTGGTTTCTCCTAAACATACATTTTCTGGACAGAACGGCAAGTCTGAATGAGAATCATGTAATTCCTTAGGGTACTCTAGATCGACTTCTAAAATAAACCCGAATTCGGCATCATCCGGAACATGAAAATCAGTTTCGTTATTTACCCATTCAAAATTACCGGTGGGAAGACATTGAGACATCGCCCACCCATATAGATTATTTGCGTCTAAATACATGAGATAGGATGTCGGAATATTGGGGTCATAGTCATCCATAAATTCATTATTTGCTTTTGCGTGTCTGTTGCTACATTGGGAAATACCTCCTCGAACATTATTTGCTATAAAAGCTATTTTATTGATATCCGTCAAAAGTTCTAAATTAATTCTGGTAGTCCTTAACATGGCGTCCCACGAAAGTCCTGGGGCCGTGTAATAATGGGCAGGATCTAAACCATATGTCTTAAGACACACATTTCTAAAATTTTCAAATACATCGGTTAGTAATAAAACATCTGTTTTTAGATAAAGATCGGAATAATCCCCCATATTTTGACATTGAAAATGAGACCAAACATCTTGAGCATGTAAAAAATCGTTTTCTGAAATGTGATTGTCAGTAAGAGTGCTATAGAATTGATCCCGAGCAGGTAGAGAAGTTAATTTCAAGGAATCATATGATTTCATGTATTCATAAGGATAGACACCTTTTCGTATTAGACGTTTAAAGTCTTCTTCATTCGGGAAATTCAATTTCATTTCATTAAATTGATCGTTTGTTAAGTTTTTAGCTAATTTGTCTAAGCTACTCGACATAAATTTTAGAGAATCAACGAATCTCAGTTTTACAACACGGTTATTTACTTCTAAACATTTAGAAAACGAAATGTACTTTTCTTTATTCTCTGGGATCAATTCTATGTCACCATCTTCAAGTCCAAGACCATGCACTATGAAATGACTATCATAGTTGCTTAAATTATGGAAAAATACTGGTACAAAATTAGGAGATCTGTATTTTTCGGAACAGAACTTATGTGCAATTCCTTCATAAACACCAGTATGGTGGTTATAAGAAATATTGATATCCCCGTTTAAATTTTTATCACAAATATAACAAGTACTAGCTTGTGCAATGTCTGCATTATTTTTGGATGACAGTGGTAGGGGAGTTTTCGCAAAGGTGTTGCTTCTACAAATAGCTTCTAAATCTTTTTTAACTGATTTCATAAATGTTTCTGCACAATTTTTGCCTTTGTATGTTCTATAAACGGATAGTGTATCATCATACGAACATTTGATATAATAACCAAAACTATACACTTCATGTTTTTGCACATTAGTAGTCGAAGATGTTATTGGGTTATTAGAACAGGACTGAATTGGATTTAAAAATGCTTCAAAATCTGCATAAATGACAAAAGGTACGCGTAATTTTCGATCATAATTATCGAAAGTAACTTCATTACAAGGTGTGTTTTCATTAAACCAATTTTTCTTTTGATCTTGTTCAGAAGGTAGTTTTGTGCAAACGTGAAAACAATCATTTTGTTGGTGATTGTTTAAGTTGTCTTGTGATGTAAAGTGGGTTAGACAACCATCACAAATGTAAATGGCGTGCTGTGTGTTTGAAAATTGTTTTGATACTAATCGAGATAAATTATTGATTAAACAATAATGTCCTTGACTACCATTTGTCAAATATAACAAATTAAAATGGGTTGGTTTTCTGTTTTTTGTTAGGTGTAATGGACCTACAACATCATGTTTTTTGTTTTTAGAATCATACTCCAGACCAAAAACGTTTATACTCATATTATTCATATTTTCAAATTTTTGTGCATCACTCAATTTAAATGGGAAAGCTAAGTTTCCGAAATGTAACGCCTCTCTGTGTTGCACATACGAACTAACAAGGTTAGAATGCTTTGTAACAGGATAAAGTCCTGATAAGATAGCCCACCGGAAACATTCATGATCATTATTTTTGACATTTATTATAGCTTTTTTGTTTTTTATGTCAGATGGTAGATCAACATAAGAAGATCCACGAAGCGGGTTATACTTGTTTATGTTAACATCTAGATGATTGAACTTGGTAACGCTCCACCCACTGTCTTTTCTCTCGAAGTTCGATAATCTAGTTGTCACTTCATTAATTAAAGATGTGAATAAGTCATTTTTATCGCTACTGACATCTATAATATTATTACTAAGTTGAAAATCAAATGTATTATTTAGTTGTTTAGTTTCCTGAGTAAAATCAGCATTCAAAATAAAATTTACTTTTAAAGCACAATGAATAGATAGTGAACGATCTAGCAATGTAAAAATTTTATCTTTATTATTTTGCAATATTATTTCGGGAACAAGTGATTGGTTTTCTTTTTCATTAAAAAGTATTCTATAGGTTGCAACCCTATTCCTAAATGCATTTTCAATTAGTTGCACATTAACGAATTCGCTATCAGATTTAGTAACATTACCCTTATGTATGTTACTATTCAGGTGACTAGCAAGAAATCTTTTTGATATGGTTATATTACATACAGAACATTCAATTTCATTATTATTTTTTGCGCTTACATTGTTAGATCCTCTCCTGGATGGTTCTGTTGATGATGCAGCTGCAGCTACATCACGACTGGTTGAGACATGATCCCGACTGGTTGACGGACGGTTTCTCTTCACAGGGACTTCTGTTTCGAAATCTGTAGCTGATCTCTTAGCTCCTCTTCCTATTTGCATAGATCTGTAAAATATAAAAAATAATTAAAGTTGCGATTCAAAAACTTAATAACACATTCAACATGGTTATCATGTTAATTATACTAACTTAAATCTTCTCTACATTGTTGACAGTATGCTTGCATTTTTAAGACCCCATCAATTGCATCCGATGACAATGTAATAGTATTTCGTTTCGATTCATCGATATGACCGTGACATGGTGTATAGTAAGGTATGATATCCGGATCTTCAAGAAACTTTTGGGGCAATCGATTGTCTATAAACCACAATCTTATATTTCTATGAAAACACTGTAAAACGAATTCTTTGCTTAAAACTGCTATTGTATCATAAGTTAAACTGGGCCCCGTATGAAAATATCCGAGCACCATGTTGGAATTAGTATATACGCACACACACACACAATACACTCAGTAACTTGACCACGGTAAAAGAATGAATGAATGAGATCAACTCGAAGGTTCTCTCTTTTATAGAGGTTCCCCACCTAACAATAAACAAACAATGAAAACTGTCATAACAAGTTAACAGCAGTATTTGAACACATCGAAACAAGAATACAATATCAAGTTAAAATATAGGTGTTATAAACGTGTTGGAAGAGGAATATTCAATATAAAAAAAAGCATTACTTACGCGTTACGATGTAGCTGACTCATTAGTTCACCAATCTCAAATAATTTCTGATCTTCTTCCAGTTCTTCACAAAGGCGGATAAGTTGTACATCGTAGATATCACAATTCAAACTGTCCATGGTGAGAAGAAAACAAGAAATAAAGTATTATATTGTACTCTTCGGTCCTTAAATAGTGTACATCAGGTATGGAATCTTTAAACTATGGTGGGGATCTAACCTAACGAAAATAAATATGTAACACATTTCCTATTACCGCTTTTAGATAAGGTACAAAAATGCCACACTTAACAATAGATTTCGGTTTAAAAGGAAAAAAGAACATTGTTTACAACGATCATAAACATTTAGAGTTAAAACTTAGATAAGAACAATGAGGTACATTAAGAGGTACCGACCCTTCACTAGAACTTAGGTGTGCAATAAAACATTACACTAAAGTTTATGAGTTTTAAGAAAAAGCAATACGATACTAAAATATTTTTGTTATACAAATGAAGGTTGTTTTTAAGTTTATGGGTTTTTTATGTAATAAAAATTTAACCTAGTCTTAAGATAACACAAGCACAATTCACAATTTCTTATTGTCTATAAAATATTTAACACAGGTGTCCTTTTCCGCCAATTGTTTTGTGATGTTAAAAATAACATCACGAGTGCTTTCAAGTTGTTTGTCTTCCTCTGAAGACGTATAAAACTTCAACCTGACGTCAGCGTGTTTCCACTGCTCCCCTGGTGCAATGTTCTTGATTTTTTGAATATCAAAAATTTCTATTTTTATCAAATGGGATGAGTAAACGCCGTCATCTTGTCCCGATGATATGTATGCCACACCGTCATTAGTGCTTTGTGAAACACTTGAAGACTTTTTCGCCGATTTAGGTTTCTTTTTTGGTCTTTCAAAAAATCCATCTATGCTGTTTCCAGCACGCTTTCTCGCGATAGCTTGTTTTACTTGGTGTCCAACCGTTCCTTCTTCATCGCTAGCTTCTCCATTAGTCTCAAGGTAGTAATAATTCTTGAAAGTATTGTCGGTAAACTGAAACCAATTACACAACTATTTAAAGCACTATCAAAAACTATGAACACGAGTGAAAAATAGATAGAGTCCAATGGATCGTGTTGTTACAAGTTAAACTTGGACATTTATTAAATTACATGATATTAGGACAACGTTCCAAACACGGAATCTCCTCAGAATTGTAGTGAGTTCTATCATCAAAAGAGTCATGTAGCATGGGTTAGGCTAGGTTAGGTCACATAAATTAAAAAGCAGTTAATTTAAATACTTACATCCATAATGTGGAGTCGATAAACACTACACCAAAAACACTT